>CM062295.1:101995218-103195218 GCA_031216915.1 Pictodentalium vernedei | reverse complement strand
GGGGTCCTTTGGCAGCCAAGAGTGCTGACCTACTGATGCAGACTTTTATCAACTGCAACAAACAAATTGTGGAAGGTGGGGTGGGGGGAGGGGGCAACGCTGTAATTTACTGTTTCATGGTCATTGGCGAGAGGGATGTGATACGTGTTTCTCCATAGACAGTACAGCTGTAGGTTTTTAAGTTTCTTGTTCGGTTTCGGTCTTTCAGGTTGAGTAAAACCTCGGTTCGGTTCGGTTTTCGGTTTGCTCATGAGGCCAAATAAAATTCAATAAAACTCATTCTGTATGAGTAGGTATATAAGGCCGATTCAAACACAGATGACGATGTACGTGTACATGTAATTAATCCGCGTCCGTACACGATTTTAACACTGAAACCCTATGGAGGCGTACACGGAGATCCATTTGCGGATTTTAGGTCGGAAATCGAATCGTGTACGGTACACGGAAAAGAGGTGTTTTTGAACCGGCAAACCCACTGTCGCGTTTTCCTGAAGTAAAACTAACACATGTTATTTGTTGTGACTGAATGAGGTTTTCGTTCAAAAGAGTGTTTGTTCGCGTTTGTCACTATTAATTCTTGTGAAGTAATCTTAATAAACACTTAATGGAATGTTTGAATAATGTTATAATAAAACGCATTTTCCACTCAATTAGGTTTGAGTGGTAAATTTTTAATATATTCATGATAACGATCAGAGAGATTTGAATGAATGAATGAATGAATGAATGAATGAATGAATGAATGAATGAATGAATTCCTTTAACAACTGTCATCAAAAGGTTCTCTCTTAATTCGACACTAAGTGAATGTTTTTTTGATATGTTTTTTGATATGTGAATGGAATTCCTTTTAACAACGTAAATTACTCTCAAATGCGTTAAATCAGAAACCGGTTTGTCATGTACTTAAAACGTTTATTAAACTTTCCCAATTCAATCAATACTGAGTTGAGATGTGAATACTTTTAGTTATTTATATTAAAGGCAGAAAGATTTTTTATTAACTTAAAAACATAAAAATATAATTATACATTTTAATTTTGAAAATAATAAAATAACTCGCATTCGCATACTTAAAGGAACATTAACAATTAAAAACGAAAAATGTTTTTACAGGTGGATTGTAGGCGTCGAGATCGAATTTTAGGGGAGTATGAACGTGCTAAGAAGGGCATTCAGTCGGCTGACAGAAGCAGACGTCTTGGCGAGATGGAACTCAAACGCGAAGCCACAAAAATATTTAAACCCGTGACGGAGGGTCAAGAGCGAAGCAGGAAGGAGATAGTCGAAGAATTGAGACGCATCAAAGAGAGTTCTTTGAGAATGGGTTCGTTGCCCGGTAGTTTTGGAAATCGGCATTCCGTTCAATCTACACAGGATTACGTTCCCACGGGAATTCAAACAGATTTGAGCGAGACCGACACCGATACAGCTTCAACTATCACCACTGATAGCGTCGCGTCGTCTGATGATGGCGGTAAGAGAGATCTGTTGTATGGATTTTATAAGGATTCGGACAATAATACTTTTATTGGAGACACAGAAGTAGAAATTGGCGATGATGAATTGATCGTTGGTTCGAACAGATACGAATTGACTGATGGACTGCGCAGATTGCTCCTTTGCGACAAGCCCAGTGATTACACGGAACAGGATTTCGACAATTACGGCGACATTCTGGTTCAGACCCACGCCATGAAGAGAAATAACGATGCCAGAGAGACGAGACCCAAAGCCAACAGAGGTTACAAGTGGACGAAAGTGGTGAAACCCATATGGGATATGAATAAGAAGTTCGTCGAATCGGTGACTGGCAAAGGGGTGAAAACCACTTTTCTTCCGAGCGATTCTGACGCTCTGTCTCAGAGATTGAGTTTGTTGATGGCGAGCAGACGGGCTGGTAACACAGGATTAGATAATGAGATAGTTACTATATGTGACGAATTGTTAAGACAGAAGGTTTTGAATAAAAACCATTATAAAAGGCTGATGAACGAATTGAAGGATTGATGTGTATATAATAAGTAGAGAGAAACAAAACAAACAAAAATATATAAAATTAAAACAGTAAATTTTTACACTAGAATAATAAAAGTATTTAAACAACAAAACGATTTACCAGTGAAAAAAAAGAAAACAAAATATATTATAAAAATAAAAATATGTTGGTGATAAAGAACAGGGGATACGTCAGAACTTACGTTCAAGGCGGTTCTGGCATCGTTGATTCTATAATGCGAGCGTTCACGAGCGATGCGGGTAGAAAACTCGCATCGACCGCGTTGGAGGTCGGCAAGAAGACGGCTTTGGATGCTGGTAAGAAAGCCGCTTCCGAAGCCAGTGGTAGGATAGCCTCTGTGGCTGGCAAGAGGGCAGCCGACGCGTTGATCGACAGGTTGGTCAGTCCACCAGCGAAGCGAGCTGCATTAGAGCGAACGCCGAAAAGTTGGAAAGATTTTAAGGATGCTGCGGTACCCATACAAGATTTAGCCAAAATGACGAGTGGATCAGGATTGAAGAGAACTCGCGACGGTGTGATATAAATAAATAATATTAAAACAACTGAGTTTGAAAAAAACATAAAAAATTTGTGTTTGAAAAGAATCTAAAATAACAAACAAAAAAAAAAAAAATAAAACAAAGATGAACATTAAAGATATGTCTTGGAACAACGCCGCGACCAAGAGGTCGAATAACGAGTTCTTTCCCAAAAGCATAAGAGGCTTGATAGTGGGAAAATCGAATTGTGGAAAGACCAATCTGTTGATGAATCTGTTGTCCCGACCCGACTGGTTGGATTACGACAGATTGTTCGTGTTTGGCAAGAGCTTGTTTCAACCCGAACACAGATTGCTTCCAGAGTGCATGGATCGTAGATTGCCCAAGGACGTCATAGCCAGAATCTTTGAGAGTAGGGAGGAATTCGACAAGAGTGAAGCTCCACTTTCAAACATTTTGGACGGTGCGGCGATGGAGCTGATGAAGAGAAATGCATCTTCGAACGTCGAGTGTCGATTTTATGAGAACGCTAGCGACGTTCCGGATCCCAGAGAATTGAAATCGGAAGATAAGAATCTCATGATTTTCGACGATCTGCTTTTGGAGAGACAGAACCGATGCGAATCGTATTACGTTAGGGGTCGACACAGCAACGTGGACTGTTTCTACCTGTCGCAGAATTATTTTTGATTTTCCAAACAGACGATAAGGGAGAACGCTAATTTTCTATGTCTCTTTCGCCAAGATCTCAAGAATCTCAATCACATCTACAGCGATCACGTAGCAAACGACATGAGCGTGGCGGAATTCAGGAGATTCTGCAAGAGGGTTTGGGATGGAGGACTTTACAATTTCGTCGTGATCGATTTGACAAGCGAATTTAATCGCGGAAAATATCGGTGCGGATTCAACAAGTTTTATGTTTCTGATGATAATAAGATAGAGCGTGAAAATAAAAAAAAAATTTAGAAAATAATAAATCTTCAAATAATTAGTTTTTGAAAAAAAAATGAAAAAAATAAAATTAAATATAATGTTCGAACATGGAGAATTGTTAGAATGGATAGCCGAGAATACGGCTGCAAAACAATCCATTCAAAGCGTGGTGAGTGGCGATTCGACTCGATTCGCTACGAAATTCGAACCTTCCATCGAATTGAATAGAGAGAAAAGATACGAGATGGCGTTGGTGAATCTGGAGACTTATTATTCCTTTCCCAACGTCACCGAAAAGAATAACTCGTTCAAGTATTCCGACGGAGTGGATTGGTTGGAGATTCGAATTCCCAAAGGGAGTTACGACATAGATGATTTGAACAATTACATTCAGACGCGAATGAAGAAGGATGGAAAGGGAAGCAACAAGATCAGACACGCTCCCAATCCTAATACCTTACAGACGATGTTGGATTTGGAAGATAATTTTCGAGTGGATTTCAACACGGATGATTCTATAGGCAAGATGTTGGGATTTGATCGAAAGATGTATCGAGGCCACGCGGCATCTGAAAATACAGTCGACATTCTCGCAGTCAATAGCATTCTGGTGAACGTGGACGTGATTGCTGGAAGCTACATGAATGGTAGCGCTCAACCGACGATCTATTCCTTCTTTCCAAATGTGTCGCCAGGTTATAAGATCATGGAGCGACCTCGAAATTTAGTTTATCTACCAGTGATTTTACACACGTATAGTCTCAAAACTACGTTGACGGATCAAAATGGTGAACTGTTAGATCTTCGCAGAGAGAGGGTGACGATACGATTTCACATAAGAGAAATATAAATGCAAAAAAAAAAAGAAAAAAAATATTGTGTATATATATAGATAACAAAATAAAATAAACGCAATATTAATTATGCAAAATTATTTTAATATAAATAATTATTATTAAACAAGAAACAATTGAAGTAAATATATTTTAAAAAAAAAGAATTATGACAGAATACGTGATTAAAAACGTGAACATATCCGCAGGACAGAGGAAGAAACTTAAGAGAGCGTTAACAACTCGAGGCGAGGTGGTGAGATTCAAATTCACTCACGAACATCTGACGAAAGGCGGTCAGGATTCGATCGCCTGGACCAGAAGTCAAATCAAAAGGATGGAGAAAGCGATTCGCGATGGAAGAGGGTTGACGGCGAGAATGAGTCCCGCTCAATTGAGATACAATTTGAGAATGAAAGGTGGTTTCCTACCGCTATTGGCAGGAATCGCCGCAAAAGCATTACCCTTCGCCACAAAGGCACTACCCTTTCTCGGAAAGACTCTCGGCATGGGAGCTCTCACGGGACTCGCTAGTTCGGCAGTTGAGAAATTAATGGGTGGCAGCGGACTGTTTTTGAAGAAGGGAGGAGCCGTGTGTCGCGTCCACGTAGACGACAGCGGTAAAGGATTGTATCTAGAACCCGTTAGAGGTGGCAACTCTTTGAGTGGAAACGGTCTCTATCTGAAGAGTAGACAGAACATTGAGCGACTCAGCAAGGGTTTGTTGCTCGGTGAGAATTCGCCGTTTAAGAATATACCGTCTTTGAATATGTTATTATAATATAAAATTATATAATTTGTATAAAATATAAATCATAGAAAGTATAAAATAATATATAAAATGGATAAAAAGGTGGAGAAACAATTAGACGATAATGATGAATATCGCGAGACAGAGTGTGAAAAAAAAGATGTGGAAAAATGGTTAGACGCTAATGATGGATATCTAAGGAAAGAACTGATGAAAGAGTGAGATAAACAGTGGGATAGACGGTTGAAAATGAAAAGAATGAGACGCTTTCCACCGTCACCACTACCTTCTGAAGAGAATGGTAATGATGCGAGTGTTACCAAGAGATGCACAACATTCGTTCATAATTGTGATTAGGATAAACAAATGTGTTGTTATAAAAACGTATCATATTACAAAAAAAAGAAAAAAAGAAAAGAAGAATCAATGCTGAAATTTAAGAAAAAAGGAAACGCTATTATAATATATGGGTAATAGTGAAGAAGGAAATCAAAAAAAAAAAGTAATGAGATCTAAAGATGATCTCATTACTTTTTTGTTTCCTTTTTCTTCGCTAAAAAAATCAATCTCTCTATTGTTTATATTTCCAAGCCCGTTATTTAGCATGTTGACACTCGTGTTTTCAAGATGATCTCATTACGTTTTTTTTTTCCTTCTTCTTCACTAAAAGAATCAATCTCTCTATTGTTTATATTTCCAAGTCCATTATTAGCATGTTGACACTCATGTTTTCTCCTTTTTCGCAAATGTGTTGAATGTTTACCTTTACTCTTTTGAGTTTTGTTACTTCGGTCAATTCGCTCTCACCACCCAATTTCTTCACGAGTTCGAATGAGATGTTTGGAAATATGTAACTCCATAGGGCAACGACAAATCATCCTTGTCGAATTCTCTATCTTCGGTGATGACGATGTTCTGCAGATCGCTTTCGTACTCATAAAACAAATCGAGGGCAGCTTCGTCCAATTTCAAAGGCATGCGATATTTGTCGTATTTGTGCTCTAAGCCCTTCGTCTCGACCTCGTTCAATTCGATGGGATCGTGTCGTTGTAATCTATAGATTTTAAAACCTAATTTCTTACACGTTTCGACTCGTTTCAATTTCAATTCGCATCTTTTAGGTGTTGTTGTCGTCATGATCGATTATTTGGGGTTTTTTTGTTTTATGAATTCTTGCAAGTAATGTATATTTTAAATTTTGTATTTAAATAATAATTTGTTCAAAAAAAGTTTGTTTATTTTTTTTTGCTCTTTATATATATATATATAAAAAAAAGTTGTTTTTTTTTTAATTTTTAATTTTCTTTAATGTAAAATTTTTTAGTAAAAGTTTTTTTTCTCTTTATATATATAAATAAAAAGTTAAATTTTAACATTTCAATCTCTCTATTGTTTATATTTCCAAGTCTGTTATTTGCATGTTGACACTCGTGTTTTCTCCTTTTTCGAAAATGTGTTGAATGTTTATCTTTACTCTTTTGACTTTTTTTACATTGGTGAACGTGCTCTCACCACTCGATTTGTCCATGAGTTTGTGTGAGATTTTTGGATATATGTAACTTCCATAGAACAACGTCAAATCGTCCTTGTCGAATTCTTTATCTTTAGTGATGACGATTTTCTGCAGATCGCTTTGATACTCATAAAACAAATCGAGCATGGCTTCATCCAATTTCAAAGTCATCTTATATCTGTCGTATTTATGCTCTAAGTCCTTCATCTCGACCTCGTTCAATTCGATGGGATCGTGTTGTTGTAATCTATAGATTTTATGACCGAATTTCTTATACATTTCAACTCATTTCAATTTCAATTCGCATCTTTTAGGTGTTGTTGTCATGATCGATTATTTAGGGTTTTTTTTTGTTTTATGAATTCTTGCAATAATGTATATTTTAAATTTTGTATTTTAATAATTTGTTTTAAAAAAGTTTTGTTTTTTTTTTTTTTTTGCTCTTTATATATATATAAAAAAAAAGTTTTTTTAATTTTAATTTCTTTAATGTGAAAAATTTTTGGAACAATTGTACAATACATTGAATCACGCAAAACAAGACGTTATCTCAATTCTTGACTTTAGAAGATTTGATTCGATTCATGAAAGAAGCAGACGAGTTTTTAGAACGTGCAAGACTTCAAACGTTTAAAAATTAGTCTTCGCATCTTGCAGTTATCATCATCTATTGAGAAGGAAACGGGTGACATGAACATGCATCTGCTTCGCAGAAATTTGTTTTGAACCTCGTGCGAGACTTCGCGTAAAAGTCATAAGAGTTCTATTTGTCTAGAACCTTCTTCTTCTTTTTTAATAGTTTGAATGACATTGTCGATTAATTTTTGTTCGCTAATAGTATTACGATTCGATTTTCTATCACAAATCGTATCGTTTTCTTTCGAAACGCGTAAATATAAATTACGATTTTTTTCTTCTTGGTTTTTTGGAGAATAACGATTTATTAAACAACGTCAATGTTTATGTTGAGATTCCGTCATGGATGTTGTCGGCATGATCGATTATTTGTTTTTTTTTTTGTTTTACGAATTCTTGCAAATAATGACATATTTTAAATTTTGTATTTAAATAATTTGTTTAAAAAGTTTTGTTTTTTCTCTTTATATATATATATAAATAAAAAGTAAAATTTTCAACATCCTTTTTTTTCTCGTATTAATCAATTTTTTTTCACGTTAAGGAACATAAAAAAAATTGATTAATTTCATCAAAAAAAATTTTCACATTAAAAAATAAAACAAAACTTTTTAACAAATTATTTAAATACAAATTAAAAAAAAAATAAATATATTCTAACAAAAATGAAGCAAACAGATAAAAAAAATTGGAAAATTTAAATGTGAAAACCGTACCTCAGTTAAATGAGATTTGTAAACTATTAAAAATTTCATATTTCAGAAATCATAGAACTAAATCAAAAAAAATTGAAGTCATACAGAAATATTTGCGAAACGATGGAAAGGCAAACGAAATGCCGATAGCAACGACATCAAAAAATGCATCGGTTGTGAAAAATGAGAAGAAGAAGAAAAAGATAGTAAATGAAATCGAAATGCCAATAGCAACGATGTCAAAAAATGCATCGGTTGTGAAAAATGAGAAGAAGAAGAAAAAGATAGTAAAAGGAATCGAAATGCCGACATCGAAAAAAACCAAAAACGTTTTGATTGTTAAAAATAAGAAGACGACTAAACGAAAAGCCGTTGAAGAAGAACTTCAAGTTTCCAAAGAAAAGAAAAGAAAAACTAAAATGAAAACGAGTGATGCACTTCAGATTCTAGGAAAACAAGATATATCGAGCGAAATTTGATGAGCAATAAATGAAGGGAAAGGAAAAGAATATCTAGCATGACTCGCCGCGGAACTATTTCAATCGAAGACCGTAGAATGGGAGAGTGCGATCAAAGGTATTTTTAAAACTTTCAACATGGTTCCCTCGTTGAAGAAAATTGATTCGAAATTGTTCATGGAACGGGTGAAGAAAAAAGTATTGGATTTGTTTCACGAATACATGAATGTGGGACTAAAAATTAAGATGATACGCCATTGTGTGATGAATAAAATCGACGTGAAGTCCGGTGAGAGCATCGTAAAAAATGCATATTTCAGATCTAACGTCGAACCCGTATTTCGAGGTTCAGATTTATCGGACGTTTTCAAAAAGATGAAAGACAAGATGTTGACGTCTCTCGCAAATTATCAACATGAAGGTAGTAATTGGACGTTCGATGAGGAGTTGAAACTCGAAATTTACATAACTGAAAACGATTCGTTGAAAGGATCTTCCTACATGGAATTACTGTATTTCCTAGCTAAAAAACACGCCGTGGTCAACGTGAGAAATAAAGATGATCAGTGTTTTAAATGGGCAGTCATCTCCGCTTTATACCCTGTCAAAATGAACCTCGATAGAGTTTCTCATTACGAGAAGACTTCTAAAAATCTCGATTGGACTTGAGTGACTTTTCCAACAGAGTTAAAACACATCGAACGTTTCGAGGTTCAAAATCCCAAAGTAGCAGTGAACGTCTTGGGATACGACGGTGAAAAACGAACGATCTATCCTCTCAGACAGACTTCGTATCTCGAAAGAGAAAAGATGATTATTTTATTATTGATTTCGAATGGTGACAATCGTCATTATTGTTGGGTTAAACATCCGAGCCGATTACTGTCGAGACAAAATAATAAACATGAACATAAGGTATGTTTATGTTGCAACTGCATGAACATGTTTAAGAGTGAAAAATCATTAGCGAAACATCAGGAATATTGCAACGAAAATCAAGGTGTTGCCATCGAAATGCCCAAACCCAACACCATCGTGAAGTTTGAAAATCGCAATAGAAGGTTAGAAGTACCATTCATCGTGTACGCCGATTTCGAATGTTTCACCACAAAAATGAGTTCCTGTCAACCCAACACTCTTCAAAGTTATGTCGAAAGATATCAAAAACACATACCTTCGGGCTATTGCATTTACGTGAAATGCGCTTTCGACTCGCAACACGACATGGGTCCCTTCACCTACACGAAACAGTATGAAGACGATGACGTCGCCCAAAGGTTCGTGGAAGAGTTAGGATCGCAAATTCAAATGTTATACGACAAATTCAAAACACCGGCGAAAATGATCATCACACGAGAGCAGCAGGACGAAAATAACAGAGCCACATATGCAGACAATCGTTCGACGAGAATTCGGAGGAAAAAAAGAAGGTCAGAGACCACGATCATTACACGGGTCTGTATCGCGGTCCAGCTCACAGCAAGTGTAATTTAAAATATCAAGATGCCGCTTTCTATCCAGTGATGTTTCACAATCTCTTGGGTTAAGACAGTCATCTGTTCATGAAAAATCTCGGCACCTCACACGAAGAATTAAATTGCATCATGAACAGCGAAGAAAGATACATTTTCTTCACGAAATGGAAGCTCATGGAGAAGAAAAGAGTAATCGATGGAAATACGTTGGAAGAAAAAACGAAATCCATTCGTAGATGCATACGTTTCATCGACAGTTTTAAATTCATGTCGACCGCTCTGGAAAAATTAGTTGATAACATGAGCAAGGATAAATTTAAAATCACGAGCGAACATTTCGGAGAACGAGTAGACGGCATGTTGAGGAAAGGAGTCTATCCTTACGATTACATGAACGATCTAAAGAGATTTGAAGACACTGCACTACCTTCGAAAGAAGATTTTTATTTGAAATTATACGAATCCGACATTTCTGACGAGAATTACGAACATGCCAAAAACGTGTGGAAATCATTCGATATGAAAACCATGAGAGATTATCACGATCTCTATCTGAAGACTGACGTTCTGCTCTTGACAGACGTGTTCGAAAATTTTCGAGACGTCTGTCGTCGAAATTACGATCTGGATCCAGCTTGGTATTTCACCACACCCGGTCTGGCGTAAGACACTCTGTTGAAGACCACCGAAGTCCAAATGGAATTATTATCCGACATTAACATGTTGCTCATGTTCGAAAGGGCTGCGAGAGGTGGCATCTCGATGATCTCTCACAGATATTCTAAAGCTAACAATCCCTACATGAAAGAAGGTTTCGATTCGAAATAGTGGATTAAATACATACAGTATTGGGATGCTAATAATCTGTACGGTTGGGCTATGAGTCATCCTTTACCAATTGGAAAGTTTGAATGGGTGATGGAACCGGAAGAGATGCAAAAATGGAGAGACTATCCTTGCATTTTAGAAGTCGATTTGAACTATCCGGAAGAATTACACATTTCACACAATGATTATCCGCTGGCTCCCAAACGAATGGAACCAAATGAAGGAGACGAGGAAAAACTCATTCCCAATTTATTTAACAAACGTAACTACATTGTCTACAGCGAGAATTTGAAACAATACGTCGATTACGGGATGAAATTAGTCGACATACATCGCATCATTCGATTCGACGAAGAGCCTTGGATGAAAAAATACATCGATCTCAACACGAATCTCAGAATTCGAGCCGAGAATGATTTCGAAAAAGATTTCTTCAAACTCATGAACAACTGCGTGTACAGTAAATCGATGGAAAACATCAGGAAGAGAACCGACGTTCGACTCGTCACGTCTGAGAAAAGAGCTAAAAAATTAGTGGCGAAACCCAATTACAAACACTGAACCATATTCGACGAGAATCTAGTGGACGTTCACATGCAAAAGACGCACCTGAAGTTTGACAAACCGTATTATCTTGGACCGATCATCTTAGATATCAGCAAGCGATTGATGTACGAGTTTCACTACGATTATGTCAAACCAAAATTTGATGATAAAGCCAAACTACTGTTCACCGACACGGACAGATTAGTTTACGTGATAGAGACAGAAGACATCTACCGAGATATATCTCCGGACGTGGCCGCATGGTTCGACATGAGCAATTATCCCATCGATCACCCGTCCAACATTCAATCGAATGACAACAAGGTGTTGGGTAAATTTAAGGACGAGAGTGGTGGTAAACAAACCGTCGAATTCGTGGGACCCAAACTATATGCTTATCGTCTAGAAGATGAAGAGATCAAGAAGTGCAAAGGAGTTAAAACGTGCGTGGTGAAGAAAAACATCTCTTTCCAAGAGTATAAAGATTGTCTGTTAGGAAGTGGTCCAGTGTATAAGACTATGAAATCGAAAATCACGATTTGTATACCGAAATAGTCAACAAGATTTCTCTAATGGCTGACGATGATAAGAGATTCATGTTAGACGATAAAATAAGAACTTTGGCACTCGGACATTGGACTTTAGATCTAATTAGAGACGATATGAATGTGGATGATTGGATTCCAGATACGATTGTGGATGATAGGATTCCAGAAAATCAAGAGGAATTAGATGGATTCAAAATCATAGAAATTGATAGAGACATCGAGAGTCCAGAAAATCAAAAGGAATTAGATGGATTTGAAATTATAGAAATCGATAGAGACATCGAGAGAGTTAGTTTAAAAAGAAAAAGAAAAAAATGAAAAAAAAAAAATAACGGCATTTTAGTGAATTATAATATAATAAATAAATAAAAAAATATATACGCATTTATGAATAAGAAAATAAAGATATCCATAGAAGGTGTCATCTTACCTAACGAACCCCTATCCAACATCGATCTGTTGAATGCGGCAAAAGATTTGAAAATCAAAGATTTTCTTGGTGTGTTTTCCAGAGATGCTTTGCCGAAGAGAAGACCTCGACAATCAGAATGCGGAATTTTAAATCTAGACGATTCATCGGGCGAAGGCATTCACTGGGTGGCGTGGATCAAGAACGGGAAGAAGAAAAATTATTATTTTGACAGCTACGGAATCTCACTGCCAAAAGAAATAAAGAACTATTTCAACAAATCGAAGGTTCGTTACAACACGAAACAAGTGCAATCACCAGATCAAGTGTTTTGCGGTCACCTGTGTCTATACGTTCTCAAGAGATGGTCTGAAGGAGATCGGTTTCAAGACATTCTCAGTGATTTACATTGGAGAGAGATTTTTTTATAGTATATATAAAGATAAAAAATTATTTTAAAAAATTTTAATCGAATAAAAACGAAAAATAAAAATAACATAGTTCATTTTTAATAAACTGCGTTTTGAATATATTTTTTCTAAAAAACAAAAAAATCCCCACAACAACATGCCAGTCGATAAATTTGGTAGAAGTGACGACGAAAAAGTCAACCTAAGAAAGAAGAGGAAGACGTTCAAAGTCGATGATGGTTACGACGTTGCCAACTTGGACGAACATTACGTTCAGAGATACGAACCTCGAGAAGAACCTTTGAACATGAACAATAAGAAGCTCTACAATCTTCCCGAGCCGATAGATCTCGCAGATGCTGCGACTAAAAAATACGTCGACAGGGGGAACGCCGATTTCGAACGAATCCTGCTAGATAATTACGTGGATAAAACCATGACCGACGATCTCGATCTGAAATCCAAACGTTTGGTGAACGTCGCGAATCCCATAGATCCCACCGATGCCACGACCAAGAAATACACGGACGACTCTCACGCGAGATTCAGCGAACACCTGAGAAATAGATACGTTCAGAAAACGATGCACTTGGAATTGAGCGCCAATTCTAACAAGATAACGAACGTGGCCACTCCCACGAATCCCAAGGACGTGGCGACCAAACACTACATAGATCTGGAACAGAGAAAGTCTGCCAGATGAGAAATGAAATCGGATCTGAATGCGGGATTCAACAAAATATTGAATCTGTCGAAGGTCGACAACACGGATGTGGACTCAACCGCGGTCAACAAGGGCTACATGGATTCTGCCGTGACACGATCACAAGAATACCTAGAATCACAAGTGGATGATCTCTACCTGAACAAACAATCTGGCGGAACCATGGAGGGTGGTATCGACATGAATGGTAAGAATTTATTCGGACTCAGTCACGATCCCGAATTCGATTCCAGCACGGTCAGCAGAAAGTACGTGGATGACAACTCGGTCTGGAGAAAGGGTGACATAATGGAAGGTAAACTAGACATGGGTGGACATGCGCTCACGAATCTACCGGATCCCGTGAACATGATGGATGCCTGCACCCTGATTTCGGTGGTGGAGAAAGTCAAATATGCTAGACAATTAATCACTGTGTGGGCCGAGGAGGCTGGCACCTTAGATGAAGGAAACGCTGAGTGGTCTTTCGGAAATGGAGGTAGCGGATCGAAACATGGTCAGGTGGGATATCCCATGCCGCTGGGAGGTGAAATCCTTCGAATGAGTCTGGCTTCCTCGGATTTGAATAACAGAGCGGTCGTCAATCTCATGGTGAATGGAGTGGAGAGCGATAAGAGATTCAGCATCGAAAAGACTGAGAATCAACACGCGAATGTTAGCACGTTCGGCATGCCTCTCAAAGTGAACGCCGGAGACAGGATTAATTTCGTTATGAAAACCAATAATCCCAAAGCCGCCACTTCCGTGGTGAGTCTACTGATCAAATTAGTTCCTTTGAACAAACAGTGAACGCGGGGAAAATAATGGATTAAAAAAAAAAAAAATAATGTGTGATTTATTAAAAAACAAAAAAAGTAATGAGATTTAGAAAGATGTTCAATCTCTCTAAATCTCATTTATGTTTTTTTTTTTTTTTTTTTTGTTTTTTTTGTTTTTTTTGTTTTTAATAATTACTCATTACTTTTTTTATTTTTGTTTTATTTTTTTTCACACTCGTCTCTCATCGAATGATCGACATCTTATTTCCATCCAATTCGAATTGTAATTCTCTGTGTGACAGGACCAGGGTGAAGGCTTCAGTTTTTCTTGGCACGTTCCTATCGAATTGCATCTTGATCTGAATGTCTAAGACGCTACTCTTGAGTCATTCATGCTGTTTACTGACGTCGAATACGAACATGGGATACATCGACTTTTATTCGCCGGGAGATATGTTAGGATTGCTCATCAATTCATCTAGACCGTGATACTTCTTTCTAAAATCAGCGGCGTCGCCGTACAGTCTGCAGAAATCGTTCTTGTTGAACGATGCATTGTAATCGATTGCTGGATATCTCGTGGCGTTCAGAAACACTTGCATGTTTCTGAAATGGCAGTGATCGAACAGCGACGCATTCTTTTCCTGAAACCCATCCCTATCGGTCTAAAACGCAACCACGATGAAATGCGGTCTCTCAGAAGTGGATTTCACCGTCAATCTCCAATCGAAGTGATTCGTGGAGGGAGGAATGCTAGCCGTGTCACACTGTCTCATTCTAAATCCCACGGGTAATTTACTCTTGGATTCTATGATCTTGTAGAGACGCGCTTTTTCCATGATCAAAGGCTCCATGTGTGGAACAAACCACGATATCTTGTGTAGAGTTATCTTACCCGCATTGGTCGCAGTGAGTCTCACTATTGTGTCATCGTCTCCTTTTCGAATCAACGTCAGATTGTGTTTGAATCCGTACATGATCTTGTTGTAATTGTCTGCGAATCCGAAGATGTGTTTCAAAGGTATCCTGAACGAAAACGTTCCTTTAGGTCTGGACGTCTTGACGACGTAGTCGAATATCGCGGCAGCGCCGGCGCTAGCAGGGCCGACAGTGTCTTTCGCCCACAACTGATTAAGTCCTCTGGATTTCGAAAAATCATCAGGATACGTCAAGAGTCTGAACATCGTGGTGGCCTGACTGGGATGAAACACAGATTCTATCTCTTGTCCGGATAGCATGTATTTTATATTACTGAATAGATGCATGATGCCATTATTGGCTAGAGTAACCGTGTCGTCGTCGGCGTAGTCGCTCCCATCTTCCTTGGTGAGACGTCCCTGCACCACTATGTAACTCTCGCTAGGATGTATGAATAGATCTTGAGTTTCGACATTGATTCTTATCTCTCCCGCATTGTTCAAACTCGTTCCGGTTACCGGTTCATATTCGTGAACCTCATATTCTTGAATACTTTCATCTTTCACTATGCTTTGTGCTATATCTAGTATATTTGTTATTTTAAAGGATTTTTAGGGTTTTTTTGTTTATTAATTAACTTGCTTTCTTTATCTAAAAATAGTTTTTAAGTATTTTTTATTATTATTTTTCTCTCTTATATATATATGTGTAAACAAGAAAATATTAAAGAAAGTAAATAAAAGAAATTTGTATTCTTTATCAAAACTTTGTCTTCTGTAATTGTTGTTCGTAAAACTTTCCGATGATCTCTTCTCCATCCAAAGCTTCGATTTCGTAAGTCAACGGATCGGTGTGAAATATTTTGATTATCATGAAGATTTCCGCGGTCCATCGAGGAGTATAACCCTTTTCGAAGTGCTTCTTATAAGCGTAGATTCTCACTCGATCACCGACCGCAAATTTCGGCGTTCTAGACTTCTTCCTAATCTTAGATCTTTCAGGATATAGATTTGCGTAGACCCGTTTTTCATTTCGAGGATCGCTAGCTTCCACGGGAGTCATCTTGATCGATCTGTGTCGCGTGTTGTTGTAATCTTTGACCAGACCGTCCAGAGCGTATATGTATTTCTTAGTCGAATTCGCCGTGAAGTATCTGTGCATCTTTTCCTTCATCGTTCGATTCCAACGTTCCACCACGCTGGCTTTCTCTTCGTTTTCGATCGAGTAGAGGTCTACCAATTGATGAACGTGCTTGTTGTAGAATTCCTTTCCCTTATCCACCCACAATTTACTTGGTTTTCGAGAAGACGAGTCGAACACGCTCTTCAGAGCCTCGGCAACGCAAGGTCCCGATTTATTCTTCAAAGCTCTGATCCATCCGTATTTGGAAAACACGTCGATGACCATCAATAGATATTTGACGCCCACGTTCCCCTCGAAAACGATCTCATGTCGACCAAGTCGGCAGACCGAATATCATCCAAACCCTTCACGAACACCCTTCTCTTTCGAAATTTAAGCACTATGGGTTTGTGTAACTCCTCGGCCAATTCGCTCGTCAATAATCGTTTTTTCTTCTTCTTTTCAGATGCACTTTTTTTTTCTGAACGCCCCATCCGAATCGACGTTTCGCGCCGATCAGATTGCCGACCAGCGAACGTTCTATCTTCTCTCTCCTGGTCGGATTCGATATGCCTCTCAATTTCCCCAATATGTTTTTATCGCAGACGTCGTTGCGAGTCTTGGTGTCGGGATGTCCGGCGTAGCACAGATCGTGATCATACGCGGCCACATCCACCCTATTTACAGGTTTGCTCCAAGATTTGGGTGTCAGATCAGCGTTGAGTCTCTTGTTCAATTTCGTTCCGGGTCCCGTGAAACTGTGACTGGGCAGATGCATTTCGACCTTTGCTCGCGTTCTTTTTTTTGACGAATCGAGACTTGACAGAACCACACACGTCGCAAATTCCGCGAAGCATCTGTCTGTCGTTTTTAGTTTGTACGTCTCGAGAATTACTCGTCTCGGTAACTCTCTTACACTTTACGCAATACATTTTTTTAAGAGTTATTTAAATTAATTTCGTTTTTTATTTTATATATAAATTTAATAGTTAATTAATTCTGTTCTTATTATATATATATTTTTTTTCAATCGCTGCTCTTGAGTACTATCATCTTACTGAATTCCTCCCTGGCCTCTTTCCTCCCCTTTTCCACGAGAGAATCCTTCATCTCTTCCTTGATGATCTGACGAGTCTTGATTCTCACGGCTTCTTTCATGGCATCGTATTTCGTTTTCTCGCTCAATATCGCGAAGTATTCTCCGTCCGATATCCTACCGTCTTTCAACGCCATAGAGATCATTTCGGATATCGTGTCGATCTTGGAGTCGGCCAAGACGCGAATCTTGTCGTGTTTCCTCGCCTTCAGACATAATTTCCTACTCAAAAAGTTTCCGAGCGTACTAAACAATCCGGTGGCGAGAGCCACTCCTTCTACGGTCAACACGATTGGAATGCCGACCGCGGTCGACAACAATCCGATGCCTGCCGCGTGTAAACCCATGGAAATCGTGATGAGTGTCGTGTCGATCGCGTTGACGAATTTCACGAAACGCGAATATTTCTTCTTGAGGGAATGACGAGAATCTCTCTCTCAAGTTAGATACTCTTGAATTCTACTGATTTGATCGATGCGATACCTCTCTCCTCTTTCTTTTTCTTCTAGCGACGGTGCCGTTGGCAAAACACTGATCGGCTTCTCATCCTCGTCGTCATCTAACGTCAGATACAATTTATTTCTGGTTCTCATTTTTTGTTTTTTTTTTCTTCTAATATTAGATAAAAAATTTATGTGTGTATTTATTTTCTATTCTCCCTTATTTTATATCAACGAGAAACTTAGACGTATGCTTCATTGAACAATAATTTCATGATGCATCCCTTATCTTGTAAAGTCAGACTTTTACGCGCCAATTTCTGTTTTTCCGAAACTGTGGGCTTGCTTTGATCCTTACAGAAGAGTAATCTCTTCCAAAACGCGATCACTTCATCGATTTGAACGCGTTCGAACGCCGGTTCGAAATACTTGATGACCATATCTTCCTTTTCCATCCACAGACACGAATGATTCTCGTGATCGAAGTCTAGGTGATCCCGACATCCGACGCAGCGTTCTAACAAGAGACGACCTAGTTGTTCGTTCACGCAGAATGCGTAGGCTCTCATCAGCATTTTTAAAAGAAACCTTACTCTAATAGTCTGAGAATCGCTCATGATTTACGTATTTATTTTTTTATTATCTATTCGATTTGATATATTATTTTTTAAATAACTATTTATTTATATATTTTTTTTCTCTCCTATATATATATCAATCACTTTTTTTATTTCTTCAGGGACATGTGTTAGTTTTACTTCAGGAAACGTGACAGTGGGTTTGCCGGTTCAAAAACACCTCTTTTCCGTGTACCGTACACGATTCGATTTCCGACCTAAAATCCGCAAATGGATCTCCGTGTACGCCTCCATAGGGTTTCAGTGTTAAAATCGTGTACGGACGCGGATTATTTAGAATCGGCAAGATGATGATTTAGAAACGACAAAACGTTTTTTTTCTCGCAATTTAACACTGAATCCTATGGAGAAACCCATTTGCCGATTCAAACACAAAACGCTACATGTACATATACGTAAAATTTCATGCGTTTTTTTCACTCTTGGATACAATCCAGTGATTTTGAATCGGCAAAGCCGATTCTAAAACACCCTAAAAACGTTAAAATCGTGTACCTGTACACGATTTTAACACTAAATCCTATGGAGGTGTACATCGATGTACGTGTACATGTACACGTACATCGTCATCTCTGTTTGAATTGGCCTTATATACCTACTTATATGTCTGGAATCATAACTGAATGGCAGTGAAATTGAATGAAACTCAATGAATGCCCGCAATAAGCTATAATACATGAAGAATCAGGAAGGCCAATATAATAATTACCTAAATATACAGAACTTTTATTGTGCTTGGCCATTTTTCGAGGTCTGACACCTACGCGCAACTTGAGGAAAGTTGCGAACACAACTAAGCAGAAATGTCGGAAATTCACAGAATGTAGCCATCCCAGAGTAGTGAGAGTATCCAGACACTGCCATTGGCAGTGTCTGGGTACTCTCACTACTCTGGGATGGCTACATTCTGTGAATTTCTGCAGCAAGAGTGTATTTTAATAAAAACGAAAAACCTTAGATTACGGGATGTCGACGGTTTCGGTTTCGGTTTTAAAAAAAAACAAAAAACCTCGGTTCGGTTTCGGTTAACCTACAGCTCTAATAGACAGCATATCCCATGTCTATTCACATTAGCTGCCAAAGAGCTTATTTTACCCTTTGCCTGACATTATCTTCGAAACCTGCATGCGGCTTAATGTTGGAATAGGTCTCATAGGGCCGCCAAATGTTTCATTTTATTTGATTCCTTTCTCTTTTGTTTTTTGTTTTTTTTTTGGGGGGGGGGAGTAAGGTGATGTGGAGGGTGTACACATATTCATACTGTGGGAAGTCTACCCATGTTTTTCTGTTTTCGGGGTGGGGGATGGCACCCTACCATTATGTCCATGAATGGGGGCCTGTAATAGAATATACATTAGCACTGGCTGAAAAATGTAGTTATTTAATTTAGATCAAGATTACTTGATGTTAAAATAATGAAGCACACTTAGTTTCAAATATTATTATTTATTTTGCACATAATTAAATAAATAAGATGCTGTAAAAAATAGGAAAATATACAATACAAAAAATGTTATACAAACATAAAAAGGTTCTGAAAAAAAAATTAGCTTAACCATTTTTCAGGTTAGGCAAATTTTCAATTTTTTTATCCCCGCCCTCCCCCCCCCCCACCCCCCCCCCCACCCCCCCCCCCCCCCCCCAAAAAAAAATGGAAATTCACCGTAGACCTCATTGCATAGTTTTATGAAAAGAGGAAGAAAATCTCCACTTGAGTTTATGACCATTTGACCCCGGTTAGGGTGAAAGTCTTTTCGAATGATGTTTTTCTGCTTTAAAGTATGCTCTGAAGGATTTCGAGTGATTTACATTCAACTTTATGTTAACCTGAACAACACTGGTATGCACACCTATATGTTCAGAGCTATGGAATGGAAATTTGGTACTTATGACCATTTGACCCCGGTTAGGGTGAAAGTCTTTTCGAACGATGTTTTTCTGCTTTAAAGTGTGCTCTGAAGGATTTCGAGAGATTTACATTCAAATTTATGTTAACCTGAACAACACTGGTATGCACACCTATATGTTCAGAGCTATGGAATGGAAATTTGGTGCTTATGGCTATATTTCATTGGGACTAACATAGCGGTGGACTTTTAGGTGCTTGGTTGTTTCAACCCTTCATCCATCAACCGTCTTCAACGCCAGGCTTCACTCCTACATTTACAGATATCAAGCAGCATTTTTGTCACCTGAGGTCACCTGAGGTAATTTTACCAGAAGTGAGACATGGGTCCTAATCGCATTTGTTGTTGCCTTAATGGTAAAACCTTCAACCACAGCAACTCTGGAAACCGAGAGAGATAGAGGAATAATTTTGAATACCACAGAGACCTTGGCTAGTTGTAAAAATATGTGACTTTATCAATAGTTTTTGTCGCGTTGATTGGGGACCGCAACACTATTTCTCTAGAAAATCGACATTTAATCTGAATGCGGATGAAATTGGATTGTACCCTCTCGATAGACAACCTCCATATTGTGAGTTCGTTTTCTCATCCCATTGCTGTTGTATGGCTATGGGTAAAGAGACCCCTACCAGAGATACAAGCGTGCACACTCCAGATCTCGGCGATTCTTCCATACAAACATTCTCCTGCCATTACTCCCTTGGTAAATTCCAACAGTGGCAGCACAGACACGTGAGAACAGTCTGTTAGTGAAAAATCTTCCTGACTAATAAAGTTACTCGAGTGAGCATTGTTAAAAATGTCTCTTTGACAGTGTTTGGATGAAAGGAATAAAAGGGACCTATAACCAACCCTTCATACACAAATATGGTAAATTTCACACACAAGTGTTTCCAAGAGGTAGACTATTATTCTTACAATTCTTTTAAGGGGTTAAATGTTTTGTACGCGAGGGAAGCCTATGATACTTACAGAATTACACCGTCTAATTTGGATTTTCCAAAAAGGAAAAGACAATTGTTATTGTACGGGAAAAAAAATTTTTTTTTCTTTTTCTTTCTTTCTTCCAACACTTTACAGGAGCGGAAGTCTCGAGAACGCTCTCACAGATTTCGTTAAAACTTCGCAAGATCATGCTTTGTCTTAACAATAAGCTTTTGCCTTTGGGCGTTATCTTTCTTCTGCCAAAACCCGCCCCAAAACGCCCAAAATTTCATTGACCTGGTCCGAATGGAATAATTACCTGAACTTTTCACAGATTTGTCATAAATACAATTTTCTATAAACAGCTGGTAACAAAAGTTTACCAAAATTATATTTTCTGCCAAAACAGTCCATAATATCAAAAAGAGGCCTGAAAATCAACCATTTTGGCCTACAATCTCGACACATTGAAATAGCAGAACATCAGTAACGCACTGAATAGTATGAATGTAATGTATCATTGTCCTAAATGCAAAAGAAATTTCGATTTTATCCACAATGTGTCCAAAATGGCTGCCAAATATGGAAAAAATGCCCAAATTTTAATTGGCCAATATTTTCTGGTCCGAATGGCCTGAAATCTTCACAGATTCGTCATAAATACACTTTTCCATAAGCATCAGGTAATAAAAGTTGACCAAAGTTATTTTTCTGTCAAATGTTTCAAGGCCTGAAAATCGGACATTTTGGCCTACAATTTCGGCACTGTGAGCTAGCAGAACACCAGTAATGGACTGAATACTAAGAATGTAATATATCATTTTCAAAAATGCAAAATAAATTTCAATTTTATCCACAATGAGTCCAAAATAAAACCCAAGCGCGATCATTTTTAAACTCCTAGATCTCAAAACTGATAAATGATGGGTTAAAATGTTACATTACTGTACTCCACGATCTTAGTGGAATGATATATATCCAAAGATGCTGGGTGAGTAATAAATATGCAAAAGCAATTTCTAGTTTATTCACAATGTGTCCAAAATGGCTACCAAACTTGGAAAAATGCCCAAATTTCCATTGACCAATATCTCCTGGTCTGAATAGGCTAATGACCTGGAATTTTGACAGATATGTCATAAATACACATTTCCATAACTTAGTCGTAACAAAAGTTTACCAAAATTATATTTTCTGCCAAAACAGTCCATAATACCAAAAAGAGGCCTGAAAATCAACCATTTTGGCCTACAATCTCGACACATTGAAATAGCAGAACATCAGTAACGCACTGAATAGTATGAATGTAATGTATCATTATCATAAATGCAAAAGAAATTTCGGTTATACCCGCAATGAGTCCAAAAATGGCTGCCAAGCACAATCATTTTTTTAAATGCTAGATTTCATAACTTGCGAACATGTTACATCACGGGTTAACATGTTACATCACTGTGATCATAGCGGAATGACATACAGTACAGCCTACATGTGTATAACAAAGCATACCATTAGGCGATATATTTTTGTTAAAGACGCCATATTAGCGCCTTATTATGGTGATATTCCAATAACATTAATGCGACATTTTCAACGTGTTGGGCGAATATCGCAAGACAAACACGCCCGTGGCGCGATGTTTTCATAACTATCATTCGTAATTTTTTGGATGAAAAGTGGAGGGAATACACTTATAATAACAAGAATGGACGATTTGAGCCATGCAAAGCTTTTTATGTTAACCATTTACCCAACGTAACGGCAAAAACCAGCCAGCGCTATTCTCAAAAATCGCCAATTAATTTTCATTATTTTTTTCATTTTTTGTCTCAAAAACATAGGTTATGACCCCTCGTTGGAACGAGCTCGTCGAGCTCGCTCCAACGAGGGGTCATAACCTATGTTTTTGAGACAAAAAATGAAAAAAAAATTAGTTATTCAAGAATTATTTTTGCAAGTGTCGTCTGCTTTTCAGGTTAGGTGAAGGGTTAAACGAACTGATGTAGTCGTTGTATTCGTTGATGTCGACGCAATTAAAGTTTGGATTTCCCTTGGCCTACCCGACTTTACGAGAGTTCTCGAGAGTATGTTTACATAATTAAAGTTTAAACTTTCATAAGTACAAAACTCTCAATCTTAAAAATCAAAGGGAGATCGGGTGGGGTGAGTCCTCCTTTCGCGCTCGATAACGGCGAAAAAATCACGAATTTGGGTGATGTAAAATGAAATAAGAATATTTGTAAAATCAACGAAATAGCCTACTTAAATGTGTAAAATAGCCTATATTACAATTTATTTTAAAAAAGGAAACAGAAATTCTCGAGCCCCGCTATTAAACTGCATCTGATCAGACAGATAGCTCAGTTTGGAGTTGCAAAAAAAAAAACATATTTCCAAATCACAGGTTAAACGGACCCGTCAAAGTCGAGCCCATCTCGTTCGAAACTTTATCCAGATGGACCGTTTGGAGAGATGGGGGGAGCTGCACAAAGGAGCAAAATGTTTTAGCGTGCCGCGGGCGCCCTGAGTAGCATATGTAAATTGGGGCTTGAAACCCATTACACCCATCTTTTACGAAGCATTTACTGAATTGGTAGGCCATGGTCCAGATGGAACAAGCCAAGGGAGGGCGCCACCAAACCGTCTAAAGCAGAGAAGCCAGACTGGCCACAAAGGCACCCAGACTCACGCGCCAGGGGGACAAAATGGGGAAGGGGAGGAAGAGGAAGCAAGCAAGCAGACGACCTCAGGAGGTCCGCTGTGGGGCGCTAGAGCCATCATTGTCCCAACCAAGTCCCAATAGCGAGGTTCGAGGGCGGGGTGCCAGTGAGGCCTACTGCAACCGAGTTTCTCGGGCCCAGGCAGCCTGAAACTTAAATCAAATCTTACCCTGCAGGGGCGGCACTACCAGTTATTTTCGCAGGTCTGGTCGTTCCGGATCTGCAATATGCGTAGTGAAAAAAGTATTGCTCCCTTTTGCTTATGACATCCTACCTCCAGTTCTTTGCTGGGTGCTATGTGGACGGAAACATGTCCAGAAACATACACTTTCAACAAATGCGTTTGTGTCCTTGGGCAAGGCACTTAATCCCGATTGCCCACGTAGGGACAAGGTGGCGATGTGTACTAAGAGGCATCGCACATCGATGGTGCACCTGTCGTCAACCAATGTTCACCCTGCTTGTATGGGGTTAGTACGTCAGGGAGTCTGACAGTTATTCGCCGCTGCTCGGCGGTTCTCTCCTGGTACCCCGGCTTCATCCACACATCAAACTGCAGACACGAAGTGACCCTGGTTGTGTTTGACATTATTTTTTAGCTTTTGAATACGATAACCATGGAAAATGGATATTTTTTGTAAAAGAGGAAATTTTTCAATTTACAAAAAAGTTGACGGAGCGAACTGGTATGGATTCAATATCGAGTATGAGACCCATTACTGTTAATTACAGCTTGACAACGCCTTCTCATGCTCCAATCAGATTCCTGGTGATCCTTTGTGGGATGTTGTTCCATTATTGGACCAGCATGGCACCAAGATCCTGGACACTTCTTGGCTGGACTGGACGGGCTGAAGTTGCAAGCTGCAACTCATTCCAGACATGCTTGATTGTATTAAGGTCAGGGGATCTTACTGGCCAGTCAATACGCTCAATCCCCTCTCTCTGTCGGTACTCCCCGACAGCATGGGCGACATGAGGACGGGCATTATCGTCCATCAGAATGAATCTATCACCTACTGCACCTGCATACAATCTGACGTGGACACCCAGGATCTCATCAATATACCGCTGTGCAGTCAATGTATGTACCCATTCAAGAACACAGAGCTCTGTACGTCAATCCCTGCTGATGCTGCCCAGACCATGATTGACCATCCATCATAGCGGTGATGCTCAGCAATGTTGACTGCACGGAATCGCACTCCTGGTCTTCTCCATACCCTAGAACACCTAACTGTGTGATCTAGGCAGTACCTTGATTCATCTGTAAAAAGGACAATTCGCCAATTTTCTCTGGTTCATCCAACGTGGTCCATGTCCCATTCACATCGTGCCTGGCGGTGGTTCTGGGACAGCAGAATGCGAATACATGGTCTTCGCGATCGGAGACCACTTTCGTACAACCTTGCCCGGATAGTCTGCGTCGAAACATTTACCCCGGATGCATTCTGAAGGTCACTGCGAAGCTGGATTGCTGTGGCAAAGCGGATCCTACGGGCCTGAATGATCAAAAACCGGTCTTCAGCTGCAGATGTTGCCCTGTCTCTTCCACCACCATTCCTTCTTACTGGTGTGTCATACTGCTGACATCTTGCCCAGGCTCTGGTGATCACCGTATGGTGCACACCAAGGGCTTCACCAATCTGACGATGGGTAGCCCCTTGCTCCACCATCCCTACAGCCCGCCACATTTCTGCTTCAGACAAATGTCTTCTTACATTTGCATTTACCATATTCAATCATGTCATGTACATGTAGACATTACACGAAAACATCATGAAAATCAAGGGGTACATGCTTTCCATGACTGTCACGAAGAGTCTGCCTGTCAAGAGAGCTAATGTAAAAACTGGGGACCACCTCAATATATTCCTCAATCATATCCACCAAAAATATCGCAAATATGTTCCAAGCAAATTTCACAATGATGTGTCAAATATTTGAAACTTAGCAAACTTTGAGTAGTATATAAGTTGGGTTTGAAATTGCATCACACAACCGATGGCAAAGAAATCGCATAAAGGGGTTAACCTCTCCATCCCCTCGAAAAAAATTCCTAAACCATATTGTGACTTGCTGCCTCCATCCCACCTCTGCGATGGATGGATGCCCCAACCCAGTGCCCCTTTGTTTTCCTGCCTCACAAACTTACGAGTTTCACTGCCACCCCCTCCCCACTGTCTAATTTTATCTCAAGTTCCAGAGAGAGATAGAGAGAGAGAGAGAGAGAGAGAGAGAGACAGACAGACAGAGGCATTTCTGGTTGGGCATCGGGATGCAAACTAACCCCTTTTTGCATTTTTTTTAAGAACATAGAATGCAAATGAATCCCTCAAAAGCCACCAGAGAGCTCTCTTTGATAGTAAGCTTACAAATTCCTCCAACCCCTTGTATGCTCGCCTTCGGCATCTGCCTGGCGTACCCCGGTATGCCGTTTTTATCAAAGTAGAACCACTTTTCAAAAATTCCTTATGACCCCAGATTGGGGAAATTCTTTTTGGCTGACGTTTTTCTGCTTTAAAATGACAATTGAAGGATTTCGAGTGATTTTATGCAAAAAATTGAAATTCATCATGCGTTTATAACTGTTTTGCCCCAGTTAGGGTGAGGGTCAGTTTTAGTGTTGAAACAATTATTCGACTAGTCATTGTCGTTGCCGACGCTGATATTTCCCAACGTCGACTCTGGATTCCGAGTAGTCTGAGCATGTAGTATTTCCTATCAAAAAAACATTACAACGTACCAAAACGTGCCTGCTGGGTATGGGTTATAATGATTGTCAATTGATCTGTTCCGCGTGTGAAAATAACAACAGACTTTGAGATCACAGGAGAGTTCAAACAGTGTTGCGTCGGCTCCTTTGAACTCACTGACGGTGGTCGCACTGTACGTGCCTCAATACTGTGAATGGCATAGTTATCTGGACTTGACTCCATACAATATTTTTTTTTGGACAGAGAGATTGTCATGCCATTTAATTGTTCCTTATCAACCGGCATCAATAAAGTTCACATTCAGCGTTGTGTTAGCACTTGAACCAACACTTGAACCAAAACAATTTCGGTTTGCACACCTTTTTGTTCAGAGATTCGGGGGGGGGGTATTTTTATTAGGACTAACATGACGGTCAAATTTTAGGTACCGGGTACATTATAAGTTATCTCGGGCAACATCCAGGGCACATGGAGATTTAATACCTGGATGTCGGTTTTCAACCATGAGGCGCAAGCCGAATGGTTGAAAAGGAGACATCCAGGTATTAAATCTCCATGTACCCTGGATGTTGCCCGAGATAACGATTTTGTCCCACCTCGAAACACAGAAATAATGCCTAGATGTAAAATATGTTCACACATTATTAAGACTCAGGCGACGAAGTTCAAACCCCACACTGAGCCTCAACGTCACAGCAAAACTATAAATAGGCCGAGTCTATTTCCGAATCGTTGTTTATTTATAAACCAGGTCACACATGGAGAAGTTTTTCAGTTTGGTGAATTTGAATTCGTTGAAAAAGTTTTAAAACCGTGTAAATTCAGCCTTCCAGAGTGTATTGTTTTTCCATGGAACACGCTTCGGCATGTGTTGTGTTGTGTGTTTTATTCATGTCTTTGGGTGAATAGTTTAAATATTCACTTAAAACGACGCTGGACATGTGGAACATGGAAGGTGACATTTTGATTTTCGGGGACGATGTCTCACAATTTCAGACTAAACTTGAAGATTTTGAATTGAGCCGCAGTCATTGAATTTTGTAAAAGGTAGGTGGAATTAATAGCATACATTTCTACGCTGACCATCGGAAACCGCAAAATAAATTATGAAGCGCGCCGAGATTTAAATTTTAATGCCCTGGTAATGTTAATTTGTTGTTGGGTCGACACCAACTTGACCAAGTCTTACACTGACTGTGCCCGTATTTTTGCCCGCCGTGGATTTCCTACTTTTACCTCAATTTGGCTCCAAAACCATCACTGAAATTGTGCCCCCTCATTGAAAAAATACTTTATGGCCGGGATTCACCCCGACAAGCGAAGCGAGAGATTGAAATTTTGTATTCTGCTTTATCGAAGATAAACAGATGAGTTGCTCCCCTTGATGTTCTCACCCCGCAAAGCTCAAAAGTATATTTGCGAACCCAATTCAATCTGTTCAGTCCACATCGAATACGACAGCCAACAAGTGTTTCTACTCATAGGGCTGCAACGATGGGGTTTTTTTATTTGTATTAGTATTTACTACAATACGACAATAAGTTGGATATAACTTAACAGTTCCAATGGTAGTTTCTGCAATCGATGTGTCCCAGTCAGGGTCAAAGGTTATTTTTATCACCTGGATGTTTCTCGAGTGACAAACGGGGAACAACGGCGCGCGCCCTTATCACCCGCATGTTTGAAGATAGCCGATACCATGACTATTTGTTTCGGTCACGTTGACCAATCAGAAGACGCGATGCATAGTGATACAGGGACAATATAAGTTATCTCGGGCAACATCCAGGGTACATGGAGATTTAATACCTGGATGTCGGTCTTCAACCATGAGGCGCAAGCCGAATGGTTGAAAAGGAGACATCCAGGTGTTAAATCTCCATGTACCCTGGATGTTGCCCGAGATAACGATTTTTTGTTCCTGTATCAGTATGCATCGCGTCTTCTGATTGGTCAACGTGACCGAGACAAATAACCATGGTATCGGCTATCTTCAAAAATACGGGTGATAAGAGCGCGCGCCGTTGTTCCCCGTTTGTCAGTCGAGAAACATCTAGGTGATAAAAATAACCTTTGACACCGACTGGGTCACATCGATTGCAGAAACTCCTATTAGAACTGTTAATTAAATTGTAACGGGGTAAATCCCGGTCATAATTTTTTTTTTCAATGAGGGTCACAATTTCAGTGAGGGTTTTGGAGCCAAACTGGGGTAAAAGTAGGAAATCCACGGCGGGCAAATATACGGGCACAGTCAGTGTTACTACTATAAGACTTGGTGACAACAATAAATTAACATTACCAGGGCATTAAATCTCGGCGCACTTCATAATTTATTTTGCGGTTTCCGATGGTCAGCGTACAAATGTATGCTATTAATTCCACCTACCTTTTACAAAATTCAATGACTGCGGCTCAATTCAAAGTCTTCAAGTTTAAACGCATGTGGAGTCTGAAATTGTGAGACATCGTTCCCGAAATTCAAAATGTCACCTTCCATGTTCCATGATGTCCAGCGTCGTTTTAAGTGAATATTTAAGCTATTCTCCCAAAGACATGAATAAAACACACAACACAACGCATCTAACATGCTGAAGCTTGTTCCATGGAAATACAGTACCCTCTGGAAGGCTGAATTTACACGGTTTTAAAACTGTTTCAACGAATTCAAATTCACCAAAGTGAAAACTTCGCCATATGTGACACTTTTTATAAACAACGATTCGGAAATAGACGCGGTCTATTTATAGTTTTGCTGTGACGTTTGTTACGCTGTTTGGTTCAAAACCAGAGGCCCAGTGTGGGGTTTAAACCTCGTCGCCTGAGTCTTAATGTGGGATCATATTTTACATCTCGGCACCCAGAGAGAACCACGAAGTAATCTGCCGCATATACGCTGGGTACTGTGACTACAGTCCGTTTATCAAAATTTCGAAGTTTTACAGCTTTTGGAGAGTTAAAGAACACTTGCCTGATTAATTCTTCCATGCAGCACGTATTGACTAACCAGGATCTGCCAATGCCATTTTGTCTTTGTCTTGCAAATCTGGAGAATTCCACAGAAAACGTCGATATTTAAGATTTCAAGTGGTGTATTTACTTAACCCTTTACCTAACATGAAAAGCAGACGACACTTGCAAAAAAAATTCTTGAATAACTAATTTTTTTCATTTTTTGTCTCAAAAACATAGGTTATGACCCCTCGTTGGAACGAGCTCGACGAGTTTTTGAGACAAAAAATGAAAAAATAATAAAAATTCATTGGCGATTTTTGAGAATCGCGCTGGCCGGTTTTGGCCGTTACGTTGGGTAAAGGGAATAATTGGGTTAACTCTAGTTTTTTGGAATACCACTATTACTTGCAAAATGGATCCCCAATGCATTCGGACTCCGATAAGAGAAGTTATGTTTTTCAGTGCATATCCATTGAGTGAAGTAAGTGCATGAAACAGCCTACTTGAACAACATTTTGACTTTTGGCAGTCGGCGGAGGGTTAACAAAAGCTTACTTGAATATTTTGTACTGGCAACATGTAATGCCACATCAAGACCTGCCAATGGCTAACATTTCTTGCGAATTCGCTAGAGGCGTTTGGAGAAATCCACGAAAAATGCGAATGTTATGCTTTTATGGGGTTATCTCTCTTTAACCTACCTAAAATGGATTTCGGCTTACTTTTTTGAATACCATTACTACTAACAAAAATAATCCCACATGAATTTTGCGTCTGGTAAAATAAGATACCTTGAGCTGTAGCATACCCGTTGGGTTCTGTTGGTGCCCAAAAACGGCCCATTTTACCACAATTTAGACGTAAAAAGCCCGTGGATGGTTAAAAAACGCATTCCGAATTATTTTGTCCATATAAATTGTAATGTCACACGAAGACCTGCTAATGACCAATTTTTCTTGAAAATCTGCAATGGGGGTTTCGGAGAAATCCTCCAAAAACGTGAATTCTATGCTTCCAAGGGGTATTGCTGTTTAACCAGCCGAAAATGTGTTATGGCTTGGTTTTTTGAATACCCTTACTACTTACGAAAATGATTCCCTGTGAATTATGCATCCGATAAAGGAAGTTATGCTTATCTGTGATATACCTATTGGGTGTTGTTGGTGCCCCAAAACACACCATTTTATCCAAAGTCATATGTTCACCAGCCAGTGGAGGGTTAACAAATGCTTACCGGACTATTTTGTCCATGCAGCATGTAATGTCAGACAAAGACCTGCTAATGGCCTTTTTTCTTGAATATCCGCAAGAGGGGTTTGGAGAAATCTACAGTAAAGGGGACTTTTAAGCTTTTAAGGGGCATCTCTCTTTAACCAGTCCAAAATGGGTTAAGACTTGGTTTTTTGAATGCCCTTACTATTAACCAATATTATCCCCCTTAAATTCTTAAATTCTGGGTCCGATGAAAGAAGTTATGTTTATCCGTGGCATACCCTTTGGGTGCTGTTTGTGAAGAAAACAACCCATTTTATCAATTTTTTTACGTTTAGCAGCCTGTGGAGGGATAATAAGAGCTTACCGGAATATTTGTCCAGGCAGCTTGTAATGTCACACACTGGTCTGCAAATGGTCATTGTTTCTTGAAAATCTACAAGGGACATTTTGAGAAATCCACGAAAAACTTTAATTTTTAAGCGGTGTCTCTCTTCAGCAAGCTCAAGACAGGTTGACACTTGATTTCTTGAATACCCTTACAACTTATAAAAATGACCTCAGTGAATTCCAATTCCAATAGAAGAAGTTATGTTTATCACTCAGGTACCCGTTGGGTGATGTGGGTGTCCGAAAACAGCCCATTTTTAAAACTCTCGGCGTTTGGCAGCTTGTGGGTGTGTGTGTGTGTGGGGGGGGGGGGGGGTCGGTTTAACAAATGCTTAGCCCAATATATCTTGCATAATAATTGTAGTATTGCAGATAGGTCTAACAAAGATGAATGTTTTAAAAACTCTACAAGAGGCGGTTTGAGAAAGTAACGGAAAACACTAATTTTGATAGTTTTTGCCAAAAATAATAATCCGTACAAAAACAAATGTCTTTTCCTGAGGAAACTCCCAAAAATAATAATCCGTAGAAAAACAAATATCTTTTCCTGAGGAAAAGCCAAAAAGCTAGACAGGGTGATTCTGTAGAATCACAGGCTTTCTGTGGCGTACTAAACATTTTACAGGGACCGACCAGGACTATTTAAAATACGCTCTAGCCTCGGCGCCTATTTTTTTCAATTCATGCGCCAGATTTCAATTTACGGAGTCACACTGCTGTTTGTAACACACACTGCAAGTATGTAATAGCTCTCATCATTTTCATTTAGTACACTAAAGCAAACATTAATCTTCACTGTGGTTTCTGATCAAGTCTTGGCTGCCTATTTAGGCAGCCAAGACTTGATCAGAAACCACAGTGAAGATTAATGCTTGGTAATTAAGACTTGAAGTAATAACTTAAGCACTCTACAACAATGATAAATGATAATCATATATATAATACATGTAAGAGTGTCTCTCTCGATTATCCATCGAAAGAATATCAAAATATGCTCTGAGAAGTTACGCGCCAACTGAGAAGCCTATTTCTGAGATTTAAGAGCCAGGTCCTGATGTTTCAGAACCAAATACGCACTGGCGCATGTACAGGTCGGTCCCTGATTTTAGCCCTTTGAAAGAATTATGGGAATAATAGTCTACTGCTTTGAACCTCTTCCTCATGAAATTTACCTAGTTTTTGTATGTCAGGGTGATTATAGGACCCTTTTATTCTTTTTTTCCAAATACAGTCAGAGAAGCGTTTGTGACAATGCTCAGAGTTAATAGCCATACAACAGCATAGGAATAACAAAATAAACTCACAGTATGGAGGTTGTCAATCAATTGCCAAAAATCCAATTACAGCTGTATTGAAATTAATTCAATTTTCTAGAGAATGAGGTCCTCAGACAATGAAACCAAATTTTTGATAAACTCACACTTATTCACAAATAGCCGAGGTCCCCGGTCGGTGCACGATTATTCCACGAGAGCCCCAGGCTCCCAGAGTTGCTGTGGTTGAATGTTTTACCATTAAGGCAGCGTTAAACGCAACCAGGACCAATCCCATGTACCTTTTCTGGTAAGATTAGCTCAGGTGACAAATATCTGTAAAGGGAGAAATGAAGCCCGGTGCGGGATGAAAGGTTGATGAATGAGGGGGTAAAACAACTATGTACCTAACACCCCCAACCCCGTCAATTTGGTCCTACTGAAAAATACCCTTAGGTACCAAATTGCCGCTCCATTTGTCTGAACATGTAGATGTGCATACCGATGTTGTTCTTGTTAAAGTGTTAAAATAATGTTGAATGCACATGGTCATCACTCGAACTACCTCAAAACTCATTTTAAAGCAGAAAAATGTCACTCAAATAGATTTTCACCCTAACCGAGGTCTTGGGGTTATAAAGCTCAAATGGAGATTTTCGTTTTTTATAAAATCATTCAAAATCCTTCAGAATTCATTTTAAAGCAGAAAACATCACAAAAATAGACCATCGTCCCAACCCGTAGTCAAGTGGTCATATTGGTATTTGCGGGAGGGGCTAATGCCATTCATTTGCAATGCACGGGGGTAAATGGGTTATATGGGTCATATTGCGATTTTCTCTTTTCATGAAATCACTCAAAATCCTTCAAGACACATTTTATAGCAGAAAAGAACATCACCCAAATTGATCCTCGCCCTTACTCGGGTGTAAGCATTAAAGGTTCCTAATGGTCATGGTGAATTTCTTTTTCTCTTTTCAGTTGCACAAAAATCACTTGAAATCCTCGAATAGTCATTTTCAAGCAGAAAAACATCATCCAAATAGACCTTCCCCAATTCTGGTTAAGGGATCATGTTGTGATTTTCTCCCTTTTTTGCATAAAATCATTCGAAATCCTTCAAACACATGCTAAAGTAGAAAAAAAACATCACCTAATTTGACCTTCGTCCTAACTGGCGTCAAGGGGCCATGGTGAATTTCTGCCAATTTTTGCATAAAATCAACTGGAATATGTAAAAAACTCATTTTAACGCAGGGAAACATCGTCCAAATAGATCCTTCCCAAAGCTGTGGGCAAAAGGGTCATGATATGGTGATTTTCTTCTTTTTGGAAAAAATCACTCGAAATTCTTCAAAACTCATTGTAAAGCAAAAAAAAAACATCACCCAAATGGATCCTCGCCCTAACTGGGGTAAAAGGGTCATAATCTCATGGTGAATTTCCATTTTTTGCATAGAATCACTTGAAATCCTTCAAAAATCATTTCAAAGGACAAATACATCTTTCAAAACCACCCCCAACCCAGGGGTCTAGGTGTCATAAGGTCATGTGATGATATTCTTTTTTGCAAAAAAAAAAAATCACTCGAAATCCTTCAATAGTCATTTTAAGGCAGAAACATATCATCCAAATGGACCTTCCCATAAATCGCGGTCAAGGGGGTAATGAGGGTCATTTGTAATTTTTTTCTCTTTTGCATAAAATCACTCAAAATCCTCCAGAACTCACTTTAAAGCAGAAAACATCACTTCAATGGACCCCACCCTATTGGGTCAAGGGGTCATAACCCCAAAAGGAGATTTCTTTGTTCATAAAATCATTTAAAATTCATTTTAAAGCAGAAAAACATCACAAAAATACTCACTCGCCCTCATCCGTGGTCAAGGGGTCATATGTTATTTTTTGCAGGGGGTGCAAATACCAGTTCGCACCAAACATGCAATAGTATTTGATTTGACAAACATTATTAATAACGAAATAGTAAAAATTGTTACTCTATTAACTAAAATCTTCTTGGCATTTCTCAGCTATCAGTCACCATCAAAAACAAAGCAGTTTAAAGTATGTCGCATTCGGCTGACTGAGTACAAACCAATTTTCTGAATTGAAAAATGATTGTTGTTTCAGGTTGTGCCCAACGCATGTCTGTGCCCCTCAAACTGATCCCAGACGCGGGATAGCCCAGTACCTTTATATGTATGTCATTCCACTGTTATGACGGAGTGCAATGATGTAACATAATTATGTAAACCCATCATTTGTCAGCTTTGAGATCAAGGATTTTAAAAATGATCACGTTTAAAGGCCATGTTTGGCTCATTGTGGATAAAATTTCGATTGCATTTATGATAAGGATGCATTACATTCTTATTATTAACCCTTTACCTAACGTAACGGCCAAAACCGGCCAGCGCTATTCTCAAAAATCGCCAATTAATTTTCATTATTTTTTTCATTTTTTGTCTCAAAAACATAGGTTATGACCCCTCGTTGGAACGAGCTCGTCGAGCTCGTTCCAACGAGGGGTCATAACCTATGTTTTTGAGACAAAAAATGAAAAAAATCTGTTATTCAAGAATTATTTTTGCAAGTGTCGTCTGCTTTTCAGGTTAGATAAGGGTTAAGACCATTACTGGTGTTCTGCTAATTCATAGTCCCTAGATTGTATGCCAAAATATCCGATATTTCAGGCCCACTTTGGATGTTTCGGCCCGGCGGGGGAAGGGGGGATGTGTCGGAAAAAAATGCGTGAACACAGATGGAAAGTTTTATTTTTCAGATTTCTTGACCCACTTACCCTTTCCTGCATATTTTTTCCATGACATTTTGGAGGAAACTTCCCCTTCTCATACATTTTATATACAAAACTTTGGCACTCGAACACATAATGCACACTGATTCAATGAAAATTTTTATCCCATAAAAGGAAGTTCATTCTAACAATAAAAGTCTTGGATAAATTTTTGCTTTATTCACCTAGTAGCAGCTCCTAGTAGGGTGATACATTTTCCACGCGGGTTTAACACTGAAAGAAGTTATTCCTGTAGTAGAGACGGATTTGTTGACCTCTGACCTCTACCGCATTCATGTTGTCATGACCTGTTTTACGTTTGCGGGAGACAAAATGAACCGACGTTTATTAAACGTTGACCCTCGCTGAAACGTTTAGTTTTAGAATATATGCTCTGTCTAACAATAAATCGAATAACAATTAACAAAGAAAACAAAAAGTAAATCAATCGAAATCAAACGTTGAAAAGCATACACGTTCGATTCTGAAAAGCAGGGGCATGATGAGTATTGTTTCATTTCCAAATTAGGAAAGTGTAAATAAACAAAAGGCGCGTGTCGTCTGCTTTGTTTATAAAACTCAAGTTGAACCGACGACGAAAAAAACAATAATAAACAACGAAATTAAGAAAGATAAACATTGTTCATTTAAAACAGTATTTTTGCAACTTTAGCTCAAGTTTGTAGGGGAATTATTTTTAAACAGAAATGTATCACTGCGCCTTGTTTATTTTTGGCAGTTTTGCTTGTCGATCGAATTGGACCAATGTGCTCCTCACTTCTCGCAGTGTTTGCTGCGAGTAACAGGACGATTTCGCCGCGACTGCCCTATAAATTATTTATGGGATAAACAAAATAAACGTATAGTGTTTTCAAGTAAAAAAATTATTCTACTCGTAGGATTAAGAATGAAACCGACTCGCCAGAGGCTCGTCGGTTTCATTCTTAATCCTACGAGTAGAATAATTTTTTTACTTGAAAACACTATACGTTTATTCTATATTTATATGCCCAAACATGTTTCTACAGTACCAACGGAAATAACTTGTACATGTAAACGCAAAATAACGGCGTTTACGGTTCCGTTTGGCATTGCGTTTCTAAACGAAATATAACGGCGTTTTTCGTTTTCAGTGCGTTTGTAAACGAATATGTTTCGTTTACCTTCGTTTAAGTAAACGTTTTATTCGTTTAAGTTCGTTTACATAAGCGAAACTCGTCGTTCATGATACCCGAGCACATGCATCAATTGAGTCGTGTTCAGACAATATCACAACCAAGTCAGTGTGATCATTCGGTGTCAGTGGCGTAGACACTGGGAAGATAATGTGCAGTCCCGTAGGAAAATTATTGGGACCATTCTAGGCGAATTTATGCCTATACGTGTAATAGCATAAAAATATGGGCGTTTTGTGTGTGAGTTGGAGGGAGTGGGGGGGGGCACACCACAAAATTTCCGACCAAACAGAGTCACAAAATTTGGGCTTGCTTAGGCGTACGGGACACCTTTTCGGGGGGGGGGGGGGGTCTCAAATATTTTTCCGAAAAGTGATGCTGCGAGCATTATTGAGTGAAGTGGTCCTTGGGTGGGTTTGGGTGTGGGAGGAGGTGTTCCCCTTCCACAGTTGTAGCTAACGGCCTGTTTATGTCTGTAATTAGCTAGAACAAACTGTTACGCTGGCGTGTCTACAACCCTCAGATGCGATATCAATCTGATAAGACGGTATTACAGGTATATGTACGAACATGGACCTGAAGTCCGTAATATACTTTTTTGGTGTGGTACGACCTGTGGGACGTACTACACCAAAACATTATATTACAGACTTTGTATCCAAGTTAGAACTGATGGGACATAATCCTTTATTGAAGATAAAACTGCCCAAGTGAGTAGGTCAGTCAAACTTGCCCGAAACAATCATAAAAACTGGCCGAAAAAAAATGTATTTGCCCCGACTGGAGGGGAACTGCAGTCCTCAAGCCTCCCTGAAACATACGCCTATGTTGGCGTGAACCCCGGTCACCGAAAAGCTGTCTATGTCACTTTGCTCTTTTCGATTGTAAGGCCTGTATGCTGCTTTAAGTGCCTTGGTCGGCGCGGAGGTGCCACCTCCCACAGATAGGGTCGGGGAAAATTATTTTATGCTTGATTCTTTTTACCAGGATACATATACATGTACATAAAAGTGAACTTTATTTCTTGGTTGTTTAAAATAATAAAAAAGAGGAATTTTGTCGGTTACCAATCATTGAATATCAACGATAGATATCACGTTTGTATTTGTTAATTGTCAAGATAGATACTACAGTTGCTATTTACTCAGCCAATATGAAAAGACAAAACACAATTTAAAACTTAAAACACCGATATTCCCTTTCCATAATAAAACTTTGGCCAGTCACTGATTTGCCATGGTCCTCTGGTAATTGGATTAAGTAAAGTCAATTAACCACGTGTTTTAATTTGTTTGTTTGATCCCTTCTGTTTGCTACTGTCGGTAATTATTTTATTAGTAGCTCTCATGATTAGTGTGTTTATTTTGCGTAATTGGGGTTATTTTTTATTAGTAGTGTTATTTTTCCGTTTTCAAAGGAGAAAAATAAATGCTGACCATTGGCCCTACAATATTCGAAAACGCCTTTTACGAGGATTCGAAAACGCCCTTTACGAGGAAAACATTCCTCTCTTTTTGTATCATTGGTTGCTCGTAATGATATAATGACCAAGTCTCCCAACTCACCTTGAATACACCCAGTTAGCAAAATGAATTCTATTAAACGAACTAGGGTCCCGTATATTATACGCCAGAAGATTGTCAGTCTGAATGAAGGAGGCTCAAACTTTGCTGAAATAGTTAGAATCATAAAAGAAGAAGAGAGAATGAATATAGATCGCAGAACCATCAGCAGGGTGATCAGGAGTTATAGAATCACAGGGACAATATGTGATAGGGCCAGGAGTGGAAGGCCAAAACTTTTAACAGATGACAATTTAAACCTTCTTGACAAAACGATGAGAGACAACGCAGAAACGTCATCAGTTGAACTTTCTAAAATGTACATGGACTTAGGGTTACAAATTGCTCCGTCTACTGTGTGTGATGCCAGGAGGAAATTAAATTGGTGCAGAAGTGGCACAAAGTACTGTCAGATGGTAAGGGACGCGAACAAGAAAAAAAGGTTTGACTTTGCCAAAAAGTGCATTGAAACACAAGAAGAGTTCGACAATGTTATTTTTACGGATGAGTGTACGGTTAGGATGCAAAGCAGTCTGAGTAAGAGTTACAGAAAAAGAGGAGAACCTGCTTCTTTCATCCCAAAACCAAAACATCCGTATTCAGTGCATGTATGGGGTGGCATTTCACGAAAAGGTGCCACAAAATTAGCCATTTTCACGGGCATCATGGATAGTGATTTCTATCAATTAATTCTCCAGAATTATTTCAGTCCTGCTGCTGAAATGTACTTTCAAGGATCTGAGGGTCATCGTCTGTTCAAAGACAACGACCCTAAGCACACTAGTAAATCAACCCTAGAATTTATGGCAGCTCAAGGCATTAATCATTGGAAATCACCTCCAGAATCCCCAGATATGAATCCAATCGAGAACATCTGGGTGGGCATGAAGTACTATCTGAGGAAAACGGTGAAGCCAAAAGTGAAAGAAGAGTTAATTCAGGGCATAAAAGACTACTGGTCAGCGTTAACCCCACATGACTGCAATAACTACATCAACCATTTATTCAAGGTTATGCCTTGTGTCATTGAAGAGCGTGGAGGGGCGACAAAGTACTGAATATTCTCGTGTACATGTACATTAACATTTAATTCTCAAAAGTGATGAAGAAGTAATGAAATTTCAAGCAGAAAATTCTTCCCATAATATAACTAAAAATTTAACAAATTTATTATCGTTTGACAGAGCTCTGAAAATTTCTGTTTAACAAGAATAAACTGTTTACATTTCTAAAAATATAACAGTACAGTGGTTTGATAATGTTATGGAAAAAAGTTGAAGCAAAATGAGAAATCACAATTTATAAAAGCAAGCAATGTTACATATACATAAATATTTACCATAACAGTCAGAATATTGACTAATATTCTGTGAAAAGGCATTGACCACTTTACCTCATACAACTGAAAAAAATCGTCGTACACAAAAATCAACATTCATATTTTAGGGGTCATAATATATGTTTTGGAAGAAAAAAAATGAAAAAAAAAATGATCGAACATTTTTCGATATTTTGCTTTTAAAAAGTCCCCAAATGTTAATTATTTCTTTTTTTTTCTTCCAAACCACATCTGATGACCCTACTGTGAGGTCATAAGATATGTTTTGGAAGAAAAAAAAATGAAAAAAATGCTCGAGCATTTTTCAAAATTTTGTTGCTAACAGGTTCCCCAAATTTATTTAGTTTTTCATATTTTTTTCCAAAACACATCTTATGACCATACTCAGGGGTCATAATATATGTTTTGGAAAAAAAAAATGATCGAACATTTTTCGACATTTTGCTTTTAAGAAGTTCCCAAGTGCTGATTATTTCTTTTTTTTCTTCCAAACCACATCTGATGACCCTACTGAGGGGTCATAAGATACGTTTTGGAAGAAAAAAAAAATGAAAACATTGCTTGAGTGTTTTTCAATATTTTGCTTCTAATAAGTTCCCCAAATTTATTTAGTTTTTCATATTTTTTTTCAAAAACACATCTTTTGACCCTTCTTACGGGTCATAATATATGTTTTGGAAGAAAAATATAAAAAAAAAACTGATCGATCATTTTGTCGATTTTTTTATTTTAAGAAGTTCCCAAGTGTTAATTATTTCTTTTATTTTTTTCTTCCAAATCACATCTGATGACCCTACTGAGGGGGTCATAAGATATGATTTGGAAGAGAAAACAATGAAAAAAAATGCTCGAGCATTTTTCAATACTTTGCTGCTAATAAGTTCCCAATTTATTTCTTTTATTCATTTTTCATCCAAATCACATCTGATGACCCTACGGAGGGGTCATAAGATATGTTTTGGAAGAAAAAAAAATGAAAAAATTGCTCGAGCATTTTTCAATATTTTGCTTTTAATAAGTTTCCCAAAATTATTTAGTTTTTCATTTTTTTTCCTAAACACATCTTATGACCCTACTTATGGGTCATAATATATGTTTTGCTAGAAAAAATAAAAGAACTGATCGAACATTTTTTCGATATTTTGCTTTTAAGAAGTTCCCAAGTGTTAGCAGCCCTGACTTGATTTGATACGAAACTCAAGAAAATGTGAAGCATGTGGTAAACCATGTGTGGAAACTTATTTCGTGATCTCTCCAGCAACATTCAGCTGGCGTTTGCAGAATTTCATGTTTTGGCCTATATGGATTCGCGCGAATATATTTCGCGAGAATCTAGTTAAGATTCTCGCGATATCGGACGAACTTTAAGCCCTGACTAGTCACATATTTGGAAAAATAAGGATTATAGAAATATCGCAAGCTTTTTATTGAGCCGTCATCACCTTTCAACGGCAGCTGATTCAACAATCTGTGCAATAAAAACAAACCCAAACGTATCTTCTCTTATTCATTTTCATGTGAAAATCACTGCCGGACGGTCACGGAGTGAACAGTGAGTACAATCAAATTTATTTTTTGGAAAAAAATGTTAAAAATAAGTAGAAAAATATTGGAAAAAAACTTATCAAAAGTGAGTCAACTCGCCACAAAAAGTGGGTCAAGTCGCCGCTAACATGTGGCGACTTGACCCGGAAAAAGTACTGGTGGCGAGTTGACCCAGTGGCGAGTTGACCCCGACCTCATTTATTGAGAACACACAAGAAACGAGCTTTCGAATGATTGATACCAGAAGCTGGTATTATCAGTACAGGGAAATATAATAATTATTATTCCTGTGCACACAACCCACTGGACGAATGTACTGCTTTGTGTTAATGCGCAGGTGAATGAAAAATGGATACAAATTAAAAAATGTTGTCTGTATTTTTTTAGAGGTGTGGGGGGGGGGGGAATATTTTTGGGTGGGGGCTCTTGCTCATTCCCCCTATGGCTGCAGGCCGCCCTCACCTTTTTTTTCTCATTTTGTCCTTTTAGTGCCAATAGTCCCGGGTCTCAGGGCAATTCCAATTTAATGGTTGTGTTGCCCCCTTCTACTTATAGTTAAAGGTATGTCCGGGTGGAGGGGGGGGGGGGTATATTATTAGTTACATGTAGGAATTGCTTTTATTTCAACAAAATTATCACAATAATAAAGAGCAAAAACTTACCTGCAATCTCATTTTGGCGAGATCGCGCGTTAAATTTTGCTATTTATTTTTGGCGATAATTCTGTGAAAAGATAAACGACATGTCGTATAATCAAATAGCTTGTTCACGTATTTTACAAATGACAAGCCCCACATAACCTAAACCAGGGCCGATACTGGTGGGAGCGCTCAGAGCCTTGAATTGTAAAAACAAATCGGGAAGGGGAGAACCCCCAGCACCCCACTACACCACCACCCCCGTCGGGGCTAGGCAATTCGGAAATGGCCTTCGCCTTCGCACCAGGATGCTATCCGACATGCAGAGGTGGGTGAGGTGGCAGGGGAGGGGCGCCCCACACTCTCCATGTCGGAGTTTTATTTACTGCTGGCTTCGGGCCTGACCTAAGCGGAGGTTCAGTAGTTATTTCCAGGCCTACCATGATCGACATTAACTCTCGCCGACCCTGTCGGATATTTTTCAGTTCCTTGTTTTGGGCATACATGTAAGTAAAGGGTTAAAAATAAAACACGTACCTTTCCAACAGCAACCTCGTGCACTCTTCTCCACTGAATGAGGTAAGATTCTCCTATCTTTATTGGGTCTGTCAGTTCTTTAAAAAAAACCGAGCTTCTCACTTGTATTGCATTGTCTTCAATATACCTCACCAAATGGTGACTCGGCGTTGAAGACATTTTCCGTCGGTTCATTTTGATTCAGAAAAGTCGAGTGATAAATTCAAGTCAAGTAATCACCTTTTTAAAAGGGAAATTTGTTCTGTTTATACTGTCTTGACCAATGACTGCATGTACAAATGTAGGTGTGTCCTAGTGCCTTTAATGTTAAGAACAACATCTTGTTATTTTTATTTTTACAAAAAAACTGTTTTTAGACCCATTGTTTTAGATACAAACAGAAAAGGTTCTCAGTGCTTGGTATCAAAGGTTCGTACCGCAGTAAATTTTAATTACAATAACAACCAAACTTAAAATGACAAATCTGAATGGTATTCTTAGAAGAAATATGGGATGCCAGCTTTTATGTGGCTTGGCCGCTTGGGGTCGACAACAATCAAATAGAAAGGGAAATGATACAATGTACATGTATGAATACAAAGTCGAGACAATTTTTAAAACAATGTTTTTTCTGCAAAAATACAACACCATTACTTTTCCAGAAAACACTTTTCAGAAGCCCTTCAACTTTCAGTTTCGGTTTGAAAATTAACTTGGTATTGATATTGAAACCTAAAAATTCACAAATGGAATTAAAACGCCAGATTTCACGTCCCATTCCAGTCATCCGTTATACGCCTATCTTAAAAGCAAAAACGTACCATTTTAAAAATCTTCCCCATTAATTTGTAACCGTGCTTCGATAAAAGTGAACGCAATAAAATGAATTGTTCCGATATTGCGGAAATGATCAGTCTGTTTGCAAACCGTTTATATGTCGTTCGGTACGTGTACATATAAATGGACTATCGTTTGTCTTCCGTTCAGCTAAACGAAAAAACGTTTAGCTTTCGTTTAGCTAAACGAAAAATCGTTTACCTTTCGTTTAGCCTTCGTTTAAATCATCGAAATACGGATCGTTTATAAACGTTTGGTAAGCGGAAAATAAACCCGTTTTTCGTTTAAATGCTATTTGTGAACGCGTTTACAAACGAAGAATAACGGCGTTTAATGTACAAGTTATTTCCGTTGGTACTGTATGTACCCTATCAGATGCAAATCTCAAGACTTACCAGATTCATACCAGTTGATAAAGACTCCTTACTGTATATCTTGAACCCCATGTGGACCCGGCTATGATAGGTCCACATTTGGTAGCCAAGTTGTTAATGCTCGGCAGCGACGGCCTGTCATACAGACATTTTAATAGTACACTGATGTAGCAAATTCTAAGGAGGAATTTGTTTTATCCTTATATTGAGGTGTCTGTGTGGATGAGCTTGTTAGTTCCTCCAATGGTTGGTGGATACCCTAGGCCATCCAGTAGATCTGTTTGAATAATTATTCCTTCATCTTGTGAACTAACAATGTTGTGGTATAGGTATTATATAGCCACAGTAGTTGAATGTGATATAAAACCTCAATCAAACCAGATGAGACAACTGAGACAAACTAAATGTGTAGCTCAATATTCTTACAAATCTAGTTTCTCGGTGTTTACCTTGCAAATGAAACTCAATTATTATTTTTCACAGAAACCTTTGATTTTAAACTCGATTTAAATAAGCGTTTCCTAATTTTATCTCTGATATACAGCGATATGCACCTCGAACAGTCTAGTTTCTGTAAATCATGGCATATGCAGGCATATGTGAGCACTGTGCCTGTTGATCATATAATTAATAATAATAATAACTCTTTGGCCAGCCGCTGATTTGTCGCGGTCCTCATAAGAGAAGGCCATCATTCCCCCTGCACCCCACCCCCTCTTACCCTCCTCTCCTCCCAGCATTCAGATATAAACTGCTTAATAGTGTCCCTCACTTCCTCTTTTTCAATTTCTTCAATAAGCATTCCTACCCTCTCCCTCGTGTCCCCCTTCAGCCATCTATCCTTTGTTTCTTCACCCCACTTCTGCATTATTCTTCCAGTAAATTTTATTCTATGAGGTATATACTGTGGGCATTCCAAGAGAAAATGTTCCAGGGTCTCCACTACTCCAGAGTGGCACATCTGGCATCCCTTTTCCCCATCTCTCCCAATTTTTCCCCGAAGCTCCAGTGATCTTGATCTCAGTTTGAACAGCAGTGACCCTCCAAAGGTGCCATCTAAGTACTTCTCAAAAGCTGGCTTTTCTTTATATTGTAACCCCTGCAGTGATCTTTTCACGCTAACCCCTGCTCGCCAGTTTCGATTGCAATCTTCCATGACTCTCTCCTTGACAAACCTTTTGCCTTCTTTCATTCCTACTTCTATGTTTGTGACCTCTATAGAGTAATTGTCCATTAGTTCCCTCACATGTTTTGACCACCCCGTTTCTATATTAGAATTCCAAATGGTATCGAGCATCAATTTGCACCACCGGTTGTCAGGCAGGTTTCTCAAGTAGTTAAAGTAACACAGTTTTCCCAAATCTACCCTGTCCTTGATTTTCATCCACCCAAGCTCCCCCCTTACTGCTTCCAAAGCTGCAGCATTACTCGACCCCGTTATCCATCTGCCGGCATCATTTTGAGTATTTTCCAACTTCTTAATAACGGTTTGGTTTAATGGAATCACGTCCGTGCCATACGTTATACTTGGTAAACCCACCCTCTCCCACAGTGTTTTCCCCACAAAGACCTTGTTGAAACTATTTTTCCCTAAAAGTTTTAGTTGGTTCAGAATTCTTTTCCCCTTCAGAATCAGTTTGGCTGAGTAATTTCTGTACACCCCTCTTCCCGTTATATTTATGCTTACCCCTAGATACTCATACTCTCCCGTTTCTTCTACAGTGATTTGTTTGCTTTCCCCTTCGGGGATTGAGAACTCCCCCACTCTCCATCTCTTCGTCATATCTACCTTGCGTCCAACGGGTATTACCTTGCTTTTATTTTCATTTAGTTCGAGCCGCCAAGTGTTCCCATATCTACCAACAATTTCCAGCAGTTTCTCTAGCCCCTGTTCAGTTCTAGACATTAACACCATGTCGTCCGCAAAGAATAAGCCTGGTATCTTTATGTCTCCAACATTTACCCCCTCCGCACTCTGAATTAGTTCGTCCCCTAAATCTTTAACATACAATGCAAACAAAATCGGTGAAAAGATACACCCCTGCTTGAGGCCTATATCCATAGGGACTCGTTTTGTAGTGATACTCCCTAGACTGAGTTGGCTTTGCACATCTGTATACAGTGCTTTCATGATCCCCACAAAGTCACCCCCCAGTCCGATGCCCTCGAGCTTTCGCCACATACCTTCCCTCCACACTCGGTCGTACGCTTTTTTCACATCTAGAAATGCCAGAAACATCTTTTTCTTTTCAGCCTTTGTTGATTCTATCAGTTGGGTGAGTGTAAATAGGTGATCAGTGACTCTTCGTCCTTTCCTGAAACCATTTTGAATTTCTCCTAAAAAACCTTTCTCTTCAATAACTTCCTCTAGTCTACCGTATATGACCTTACAGAATACTTTTCCGATGTTACTACTAACTGATATCCCCCTATAGTTATCTAGAACTTCCTTATCCCCCTTTTTGTGTATGAACGACACCTTACTTTCCCTCCACTCTCTGGGGACCTCTTGCTTTCGCAGAGCCAGGTTGAAAAGGTTTGTCAGGACTTCAATAAGTGCCTCCCCTCCATTTTTGAGGAATTCGTTCGGAATTTTATCAGTCCCTCCCGCTTTGCCATTTTTTAATTTCGAGACCACGTTCCGCACTTCTTCTGCCGTTATTTCGCTACATACACGATTGGATAGGTTCTCCTCCACCAGTGTATTTCTTTTTGGTGGGGACCCACTGCCCCATCGCCTATCGTTTATCTTTTCCCAGTGCTTGACTAACTCTGAAGCGATACGGCCTTTATCTTCTGTACTTTCCCCATCCACTTTGATACTCTGCACACTACTTTTCCCCCGTTTATTTACCCAGTTCCAAAATACGTTTGAGCTCGAACCCCCCGTTTTCTTTATTGTTCTGGCAAGACTGCAATTGCGCTCCTTCCTATTATTATTCTTTATCTCATTCACCTTTTTCCGTGCCAGTTCATATTCTCCTTTCATTAGTCTCGTGTCATTGTTATCCACCCCTTTAAGCTTCCTACTTCTTCTGTAAGCAGCGCATTTTACCTTCCTTTCTTTTATAGCCTTTTTCAGTCCCTCGTTAACCCTGTATCCAAGCTCTCTCGTTGGGACCATCACCCTTCCTATACACTCCTTCCCTGCCTCTGTTAGGCTATTTACTATGCCATCTGAAATACTCTGGACATTTGCATCCCTAGGTATACATTCAAGATTTGGTTTTAGTTTTTCCCGAAACTGCTTCCAGTCGGCTCCTTGTTTTGGTCCCCAAACTTCCTTGGAGGTATTTCTGTCTCTATTCGTCTTTTTGCCCATAATCTTAACTGTTATCAGGTTGTGATCACTACCCAAGTCATTTTTTCCCTCGTCATCTATTTCTACATCTATAACCTCCCTCCATACGCTAATGTCAGTGAGTATATAATCAATTATTGTTTTCTTATCGTTCCTCTCCCAGGTCCATTTACCCTTACATTTCGCATCCCTGTTCAGGATCTTTAAACCAAGCTCTTTTGATAGGTCCAACATCTTCCTCCCATTCGTGTTAATTTTCCTATCACCTCCCTGTATGCCCTCCTCCTTATCCCCGATGTGCCCATTGAAGTCCCCCATTAGGACAATACTGAACCCTCTGCTCCCAAGCTCTGTGATATTCGATCTAAGAGTTGTATATATTGAATCATTCCACTCGGGCTTACTTCCCTCCACTGCTAAGTATACAACACCAACGGCAACACTCCTGCTTCCTAACTTGATTTTTGCCCAGACTATTTCGTTGGATACTGGAATCTGAGTCCTTGCTTCTGTGAGATCTGTAATCAATGAGGGCTGTAATTCCTCTTTAGCGTAGATGCCAACACCCCCACCCCGTTTCTGACCCTCAGTTCGCCCAGCTCCTATCCACACGCAACCCTTCATCTGATCAACCCGCTCATCCCGTCGTATCCACGTCTCACTTAGACCCATTATATCGAAGTCTCCTTCGTCCATCATTGTTGATATTTCGCTTACTTTCTTGTGCAGACCCTGGATGTTGCAGTACCCAAACTTAATGAATCTTTGTTTTTTTGTCATCACTGGCACATTCTTATAACCCTGGTATGTCCCTGTATTGTGCATGTTTGTTGTTCTTCCTATGTTCCCAGCATTTGTGCCACTCTGGGTTACCGGCTGTGGTCCCCTACCCCCCTTTTCTCCAAAAAAGGCCCAGCCACCTGTAAGATTTTTTGGCCCAACAGGTCTGTACCCATCCTACTTAAATGCAATCCGTCTCGCCCATACAACTCTCCTTGTCCCCAGAATGAATCCCAGTGGTCAATGAAATGTACTCCCAAGTCTTTGCAGTGCTCTTCCAGCTCCTCGTTTAGTGCCATAATCCGCGAGTTCCTCTCATTCCCACCACCCATAACGGGGAGCACCCCTGAAACGATGATCCGAACATTCCTGCTAAGTAGCTTACTAATTAGGTCCTTGTATGTGTCCACCAAACGAACTGATTTCCTCTCCCTGATGTTATTGGACCCCACATGTAATACCACTACCGGATCAGGCCCCGACCCAGCTACAATACCGTCCACTCTATCCCTCAGGTCCTCCACTTTAGCCCCTGGGAAGCACAGAACTGTTCTATTTTTACTGTCCGGACCACAGACAACCTTGTCGATCCCCCGAACTATGCTACTTCCCGCAACCACCAACTTACTTTTGGACCTCGCCCTATTTATCTCCTCTAGTCTCCTATTGTTTACAGCGTCCTCTTCCTCTCCAACAGCCCCACTCGGAATCAATATCGGTATCGGTATCTTTGACCTAGGATTACTCCTATCCTTGTCCCTCCGTCTCTTTCCGGGCCCTGAGCTACCTGGACTACTCCCCTGGTCTTCCCCCGGATCCCTCCTCCTTTTTCCTGGCCTAGCCCCCAAGCTACTATCTGTTGCAACTACCTCCATCTCCTCCTCTGTCTCTTCCGAATCGAGCACATCAAATCTGTTTCTGGTGCTGCACTCCCCACTGCCTTTGGACTTTACACCCCTATCTACCTGCTTCTCTGGCCCCCCTTTCCTACCACTTTTGGTAGTCCACGCCAAACGCTTTACAGCATTGCTCCGGCCTGGGCCCCCCTCATCTGTCCTAAGTACTTTTCTAGCAGCCCCCACCTCATCACCTACCTCATTCACATCAAAGGTTCTACCCCCATGTTTCCTCTTGGAACCACCGACAACCTTCCATCCTTCTCGGAAAGCCACTTTCACAGGCGTAACTCCAGACAGCCCCGCCCTACCAAGTTTTCCCTTCAGCTCAGCAATCTCCCCCTCAAACTTAACAATTGTCTCAAGTAGGCGGAGGATTTCCTGACAGTTTGCACATACCTCTCCATATCCCATCGAGCGACAGTCCCCATACATCATAGAACACTGTTTACAAACTTCAAGCCCAATATCGCCATCGGTGGCCCCACCAACCCGGCTCTGACCGACACCCCCAGTGACCTCTGTCTGCACACCAATACTTACTCCGTTGGCACCGTTGACCTGGACCGCGATATTACACGTATTTACCTCCATACTTACCTCCGTCTGAACAGACTTGCTCGCCATCATCAAGACAAAATTACGCGATCGGACAGGGAAAATTGTAAACACGCGACACGCGACAAAAGGCAACACGACGAACCGTTCGACAACTTAGCGCTCACAGTTTTATTTAAGGCCTCCTAACTTTGTCCCAGTTACTATACTAAACTAACTCCCCACAAAGTTGAATAAAATAACCTGAAAATGAAATATATATGATTAGTAAACAATAAAAATACTTAATTTCGATTCGTAACCAAGGAGACTTCTTCTGTATACTTGCGGATCGAGATATATAATTTACTACTGCTTATACTGTGCCCGTGTATGTATTGCAAATATTTGTTGAGTAAATGGGAACTTGTTTTTATTCTGGCTCAAGAAGGGCAAGCCTTGTGTTTTTGTTTTTGTTATCGCATCTGCACACCAGGATAGCGACCAATAGACGTTTTTCTTAAATCAAACATCTTTGTTTTTGAAGAAATAAAAATTAATATTTTCAATTTTTTTTCATTTTGAAAAATCAGTCACACCTAGCTATTATGACTCATTAGACAATAATATATATACTGTGCTTTATTTTAAAAAAAAAACTCGATGAAAGAATTATGCTGTGAACAGTGAAAAAGGAAAGAAAATGCATTAACAGTTTTCGCACATTTTTTGGGCACTTGACCACACCACCTATGTTCATGCAATTCTTTTCCGCCCCCCCCCCACCCCCTGATTCTGACAGAAAATATAATTTTGGTAAACGTTTGTTTCCAGATGGTTTTGGAGAAGTGTATTCGTGACAAATCTGTGAAAATTTCTGATCATTCGCCCATTGGGACCAGAAGATATTGGTCAATCAAAAGGGTTTTTTTTTTTTTTTTTTGGGGGGGGGGGGGGTCTGGCAGAAGAAAGTTAACACCAAAATTGGAAAGCTTATTACAAGTATAAAGTATCGCCGTCTAGTTATAGTAATAGTTTATTCAAGCAAAATAACACCAGTCAGTTTCCAGTTTACAGAATGTGATGTGTACAGCCTCAGCGGGAAGTCTATCCCATTTTGCAAGTTGATACTCTGTATCCCATAGTTCACTACAATACAGCAATATGGGTTTTATTAATTGATCAAATAATTTGGACATGACAACAGAGGACGGGGGTGTTTACTCTTAAAATAATTGAAGACTGTAAAGTGTTGTCATCCCTTTTAGTTTTAAAGCCTCTCCAACTTTCCCATTATCGGAAAACGTTACACCCAGATAAGAATAGCTTTGTAAAGTCTCCAACGTTTTGTGATTGTGACCTAATGTAAATACTGGAGAACCTTATTATATTATAATCCATACAATAACAAATGTCTTTTCCTTTCGGGAAAAGCCAAAAAATAATAGTCCGTAGGAAAACAAATGAGAAGGAAAAGCCAAATTATAAATTAGATAACTGTATTCATTCCATCTGTATACAAAACATCACTGTTTTCTTCTAGGTGCTGCGCCGTTTGAATCATTCCAAGTTGCTGACATAGGTGACCTGCGATTGAACATATATAATATAGAAGAGGCATGTGAAGATATAAGAAAAGGCATGTATTCTGTGGTTAAAAACGGATGTAAACCGTTGGTATTGGGTGGTGATCATACAGTGAGTTATCCGATATTACGAGCAATAAAGGTAATTACATTTCATTATTCATATCACAGTCCCCCTAGCATATTAAGGCCTTCACACATTGGACGCGAAGCGGGCGTTGCACTGGATGATTTGCGAGGGTTACCTAGTGTCTTGAGAAAATGTCTTGTCCCAAAATGAAACTTCAAAAAACACATTGTGGTTGAGTTTTGTACCACCAAAATGCTAACGTGATATCATTTGGGTTTAAAGACCGATCGTCCTGTGCGACCCGATCGACTTGAAGGAAGGCTGCAAGCTTTCAAATGACAAGGTCAAATTCTGTAACAAATTCGACACTGTTATGGCATGGAATCAGTCTCGCCCCTAAATAGTTTACCACCCGTGTTTAGATTCACACGCCTGAGGTATTTCACCTTGTCGGAAAAGCAAATCTATATTTCACTTTTGCGACCAACGGAAATATTCCAGCCTGTTGAATCTTAACTGGTAGAGTGCTAAGTTATTTTTGGTCATCAAAATTTGTTCACGCGTCTTTGCCTTGTTACAATTTATGGGAGAGTGCCATCAGGCACTCTCCCATAAATTGTAACAAGGCAAAACCATGAAGACTAATTAATTTCACTTCTAAGATAATATGAAGCACATCCACAGAATATGACACCTTTGGGCCGGGGTACCTGCTCTTCATATTAAAGCCCTGATAGTGTCTTTTAGCACTCTACCAGTTAAACCATCATAAACATTCATTTTCATTGAATCAAATCAAGAAATTTTCTCAATCGATACTTGATTGGTCGAATTTGAATGAAGACTCACCACAGCCTTAGTTTTATGATTCCACTACTTGTCTTAATATCTTGACGTCTTCAAGTTGAAATGAAACCCCTTTGAGTGGAATATCTATAACTGGGGCACATAGGAATATTCGAATATCATTGTGAATAAAGGGGCATCACTCATCTCCAATGGTAGTCTGTGCGCAAACTCCACGAAAATCGCGTAAACAAACATCCCATAAAAGCGTCGAAGTCCTGACAGAATTAGACTGGTTGTCTGAGTTTTCGTAGGCGGGTCGGTCGTTGATAAAATATTATTACATTTTCCAATTATGAAAGGACGACAAAACGTTTACTACACTCCAAAAGAAAATGAGCGACACTCTGCATGAGGACGGCATTAAATGCCGAGATGCACAATGCCATTGCTGACGATATTTATGTGACGTTACGTTGATGGGTGAGCGTCTGTCACACCCCAGTATCTCAACGGGGACAAACGTGCCTCGGCAGGTTGGGGTGGGATTTGCACATTGATCTCTCGGGTCGGCCAATAATTGCATTTCTTTTACAATTATGATCCTGTTTGGGGGATCACACTGGCTATTACGTGTCTTTGTGGACGGGGAAGAAAAAATGTGAATTGCCACTTGATCGCGACGTATGCAACGCTGGGATCGCATCAATGTGTAACAGCCTTTATAGAAAGAGAAAGATTGTTGTGTGTATTCTACGTAACCCGATACAATACATACATTTAAACATGCGTTTGGTAAACCACGCATGTAATACGGCGTACATGTAAAGACGACATTTAAGAACGCATCTGATTGGTTGTGACTCATCTGAATGACGTTATGGCGTGACTGGAATGCTTCGACATAAAGTCCGTGTCACGCAAATAACGTAAATGAGACCGTCGAATGTGACATCTGTCTTTAAAAATCTAAGCTCCATTAACTTAATTCTAGTTTATTGGTGGTATAAATACAGAACTTACCTTGGGTAGAGTACGTGGGAAGGAATCTACGATCATTGGTGGAGTTTTGTTCCTATATGCCCGGGGTGGAGGTGGGGGCGGCAAGAAAGTTCCGGCCCCGAGGCCGGAGTGGGTGGGTAGTCAAAGGCTGGAAAAAACGCGTTTTCGTTGTACTTTGCAAATGTTTTTCTAATGGTTCATTTAAGCTTAAAACGGCTTCCCTGACCTTAATAATCCTAGTAGCATGTTCTTCTGTTATATATTGACCTATATAATACTTGACTGTACTATTATCGAACACTTTTTGTTCAACCTTGAAGTCATAACAGGCATCCCCATTGGAGATGAGACTGACTTGAGACATTATGATGCAACAAGTATGTATTGATCGACATTGATTAACAATAGAACTTTGAAAACTTTAAAATTGTATTCAAAGCCTTCTTGTTTAAAAAAGGTGAAAACTAGAAAGAAAACAGGAAACTCAACAGAAAACTAGAGCTGTAGGTTAACCGAAACCGAACCGAGGTTTTTTGTTTTTTTTTAAAACCGAAACCGAAACCGTCGACATCCCGTAATCTAAGGTTTTTCTTTTTTATTAAAATACTCTCTTGCTGCAGAAATTCACAGAATGTAGCCATCCCAGAGTAGTGAGAGTACCCAGACACTGCCATTGGCAGTGTCTGGGTACTCTCACTACTCTGGGATGGCTACATTCTGTGAATTTCCGACATTTCTGCTTAGTTGTGTTCGCAACTTTCCTCAAGTTGCGCGTAGGTGTCAGACCTCGAAAAATGGCCAAGCACAATAAAAGTTCTGTATATTTAGGTAATTATTATATTGGCCTTCCTGATTCTTCATGTATTATAGCTTATTTCGGGCATTCATTGAGTTTCATTCAATTTTACTGCCATTCAGTTATGATTCCAGACATATAGAATTAGTTTTATTGAATTTTATTTGGCCTCATGAGCAAACCGAACCGAGGTTTTACTCAACCTGAAAAACCGAAACCGAAACCGAACAAGAAACTTAAAAACCTACAGCTCTACAGAAAACTACACCGATTAAATAAATGAAAGATGAGAAGAGTGTAATGAAAAAAATAGTATAAAGAACAAATAAAAGTAGTGTGAATAAAAAAGTATAAAGAACAAATAAAAGTAGTGTGAATGAATTAGTATAAAGGGCAAATAAAAGTAGTGTGAATGAATTAGTATAAAGAACAAATAAAAGTAGTGTGAATGAATTAGTATAAAGAACAAATAAAAGTAGTGTGAATGAATTAGTATAAAGGGCAAATAAAAATAGAAGAAATAAATGAAACAATATCCAGTTACCTTTGATCGATGTGTTAAAGTGAAAAGTGAAATAAAATTTTATTTTCCAATGGTAATAGCACTTATTTTTACACAACATTTTATCAATCTTTTCACAACAACTCACCAGCTTTTTCAACATTTAAAATAACATTATACAACATTTTTACACCCTAGTAGTATGTAATGCGGTTTTGACTCCTCATATGGGGTATCCCGATGGAGAATTCCGGGAGTGGCGTCATAGTCACGTCATAGTCATCTAGGTATCGTCCCGTGGCACCCCAATTCCATCACCCCTAAATAACAAACGTCTGACCTTCGGCATCTCTTTTCTACCGTATGAGGCTATGAGGGCCATGAGAAAAGAAAATCCCCCAGTGAGGTATAATCTACCATCCGTCTTATCCTCATCTAGCTACCGAACGGCCACGTTTCGTGACACCCCACTTCCGGCACCCCTAAATAACAAACGACTGGCCTTCGACACCCCTGTTCTGTCGCATGAAGCCATGAGGGCCATGAGAGAACCCCTCAATTAGGTACAATCTACCATCCCTCTTATCCTCATCAAGGTATCGAACGGCTCGGTCCCATGGCACCCCACTTCCGGCACCTCTAAATAGCAAACGACTGGCCTTCTACACCACTTTTCTGTCGTATGAAGTCATGAGGGCCATGGGAAACCCTTCAATGAGGTATAATCTACCATCCCTCTTATCCTTATCTAGGTATCGAACGGCCCTGTCCCGTGGCACCCCACTTCCGGCACCACAAAATAACAAACGACTGGCCTTCGGCACCCTTTTTCTGTCGTATGAGGCCATGAAGGCCATGAGAAAATCCCTCAATGATGTATAACCTACCATCCCTCTTATTCTCATCTAGGTATCGAACGACCACGCCCCGTGGCACCTCACTTCCGGCACCTCTAAATAACAAACTACTGGCCTTCGACACCCATTTCTGTCGTATAAGGCCATGGGGCCACGATAAAACGCCTCAGTGAGGTATAGTCTACCATCCCTCTTATTCTCATCTATGTATCGAACAGCCCCGTCCCCTGGCACCTCACTTCCGACACCTCTAAATAACAAACGACTAGCCTTCGACACCCTTTTTCTGTCGTATGAGCCATGAGAGCCACGAGAAAACCCCTCAAGGAGGTATAATCCATCATCCCTCTTATCCTCATCTAGGTACCGAACGGCCCCGTCGTGTGGTATCCCACTTCCGGCACCTCTAAATAACAAACGACTGGCCTTCGACACCCCTTTTCTGTCGTATGGGGTCATGTGCCATGAGAAAACCCCTCAATGAGGTTTAATCTACCATCCCTTTTATCTTCATCCTGGTATCGAACGACCACGTCCCTCTTATCTTCATCTCGGTATCGAACGACCACGTCTCGTGGCACCCCTAAATAACAAACGACTGGACTTCGGCACCCCTTTTCTATCGTATGAGGCCACAATTTTATTGAAAAAAGTTTTGTGTCTTCTAAGTTTCCCTGTAACTGATTTCATAACATGATTGTCAAAATTTATTTATTGATTTATTGGTGTTTAACAGCATTTACAATCTTCTTTTTCAATATTATTTTATTTATTTATTTATTTATTGGTGTTTAAGGCCACATACTTATGCACAATGGCTAATCGTGACCGTGACAGTTTTACGGGTGGAGAAAGCCGGAGTGCCCGGAGAGAACCAACGAGCATCGACGAGCAACTGTCACCTCCTCAACATTCTAACTCTGTTCAAGGTCCACTCAAGCAGGGTTACAGCGGTTGAAGACATACACCACCGCAGTACACGGCGTCATCGTACCCACATGTAGGCAATCGGGATAAAGTACCTTGCCCAAGGATACAACGCGAGTCGTCCCGGTCGGGGATCGAACTCGGGACCTCTAGCACCGAAGTCTAACAGTCTACTACTGGGCCACCGCGCTTACAGGATTGTCTAATCACATTTATAATTATATCGAGAAGACAATTATCGGAGATGAAAAAGGTATTGAAAAGGACTTATGGTAGTCAATCTGTCAATTATAGATGTACCAATATTGATTTATTAATTTACAGATTGCCTTCCACAATAAATCAACTTAATCGGATGTTAATTAAACACTCTAATCACGTTTTATATAAAGAACGTATTGGCAATCAGCTGCTAAAATAAAGAGGTGAACCATTTTAAATTTCAAATCCACTGCCAAAAGAAAGTAGTTTTGAAATTTAAAATTGTTTATTTCTTCACTTTCATTGCCTATTATTTCTTTATTAGCAAAGAAAGCCTGAGTTTAGAGGAAACTGTTCAGAAATATTTTTTTTTATAATTTATTGGAGAGTGTCATTTGGCTCATTCCAATAAACTGCGACAAAACAATTATATATTAATAGTGTTTCTAGTAACCTAGTGCATACAGTATGAAATTTCTAAAAACCTTTCAGCGCTTTTCAGAGTTTATCCTGATACTCAATTAGCCTGAAAATTAGGCCTAGTCCCTGCATTGCATGAATTCCTCCATAGTTTTGTTCCCAGATACTTTAGAACGACAAAGATTATGCCGTAACGTTAGGTAAAAGGTTAAGAATTACATTTATGAGATAAACGTTTCTTGTTGAATTAGACATTCGGGAATCTGACTATGGAAAACCATTTGTTAACGAGCCCCGAAAAAGTCTAACGAAACGGGAGACGTTTATCTCCGTTGTATTTCCTGTCATCGTCAGAAGTGAAAAAAGTCTCCAAACCCGTTTTATTTGAAGACAAACAATAAACAACTGTCATTTTCAATCTTGGTCTCTTTGTCATGATCGAATTTACAATGTGTACTTCGAAGCAAGGACGCTGACAGCCGTTGCTAGAGAAAACAACTGCGCATTGTGTTCGATCTGTCATATGAGGGGTTCAGTGCCGTTGCTCGCGCGTAGCATGTATACAAACACGTTCTAATTGACCCGCTTCCGGCAATTTGGCCTAAATAGGCAGCCAAGACTTGATCAGAAACCACAGTGAAGATTAATGCTTGGTAATTAAGACTTGAAGTATTAACTTAAGCACTCTACAACAATGATAAATGATGATCATATATATAATACATGTAAGAGTGTCTCTCTCGATTATCCATCGAAAGAATATCAAAATATGATCTGAGAAGTTACGCGCCAACTGAGAAGCCTATTTCTGAGATTTAAGAGCCAGGTCCTGATGTTTCAGAACCAAATACGCACTGGCGCATGGCCAGGTCGGTCCCTGCCCCCCCCCCCCCCCACCCCCCAAACAGAGAAAATCCAAATAATCTAATCCATGTAGTCTTCACTGGTGGACAAACAATATTAACTCAACACCTGGACATCACAGAACTTTGCAAATGCGGTTTTTATCTCGTATTGATACAAAAGGGGTAACTCTGTATTTCCTCAATCATCAATGTACTGTGGTCCTGTGTTAAGATTCCACTAATTAATACATGGCTCATGTCGCCTTCAGCTAATAAAGCAGTTTTCTGTGTGCTTATGTACACTCATGTGTATGTAGACATTGTAGATTACTGTAAAAAGTACCTATCCAAACCTTTTACAACTATTCATCAGATAATTGCATCTAAGTGCTTAATTCTTAGCAAGGGTCTGTCGGTAGCCGAGTGGTGTGCGTGGTTCAGTATAGTTTCGCTGGGCGGTTGCTGTCGAAGGAAACTCTCGCGGCGTGGGTTCGAACCCCCACCATGCCATTGTAAACAAAACTAGCGTGTTTTACAACTGTGTTTGTTGCATTAGTTTTGCATTTTCATTTGTTATCGGTTATGGCTAAAGTACACCATTTGAGAGTACATGCAACTTGATTTAATGGATAGCGGATTAGACTGGATTGGGATGAACTTAGGATGCAAAACCTTTGTTCGACAATTGCCACTGTCAAATTGTATTGAGGCAGAGCGGAGTGGGATTGTCTAAAATATTGGTGGAATTTTTTTTAAAATTTGCACAATTGGTGTGGTGTGTGGTCAGAGTCCGGAAAAAAATTTCTCATTGTGTTATGTCGTATTAGTCGTGTGGGCCAAATCTGACTAATGTCATTCAAATAACTAATTATTTGAAATTCATTTTAATCACGAGGCTTGCCGGGTGTCTGGACCAAATATCTTGTCCCGAGGGTGAGATTTTCCCACCCCACACCCGTACCCATCAGGGATTATTTTTCTCCCCCACCATACAGCGCTTACGTTAGCCAGAGGTAATCGGCGGTCACGTGCTGATATAATCAACTCATTTGGTATTCGTTGTTTTGAAAAACTAATGACACCATCGGAAAGAGCATGCAAAAGTTATATATATACCAAAGGTATATACCACGAAATCAGTTAGGAACGGTGGCATCTTGGGGTTTACAGAGTTTTAGAGCATCAAACTTTGATCACACGGCATTCTGATGACGTCAATATGAATTAGTTGGTAGCAAGAAACTGAAACGATATGCATAACGTCATAATAACGTTATAAATGTATAACGTCACGTGGGTGGGGTGGGATACATCTGTCTCTCCCTGCTATCTCACCCTGGACAGACGTACGTTACACATGTAGTGGGGGGAGAAAACACGGAACCATGCAGAAAATGAAAATCCGTTCCGCGCACATGTGTCGATCAAAAATCTTTGAGCGAACGATTGATCACCCGAAACTGAACTGATTGCGAGATAACTAAATAAAATGTCTAAAATTGAAGGATATGGTGAGTTTAATGTGTACAAGAATAGCGAAGAAATAGCGCTCATTGCAAAGCTTTAGTGTAGTGTTGCAGGAGGAGAAAAATGTTCACGCCATTTTAGCAACATTGCATTTGCACTTGTTTGTACCACATTACGTCTGGCTTTAGCAAGAGCATTTTATTACTTCAGTACTTCATCTGGATTCAGAGCAAGATTTAACCCTTTACCCAACGTAACGTTCAAAACCGGCCAGCGCTATTCTCAAAAATCGCCTATTAATTTTAATTATTTTTTCATTTTTTGTCTCAAAAACATAGGTTATGACCCCTCATTGGAACGAGCTCGTCGAGCTCGTTCAAATGAGGGGTCATAACCTATGTTTTTGAGACAAAAAATGAAAAAAAATAGTTATTCAAGAATTTTTTTTGCAAGTGTCGTCTGCTTTTCATGTTAGGTAAAGGGTTAACGCCAGCTGGTGGGCCTTTTTCATAGTAGTGGCCATAGTTTCTGGTCGGCCGGTGTCGTATCTATCAATGAGAGATATTCTAGTACGGAATTCAGGGAACATTCCATAATCACAAGATATACGAGTGTGAAACGCCTTAAATTCCGGCCAACTTTCTTTTTGCAGAACATTACTGAATAATACAAAATCGGTTTCTGCGGCCCTCCGAGTTGACAGTGCTGACTGACAAAGAATTTAACGCGACGGGATGCATCTCTTTGCGTGAGAAATAGGCATATCCGGGCGTTTCGGTCCGTGATAACGAACAACATCCAACTGATTGTGGATAGTTTCTGACATTTCAGACTTTTTAAGTTATTTGCTTCCGTTAACAAAACAGCAAGAGAATGGGTATTAAATTTTCCATTCTGAGATGCAATGTCAGCATCGAAATTATCTACCACTACCTGCATTAACCCACCGTCAGAACTAGATATTGGTATGAAAGAAACATTGCGAACTGTCGTATTTGCTGCCGATTTCTTGAAACGCAACAATTCATGATAGGAGCATGTTACTGCGAAGTCATGCGTCGTTTTTATGAAGTCTTTAGAATTCCTCATCATAGCAGCAAGATCAATGTGCATTGTTGTTGGTATCCCACGTACCAGTGATGTTACAATGTTGCTAATCAGCAAACCTGGTAGGGTGTGGTCAAATGCAACAGCGTCCCGTTTGAAAACTCCGATATTTTGGACGCTACAGATCTTGTACTCATAAGTGTTGATCTACAGCCTGAGTGATAACGAGCATCTGCCGCATGCAAATCATCCATAGCACCTAGAATCCTTAACCCTTTACCCAACGTAGACGATTTCAAAATTTATTATTTGAAATATCATTTTTTTAATTTTTTCAAAAAATTTCAACAAAACCATATCATGTGACCCCTCTTTGGAACGAGCTCGACGAGCTCGTTCCAAAGAGGGGTCACAAGATATGGTTTTGTTGAAATTTTTCGAAAAATAATATTTTTTCAGCTGCTGAATTTGCATATTACGCGGGCGGATGCGGGCGATTCGTTGGGTAAAGGGTTAACCTAACCTCTTCCAACCCCTCCATTTATCTTCCAACCCCTCCATTTATCTTTCCTCTGCTCACAAACCCGGAGTATCTCATCCTTTTGAGATGAACTGCTTCTGGTTCCAGGATTTCTGTCTTGACGGAAAATTTAAGCTTCTGTCCACTTTGGCGGGTTTTTATGGTCTTCTATCACATAAGAATTGCAATCACAAAATAGACAGTGTCGTTTGAAATCAAACACAATTAGGACCTGACATCGCCTGCCTAGATCTTTTCTCGGATGGTGCATCCGCCTCAGTAGGAATATCTCTGCTTGATGCATCTTGTCTGACACCTTTCGGGTGAACATATTTCTCTACACAATATTTGTGACATCTCAAGACTAAACTGGTGTTCAAATCAAGCTGCGATTGTAAATCTACGTGCAGAGCATCCTTATACAGTTTGCTGCATCTGATTCTGTTCTCGTTAGTTTCGATGCCACGTTATTAGACGGCCACTTTCCCTAACAACTCCACATCCGTATTTCGATGAGAAAAAAGCAATGATCGGCCATGGCAGATTCTGCACATAAATCGACAGAAAAATTCAAATCATGCCGGACTAAACAAAAATGAAATGACAAAAGAATAAGGTCAGCTTTGCCGTCAAACTCATAACGATCGTCAAAAGAAAAATGTTTATTTAAATGTGATTTCAAAGCAAAACCAATCGAGAAGATGCAGAGAAGTTATAATCACTTATATATAGCGGCCTCTCATCTGAAGGAAAGAAACGACAAGATGAAGAGCACTGGTGTTTTATTAATGCAGTATGACGTTGCAGATCCGAAAGAGTGCCTTAGGGTTCCAATTTGACGTTTTCTTGTAAACGCTCTTCATTAATTTATAAATGTTTTTCATAAAACTCTTTTTTTCAAAACATCATAGCAGTTTTTGGCGAGCATGCACTTATTTATGCATTGAATAATGTCATTTGTGTCTATGTGAGTAAAAGTTCTTGACGTTTTCTACACTGCAAAAAATAAAGGTTCTCTTTAGAACCAAAACTGGTTCTAATCTTGTCCCTGAGATGGAACCAGTTCTGTTTAAACAGTATTTATTTCAAATCAAATACATTTATAAAGATTAACATTAAATATTAACAGAATTAAACATAAATTGAGGGGGTTTCAGCCGTAAGTTTAGAGCTTATACGAGGTTGTCTCAAATCATTATTAAGCAAAGGAGATATGAACAGTTGGCATATCGAACCAGTTTTGCTTCTATACAGAACCAAAACTGGTTCGATATGCCAACTGTTCATATCTCCTTTGTTTCAAAATGTTTGGCGACTGCGTTGAATAAGCTACAAGTTTAGTGCTGAATCTACTTCAGTTCATGTAATATTCTGTTAAACTTGAATGCTAATCTTGGTAAATTTACTTGATTTGAAATAAACACTGTTTAAACAGAACTGGTTCCATCTCAGGGACAAGATTAGAACCAGTTTGGGTTCTAAAGAGAACCTATATTTTTTGCAGTGTAGTAAAAGGCGATTATATGTCAGAATGTTAGCACCTAGGCTAACTATGCGAATTGAAATTGGGTACTCCTTTTCTGCAACGAACATCTGAAATTGCTCAATGCTGTCAGACGTCTAGCAAACCTTTTCTGAATCAGAAGATGTCCCTCTGTCAGTAACAGTCGAGAAAAACACTTTGGACTCGATATTGAGGTTGGGCAGAAAGTTGGAATTTGGTGGCCGGACTATAAACTAAATATTTTCACATGTCCCTACGTCTTTTGGTTGGTCAGAATGCCTTGGACAAATAGTCATGGCAAAGGATGCACCCACCAACCAAGGTATATGAGAGCGTGCAACAGCCTGGGTATATGGGCACGCGAAACATCGGGGGTAAAAGGTTTAAATGAAAGCATTCGCATTCGCTCGCCTCGGTATAAAATCGAACTGAAAATAGTCACAAACATCATCAGGTTTCCGACAATTCGATGATATTTTTCTGTTATAAATTAAATAATCGAGTAATTAAATGAAGCTACTTGAGAAAAATACAATAGGAGCAAATATCGTCCCCTGAGTTCCAATGTGTTCTATGCACCAGCCTGCGGCTCGGTGTTTAACCCTTTACCCAACGAATCGCCCGCATCCGCCCGCGTAATATGCAAATTCAGCAGTTGAAAAATATTATTTTTCAAAAAATGTCAACAAAACCATATCATGTGACCCCTCGTTGGAACGAGCTCGTCGCGCTCGTTCCAACGAGGGGTCATATGATATGGTTTTGTTGAAATGTTTTGAAAAAATTGAATAAATGATATTTAAAATAATAAATTTTGTTATCGTCTGCGTTGGGTAAAGGGTTAAAAACCGACATCCATGAATTAAATCTCCATATACCATACATGTTGGCTGAGATAACTTATATTATTCTTCCGAAAACATAGCTTACGACCCTCAGTGGAACGAACTAGTTACAATAAAGGGCCCAAGGCTATATCTTTGAGGCGTCAATTGAAAAAAAAATCTGACGTGCGACCTTTGTGAACATTGCTAGACTGCTTTTTTTCGTTATGTTAGCTGAAAGGTTAAAAAAGTCACACACCATGTTATAAAAAGAATTTCACATTCGTCACGATTTGACATGACATTTCTGAGCCACGTTCACTAAAATCGACAAGAGCCTCAGTAAACTTCGGCTCAGATCGATTTTACTGAACTCGGTACTGACATGACATTTCTGAGCCGCGTTCACTAAAATCGACAAGAGCCTCAGTAAACTTCGACTCAAATCGATTTCACTGAACTCGGTACTGACATGACATTTCTGAGCCACGTTCACTAAAATCGACAAGAGCCTCAGTAAACTTCGGCTCAGATCGATTTTAATGAACTCGGTACAGTAATTTCATATGAAATCGCTACTCATTAGAGATCCTCTATTCAACACTTTGTCTATAATGTAACGTCCAAAACTCGGAGAAAATCTATCGTCTTCAATGTTTTAAAAAAGTTTTTAAATTTTTGCTATGAAACCATAGCTTATGACCCTCATTGGGTCTAACTCGTTGAGCTCGTTCTAATGTGGGAATCATGAGCTATGTTCACATTGAACTTTTAGCACGTCTGTAGTAAGAATCAAAATTTCGAGTTATCTCTCGTGATTTTCACGCATCAATGCGCACGCGATCACATTTGACATAATAATAATAATAATAATAATAATAATAATAATATGGTTTAAAGCCGAGTTTCCACTGAACGTGCTCACGGGCTTTACAATAAGTACATGACATCTAATATGAATATGTAACTAACTAGATATTATGGCGGGATGGGCTAATTTAAACAGATGGGTTTTCAGTGACTTTTTGAACGAAACTATGTCCTGGACGACCTTCAGGTGATTGGGCAGTTGGTTCCACAAATAAGGTCCATCTACACTGAATGCTCGATCACCGGCAGTTACAAGGTATCGAGGGTTGTATACCAGATTGTTGGCTGACGAAGATCTAAGCGCTCTGACAGGTTCGTAACACTGTATAAGAGAGTTCAAATAACCAGGTGCAATATCTAAGCGAGATTTAAAAGTTAAAAGAAGAACTTTGAAATTAATTCGCTCCTTTATGGGTAACCAGTGTAGATCTTTCAGTATAGGTGTAATATGACAAAATTTCTTATTCCTGGTTACCACTCTAGCCGCACAATTTTGAACATTTTGAAGTTTCTTCAATAGATGTTGTTTGCAGCCATATAACAGAGAATTGCAGTAATCAAGACGGCTAGTTACAAGGGCATGCACAAGCTGCTTGGTCGTCTCCTCATCGATCACGTTCCGAACTCTGCCGATATTGCGCAGATGATGGAAAGTGGATCTGCAGACTTGCATCACATGCGCATCTGCAGCCAAATTCCCATCCATGCAGTATCCCAGATTGCGGACTGCTATCGACGGTGAGATGACACTGTCTTCAATATGTAAACTGAGTTTAGAAGCTATGGAAAGTTGACAGGGTAGTCCTATGTACATTATTTCAGTTCTATCAGCATTACGTTTTAAGAAATGTCTTTAAGACATGTCTTTGTTCCCGCAGTCTCAGAGACCCAAGCCGTCCCTGTTAACTTTTTTAGATGTTTTTCTCTATTTTGTTCCTACGTAATATCATTTCGTAATATAAATTATTATGTGGTAACAAAATATGGAAAAATGTCATGAAATACACAAATTAATAAGAATTTCAATAAGCAAGTTACTCACGTATTTCCTTTCTTTCTGGACAAAAGTCTTTCAACTTTATAATTTGTGTCCAAAATTAATCTTCTTGAAATTGAGCGTTCAGGTCGAGGAAGTTGTTCTCTTTCGGATAGTTTCTTCCAGTCAATTTCTCTATGAGGCCGAAGTAACCGCTCTGCCTTAGCACAAGCGATATGTATGTTGATTTTAAATGAATCTCGTTTAAACGAATAATACTTTTAAGGTCTGGTGGGGATCTAGAGGTTTTATTTCAATTAAAAACATGATATTGAGCATTTGTTAGAAAAAACAACATCCACACCAAAGGATTTACCATTTAGAAGTGGACATTTTCATTATAAGTAATTTCCGCCAACATGTATGGTATATGGAGATTTAATACCTGGATGTCGGTTTAAATGAGACAACCAGAAATTAAATCTCCATATACCATACATGTTGGCGGAGATAACGTTTTTGTCCCGTTTGAAACACAACGCAATGTTTACATATTGTCCCCGGAGTTCCAATGTGTTCTATGTGCCTACTGGCACATAGAACACATTGGTACTCAGGGGACGAATTATTTGCTCTTATTTTATTTTTATGATTGTATTGTCGGAAATCTGATGATATTTGTGACTATTTTCGGGTTTTTTGGTTCGATTTTTGTAATGAGGTGAGCGGAAGCGAAAAGCTTTCATTGAAACCATATACCCCCGATGTTTTGCGTGCGCTTATACCCTGGATGTTGCACGCTCTCATATACCTTGGATGTTGGGCGCACCCTTTGCCATGGCTATTTGTCCAAAGCATTCTGACCAATCGAAAGACAGAATCTATGGGGATATAGGGACAATCTATTTTATCTTATTGGTCTAAACACACATCAGTCAATACATTCCAAGCTGCAGGCATCACACACTGTGTCGCCACTATAAAAATAAACACCTATATTGTCCAGACGTTAGAGATTACCCGTCCTGACACTAGTGGGGGAGAGGCATTATCTGTCGGAAGGTCACAAAGACAGAAAAACGCCACTTTTCAAAGTTAAATGGAACCATTACAGCAATAACATATTCAAAATATGTTTACAGATCAAAGAAAATTATTTTTTAGGTTAATCAAATCTATATCCGTCCAAATTTTCTCATGAAGATTTAGTAAATTTTTGGGACTTTTCTAACAAACTAATAAGGCGATGTACTGGGATAAAAAGCTAAAATTTTAAACAAAAATGGAACCATTAAAAACTAATTTTAACAAAAAGTATTTGATATCATTTTAAAGAGTATGTTATGAAATATTTGATCATATGTCCGTCTATTCTGTAAAAGAATGAAATTTGTGGCAAATGAAAGTTTTTCGTTTTACTCTCACAGACCGCAAGAGTAATTTAGATTGTCATCTTCACTGTTGTTTACGTGCATGCTATTTCAGGGGAGTAGAGATAGTTCAATATGTTTTGAGGCAAAAAATATAAAAAAAATAATTATTCATGAAATTCTTCTCCAAGTATCTTCCGAATTCCTGTTGGGTAAAGGGTTGGCGAAAAAACTGTTCTATTTTTCAACTGTGAAATAATGTCAATTATTTCAGTACGAGCTTTGTCGTAAACAACAACGGGAGTTATGAAAATGTGTTTCGAAATCATTTAAGTGGTATTCAATTATATCATATGACTCGTCCGTTGTGTTCACTTTAAAACATTATATATTTTGTTTTCATATTACTCAGTGATAAATAAAGCCTTCCGTCAATTTCATTGGTCAATTTCCAAAATAGACAATTTGATTGGCTGAACAAAATAAAACTGGGCCACATTTTCATAATTTGCATATTTAGAGTGGTGAGCTTTCATAGGTCAATTTCAAAACTGGACAATTTCATTGGCTAAACAAAATACAACTGGGTGACATTTGCATTATTTAAGTAGGGAGAATTTACATTATCTGTCCTATTTAGGGTGGGTTATGTTGCATTAATCTTTTACATACAAGAAAAACGCCATTCATTTTTTTTTATAATTTCACTTTTTGCTTCCAAAACATAGGTTATGACCCTCATTGGAACGAGCTCGACGAGCTCGTTCCAATGAGGGGTCATAACCTATGTTTTGGAAGCATAAAATGAAAATGTTTAGTTATACGAGGATGTTTTTTCCAAGTGCTGTCTGCAACTCAAGTTAGGTGCTTCGTTAAAAAGTCATACTAAGTGGCTAATTTGTGCGTGTGTGCGTCATATGATAAATAGAATATGAAATGAGTGTTTTTCTCATATAATATTTATGAAACTCGTCCGAATTTTCCGTTTGGGCTCGCCAGAGGCTCGCCAAAACGGAAAATTCTTAGACTCGTTTCATAAATATTATATGAGAAAAACACTCATTCCATATCCTCTATATATGAAAAAAACATTACAGTTTTACATAATTTCGGAATATTCAATATGAGAAAGTTTTATTCGAGTTTGAAACACAACTTTAAGGTTTATATTCAAATTCCTTTTTTGATCATCTGAAGCAATCGACAAACTGAACATGGTAAGACCAAAACGGCGTGCGGTGATTATTTCCACAACAGCCATTCAGACAAAAATACAAAGCTTCAAATAAAATTTGGAAAGTTTTATCTGAAGCCATCGCCAAACAACACATGGTGAGATGAAAACGGCATGATTTCCATAAGAGTAGACAATCAGACACAGAAACACAAGTGCTGAGCGTCGGGGCATGGACGGGTACTCATTTGGCGAGTCAGTGCCGGTGTAACAGAATATATTCCCCTGGATATCCTCCACCCCGCCCTTAATATGAACATTTTTTTTCTTGTTAATTCAATGCTATTTGATGCTCAAATGTTGAAACATACATTTTTGTCATCAATTTCATGTATTAAGTTTAAACAGTATTAATTTCCAGTTCTCAAACATATGCAGTTATATCAGTTACAGTTAGTGTGGATCCAACAATAAGCTGTAAGCTTATACGAGGTTGTTTCCTCCAGTATAACACTTGAAAATAAAACAGTCGAGAAGACAGGTTTTCATACAATCAAGATTACCGTCCAAACCCAAACATGGTGGATTATTCATTACACTTTCAAGTTATAGTTTAGATTTGATAGTAGGTTCGGTACAGAGGGAAATAAGAGATAATTGTATACGAAAAAAAATATCAACACACCAAGTAGTAATGTCATTTGGGTCACGATTAACAAAGTTGTGTAATCGATCGCCAAATCACAAACCGTTTGACATTTTTTCCACAACTTTTACCCAGTTCGGTTTATATTCGGGCTGTACCGAGTTTTTACTTTAATAATCGATTAATCGTCGCAAATAATCGATACTAATCGCTTAATCGTACCTAGATGACCCCACTCTCCCCGCCTCTCTTTGAAGTCGTTAAAAATGAAGTTCAAGTCAGTTGACCTACCTCAAGTAAACAACGAAGACGATTGTCTTTTAGTTACATTCAAAGCTTTGATGTTCTAAACTTTTGAACCGTCAGTGCAATAATCAAGACCGGTCGTCAGTTGCGAACTTCGCAATTTCGCAACTGCCGACCAGTCTTGATTATTACACTGACGGTTCAAATGTTCAGAACATCAAAGCTTTGAATGTACTTAAAAGACAAATGCTTCTAACGGCTTCTTGAGGTTTAACGTCGACGTTCTTGACCTTCTACCCCTAGAAACAATAGTTTTTTCATCATTTTTTTTAAAATTATTATTCGTCTAAAACGGGGTAAAATTTACCAATTCTTCGACAACGAAAAATACTAATCGATTTCGTCGTGACCGATCGATAATCGATTAATCGTGGCAGCCTTAGTTTATATGGTGCTACTGATCATATTATGAGGGATCTGTGTTACCTTTGGATGAATATTCAATATTGGTGCTTTGTATTGTGTATGCAGATGTAAGATGTGGAGGGGGCGGCGGTGAGATATCTAGGCCTGGAATCTTTCTCTCACCCATGAATCGTTTTTCTTGTTAACGCAATGTTATTTGACAATCAAATATTGACACAAATATTGATGACATAAATTGCAGGTGTTTAGCTTTAGAGAAAACATAACCCTACCAAATGGCAATGTGATTTGGGGCAGGAATAACAAAGTCATTTATTCAATTAATTCAAATTCAGTTTTTCCACAAGTTGGTTCATATTGTGTTACTCGTCATATTATTTTGCATCAAAAGGCAATGAATAAAAAAAAGTCATGGGAGGGGATGGATATCCCAGGATATCTTTCCCCACAGGGGAAGATATCCAGGATGGGGAGATAACGTGGTACACCGGCATTTGGCTGGTCCTTCAACCAGTGGCGGCGCTACGGAGGGGGGGGGGGGCATGGGGCGGGGCATTTGCTTTGCCCCCCCCCCCCCAGTTGCCCCCCAACCATCTCGCATGCATTTCCATCCACCCTCACACACAAACACATTCAGTCACTCTCTCTCACACACACACACACACACACCCCTCTCTTTTTTTATTCCCAATAATTTCCCATACACACTTAGCCCAAAGCCTCAGGCTAGCTGATGAACACAGCCAGGCAGTAGAGATTTAAAGACTCGGAAGCAGATACTTATAAGTTATAATTAAGTTATGAGCCAACAAAGGCATGTCTATCCATATCCCTTGTCTAAAAAAATTCATGGATTTCGCATTATGACAGACGGGCATTATGAGACTCTCTCTCTCTCTCTCTCTCTCTCTCTCTCTCTCTCTCTCTCTCTCTCTCTCTCTCTCTCTCTCTCTCTCTCTCACGCACAGACCCACCAGACGCGGATCCAGGATTTTTTGAAAGGAGGACCGCTAATTACCATTACATTTAGTCGAAACTTGGACCCAAAGTCCGTAATATAATTTTTTGGTTTGGTACGTCCACAGGACGTACCAAACCCAAAAAGTATATTACGGACTTTGGGTCCAAGTTTGAACTACCTCATAACAAAGTAATGATATGATCCTTTACGTATTTGCCCCCCTTCATGGGAGTCTGAAACCCCCCCCCCCCCCCCCACCCCACAAAAAAATTTCTGGCGCCGCCTTGCCTTCAACGACGAATAACCTCATTTCTGTTTTTTTAGTTTGTCATTTACGTCACCATGCGCATTTATTTGTGATAACATTATCTCTTTATATTTTTAGGAAAAATGGGGACCTGTAGGATTAGTGCACATTGACGCCCACTCGGATACTACTGATACTGTGATGGGAAATAAACTAACTCACTCAACTCCATTTAGGCGTGCTGTGGAAGATGGATGCCTAGTTCCGAATAAGGTTGTCCAGATAGGGTTGCGTGGAGGCGGAAATGCGTCGACTAACTACAAATGGGCGAAAGAACAAGTGGGTGTTTACTTTTTTGTTCGCGTGGATAAAAGTGCATGGCTCTCGCGCCAGAGTTCGCGAGATCGACTCTGCGAAAGTTACTGAAGGGTCCGAATATTCTCTGGTCGGATCAGCTCTTTGACGCTGTCGTAGCTTATCGTCATATCGCGTGGATACAGGGCTCATATTTCATCGAAATTTGGCAGAATCCATTTGGATTCTCGGGAAAATGTTTGCGAGAATCAATACCTGCTCTGAGTGTCTCAGGATCCCATGAGGTCACCACGGTCGAACCCCTGTTGTATACTGATAAAACATGTTAAGCCATTGCCCAACTAAACCTTTTACTTTTTAAAATTGAAACTGAATTTGATAATTGCTTAAAAATAAACAATATTTACCAATAAAACCCCACTTATATGGATGTCCATGGAGGTCACTGAACCGGTTCCAATGACATGCATATCTGTACAATATTAGTGACAAAGTGTCAGATTATTTCAGGTCATGGTAGCCTTGTATTGGTTAATTTGCTGCTGCTATGTTAACATAAGCATTAACTTGGCTCAATTCTATTCATGTGAGGTGCAGAGGTGCAACGAGAATCGATATGGATTCGCGCTGGCGTTGTGTTGAGAATCTTTGTGTGAATCGACTCTCAGATTCTCGTTGAAATATAGGCCCTGGAATACGTAAACGGTTCGGTTGTCCCACTGCCCATCCTGTTCGATGTAACTCTGAGTGGTGTCGCCTAAAATAAAAATATTGTAAGTATAACACCGAGGTTCACATTCTTTTTTGGTTTGAAGTAATTTATTTTATTTATTTTTCTTTTTGTTTGAATGTGGATGAACGTTAAAAAACTAACGTTGTCATCTTGAGTTTTTAGGTGCCTTCTATATGGGGATAAGCTGAGAAGGGAGTCGTATAAGATGTGACACTCCAAACTTATTTTTCTGTCGGGATATTTTTTGGCTTTTGTATAGACGTATCGATTCGCTCATGTTATATTAATAATCAGTACATTATCGGGATACTAACTTTAATACTTGAAGTTGTGTTCACAGACATTTGGTCATTCAAAAGGAGGTCTATGGTACCCGATTCGTGATGTTGGGGCCAAGCATAACCGATTGGAGTATGATGAATAGTAATTATTACCACTTTTGCGGGCGTTCCTAGCACATTAACTATGTTTTACCGGGCGTTGAAATCTCGTAATTCTCAAGAAGTATAAGTCACGTGACGTGCTGAGCCGTTTTTGACTATAACGACCCGTCAACTCAATAACAGCCCGACACGTCTAAGTACAGACAATGACGTCACATCTCTCAGCCGATCAATAATATTTCCCCAGATTTCCATTTGGATCGAAATTCAATTCGGATTTTTAATTTGTAAGCACATTTGTTTCTTCAAGTGTTTCCCTTTGTGTCACGGATAGATAATGTATCAAATATGGGAAGCGACAGGCACAAAGGAATTATGACATCTTTGATGAATAAACTCTTTGCCAAAGGTTCGCATTTCGAAGATATATTTCATCATCTAACTTTCCAAATTTCGCCGTACACTGATCAGACGATAGTCATGTTACTCGGTTTGTTTGTCAACAAATCAGACGATACTTTCACTGTTTTTTTTTAATTCGAAAACGTCACAAACTTCATTTATTTATCTTATTTCACATACAATTTAAATGCAATGTACCTGCTGTACGAAAGTGGCAATAATAGAAATAACATGACTTTGTCGGGCATTGCAGGGTATCAACAGCTCAACAGAAGTGGTTAACAACCCTTGAGCTTATTAGCGGCCCTCGACTTCGTCTCGGGCCGCTAATAAACTCTTGGGCTGTTAACCATTTTTGTTGAGCCGTTAATACACTGTAATGCCCTTCAAAATCATGTTATTGTTATAATAAGTAAGGAGTCGGGAAGAACATGCTCTTCATTGGCTACAGGCATTTATCCACAAATACATTTCCAAGAACTCTTCAGGCTTTGAACCGCAATCTCGACTGACTGACTGCCTCCCAGTACAACTTCAGGGCATGGAAATGTAAGTGGAGTAGTTTATCTGTTAAGACGAGCCACCACACTTTACGCCCTTAATGCTCTAATGTAAGTAATGGCAAAGTAGATAAGATCGTCTTGGTCCAAAACTCGTCACTCGCGTTCTCGCGTCATTTTTTCTGTACCATGTTTTCGCTAACATGGGTCCCTCAGGTAAATTTATATATCCCCATATGTCGTTCAATTTGATTGAGCCCATTGTAATGTGTCGCCTGAAAAATAAAAAAAACCGCATCTGTGAAAACGCAAGGACCTTTTTGCTTCTGAAGATGCATTTTAAGCGTCCAACCATAAATTTACAACCGTGCTGATTTACACAGTGGTACGTAGATGTGTAATTAAAAGTTAAAGTTGGGCAGCGGGGGCAGTGGTGGGGATGGGGCACAGAAGACCTCTTATTTGAAAACGCCAGGAATTTTAATTTTTTGAGAAAATTGTTTCTAAATGTGTCAACATAGAGCTAATATCGCGTCGAGTTACATGGTCGTACGTAGAAGTGTAATTAAAAGTAAAAATCGGGCCTGGGAAAGAGGGGGTGGTCGATGAAAATCCTTTAACTGAAAACGGCAGGGAAATTAATTTTTCAAGTTACGTTTTTGTGATCAGCGAACCTTAAAGAATGTTCAAGTCGAAAGTCATGGACGTACGTGGACATATAATTAAAAGTGTTTTGTGTGTTTTGGGGCACCCTCTGTCCCTAAACAGCAGGAATACCCAACTTAATCGTTTGAACAAAACAAACCGATCTTTCGGTCCAAGCCATAATTTCGTCCCATTTTATGCCTTATTATGATAGGTCTATCCATAGTGCATTTATGATAAAATATTAACTGCAGTCTGCAGTTTATCCTCTCTGTAAATTGGCACTGGACTGACCCGTCTAACTGTAAGTGGACACAAAGGCGATATCATTCAAGGAAACTATGTTTTCAAAGGTTTAAGGAATGTGTTTTCTTCAGTAGATTAATAGTATTAATAACTCGAGGGCATCAAACTTTCCGTATACGATAGTGAAATTCAAATCCTATGGGCTCTCGAACTATGTAGGGGCGGCCCCTCCCCCACACGCACACATTTTTTTCACCAATTATAGATACCCGAACGGTATTTTCCGACATAACGTACACAATTCCTATGGCCACTGCATATGTTTTTCTCATCAATTCTAATTTGATTCATATGTACCGTATTTCTTTTCTTGTTCATTTTTACCCTGTATTTTGCAAAATATTAATTTGTATTCAAAGGCAAAGAACTAGCTCAATTCAGTTCAATCCACACGATTCAATATTGACCGGTCACTATCCAATATAGCAAAATAATGACAATAAGGTTGAGGTCGCTGAGGTTAGTGTTTTAACCCTTTACCCAACGTAACGGCCAAAACCGGCCAGCGCTATTCTCAAAAATCGCCAATTAATTTTCATTATTTTTTTCATTTTTTGTCTCAAAAACATAGTTTATGACCCCTCATTGGAACGAGCTCGTCGAGCTCGTTCCAATGAGGGGTCATAACCTATGTTTTTGAGACAAAAAATGAAAAAAATTAGTTATTCAAGAATTTTTTTTGCAAGTGTCGTCTGCTTTTCATGTTAGGTGAAGGGTTAAATAGGGTAGGAACAAGGGTGAGGGCTAGCATATATAAATTTATATATCTTGCATGAATAAATCACCATTGCTCCAACCCCAAACCCCTCCCCCCCCCCCCCCAAAAAAAAAAAAAGTATGTTTCATCCAACACCCAAGCAATAACCAGGAAGGTATGACCACCCCCACCCTCCCCCCCCCCCACACACACTTTTGGATGTGTCCCCCCTCACCCCCACACACACACACACACACACACACATACACACACACGCACGTTTTTGGAGCTTCCGCTGCCTATGGGATTATGTGGTCCCGAAACACAGAAAAAACGCATACCCCACACAGCGGTACTCCGTCTCACACATTCCCATCTAAAGAAAACTGTCTAGGCCATAGATTTCTTTTGTAGTCTTAAATATCGATTTACTAACACCAGTAAATTTATATAGGGTTTCAGGTTGGTGCTGGCGAAGGACTGCTGGCACAAGTCGCTAGATCCACTGATGGAAGAGGTCCGTGAGATGATGGGCGACACACCAGTTTATATATCATTCGATATAGATGCTATAGATCCTGCGTTCGCTCCTGGTACAGGTATGGTTCAGAAATTGTTGCAGTTAGAGGTACAGCAGATGTTAGCCCTTTATTTAAGATAATGATCATATTTAAATATGGCTCGTTCCAATGATGGATTCATAAGCTGTATTTTTAGCCGAAAAATAAAATTTTTCGGTCATTCAAAAATTGGTTCCAGGATGTATCGTCTTCTCATCGAAATTGGTAAATGAGAGTTAAGAAATTTATATTTTGATCTCACCTGCGCGAAGCTGAATGGGAGCTTTAGTGACCATTTTCCGTGCCTCGTACGTCCGCCCGTCCGCCTGTCCGTCCGGCGTGAACTTTACATTATGGACTTCTCCTGATAAACTACTAGGCCGAATTTAACCAAATTCCATTGGCATTTTTCTTATCATATGCCAATTCAAGTCTGATGAAATAAAGCTGCCCGGCCCAGAGTGCGCGCCACAAACAGCATTATTCTGTTAGCACCCACAAAATTATTTTACAAAATTAAAAAACTCTTCTTCAGAACTACCAATCAGAATCTTTTGATACTTGGTATACAACATCCTTAGAGGGGCCAGATTCATGATTGTTCGAAACTAGACCATGGGTTAATATTTAGACTCCGTATAAGTACCCGAATTTTAACTTGCTGCAATGTGAGGAAATTTATTTAAAAATATTCTTCTTCAGATCTACCAGTTAAAGTCTCTTGATATTTGGTATACGTCATCTTTAGAGGTGGTGGGGGCAGCTTGAAGTTTGGTCAAATCAAGTCCCTGGAGTCACATTTATGCCCACAATGGGAGCCCGAATTTTAACTTGGTGTAATGTGAGAAATAGTTTTGTTTAAATCTACCCCTCCAGATCAATTACGCAGAATATTTTGATATTTGGTCTGTGACATCCTTATTGGGGTGAGATTCAAATTTGTTCAAATCAAGTCCCTGGGTTCACATTTCGGCTCCCTATGGGAACTCGAACTTTAACTTATGCGATGGGAGGAATATTCTTTAAAAATCTTCTTCAGATCTACCAGTCACAATGTGTTGATATTTGGCATGCAGCATACTTAGGAGGTTCAAATTCAAGTTTGTTCAAATCAAGTTCCAATTGTCATATTTGGACTCCTTATGGGAGCCTGAATTTTAACTTAGTGCTATATGAGGAATATTCTTTAACAATACTGTCCTTCATATCCAGCAGTCAGAATCTTTTGATATTTGGTTTGCAGTATCCTTAGCGGGGTCAGATTTCAGTTTGTTAAAATCAAGTCACTGGGCTCATATTTGGGATTCTTATGGCAACCTATATTTTGACTTAGTGTAACATGGAGAATTTTTTTTTAAAAACTTCTTCAGATCCACCAGTCAGAATCTTTTGATATTTGATATGCATTTTTGATATGCAGCAAACTTAGGAGGTTCATATTTCCGTTTGTTCAAATGAAGTCCCTTGAGTCATATTTGGGCTGCCTGTGGGATTCCAAACTTTAACTCAGTGCAATATAATGACTGCTCTTTAAAAATCTCCCCGTGGGAACCCGAATTTTATCTTCGTGCAATATGAGGAAAATTCTTCAAAGGACTTCTCTCTGGGCACAGAAAATCATTTGATGTTTGGTACATAGCATTACTATGACTCCTAAACTAAAGTTTGTTCAAAGTGTTATGGGTGAGCACCAGAAGGGATTTGAAATTTAACACAGAACCCAATGGAGTATTTTCTATTTGTATGAAGTATGGCCACGCGTGACACAGCTGATTGTGGTAAACCGTTGTTAGATGTAAATGTGAGTACATATACAGGACCGCACATACGTTTAAATGGGTTACGAATTATGGCACTCGATTGCTTTGGCCCAGGATATCCGAATGTGTGGTTCTGTATTTATTACACACCTCCCTTATAACAACCAGTGTACACGAAAACTGAACTAAAAGCACTTTTAAGGGGACAATTGCTATGTTTCCTTCGTTGTCAATAAGGCATCTCTGTTAATAGGCGGGGTACCAACCCTAATTTGTTTAATGATGTTTACGGCATTCAATTGGTCGAAACCAATTGACAGCGATCAGTGTCACCTTCACGATGCTCGAACTTCAAATATTGACTAAACTGCGGGGAATAACACAACAAAAACTGTTTAACCCTTTACCCAACGAATCGGTCGCATCCGCCCGCGTAATATGCAAATTCAGTAGTTGAAAAAATATTATTTTTCAAAAAATTTCAACTACACCATATCATGTGACCCCCTCATTGGAACGAGCTCGTCGAGCTCGTTCCAACGAGGGGTCACATGATATGGTTCTGTTGACATTTTTTGGAAAATTTGAAAAAATGGTGTTCAAAATAATAAATTTTGATATCGTCTGCGTTGGGTAAAGGGTTAAATAGCTAATAAGTTTAGCACACACCACCATTATATGTCCAGTTGTGGGAAGTATTTGTCAAGGAACAAGCAGTCAGAATGTTATTTTTATTTCGAAATCTTTTTACTCGAGAATCTGATTATTTAAATATCCCAGGTAGACAAATCTAAATGAGGAACTTGGAATTTCCAAGCGATCTCGACTCCCGGCGGTGCATTCGACCAATGATGACGTGATTTATGTAGATGGGTTCCTTCTCTGTGTACGTTGGAAACGAAATCGAACGTGTTTTGTATCACCACATGTGCGATATAACTTTATTTTTATCCCACAGACAGAACAGTGGAAATCCCGTGTTTTACATTAATAGGTGTGTGATAAATAGATATTATCATAACAGTGTGTTGATCCGTGTCGTAGTATCACGTCGAGTTGAGGTAGCCAGATTTTCGCTGCCGCAGGCACCGAGTGTGATCCGAAAATCTGGCCACCTCAACGAGACGTGATGCGACGACACGGATCAACACACTGTTATGATGATATGTTTATCATATGACATTATTTCGATGTCAAATTCACCCAAATTTGCCATTTTAATTAATATGCGGTGAAAAGCCGGTTACAAAATAACAGACGAAACAACAACGACTTCCCTAGTTACGAAAACTATTCACGGAAACTCTCGGATATTTCCGTGGGAGTGTGATATGGAATTTTGATTTCCGTAAGAGTGTGATATGGACTTTTGATCTGGAAAAATCTCACCCGGTGTGATTGTGATACAACAGTTTGGAAAACATCGTCAAACAGTAGTGATATTTAGGGTAAAAATGTCATAGTCATATGATAAATATGCTTAACGTTTGCTCAAAAGGGGACCACCAGGCCACTTGAGGCCACAGGGAGGGTCGTTTGGACTAAATTATTATTATTATTATTTTTATTATTGCTTGAAAAGAATATTTGGAGGATTTTGTGTGATTATATGGCAAAAAATGAACTTTTACCCTGTTGGGTGGGGAGTTTGAGCGGGTCCATTAGGTGATTTTTTTTTGCTTCAAAATGTGTTTTGAAGGGGTTTGAGTGATTCTACAAAACAAAATCACACATCAGACTCTTCTCACTATAAACTCCACTCCTCAAGTTTTTTTTAAATTTTAGAAAATCATCTGGAGATATTTTTTGATGAGAAGGATTAACCGCGCACTGTTAATAAACAACGGATTCCCAACGAGTCCATAGTTTACAGAGAAATTTATGAAACCAGTTCAATAAATTAGGTCATGGTCAAGCTTTTGGTGAGATCGAAGCCTAATGTACTGTACGTATGTCGTAAATTTCTCTGTGAATTGGGGAAATAAGCAGATTTTGTTCATCAGCTGATCTAAAACCCCAAGCTCTCAGAGCACCAGTCTAATTCCGCATGGAATCTGATGATGTTATGGGGTGTTTATTTAAACACTTTTCGAGGAGTTAGTTCACGGGCTACGTTGGTGTAATGCGAAGTACATTTAATCACAAAATATACAGATATTCTTTCGTGCTCCGCTTATACATATTCCAATATTAACACAATTAGTGAGACTACGCAGCGTAATCATAACACCACTGCTGTGACAATTATCCATTCATAATTATTTAATAAGCAAACATCTTTGATGGTATTGGTCATCAAGAAGTCTGTCAATCAAGTCACTCTCGATTGAGAAACATTTCGTGCGTTGATTCAAAGACAATGAATGTTTCTGGTGTTTTATCTCACAATCGGGGTGTTTTTGCACTGTCACGCAATTAAAGTTTAATGTATCTGGGCCCTTGTTCCGAATCCGTATCAAGGTCCCCTGATACAAGCGCGTGATTCTGCTGTTGCCAAAACAACGGCATTAATATCGTTGTTCGATCGCTTCGCGTTTTTTCCTTCAGAGAAAACAATATTAGGTGAGGCGAAGCCGAACCTAATATTGTTTTCTCCGTGCCGTAAATGCCAGTGTATCTGCCAACTAAACGCCCGGTAATGTATTTATCATGCACGGCATGCTAAAATGTCACTGGGGAAGTTAACTCAACGAATAGTTAAATTATGCACATTTTTTGGCATCTTGGGCTGGTTTGTAGCCTATTATTGGGATTTTCCTGAACGCTCGAGTCGAGGCTTCTCTCTTGAAGTTAAAGGATTAGCTTTCGCTATGAAATGTGGAAATCTCCACCTCAATAAACGATGAACAGCATATTTTAAAATATAATAAACTTTTACACCAAGAGGGATATTTAATTCACCAGTAATTGTTGCAAAAGTTACAACCAAATTCACGTTGACGAAACACATAGTTGCTCCGCTTCGCAAGACAGTATTCAGAAAAGTGAATCCCAGTGACGTAATTTTCTCTGAAGTGTAACGTCAACACTGACCTCAATATGGAGTTCCATGAACGCTATTCTATTTTTCAATTTGCGTCTTTCCGTCGATAAGGCAAATGAAACAGTTCCTCTTAAAATAGTTTTATAACACATTTTGTGGTGAATATTGTGAGATAAATTTATCATCAACACAGTGTGTGTCTCCGGGAATTCAGATCAAGTCTCGTTGTAGGCACAGAATCGCATTTCGACTCGCCCTAACGGGCTCGTCGAAATACTGTTCTGTTCCTACAACTCGACTTGATTTGAATTCCCGGAGACACACACTGTGGTGATAATCTGTATGTAAATTCAATCGTCTGAAATATTTCATTTGGTCGGAAAGCGAACCATATTCCAGACGAGTGAATCTAAACATGACGATTGACTATTCAAAGGCTAGATTCGTTCCAGTATTAACTGAAATATTCCAGACGAGTGAATCTAAACATGACGATTGACTATTCAAAGGCTAGACTCGTTCCAGTTTTAACTGAAATATTCCAGACGAGTGAATCTAAACATGACGGTTGACTATTCAAAGCTAGACTCGTTCCAGTATTGACTGAAATATTCCAGACGAGTGAATCTAAACCTGACGATTGACTATTCAAAGGCTAGACTCGTTCCAGTATTACCTGAAATATTCCAGACGAGTGAATCTAAACATGACGATTGACTATTCAAAGGCTAGACTAGTTCCAGTCCATAACAGCGTCGATTAGTTTAAACAATATGTATTAAGGATTAAGTAGTAACTGTACATCACAAAATAGAAAAATATAGGAACAGTCAACGCAAGATACAATAGTATACAATACAACAACACTGACAATGACTGTTTAAAAGGGGGATCCGACAGAAAGCTTACAGCTCATGTAAGTCGTCTCCTTGGCACATTTGAGAATAGAACACAAGACGGTGTTGTAAATCATTCGATAAACCCACACCGTACAATTTGTTGTGCACCTGGAGGCACAAGCCATATCGCAGTTTATGAAGAGACAGGCTTTATCACTTTGAAGGAAAGGAGGAAAAGACATAAAATAATCATGATGTACAAACTCATATCTGGAAATGCTCCGTCGTATCTTACGCTTCTGGTACCCCGACAGATTACTGATGTCACAACTTACCACTTACGTTCTTCAGATAACTTGCGTGAAATACAGTGTCACATCACACTCTTTTCTGATTAATTTATGGCTTCGGTCGTGGAATTGTGGAACAGCCTGGGCGCGGACGGGCGATCCTGTGATTCCCTAGAGTCTCTGAAAAGTTCCCTTTCGAACAGATGACAAGGTGGTTCCAGAGTATTACTATGCTGGTTGTAGACGAGGTCAGATACTCCATAGTAAACTAAGAATGAGATGCAGTGACTTGAATGCTCATAAATGCGAACGATTTTTAACAAACGACCCTAAATGTTCTTGTGGAAATGATTATGAGGATGCGGCTCACATTATCTCATCATGTCCTAACTTTCGTATCCAGCGTCAGCCTTTCCATCTGAACATCGAGAACCTAACAAATAATAGCAGTAATTACGCTGAACGGTAATCCAGCATGGCCTAATGCAGTTAATCAAGGAGTCTTTGTGGCCTTCGAAAAGTACATTAAAGAAACGAAGAGATTTGAGTAGAGGCTATCTCCAACCCATGGGACAAGATATAATAAGTTGATATAGTCACAAATGCATCATGCATTAAGTAATCACAGAAGACAGTTGTCTCTGCACAATGCATCCGTTCAAGCACCCTTATTGTTTGTAAGTTCTTCAATGTTACGGTGAGGTATTCAAATAGGCTTTGCCTGTTTACCAAACCATTTTGACTTCGAAATAAAATATGTTTAAAAAAATAGATAAACTCACACATCATTGCCTAGTGGGTCAGAACTCCGTCCTTCACCGAGGATAGGGGTTTGGCATCGGACGTCGACACGCCCTGCACCGAAACAAGCACCGCTCCTCATACCCGCAGTCGAACTCTTGTGGCAGTACAAAGCGAGGGGACATCCGAAGCCAACTCCATACAATATAAGAGTATAAGAGTTGAATAAGGAGACCCCGACCATCGGGCAGCGATGTTTGAGATTGCTTAAACTTTACCGATTGCTTTGCTAAATTCGACTGGTGGTTTGAGAGCTTGATAAAATACGTTAAAATGTGTAGTGAAACATGAAGTATTCCCTTGAGGCCTCGTATTGCGCTGGCAAAAAATAATAATAATAAATACGTTGTTTGACAGACCGTTTCCTCCAAAATGTAGTTCAAAATGATTAAGATATTTTGAAGCACCTAGCAAAAGGATTTTAATGATACAACGGTTGTAACCACCATTAAATGATGTTACTCAGTAATTTTTATTCGAAGTGTAAACAAACTACCAGAGCTCAAGACTCAAGTTTCAAGCAGGAATACAACTACATACAACTGAAACTGTTGTCGGAATGTTATTGGAGTTTATTTCTTTATCGATTTTAAATAATAAGCTTAATTGTCAGAAAATGGAACAAAAAAGGAAAAATGGTTCGGACCACATGAGAATAATTAGAGCTGTAGGTTAACCGAAACCGAACCGAGGTTTTTAGTTTTTTTTAAAAACCGAAACCGTCGACATCCCGTAATCTAAGGTTTTTCGTTTTTTATTAAATACTCTCTTGCTGCAGAAATTCACAGAATGTAGCCATTCCAGAGTAGTGAGAGTACCCAGACACTGCCAATGGCAGTGTCTGGGTACTCTCACTACTCTGGGAAGGCTCCATTCTGTGAATTTCCCAATTTCAGTTTAGTTGTGTTTGCAGCTTTCCTCAAGTTGCGTGTAGGTGTCAGGCCTCGAAAAATGGCCACGCACAATAAAAGTTCTGTATATTTAGGTAATTATTATATTGACCTTCCTGATTCTTCATGTATTATAGCTTATTTCGGACATTCATTGAGTTTCACTCAATTTCACTACCATTCAGTTATGACTCCGGACATAAGAATGAGTTTCATTGAATTTTACTTGGCCTCATAAACAAACCGAAAACCGAACCGAACCGAGGTTTTACTCCACTTGAAAAACGAAAACCGAAACCGAACAAGAAATTTAAAAACCTACAGCTCTAAGAATAATATTTTTAAAGACAAATGGGCGACCTTGGGATTTGCATAGAGGATCAAACAAAACGTAAACCTTCAGCCCTATCTTGACTTGATGATAAATACCTCGTCTCTTCATAAATGGGGGCCCTTTCCGAATATGTGAAATAGTGGGTGAGGGGTCCCCCGTCAATCCCAAGTTCATACGATCACCATCGACTTTTAAGCGTTTAAAAAAGATGACAACATACTGAAAAGCATTGTGTCTGACAGATTTGGAAGTCATTGAATTGAAAACAAATTTTGATGAGAGTGAAACACGTGGCAAACATATCTGATTATCACAGAACTTAACCCTTTGAATCATGATGGTATCGTCCATACCAGTTCAATGACAGCAATCGAGAGAGTCCATGTTGATTATTTGGGGTAAACCAATAAATATTTTCAACGTGCAGCCTTCGGGCTGCACGTTGAAAATATTGATCGGTCTACTTTACACATTCACTTAGCAGCTATCTTACTTATATTATATCTCACGTGACTTCCTTGCATTCTGATTGGCTAAAAGATGATACCCTATTTCGTGTAGTTTGCATCCACAGAACTGACCAGGCACTACACCCAGGCACCACACGTTTTCTATTTTTAGCACACTACTATATCAGTTTTCTTTTCATACTGGCCGAATAAAAATGGTCAGGCTAAATTTAAAAATCGATTCACAGAGGCACAACATCCACAAAACGATCCGGAAAGAAATCTTTGTGGAAAAATGTATCGCTTTTCCATTGTTGAAGTCACATTTTTCGAGGCGTTCATTTTATTCCTTGAGAAGATGATCCATATCTCGTTTCGAAGAGAATGATCCATACCTGGCTCCATCGTTCATGAGAACGCGTCCGGATATGAAAAATCGTTTGTTTCGCTGCTCATATTATTTCGCTATTTAATTGTACTTAGTTGGGCAGTAAACGAATAAATAATGGAATTCAATTGAATCTTCGGAGTTTGTATCCCGTACTGACCCATTCGGTAATGTATATGTGTGACAAATGTGTGGAAATTATCAAACTGCGTTGTCAAATTTCGAAAATTTTAGTTTTCATTCGCGAGTTGCGCGATTCTAGAATACACAGTTCTGTTTGGGGGAAATGTTTTGTTTACCCTTGCCGACCGATTCAAAATCGGTCTTCTGCTCATATCAATAATCCAAGTTGGCCGTGTTTTGGAAGAAGAAAATGTTTTTTTTAAAAACTACATGGTATTTTTTTCTATATAACGCTGGTTGGTAGGGCTGCTACCTTGGTAATAGATTAACAAATCGGACAGATGCTTTTCCTGATGGGTGGTCGATATAATATAAGGATTAGTGCATGTCTTATCGTTGACTACGCCCATGTCGTGCCCAGTGAGGTGGTGTAGTTCCCTCCGCTTCGCGGCGGGAACTACACCACCTCACTGGGCACTATATGGGCGTAGTCATCTCCAAGCCATGCACTATTCCTTAAATATAGAATAAACGTATAGTGTATATTCTACGAGTAGGATTAAGAATGAAACCGACGAGCCTCTGGCGAGTCGGTTTCATTCTTAATTCTACGAGTAGAATATTTTTTTTACTTGAAAACACTATACGTTTACTTTGTTTATCCCATAAATCTTCTACAGGGCAGTCGCGGCAAAATCGTGCTATAATTCGTTATAAAACACAGCGAGAAGTGAGAAGCACGTTGGTCCAATTCGATCGACCAGCAAAATTGGCAATAATAAACAAGGCGTAGTAATACATTTCTGTCTAAAATAATTCCCCTACAAACTTGAGCTAAACTTGCAAAAATACTTTATTATATGAGCAGTGGGTGGTGTTTTCTACTGGCATTGTGTAATACTTTCAAAAAGATTCAAAGAAATCAACAATCGAACTATTAATTATTCTAAACAAATGTGGTAGAGGCCAGAGGTCAACAAGTCCGTCGCTACTAGGGGAATAAATTCTTTCAGTGTTAAACCCATGAGGAAACTTTATCACCCTACTAGGTGAATAAAGCAAAAATTTATCCATGGCCTTTGTTGTTCAAATAAACGGCCATTTATGGTATAAAATGCAATTATGACGTACCATGTTCCTGTGCCGGAAAATCGGCCTCTCTGCTTCAAAGGGTTAAATATCGTAGAATCAAATCCTAGGCCAATGGAAAGAAGAATGAAATTGAAACGTATATCTGGTAGGTTCACTAATCTCTATTCAACAAAATTGCTGGACCGCTAATTGGTCACAAAGGGAAATGTGTCCTACCGTCCGCCATCTAAGGTGGGATGTGGGCGGCAATTGTTACTATAAATAAATGCTCGAGATAAACGTTTTCTTCGACAGTTAATTTTCCGACGCCTCACTATTGATTTCTTTTCAAACAATATACTTTGATATCTGTAAAGAACGAATATTATTATGATGATGATTTTCATAATTTTCGCGGCAATGGAAACTGAAAATTTACAACATACTTCAGTTGTACTGACAAACACATGTGCAGATACTGTAATGATGATATTGTCTTACTGGTTTGTGTGAGAGGTTTTCATTTGGTGATGTAAAAGCTGTGACTGTGATCCCAATATAAAAGGTCACCGATGGGAGGAGTTACCGCGTTGATTGACATTAGGCCAACTGGAAGTTCCTGCAACCCAGGTGTATAAGGATCAGTGGGTAAAGTCACAAAACACGGTTTTTTTCCTATTCCATTAATTCACTAATGATGAGTATGATCATCTCGTTTGGAAGATATTGACACATGCGCAGTGAAATACTCCCATAGAAAGCTCTCACCGGCTGTTGGCGATGCATGCACTTCAGTTCAAACAACATTGCCATTGGACATGATTATTGTTATGCCCGGGGCGCGGTGGCTCAGTTGGTAGAGGTGCAGGCTGCAAGCCGAGAGGTCCTCGGTTCGAATCCCACCTGCGGCAACCGCGTTGTGTCCTTGAGCAAGACACTTCACCCCCATTGCCCATGTGGGGACACGGTGACGCTGTGTACTAAGGCGTACTGCACGTCGATGGTGCACCTGTCTTCAACCAATGCTAACCCTGCTTGTGTGGAGTTCGTATGTTGGGGAGCTGACAGTTGCTCGCCGTTGCTCGGTGGTTCTCTCCGGGTACTCCAGCTTCCTCCACCCGTAAAACTGTCATGGTCATGATTAGCCATTGTGCAGAAATATGTGACCTTAAAACACCAATAAATAAATAAATAAATAAATATTGTTATGCCCCCCTGAACTACCTTTGAAAAATTGGAGTTAGTATCCCACCCTCTCCAAAACACCCGCACCCCATGGCTGATACACGTCACACCATTTTGCGAGACCCATGGTTTAATTCAAGGTATTTAAGGGGGCAAATATCTACCCCATGCCGAATTCGAAAAGTTATCATGTTTTTCCTTACCTTCCATCTACCATTGAGTCTATCCAGGATTAACCACCAGTTCATCGACATATGACGTCTATCCATTTGGGTAATAAACTACCAATAATTGTGTTTTTTTATAGGGTTGAGTTTCAAGGGGTTTTTTTACAACCTCAATTTCAAGGACCCCCAGTACATATGTGATGCATGTCATTTACGACATATATTTTGGTTTTCCTGGAATCATAACGTAGTTTTCTTGGACTTGACAGGTTTCTGTCAACCCAGCGGAACCTCAGTCCCCTAAAGGCCCCTACCCAATCTTCACGGATTAAGCCTCCCGTCAGCATATTTGAGTTACTTTCGAGAGGATTAAATGCATATTCAATTTTAAGGGCTTCTTTTTATTCGTTTTCTCCAACAAAACATCGTCGAAGTTGTATTAACCCTTTACCTAACGTAACGGCCAAAACCGGCCAGCGCTATTCTCAAAAATCGCCAATTAATTTTCATTATTTTTTTCATTTTTTGTCTCAAAAACATAGGTTATGACCCCTCGTTGGAACGAGCTCGTCGAGCTCGTTCCAACGAGGGGTCATAACCTATGTTTTTGAGACAAAAAATGAAAAAAATTAGTTTTTCAAGAATTATTTTTGCAAGTGTCGTCTTTTTTCAGGTCAGGTAAAGGGTTAAGCAGTTCTTGTTGCATTTTAGGAACACTGGAAATAGGAGGATTAACATCCATCCAGGCATTGGAGATAGTTCGAGGGTGTCGAGGAATGAATGTCATTGGAGGCGATATGGTTGAGGTAAGAATAGACTTTAATGAAGTAAATATCACCTGCATTTTAAAGTGCAGCACGACAAATGTCGATTTCACACGCGGAAAGATCGTGTCTGTGAGAAAATCAAAAAATCTAAAATATTTATGGTATGCAAATAAGTGAATAAATTTACTTCACCTAAGGTCGATATGTCCACCATGGTTCATAAAATTTGCAAGTTTGGTGCGCTTTCCAGTCGTTAACCCCATTGACAGTGATATGAAGCTTTCAAAAAGCTTAGCCTCACATGCTTTACGGCAATATTCTCACGGACGCAATAATATTATATTCCAAACACAAATTATAGGAGTAATCATCAAAAATTTAATTAATGAAGCACCGGGTGCGACCCAGTGCTTCATTAATTAACATTTTGCTAATTACGATTTTTATTATCTGGTAAACGCATGTGTGGACATCGTTGCCCACGCGTGGATTACGACCAGTCCGCGGCGACTGGACTGTACTGTAAATCACTTGAGAATGCAATCAATGATACTTTTTTTAACAGATACAGTCGATCTCTGTCAAAAGCATTGGTTGATTTCTGAATTCGAATAAGAGAGTACGGCCCTGCTTAAACCCTTTCAACCCTGATGGTTTCTTCTATGGCAGTTAATGGAAGAGACCATATTCATTATTTGGTTGAAGTTCAGTAAATATTTTCAACGCGCTGCCTTTGGTCTGTGCTTTGATAATATCGATTGATCTAAAGTACATATTGACGGATCGGCCCTCCTACAAAAGTCATTATTTTCCATGTTCATGGTCAGAAAAAGTGCCTTTCGGGTTCAAAGGCTTAAACGATAATATTATACTGCCAAGGTGTAATGGGTTAATGGTAATAGTACTTAATCACTGAAAAAATCCTTAATAACTAAAAAATTGATGTACAATCGATTTTAGCCAGAGAGATTCCAAACAGAATGTATGGAGGGGGAGGGTCCACATAAGCTACTCTGAAGAGTTTTTAGCTGGCGAACATATTGTATGCGGTACGCCAGCATGTTACCACCAAATCAGCACATAAATATTGCCATCCGTTTGACCGTTATTGATGCGACAAGGTTCCCAGGGGAGTTTAGAAAAGATGGAAATGCATGACATTTTCGTTGTAAATAGAAGAGACTTGCAATTTTAAAAAGAGTGTGTCGTAATTTTGAAAAATGCAAATTATGCAGGTCTGTTATAAGATTCATGGCGTTTACTAGCATTTCCTCGTGAATAAATAGTGGAATTTTCCTTTTATTTTAACCCTTTTCCCAACGTAACGGCCAAAACCAGCCAGCGCTATTCTCAAAAATCGCCTATTAATTTTAATTATTTTTTCATTTTTTGTCTCAAAAACATAGGTTATGACCCCTCGTCGAGCTCGTTCCAATGAGGGGTCATAACCTATGTTTTTGAGACAAAAAATGAAAAAAATTAGTTATTCAATAATTTTTTTTTGCAAGCGTCGTCTGCTTTCCATGCTAGGTAAAGGGTTAATCAGCTAAAGACCACCCCGACACAATGCGCACATGTGAGTTTTGTTGACAAGATGAGCCAGCGGCTGTACTTTGAAACAAACAATGTTTAAAACATATTGGGTTCGCATATTATGCATAGCTCTCGACTGCTTGTCGCTTTATTCATTGGGGGGGGGGGGGGGGGGTTAGGATTATAGTATTGCATTCCCTAATCTACTTTTCAACTAGCACCATGGAAGCACCTCTTGGAGGGAATTGGAAACCGTTGGATATATCTTTGTGTTTGGGGGGGGGGGGGGGGGTCTATAAAATCACTGCTCCCGCCCCTCTACTGTTCAGGCATGCAAGACCTCGAGGAAAGACAGAGACGCTAGTAGGAAACTTTCTAATGTGGGTACAGTACGTGGAGCGTGTATTATCACTAAATCACCCGCAGAGAGGAGATTCCACCCGAGCAATAATTGCAAATTTGTTGCAAAGCATAACCAGCACAAGCAAAGTTTCAGCCAATGGACCTCCGGGTTAAACCCGGAGGTCCATTGGCTGAAACATTGCTTGTGTTTTTTGTCGATATGTACAAAATTTGAAAGTTATAGCTTGGATGATATCTCCACTCCGCGGATGATTTAGTTACAATCCACTCTCCACGTACTGTATATTATAAACAGTGCTATCCAAGAGGTTCGATCGGCTGTGTTTCCTTTGCTTGTCTGAAGGTACGGCAGTGCTGTTTCATCGACGGTGCGACGAGAGTGTGGTATGACTAGAACATACATGATGTGTGACATAATGTATACCCATCTTTCGCTGTGCATTTAATATGTTATATACATTCTCTTATCACACTAGTAATACAAAATATATACGAATATCAGAAATTATGAAGTTACTCTCACCCCCAGTTGTTAATTACAAATATACACACATGACTGGCAGGTTCTCGTTCTTTGATCAAGAGCCAATACTATAAAACGTTTGCAATTGTATTTTCTAGAATTGTATTTTCTGCTTATTAATATAACTGACTAAACTGAATCATTAGCGTTTTTAAAAATATGGCAATTTGCCAACTGGCATATTGGCAGATCTTTGAAAATGCTAATCGTTCATTTTAACCACTTTAAAGTCATTACTAGAAAATACAATTCTAGAAAATATAATTGTAAAAGTTTTATCTTGGCTCCTGTACAGCATGAGAGAAATGAGACGAAGAAATGATTTTTGCACAAGTTCGTTTAATTTGCAGACATGTCAACCGTTACTTATTCCCAGTTCATTCGTCGATAGTCGTTATCAACCGATTTTGTCGGTTGATAATGAATGTCGAAAAAGGAACAGGAAATAAGAAACGGTCGTCAAGTCCCCGTTTAATTTCATTTCAGGTATCGCCACCAATAGATAAGACAGGAACAACAGCTTTAACTGGAGCATATTTGTTATTCGAAATGCTGTGTGTTATGCCAGAAGTGAAATATAAATCAGAAGTATAAACTCGACGACTTAGCCGGGAGCCAAAACTATAAAACGTTTACAATTGTACTTTGTACTTTCTAGAATTGTATTTTCTACCTTTTAATATAACTGACTAAAATGAATCATCAGCATTTTGAAAGATATGGCAATTTGCCAACTGGCAAATTGCCACATCTTTGAACATGCTAATGATTCATTTCAACCCATTTAAAGTCATAACTAGACAATACAGTTCTAGAAAATACAATTTTTAAAGTTTTATAGCATTGGCCCCGGTCATATTAGTTCTTTTTATTTCTCTGTTTTAGTTCGATTATTCAGCAATACATCCGTGTCAGTCTTTACTCAGACATTTTATTATATTAACAAGTGGTTTGTAATTACAACCAAAATTAGAGGGTGTTTATGGCACCAGCAATCCATTAAAGGTGAATATTTGGTTTTATTTTATTTTCATTCGTTTTCTTCCCAAAAAACAAATCGTAGTCCCACTCACACTCGACGAAAATGGTATTCTACTCCCAGCATTTTTTGACATGTTTTGAAAGTAACAACGGAATCTGTTATAAAGGTTGTTTTGAGAAAACAAATAAGGAGAAAAGAAAATAAATATAGAAGTTCACTGCTCGCATTCATGTAACGCTTCATGACATAATCCTTCGCGTTCCCTCGTGGATAAAAATCGTATTTGGTGATTCAGAAAATGTTTTCTGAAAATATCGTCTGCTAATTGTGGCTTAGTGGTTAAGGCACTGAACTCCAAACTGAAAGGTTCAGGATTCGATCCTCCCCATACGTTGTGTCCATGGGCAAGTTACTTAATCCCCATGGGGACACGCTTGCGCTGTGTAGTAAAGCGTACTGCACATCGATGGTGCACTTGTCTTCAACAAATGCTAACCCTGCTTGTGCGGAGTTAGTACGTTGAGAAATCTGGCAGTTGTTCACCGATGCTCGGTGGTTCTCACCCGGTAATCCGGCTTCTTCCACCCGTAAAACTGTCACGGTCATGATTAGCCATTGTGCATAAATATGTGACCTTAAGCATCAATAAATAAATAAATAATACCTGGAAATAAGATTCATGATTCATCATATTTATCCGACCCAATGTGGCTCTGGCTGTCGAAAGTATCGTTAAACCCCAATAAAACAAACAAATCATCACATCTGACAACGACAAACTGACTATCAAAACCATTTTTCCTTTAACCCTTTATCCAACGTAACGGTCAAAACCGGCCAGCGCTATTCAATTAATTTTTATTATTTTTTTCATTTTTTGTGTCAAAAACATAGGTTATGACCCCTCTTTGGAACGAGCTCGTCGAGCTCGTTCCAATGAGGGGTCATAACCTATGTTTTTGAAACAGAAAATGAAAAAATAGTTATTTAAGAATTTTGTTTGCAAGTGTCGTCTGCTTTTCAGGTTAGGTAAAGGGTTAATTCAGAATTTCAACCATTCCCTGGCACTAGTGAACCCTGGTTGTTTATTTTGTTTTCAACTCCCCTGTCCAATTCCAAATCTTCACTCTCTAGCCTCTTGGGTACTACCAACACCAGGGGGCCCGGTGGCTCAGTAGAAAGAAGTGCAGGCTGCGAGCCGAGAGGTCGTCGGTTCGAATACCACCTGTGGCAACCGCGCTGTGTTCCTTGGGTAAGACACTTCACCCCTACTGCCCTCGTGGGGGCACGGTGGCGTTGTGTACTAAGGCGTACTGCACGTCGATGGTGCACTTGTCTACAACCAATGCTAACCCTGCTTTTGTGGGGTTAGTATGTTGGGGAGCTTGACAGTTGCTCGGCGTTGCTCGGTGGATCTCTCCGGATACTCCGGCTTCCTCCAGCCGTAAAACTGTTCGTTTTAAAACTTTTGTATTCAGCAACCCCGAGTTGTGTTACTCATCATTTTGATCAGATGAGTTTCCTTTATTTTTAGCTCCCCTGGCCCAAAAGACCAAATGTTTTAAAACTTTACATGGTTGATGGCTGTGAAACCCTCTACCAACGGTCCCCATCTAATGTTGATTGGATAGCAAACATGGCTGCAATTGCGGCTTATAATTACCACAGAGACCCTATTGGAAATCACATTTTCATCTTCTTCTTTGGAAGTACTGAGCCGATGTGAACCAAACTTGTCAGGAATGATCAATGAGAGGATGGAAAAACGTGACCGCCAGAGGCATTCTTTGATTCTGATTCCTCGATTTAGAAAAATCTTCTCAGAAACTACAACGCTCAATGTTTTAGAACACATGATTATTGACCGGATCACCCAATCGTCGTGTGAATACCATAAGGTTCTATCTTCCACTGGAAGATAGAACCTTACGGTTCTCACGCGACGCAGTGTAAGAGGAAAATCGCTTTTGCTATTATATACTACTCATGGTATGCTAAGCACCAAGTACATCCAACTACCTGTTTTAAGTTTTAGTTGCAATATTGTAATGAAAAGTGTATATATTTTTTATTTAATTATATCTTTAATGATTTAAGTACAGAAATTAAGATTTTATTTGTGTTTGACATTATTTTTTAGCTTTTGAATACGATAACCATAGAAAATTGACATTATTGGTAAAAGAGGAAATTTTTCAATATGCCAAAAAGTTGACAGAGCGAACTGGAATGGCTTCACTATCGAGTATTAGACCCATTACTGTTAACGACAGCTTGGCAACGCCTTGTCATGCTCCCAATCAGGTTCCGTTGGTCATTTGTGGGATGTTGTTCCATTCTTGGACCAGCATGGCACCAAGCTCCTGGGCACTTCTTGGCTGGACTGGACGGGCTGACATTGCAAGCTGCAACTCATTCCAGACATGTTCCATTGGATTGAGGTCAGAGGATCTTGCTGGCCAATCCATACGCTCAATCCCCTCCCTTTGTCGGTACTCCCCGACAACATGGTCAACATGAAGACGGGCATTATCGTCCATCAGAATGAATCTATCACCCACTGCACCTGCATGCAATCTGACGTGGACATCCAGGATCTCATCAATATGCAGCTGTGATGTCAATGTACCACGTTCAAGGACACAAAGCTCTGTACGTCCATCCCTGCTGATGCCGCCCCAAACCTTGATTGACCCTCCACCATGGCGGTCATGGTCAGCAATGTTGGCTGCATGAAATCATTCTCCTGGTCTTCTCCATAACCTAGAACGCCTATCTGTGTGGTATAGGTAGTACCTTGACTCATCTGTAAACAGGACTTGTCGTCAATCTTCTCTGGTTCATCCAACGTGGTCCGTGGCCCATTCATATCGTGCCTGGTGGTGGTTCTGGGACAGCGGAATGCGAATACATGGTCTTCTCGATCGGAGACCACCTTCGTGCAACCTTGCTAGGATAGTATGCGTCGAAACATTTACCCCGGATGCATTCTGAAGGTCACTGCGAAGCTGGGTTGTTGTGGCAAAGCGGTTCCTACGGGCATGAATGATCAAAAATCGGTCTTCAGCTGCAGATGTTGCCCTGTCTCTGCCACCACCATGCCGTCTTACTGGTGGGTCATACTGCTGAAATCTTGCCCAGGCTCTGATGATCACCGTGTGATGCACACCAAGGGCTTCACCAACCCGACGATGGGTAGCCGCTTGCTCCACGATCCCTATAGCCCGCCACATGTCTGCTTCAGACAAATGTCTTCTTACATTTGCATTTGCCATATTCAATCATTAAATCACAAGGGTTTGTATTGAAATGAAGATTGAATACCCTACATATGTCATGCACACGTAGACGGTACACGAAAGCATCATGAAAATCAAGGGGCATGCTTTCCATGACTGTCACGAAAAGGCTGCCTATCAAGAGACCTAATGTAAACACTGGGAGCATCTCAATACATTCCTCAATCATATCCACCAAACATATCGCAAATATGTCACAACCAGATTTCACAATGATGTTTCAAATATTTGGTGCTTAGCAAACTTTGAGTAGTATATGTTATAATGAAAATATAAACCCTAGGCCGGCAGGGTAGCTCGAATAGTGCAGTATGTGTAGATTGGATTGTAACTAAACCACCCATGGAGTGGAATAATCACCCGAAGTATCAGTCGCAATAATATTAGATTCTAAACTATATTTACAGGAATAATCATCAAAGGTTTAATTAATGAAGCACAAGGTACAACACGGTGCTTCATTAATTAAACATTTGCTGATGTTGATTGTTATTACGTGGTAAATACATGCGTGGATATCGCTGCCCACCCGTTAAATATGGCCACGGCGGCTGTACCACAGCATAGCATTCAGATACCGTAGACATCAGCGCGGTTTAATCCTTTGTACTCGTAAGACCGTTTTTTCTGTCCAAGTCATAATTTCATCCCATTTTTGTCTTATTATAAAAGGTCTATACACTGGACATTGAGGATAAAATAATAACTGCAGTCTGCAGTTGGCATTTTATCCTCCCTGTATATTGATATTGGACTGACCCATCTTATCGTAAGTGTCTACAAAGGCGATATCATTCCAGGAAACGAGAGTTCAAGGGGTTAAAAAAAACCACACAGATATGTACGATATCTGAATGCAATCATAGGAGGTTTGTTTGAGGGAATTTTAAGAGGGGGAGGGGGTCTACTCCCAGAAAATAATTTGAATTGAGCTTTCATACGAAGCTTCTAGTGGCTTTTGAGATAAATCTTCACCTGTTTTGTTTTTGGTGGGGGTGGGGGGTGAAGATGAAGAAGGGCGAGTAACATCGCGCAGCTTTCACATGGATATCGGTATTTAGGGAGGAAACGCATTAGAGATCCAAGTTTGTGCAGCTGGGTTGGGGTTTCCCTTACAACAATACAAACTCGATCTCAGTTTATAATTTATCAATCTGTAGTACTGTATTCTGGATAACTGGTCTAGGCTCCTACTTTAGATATATTGTACCAGCTGTTAAGTCTTCCTCTAGTATACGACATTACGACCCCATCCGCCTTTGATGGGTGTAACGAGTACCCTACCAATGACGCCTATAATCGCCATGCTGTATATTCCACTCTGCAGTAAAGAAACCACAGATTAGAGTTTGTCCGAATAAGGAGATACGCATGTGTGTGTGTGTGTGGGGGGGGGGGGGGGGGGGGGGGGTCTGAGAGTGTGTCTGTGGATGGGTTGGGAGCCACGAAGTCTTGGTGAGTAGACTCCTTTTTTGGTGGTAATTCCTCTCTACACCCTCCCGCGTAGTGCCGTCACTACCACTGCGAGTTTGACAAGTACTGTCTAAATAGAAAATTCCGTTCCAAAATTATTTTAGTAATGACCATCTTTCAGAGTACTACAAATGTAAACAAAAATTGAGGTAAATTATCTGTCGCTTTATTGGATTATGAATGTGGAGCTAGACCTGTCAGTTTGTATGATGAGCTTCATTCTTCGGTTAAATTGACACATCTTATTACACTCCCATACATATAATGAAACATATGATTTATACAATTCGCTTTATTTAATTTCGAATATTCTGCTGCCAGTTTATTCATTACTTTTAACGAATTGTGGAAAAATAATGAATATATACAGGATATCTACCCTGTTTTTGGTGAATATTGGGAATTATCTCATGAGTGTGGACCTAAAAGTTTTATTTTTCACGAGCGCTTACGGTCTAAAATAGCGTAGATTTTCTTTTTTTATATGCTACGTGACAGTTTACCAATATTTCCGTCAATATTCAGCCCAGTTTGACTGCAAACAGTTTAAAGACAATAACAAACAGCTGATGATCGTTCCTTCAAGCCCCCCCCCCCCCCCCCCCCCCCCCACCCTTAAGAGTAGCGACATTTCGGAAGCTACTGAAAAAATTCATCGTGTGGACCTGAAAATATTATTTTAAAAATAAAACTTTCAGGCCCACACTCATGAGATAATTCCATATACTGGCTAAAGTAGAGTGGATTTTCTTTTTTTATTATATGCTACGAGACATTTTATTGCACAATATTCAGCCCAATTCGACCCCAAATCCGGACGTTTCAAAACAATAACAAAGATTAGCTGATCGTTCCTTCAAGGCGACGTGATGGGGCGTAGCGTGACTTCCTTTAGAAAGCTACTGAGGAATATTCCTCGATATCTATCAAGTCGCTATATCTCATAAATAATTTGCGATAACTCACAGGCTAAGATATAATAAAATTTTCTTTCCAGTGCAAACTGTATCACATTTGTCGATGAGCAGCAGCAGAAACACGCCTCCTTTTATCAATTCTTTGTCGCCTGAACAGGAAACTTAATCTTCCCATACACGAGGGCCATAAAAACCTCAGTGATGGAAATGTTGTCATATGAGGAAGATTAGAGCACAATGAGGAAATCCTTCTTTGAGGATATTCCCCTGAGCCGCATTTGTTTCGATTCGGATGGAGTAAACCCAGTTCCCCAAATCGACCCGACAAATACCACAAACCACCATAAACCACCCTAGACAACCGAAACGGACTCGGCGAAGCTGTCTTCTTGGAGGAAATATTCTCCTTTCGATCAGTGTCTATGATATTACCATGTGTTGTATGCCTTGTTTGTGATCGACTAGGAGTATCCCTGCAGGCGGCTACGTTTTCCTCTAATTACCTTAAACAACCGGGTAACGATCCGAAATTATCGAAAGCGACTTTATTTTGTTAGACGTTTTTCAGAATCCGCCTTATAGGGGTATGACGTTGTGCTATATGTCCCCGTGGACGTTGTTCGATTGACTTTGAGTAAATCTAATTACCCAAATGAGTCGGACAACCTTTATCTAGTTCGGACTTCATCAGAATCCCCTTCTTCTAATAATTCTGACTGCTCTCACCTCTACACTTCTAGAGTGCATTCTCTATGTTATGGCGTCCGTCTACTTTGGATTACCGATTCTGATTTTCCCAGATGTATCTGTATGCTAGTGCACGATGTGCTACAGTGTTTACCCATCGCATACAGCACCACAAGGGAACATACTGAATGTGCTGAGATGTGCGTGTTTGCTAATGCACAATGTGTGAACAATACTTACGACGAAAAAGGGATTCAAGACATAACCAAACCATAAAAGGAAGGGATTCCACGAAATTGGGGCTTTTGTTTGGTGGAATGTGATTGTGTACAATGTGTACACATCACATGTAGTTCAAAGAGTGGGTGTGCGGATATGTACTTGTGTGCTGGTACACAATGTGTAGACATCATATGCAACACGTGCTGGATGTGCTGATATGTTTGTGTGCTGGTGCGCACAACACATAGGTACATTCTTGAGTACTGGAAGATACCTATAACTATGTTGTACTGGAGGGTACATTTGGAGGGCAGTTTGCCCATTTGTGTGCGGCCCAACGTCGAATGAAGAAATGCGCAGTTTCAGTATCTGTAGATGTTGCGGGAAGCGGCTCTCCCGACTAAACACAAAGAGACATAAAGACGATTATTGACTACGAAGAGATATCAAAAGCCCTGATAAGATAGACGCAAGAAAAAGATAAAGAGATTATACGATACCATATAGTCATTTGTTCTCTGATCCAACGAGTATGGCCATGGAAGTCCGTTGTTGCAGCTATTGGGGAAAAAGACTTTGCACACACCACGAGACAATCGAAAAAACACAAAGACTGGAGCTGAAAGACTGAGTAGATATAGAAAACTAGTACGATTTCTATCTCATGCTGACCGACATTATGCGAAGACAACGACCATGATGATTTAACCCTTTACCTAACATGAAAAGCAGACGACACTTTCAAAAAAAATTCTTGATAACTAATTTTTTTCATTTTTTGTCTCAAAAACATAGGTTATGACCCCTCGTTGGAACGAGCTCGACGAGCTCGTTCCAACGAGTGGTCATAACCTATGTTTTTGAGACAAAAAATGAAAAAATAATGAAAATTAATTGGCGATTTTTGAGAATAGCGCTGGCCAGTTTTGGCCGTTACGTTGGGTAAAGGGTTAATAGAATGCATATGTGATTGTGCGAGCAACATATAGGATTATGTGTCGGTGACCAAGTTCGTTATATACACCAAATCCGAAGGATAACCTTACCGAGGAAAACTGTCGTATAAAAAAACGGGCGATGTTTAGGCTAGCTACTCAAACCCAACATTGCAGCTCTGTCAGATATTCTCAGACTATAAAAGGACGTGCTGGTAATCAAGTTATCATTTGTGATCTGACCTTCCAACCGTGCGGACACAATGCAATCCAGTCGTTATTGTTCACCAACAAACTTTTCACCAATGGAAGAGTCGGAGTTTGATGAGTCGGAACTATCTAAAACCAGGAAGATATGGAATCCAAAGAAGAGGAGCCAATGACAATTCTAATGATTCAGTTAGAAGTACCGTCAAAAGTACCAAAAAGAATTCGAAACTCCCATGAACGGATAAAGATGTCGTCCGAGAAGCAGCCAGATCCCATGAAAGCTGTGTCAGAGAAACCATTGGCGCAAAATACATTAATACTCTGGTGCATATTAAGAATTTTTGCAAGAACTCAATACACAAGAAAATTCAAGTGACTGCTAAACGTCTTCGGGAAGAAGATGAATAGTACCAGAAACACACCTTGCAAAAGAGAGTATTTCTTTTCGACGACTTCGCAATAAAATACCCATTCGAAGTGGGAGGTGGTGATGGTAACGACGAAGTTGACGATTAAGAACCAAGAAGTAAAAAGAACTCGCCGCTGGAGAAAACAGTTAAAAATGGACCGTTAGGATGAAATTAAATTCATATGTGTTCTGAATGCCGAAGAGTGAAGATGTGTGCCTACAAATGAGTTCTCAGATCAAAAGATGACTTACACATACAGCTCTTCAAGAATGATGCTGGATTGAAGCTGAATTTAGCTCAAGCGAAACGTCTGGTAGACGGATTCAAGAGAAGAAACCTAGATCAACGAACTGGTGTTGTGGGAAAGAAACCAAGATATATGGAGACGCCTTATGGTATGTGTCTATTGTTAACCAGAGGACCTGAATAACGAATAGTCAAAAAAGAAAAACAAAGTGATGGATTTTCTAGAATTGTATTTTCTGCCTATTAATATAACTGACTAAAATTAATCATTAGCATTTTAAAAGATATTTTAATTTGCCAACTGGCAAATTACCACATCTTTGAAAATACTAATGGTTCATTTCAACCCATTTAAAGTCATAACTAGAACATACAATTCAAGAAAATACAATTGTAAAAGTTCTATAGTATTAGCCCCTGGACATTAACATAGAATTTATTTTCAACAGGGAATTACACGTTTTGAGACATTTTTGGAACAGAACAGCGATTTGCAGATGTGTAAAATGAACAAGAATTTTAATAGGTGTTTTAGATTTAACATTAAAAGTCTCCTAGACATCTTCTTGTTCAAGCCAATATCTAATTGTTCTCAAAGTGTACAGTTAAAACTAGAAGTCCTGTCATGAAAAGCGGACGAATAGCACGTTGATATGCGCGTTAATGTGCGCGTTATAGCCCAAGTAAAGCTGCTATCAAATTCTGTACATATGGCCTGTGCACAAGCAATGTTTCAGCCAATGGACCTTCGGGTAACCCGGAGGTCCATTGGCAGAAACATTGCATGTGTTTGCTATGAGTAACCAGGAGAACCTGTCGTGCTTTGGATGCCATTCGATATGGCCATTGCGCGCAATTCCAACGCGCAATTAAGCCTAGATAAGCGCACTATTCGTGACAGGACTTCTAGTTTTAACTGTAAGCATATTTAATCCTTTACCCAACGTAACGGCCAAAACCGGCCAGCGCTATTCTCAAAAATAGCCAACTAATTTTCATTATTTTTTTCATTTTTTGTCTCAAAAACATAGGTTATGACCCCTCGTTGGAACGAGCTCATCGAGCTCATTCCAACGAGGGGTCATAACCTATGTTTTTGAGACAAAAAATGAAAAAAATAGTTATTCAAGAATTATTTTTGCAAGTGTCGTCTGCTTTTCAGGTTAGGTAAAGGGTTAAGTGAATTAGAACTATCATTTATCCACTATAGTGAATTGTAAACATGCAGATTTACATTGCATCCAAAAGTAATAATGTTATAAAACTGTGGGTCATGACAACGTTTTGAAATTATTTTTAAAAAGTATTTCTTTCTTTCTTTCTTTCTTTCTTTCTTTAAATACTGCTGCACGCCCCTTGCGGGTATTATGAGCAGGAAAAGGTGCAACGTCGGGGAGTTAGTGCGAAAAGAGATGGAAATAAGAATAGTAAGGTCTGAAAAAAGATGATAGACTAGTATTTTATTAACAGTGTTTAAAAAGATAAAATCAGGTTAACAACAATCGATTCTGGCTTCAGGGATAGGTTAAATCTCTCACTGCCTTACCAAAGGACTCTTTGTCAGGCAGTGTTACAGTGTTTGATGGAAGATCATTCCATAAAACAATGGCATGTGGAAAGAATGAAAATTTGTAAAAATTTGCTCCTGTGTGGATCTGTCTGAAGTGGAAAGGGTGTATGTGTCTGGTAAGTCTTGAGGGTTGTTGAACGTAGGGTGGGAGTGGTATGGCTACTTGTTCGTGAATTATTTTATAGAACATAACAAGCCTGGAGCACATACGTCTCTCTTCAAGGCTTCTCCACCCAAGATCAGACTGCATTTTACTTACACTTTCATATGGAGAAAAATTATTCATGACCCATCTGGCAGCTCGCCTTTGCACCATTTCCAATTTAAGTATGTTTGATTGTGTGTATGGGGACCATACAGCTGAGGCGTACTCGAGCTGGGGCCGTACAAGTGTCTTATATGCTAATTCGCGTACCTTTTTGTTTTTGGAAGGAATGTTTCGTTTGATAAAGCCTAAAGTTTTGTTAGCGGTGTTACTGATTCTGCTGATATGTTTGTTCCAGGAGAGATCATGCGAGATGTCAACTCCAAGATACTTTGCATCCGGGACAGAATCTAATATGTGGTTATGAAGTATGTAGTTGTGTTTTAAGATGTTTTTACTTCTCGATATATGTATCACTTGACATTTACTTGGATTTTCCATATCCCACTTTGATTCCCAAGCCTCGAGTCGGAGCAAGTCGGCTTGTAAGGCTTGGCAGTCAGTGGGATTTTGTACAGTAAGGTAGACTGCTGTGTCGTCTGCAAATAGTCTGACCTGTGAGGTCAGCGAGTCAGGAAGATCATTTATGTAGAGCAGAAAGAGCAGAGGACCGAGAACCGACCCCTGTGGGACACCGGACGTCACAGGCACAACAGAGGAGGCCTCACCATCAAGAACAACAGTTTGGGTTCTGCCTATGAGAAAGGATTTTATCCAGTTAATTATACATGGTGATACACCATGTTCCCGCAGTTTGTAGAGAAGTTTAAGATGGTTTACCTTATCAAAAGCCTTACTAAAATCTAGTAGTATCATATCAGTTTGTTTTCCATATATGAGGCTACGTGCCAGGTCATCAATCAGTTCGATTAGTTGGGTTTCACATGATCGTTTTTCCCGGAACCCATGTTGGAGATTATAAAGAATTTTGTGCTGGTTGAAGTGTGAAACAAGATTTGATGCAATAATATGTTCTAAGAGTTTGCATAAATATTTCACTATATATTTTTAAAACCATAGACCTGGGAAGAAAGAAAAAAGAAAAAATTATATCACCAGTCAGTTCTTTGATGGATGTTTTGATGACAGGATGGGTAGGGCGGGGGAATTTGAGAGCACAGGCGTAATCTAGGCATTTTTATCTAAGAATTAACATCCAGCATAAGTGTTATTACCATTATTTCTATTTCAATTTTTACAAGAGTTTTTCGCACACAACTATATAAAACTCAGTTACGGGTAGAAGAAAATGACGCGCGTAAAAATCACCTTATACTTTTGTTCTTCTTCTCGTCTTCAAAAACTGCGAACGGTGATTGTGAAAACGTCCCGTCGCCAGTGCGTTCTTCTTGCGATACACACCATCACATTTCGAAAATATCGCGTTAATGCAAGAAACAACGCCTTAATAACGCGTTAATGTGGCGTCATTGTCAACAAATGTCGTTTAACGGCATAACTTTGTTATACAGCACAGCTGCCGTGGACTGGTCACTTTCCACGGGTGGGCAATATTTCCACGGACGCATCAGTATTAGACTCCAAGGACTAATTTGAATAATCATCAAAAAATTAATTAATGAAGCACCGGATACAACCCGGTGCTTCATTAATTAACATTTTAATGATGATGGTTTTTATTTCCCGGTAAACGCATGCGTGGACATCACTGCCCATGCGTGGATTACCACCAATCCTCGACGACTGTACTGTTGGCTGTTCTGCATATATGGATAAAGACAGTGATGTTACCATCTCGTTTTCTAGGTTAAAAATCAATGCGCACACAGATCGAAGTGATTATTCGCTTGGTACATTCGTCTGTTTACAAGCGACAGCCTATCGTCATTATTCAAATACTCGCATGTTTGAGACAAGCCTCAAGTTAACTATTTTGGTTTTTCGCTTTGAAATAAATGCTCAGCTGCTTTGGATTCCAACTTATTTGAAACGTTTCTGACCATGATACGCTCGTATGTCTCACATTTTAATATACTCAGAACAGTGCTATTCCTTGCGGCTGTTGGCACTTCACAGCAGGTAGAATTTCGACAGTTCGGATATTCAGAAATCAAGGATTTGAGACACCGTGATATAAATGCAGACGTTATTGTTGAAAATACTGTTAGGAGCAAGACTCAATGCGCTGACCTGTGCTCTTTGAATGAAATGTGCGTCTCTTTCCAGTTCTATAACGCCACGAGCGAGGAACCTAGATGCAAGATTTTTTCAGCAAGGGCGTTGGATGGAGGAGGGACTCTACATGGGGCAGAACATTATTTGAATACACCAGGTAAGCATAATTAATTCTTGGAATATTTAACGATAAATATTGAAATGGGGGTGCCAGCAAATCATTGGACAATTTAATTACTGTTTTATGTGATTTCTAACGCGAAGTTAAGACTAAACAATGCAGATGCCGTTTTGCTCTTACACGACAATAAACCTTCGGATGTGAGGGGGTGGGTGGGTGGGTGGGTGGGTAGGTAGGCTACGGGCCCATACAAAATATACAATCTCAGTGACGAACATAATTATATCGTTTAGCTGAAAACATAAGTTTTTCTAGTTTCTAATGTGGATGCCACACTGGTTACCAATAGTTCACTACGGAAAACTCGTTGCAGTCGAACATATGGGAGAATTTGACAGGCGAGCTTTCCCCTGCATACTTGGACAGTGTAGGTAAGGGCCGACCTAATAAGGAGTCAGTGTGAATTTGACTCCTAAAACTATGATTTTGCTCCCGAATCTTTAGCATTGCCTTCAATGTTGGCTTGTAACCATAGGACAACATTTCTTCCATTTGTCACATGACTAGAAACTATTGTGAACATGAATGGTTATTGTTGCGTAATAAAAATATTTTTCAATCATTTGAGAAACAACTTTAATTATGCAAAAAATGTAATTAAATGCACAAATGTATGTATTACACAGCTGAACGTTTCAGGTAAGTCGATCGTTATCAAAAAGTAATGTAACTTCAGTTAACTGGAGAGTGTTTGAAGCCCATATTTGGTCCTTATGCTGTTGTGAAGGTGCTGCAACTTAAAGGCTTGTTCTGTAAATGTACTTCATATTATCTTTGAAGTGAAATTTTATCATTTGTGTGGATTTGTATTATTATAATTTATGGGAGAGTGCCTATAGGCGGAGGAGGAGATGGGGGTGCCTGTAGGCACTCTCCCATAAATTCTAACAAGGCAAAACACCTGAAGAAATATTGACAATCAGCAATACCTTAGCACTCTATCGGAAAGGAAGTAAATCTGGCTTCTAGATTTCAAAAGTAGGCTCCAAGTCTGGCTCTTATTTTTAAATTCTCATGGCGGTCCCTGAGTGTAGGTGAACTCGGAAACTGCGCCCGAGTGATTGATGACATTCAGTCATTTTCTGTATCCTTCTCATGCCGATTTCGTCTCACTATTCGAGTTTACAGGATTTTATGATATGACAAATGTGCTGTTTATCAAGGAGTATTAACACTACTTAAGTCATCCAGAAATGAGTTTCTATAACTCCCGATCGCATCACCCATAACAATTATAACATGAATTTCTAGAACTTTAATTAAGCCCGGATTTAGTAAATATTGCATTTGCTACTGGAACTAAATTTCACCGCATTAAACATATGTGTAGTTCATGGTGTCATTACTAGAAACGGTCCTGCTTAAAGTATAGCTTTTATCGCGAATCTACTGCTATCTATATAACTTTTCAGATGATATTAGTACAATGAAAGTAACTGAAAAGCAGGTGTCAGAACTTTTAAAATTGTATTTTAGAGAATTGTATTTACTTTCTATGACTATAAGTGGTTGAAGTAAGTCATTAGCGTTGACCCCCTCCCCCTACACACACACACGCACACAGACATTTTGGTACCTCCAGGAACTAAAACTGTTTCTGCAGTTTGTTCGGTAGGGGAACCAAATTTGGTTACATGGAACCAAACATAAACATACACATGTTTCGGTTCTTCGGTCTGTCACATTAACTGGACTTTCAAGTCCCCGAGACATTGAAAACTTTTAAAGTATGAGGCGGCACCAATTTTAAGTTTCAAAATGGCGACGAAGCAGCGTAAGAAGCATGTTTTCAATTGTTCCATCGCGTATTCGTTTACCCTTGACCGTCGCGACATATATTAAAATTTATTATTTTAAAATTATTGGGTTTTTTTACATATTTTACAAATTTTCCGACATGTTGGAGCTGCAGTTAACATTTTGCAGCAGTATTTAGTGTCGTTGACCGTCTATACGAACTTGAAGCCAATTTCAATATCCTTCTTTAAACATATACCTAACGAATCGGTCGCATCCGCCAGGGTAATTTACAAATTAACCCTTTGAATCCGAGAGGCCGGTTTTCCGACCCAGGCACATGATACGCCATAATTTGATTAAGGAAGATGGCTGCTAAGTAAATGTGTGGGGTGGACCGATCAATATTTTCAACGTGCAGCCCCAAGGCTGCACGTTGAAAATATTGATCGGTCTACCCCAAAATAATGAATATGGACTCTTCTAATTGGTGCATTTGAATTGACCTGGAAGATACCACCAGGGTTCAAAGGTTAAGAAGTTGAAAAACATTTTTTTTTTTAATTTCAACAACACCATATCATGTCGACCCACGTTTTGGAAGATGCCCATTGAGCTTGTTCTAATGAGGTGCCACATGATGAGTTTTTTCGTATTTTTTTTTTAAATAGTAAAAAAAAAAATAATTAAAATTACAAATTTTGATATCGTATTGGGTACATTGTTAGAATGGTAAACATTTCAAATTAACGGCTTTCGGAGAAAATGTTGATATTCGAGCGACTCGCAATTTTTCCGACGAACAAAATTTTCCAACAGACATGGTCATGGGAGGGCGAACCGCCTTCCCCTGGGAGCCCCCAGCTTCGGGCCTGAGAAAATGGCAGATAATTTTCAAAATGATTCTCAGTGTGCTGAAACGATTGGCCTATTTTAAAACAGGTTAACCGCGTGTTATAACCGGATAAAAACCCAGTTACCCGGGTCCATTCTTCTGTTCATTATTAGATAGAAGCAGCCTGGATTTGGCAGCAATATTCGCATAAACTATACCATAGTAGTTTGTATGCAAACGAAAGGGCGCCTGTGGATTATTTGTTTGAACATTGTACTTGAGATCGAAAGGCCGATGGTTCGATCCTAACCTATGCAATGTGCTTTGTATCCTTGGGTAAGATACTTCATCAGGGTTTCCTATGTGGGATCACGGTGGTGCTATGTTCTAAGGCGTAGGGAAAGACACAAATTATCAACAAATACAAACTAACGTACACTCGTCTTCAGTCTTCCCTGTGTTAAAGAACTTCCAAATTCAGTAATTTACGGTAGACATTTTCTCTATGGAAAGGATATTGGCTGCTTTCCTAAAAAAGGTGTGCATGATTCATCACAACAGGAGATCACAGTGATCACAGACATGCATGTATAATCATTTCTTTTCTTTTGCATATGGATTGTAACTTTATTACCGAAACAATGGTGAAAAGTCCAGGCGTAATATTTCATCTAAAGTTGAGAGAATCCACTTGGATTCTCGCGAAAATGGTTGTGGGAATCAAAACCTGATATGAGTGTCCGACGATCCCATGAGGCCGCCATAGTTAAACCCCTGTTGCATACTGATAACATGTATTAACCATTTACCCAACACAGCTTTTTAATTTTTGCACACCAACGAATTTTTTTTTAAATAAACAATATTTACCAATGAAACATTACAAATATGGATGTCATTGTAACTAGCTCATTGAGTCGTTTCCAATGACAGACATATTTGTACAAACAATTCTATTGGCAAAGTGTCAGGATATTTCTGGTCATGCTAGCCTTGTATTGGTTAATTTGCTGTCGCTATATTAGGGAAAAGGTTAAATTGACTCAATTCTTTTCACGCGAATCCTAGCGGATGTGCAGCGAGAATCTATAGGGATTCTCACTGGTTTATGTTGCGCGAAGTTTTACGTGAATCGTTTCACGGATCAGCGTCGAAATATGAGCTCTGAAGTTGAAATAAACGATAAACGAAACTCTTTATGTTGTGATTGAAATATGCTGTGGCGAGTATGAAGACAGAATGCGTTGAAGTTTGAAAGTTAATCAACTGAGTTTTATTACAACGTATATTAATCTTTGATGTATCTAACAATAGCATGTCACATGTTACACCACCTGGGACAATATTGTTACACATGACGAGAACCAGCATTGTGTGCTAATACTCGTGAGTCGTTCCTTTGAAATATAAATATTGATAATCAGTCCTCTTTGAATTGAGGAATAACGTAATGATATATGATAAATCTAAAGCTACAATACGTGGAGAGTGTATTATCACACAATCACCCACAGAGTGGAGATTCCACCCAAGCAATATTTGCAAATTTGTTGCAAAGAATAACCAGCACGAGCAAAGTTTCAGCCAATGGACCTCCGGGTTAAACCCGGAGGTCCATTGGCTGAAACATTGCTTGTGTTTTTTGTCGATATGTACAAAATTTGAAAGTTATAGCTTGGGTGACAACTCCACTCCGCGGGTGATTTGGTTACAATCCACTCTCCACGTACTGTATATAGTTCAGTTTTTGCCAAAAGATTGATAATTTCTGATAGCCTTTGAATCGTGCCGGTAATATCATCATTCATGTGCACGAGCGATCGGTATCAGAGAAACACACGGACGTGACATCCCTCACTTATTCCCGCTTCCTGTTTGACATTCGTTATCAACCGAAGTGGGAATAAATGATTATTGTCACGTCCCCGAAAAAAAACATTTTTACTTGTCGCTCTCACAGACGTTTGTCTTAATGGCAGAATTTAATATATTGGATGTTTTATTAATATTATGCTATAAATACTACAAAACACAAGCTTGGACACTTCTCGAACCGTAAATTTCAAATACCTGTCACACGACGAATAATTCACCGATCTTACTCAAATGAACGGCAGAATGGCGTTCAATTCACAGAGCCAGCGCCATTTCGGACAAAGTTAGGCATAAACAGTTTTAATACATTTATTTCCAATTTATTCGATGCGAAGCGAAAGGGCTGTCCAAAGCAGCACTTCGGTTCTCATTCACCCAGAATGAAATCTTTCGCTGGTCGAAATAGTAATTGATCAAAGTATTTTTTTTCCTAAATATAACCCACAGAAAACATTACATTTTCCAGAAAGGGGTCAAATCGTATGTTTTTTTTAAAATTCTTTTCAAATCAAACTAATTAAAATAACGCAAGAATTGACTCCGACAAGGGCGAACTCCAAAAACTATATTCACTGCAGGCAGACAAGCGAGTCTTTCGCGGCCGAGTGAAATGTGATAATTAGATTTGGTGATATTAGATGTAGGTAGAGATACGCTGGAGGGTTTTTACATTTGATTTATAAAAGTAAGAGGAAAAACAGTGTTGTCAATAATTTTTTATTGTAAACTTCAATTAAAGAAATGAACTAATTTGAAAACAATCTCGTACTGCACAAAGTAATAAAAAATAACCGTGCAAAATATACAGTACGTGGAGAGTGGATTGCAAGTAAATCACCCGCGGAGTGGGGTTATCACCCAAGCTATAACTTTCAATTTTTCTTCATATCGACAAAAAACACAAGCAATGTTTCAGCCAATGGACCTCCGGGTTTAACCCGGAGGTCCATTGGCTGAAACATTGCTGGTGCTGGTTGTGATTTGCAACAAATTCGCAATTATTGCTTAGGTGGAATCTCCACTCTGCGGGTGATTTAGTGATAATACACTCTCTACGTACTGTACAAATACAAAACAGTATATAGAAACGGGAACGTTTTTTGTCCTTCGCTTTTCAACGTGCACGGTAACAGCGGTATTTGCAGAGATTCATCAGATGAATAAATTCATTTTAGCATTATTTATTTATTTATTGTTTTTTAGGTCACATACTTATGCACAATGGCTATTCGTGACACTGACAGTTTTACGGGTGAAGGAAGCCGGAGTACCCGAAGAGAACCACCGAACATCGACGAGCAACTGTCAGTTCCTGAACATTCTTACTCTGTTCAAGCAGGGTTACAGCGGTTGAATACATGGGCAACATCGACGTGTAGTACGTCTTAGTACACGTCGCCCCCGTGCCCCCATGTAGGCAACCGAGATAAAGTGCCTTGCACAGGGACACAACGCGGGTGATCTCGGACGCGGAGCGAACTCGGACCTCTAGCATAGATGTCCAACAGCACCGCCAGCTTTTGCTAGGGGATAGCGGGCTGTAACCAAATCCATGAAAAAAGATTTTTGCCATTGCAGCGACATGTTAAAGGGGAAATAATCCGTCACAAGATAACAACAGCCAGACAAAGAACAAAAAACATTGTTCAGTTAAAGATTTGACAACAAACAGAAGCGCATATCTTTTTTTATGATTTGTTAGAAAGAGTTTCATTACCTGAGGATTATTATGTATTCAATTTATAATATATGGAGAGAAATAAACGATATTGTGTATCGCTTGATCATATTTAGGAATTTCCATTCGCCGCAAAAACTATCTCCGTTTTAAAGTTACAAAGCGTTCAGCAAATTCACATGATGTTTATTTTTTAATCGCGTTCGACGTAAACTAAGCCATGCAAAGTAATAAAATAAATAATTCACGACACGCACAACATACATCACTATTATTACCCTAAAAGAGAATATCGCGAATCACAATAAGAGTAATCGTTTTCACGTCAACTCCGACTACCCTTAAGTTTAATAGAAAATTGTCAATTTCCAACATAAAAGTGGCAAAACGGTTTTCTAATTCACATTCATGCAATTTATATATAATTTAACGTTAATGTCTCTAGATTATAAAATGATCAGGAAAAATCGTGTACTTTAAGTAGAAAATATGAAAAAAGTGATATAAACACTAAAACTATAGTTGTTTTTGTATAAATTTAAAAAGACCATTTCACCATCAATATTCAAATAAATTTTAACCGAACTTTTTCTTTTTGCAGAAAAAAAAATAAAACACTGCTTGAAAATAGAGCGATTGGGCTACATAAAAATAATATTGGAAATATGAACTTATAAACCTTCAACAGAATCAGTTTCTAAAATGGGTTTTAAACAAATTCTCCACTGACATCAGCGTAAAAATAAAAGTCTGATTTCCACACATAACTCGCGCATGAGCATTTCCACCGGACTATTTCTGCTTATGGCAACAAAATATTCCGACAGACATGGTTATGCTGTGTGACATCCCCCTTCTCGGGCCTGTATACTATAATGATGATAAAGTCCAGTGTTACTTTATTACGGCGATTAATTGCTGTGATGTAACACATGAGCCCTTTTCAACAGTGTTATACATGACGGTAAATCAGTGGGGTTCTCAAAGAGACTGATGTATATTTAAACTGTAGTGTCCTAGAATATTCATATTTTGCTAAGCTCTAACACTGGTATAAGTATTAGCTTCCCTAGGCGCTCGTCTTACTAACAACATCTGACAAAGGGTTACCCGAATAAATTGGGTGCTTGAAAATAGTGACGATAACCTTTTGTCATTACACATTCAATTCTGATTTGATCAGGCCCGCACTCGTATGCACAAACAAAATTTACAGATTCGTCTATAAAAAAAAGTTCTGACAACTGTCAGTGGATACGGAATGAGCATTGGTTGTCTTTTAAATCAAACATTTATTTTATGCATGCAGATATTTCATGGCACAAACTGACATAAGTCATAAAATAATGTAATGATTTAAATAAAAGATGTTAGAAGTAAATGAAATAAAAATTATTTCATGTTTGTCTTGAATACTTTGTTACCAGCAGAGTCGATAGCAATACCGGATTTCAAATACAGGCTGGGCGATATGCAACCTAATAGGACAGACGCTGAAAGTTTTATAGTGTTCTTATTTATTTATTTATTTATTTATTTATTTATTTATTTATTTATTTATTTATTTTTTTATTCATTTATTTATTTTGTTTGAAATGGTAAATATTGCGTGATAGCAGTGAAGCCACACCATATTGCCGTTGTACTCCCTTCTGATCTTTCTGAGTTTCCAATGAAATAATGTGAAGTGGCTGAAATACCAATGCAGGTACAGTTAAAACTAGAAGTCCTGTCACGAATAGTGCGCTTATCTAGGCTTAATTGCGCGTTGGAATTGTGCGCAATTGCCATATCGAATGGCATCCAAAGCACGGCAGGTTCTCCTGGTTACTCATAGCAAACAAATGCAATGTTTCTGCCAATGGACCTCCGGGTTACCCGGGGGTCCATTGGCTGAAACATTGCTTGTGCACAGGCCATATGTACAGAATTTGATAGCTTTACAAGGGCCATAACGCGTACATTAACGCGCAGATCAATGTGCTATTTGTGCGCATTTCGTGACAGGACTTCTAGTTTTAACTGTACCTGTAAATGAAATGTTCTTGCCGCAATCCTATAGTGTTGAGTAGTGAGAATTAATAGTGAGAGCCCAATGTTCATCTAGTGGTTTTATAATACAGTTCGGACTTCAGTTGTTACTAAAACGTCTTTGGAATGAGGTTGTGGTTCCTTTAGGTTGCAGGCCCTCTGATCCGTGTGCTCCTTCATGGTAGCAAAAAGCAACTCGGACAAGCAACTCCCTTTTCGATTACCAATACTTTTATTAAATTTAAAGTCTTATGAACTTCACTAAGTTCTTGCATCACAATTATCAAATAGTCTCAAATCATATTATTCACCAGTGCTGGATTAACGGTAGTTTCCTTTGGGCGGTCAGTGCTTACTGCCCAGCCAAATATTTCATTTTATGTGTGCAGAATTGCTAACAGCGTACTATTTACGACTGGGGTGTCTGTTATGGGGTTCTGCTGTCAGTTATATGAACAGTGGAACGTGACTGGCTTTGAAAACATTTAGGAATTCGTGCTCATTAAGCATCACAAGATCAAGTGACATGAGTCACCCATTGCTAAAGAAGTGCCTCCAGCAGTCCGTTCCTATACTCTAACAAGAATCTCCAAGCTTCAGTAAACGTTGGCCCGGTGTCCTCTGTTAGAAGAGCGCGTGATAGTCCACTCAGAAACAGATGATACCAGGCGCAACTGGCTAAACATCACGTGACTGTTCGAGTTCCGCAAACCATGTGTAATTTGACAGAACAATGGAATACTTTAACAACTAATTGTCAAGTTCTCAACAAGTTAAAAATCCTCACCACCTGTAGAGGAAACACAACCCAATCAAACTTGACAATTTAACATACCAAAATGTCTGATTGTCATCAACACCAGAGTAAGTTTTGGTTCCTCTGAGCATGAATGACATTATAGAGAGACCTTTCCTAATCTCTGCCAATGCATAGCTAATACATTGAAAGTTTTGTATCTATTGGAATGTACACCTGCAAGCGCATCTGGTGTTTGCTTTAAACAATGGGTACTTTGATTGATAGGTACAAATAACATAGCTTGAAATTCTCACCAGACGTCCTGTGTTTCATAGCACAACATAATTTAATACTTCCCCATTCTATACGAGTATATTCTGTCTGCCAAATACTTTCAAGTACTCTTATTTTATTTAATTAAAATTTCTAATGACCCCTTTAACACTTTTCTTATCATAAAAAAATATTCTACTGTAGGCTGAATTTCGCAACATAAACCTCCACCACCTAAGATCAAAACCCAGAGGGACTTGATCTCAAGAAGATTAGTAGCTTGCAAAATTGAGAGTACATTCCTTGAAACCTCGAAAATCTAAGACTTTCATTATTATTTCTCTGTATATATATAGCTTATCACATCAAATAAACCACAACTAATTATATCGTCACTCCTCTATGAATGCAATTAATGGCATGATACGAAATTTGAAGTAACCATTTTTAAAGCTGATTGACCAGAATATGTTACACATTACTATAATACCAAAACACACACTGATTGACCAGGATTTAGTTTTCAAACTACTTGACCAGGATGTGTAATTCTCCAAGTACATCAAGACTTTTGCCTCAACAACACATATAAATCAAATTTTACTCTAAACTTCTATAACTATTATTACTGCGGCGGCAATATATCACTGCCCTTCTTCAGTTGATGCTTTCACGACCGTGTGGGCAAGTTTTAGATGTGGCCATCCATTGCCGGCATCAGCTCTCATGTACTCTATGGCCACAGTGAGGGCGCTGTAATGCAGTGTTTGGCTGTGGGGTCACTTCTTCCAAAGATATCCTATAATTTCCCCCGCCCCTTCATCTAAAGTTGTTTTTGTTACTTGTACCTGACGCCGCTCTTCATGTTGGCGAAGCGCTGCCATTACTAATTGATACATGGAATGTGTTTTTTCTCATTCGTGAATTCCTCTCACATTATACCTGCACATCCGTAACCGCAGATTTAGATGGGCGGTGTATTCTTCTTGTAGTTCCCCTTATTGGAGCGGCCGTACCAATCCAGGATTGGGCATCTCATCGGTCGCCCGTTCAGCCATGGAGTGAGTATATACTCCATGATTGAAATAATGACCATCCCAACGATAGTCGTTCCAATAAAGGACCACATAATCTGGACCAGCACCATTGACAATAATATACTGATTTACATGTTCCACTTTCCTGCGTAATAAAGTATCGGTAACATAACACGTGCTGGATTAACTCATACTGATGGGTTTCAATATTATATTTTTTGTAACCCACAGTAACGAATCCGCCTTTAGGAATGGATATGTAAGGTCAAATGTCGCCCATTGCCATTTTCTATACATACGGGACTCTGTAGATAACGCTTGTGCCATTTGTAATGATGCTTCTCGTATAGTTCTTGCCATCTCCAAATATTTAGCTTGTTCTTTCTCATAAGTATTAAATTCAGGAGAGGTTGCCGTCGACATTTTATCTACTAACTACTGTAACAAATACTCACAACAATGAATTCAAATCGAAACACTTGAAAATCTACTACATGAAAAATCCACTATATGATTAATAACTCAAATTGATATACAGTGGAGCCCACTTAATTGGATATCTCTTAATTGTATATCCCTGTTAATTGAATATAATTTTCAAACACAAAACCATTTACCATACCTTTAGTACAAATTTGATCTGTCAATTGCATTTGGGTTGTAGAGTAAACTCCTGTTAATTGTATATAAATTTTTATAATATGTCAGAAAAATTACTGTGACACGCACCAAATTCTCCTTATTTATCAACCTTTTTGGTCTCACTACATCCAATGCAGGCATTTATTCTATTATATCTTGTTTGACAGAGCTCTGTGAGCTCTGTCAAACTGTCAAACAAGGTATAATAGAATAAATGCTCAGTTTACCCCCAGAACACAGGAAACTGACCAAATCCCTGTTAATTGCATACTACTGTTAATTGTATAATTTTCACTGGCAAAATGGATATTCAATTAAGAGGATTCTACTGTACTATAATAATAAAACAAAAATACACAATCTGATTACTTACACTCACTCTATTCACGAAGTATATACACTCACCTCTGGGTGTACGTGCTTCTAGTATTTTTCTTGAAATTCACTTCACCATTACACTAGTTTTTAGATTGTCTATATTTGTAAATACTCCGCTGAATACGTATCTAAACACTGTCGGGGTTTTACTTTTTATTTTAATATCTTGATAAACACTGTCGTAATTAATCATACAATAATCTGCCAATTAGACAATAAATTCAATTCAATTCATTTTATTTCTCTGCAAACCAAAATCAGGTGGCACGGTGCCAGGACTATGCCTAGTGGAATTCCTGCCTGACATAGACGATATAAAATAAAATTGCTTCACAGATCTTCCATTAATTAAGATTCCTGTGTTAAAATTGGGACCATGGACCATTATAAAAATAATCTGTTCCAGTTGCATCAAATTCTAAGGCAAACGGTCCACGGGTAAATCTCACAGTAAAATACAGACTACTTGTGAACAATTATGTACCAACACACAAAAGAATTCCAACAATTTAGTGATTGTCAGTTCTCGAATATCGGTCTCGGGAGGGTTGTAAATGTGAACTAATATACTGGGCGAGTTAATTACAGCCTTTTGTGGGTTGCTGTTGGCTCCGTTGGTATAGTGGCAGAGCATTTATGGCTAAACGATTGGATGTCGTAGATATGGGATCGACTCCCGTCAGGGCCGCGTTCCGAAAAAGTGTACAGTTTCAGTCCAGTAGCTGACTGTAGCTCAGTACTATGCTTCCTGGAATTCCTGCTTTTTATAGGCGATATAAAATTAAATTCAAGCAGTTGCATTTTCAAAGATCTTCCATTAATTGAGATTCCTGTGTTTAAAAGCTAGGACCATAGACAATTACTAATCAACAACCAACACAGAAAACAATTCCACCAATTCAGTAAATGTCAATTCTCGAACATCGGTCTCGGCGCGGGTTGTAAATATGAACTAACATACTGGCTCAGTTAATTACAACCATTTTTTTTTTGGGGGGGGGGTGCCGTTGGCTCAGTTGATATGGTGCTTGGTAGACTTGGGATCGACTCCTGTCAGGGCCACCTTCTTAGAAAACTTTATAGTTTTCCATCAAGTGGCCCGGTGCCAGGAAAATGCCTGGAAGAATCTCTGCTTGACACAAACGATATAAAATTGAATTGAAGCAGTTGCATCTTTACAGATCTTCCATTAATTGAGATTCCTGTGTTTAAAAGCTGTGACCATACACCATTATAACAGTAATCCCTTCCTGTTGCATGGAATGCTAAGGCAAATGATCCAAGTTTAAATCGCAAAATAAAAAAACAAGCTACTTGTAGACAGTTTCAAATAAATACCGAAAACAATTCCAACAATTCAGTAATTGTCAGTTCTCGAATATCGGTCTTGGTGCGGGTTGTAAACGTGAACTAACATACAGGCTGCGTTAATTACAAACTTTTGATATGGTGGCAGAAGATTTATGTCTGGGCAATTGGGCGCCGTAGTTGTGGGGTCGAATCCCGTCAGGGCCACCTTCCGAAACGCTTTACAGTTTTCAAACCAATGGCGCGGGGCCAGGACTATATCTAGTGCAATTCCTGCTTGACACAGACGATATAAAATAAAATTGAAGCAGTTACATCATCACAGATCTTCCATTCTTTGAGATTCCCGTATTTATAAGCAATAGTCACCATTATAACAGTAATATGTTCCAGTTGCATCGAATGCTAAAGCAGACAATCCACGGGTAAATCGCACAATAAAATGCAGGATACCTATAGACAATTATGCATCAACACAGAAAACAATTACAACAATTCAGTAATTGTCAATTCTCGGATATCGTTCTCGGGGCGGGTTGTAAATGTGAACTGACATACTGGGTGAGATAATAACAACCTTTTGGGGAGGGGGGTTGCCGTTGGCTCAGTTGGTACAGTAGCAGAGCATTTATAGCTAGGCGATTGGGTGCCGTCGATTTGGGATCGACTCCCGTCAGGGCCACCTTCCGAAAAGAATTTATAGTTTTCAATCCAGTGGTACGGTGTCGGAACTATGCCCGGTGGAATTCCTGCTTGACAGAGGCGACATAAAATTGAATTAGAAAATCTTGGAAAGATCCGAGATCATCTCTTTCTGCCTCCGCCCCCCCCCCCCCCCCCCCCCTCTCCTTTCTAGAGACGTCGTCAGAATTCGAAGAAAAGAGACAGAGAGAGAGATGAACTTTCTAAGTCGATGACAGATTTTAACGATGACAGATTTTAACAAAAAAACAACATTTGGGTCAAAAAGTCCCGCTGCATACTATCCCCACTTTGTCGAGAAATCTGAAGTGGGGGTCGACAACGTCGCATTCGACAAAACCGAACATGTATTTTTTGTCGGTCCCTTGAAGTGTCTCGTCGACGTTTTCCAACATTTCGGGGAAGACCTCTCGTCTGGAGATGAATCAAACAGTGAAAACCTGAATTTTTTCGTCGGTCTTTCGAAGTGTTTTCTTGGTAGATTCCGTCGATTCGGTAGGGATCTCTCGGATGAGGAGAAAATTTCCAATCGTGTGACATGGGGATAGCGAATGTTTGGTACTGCGTTCAAAGAGAGAGAGAATCCAAATGGGAAGAGTGAAAGTATTATGATACCTCACGCTGTTTGATGTATCCTCTCGTTGAAGAAAAATCACAAAACTAACTCAGCTACTACATGATTTTACTCGTTGACCAGTAACTCAACACTACCCGCGGAACTCATTAATCTTTGTAGGTCGATTAAAGAGAGAAAGAGAGAGAAAGAGACGTCTTTACCGAGTGAGAGAGAAAACAATTGAAACAAAATCCTTACCTCGAATCGTTTTTGTGATGATAATATAGTTGATATATATATATAAAAATAGAAAAGAAAAAAAACAATTGATTATTACTAGTTAGTGAATTGGTTTATTTAATTGTTTACAATGTTTAATCCCAATAAAAATGACTACACCACGAGAATAAATTTCTCTCAAAGATTCAAATGAGAATTTAAATCGATATTACAGAAATGATGACGATTCGAATGAAAATCGTCGTCATCATAGATGTGTTGTGATGGACAAGATAATAGAGTTGTATTTTTCCTCATTTTCTTCAAAATATAATGACGAAGAATCCGGAAAATACAAATGAGTGACACGACCGGAAAAATAATCTCTTCGTATTGGACGCTCTCGAATGTTGTTACGTGTTTGTCTTCAAGCATGATAACCAACAGGACAATGCAATGGATACTTTCTGTGCGGAGCGGATGATAGAGATACTTTCGGCAAGAGATCTGATAACCATGTATCACCGCGACATTCGGGAGAGAGTAGTTTGACAACCAACAGGACTCTCGGGGCGATGGATACGTTCTGGGCAGATGATTTACTTTTGGCAAGTAATTCGTATATATACTGAGACACAGATCCGACAACCATCACCACGACATTCGGGTAAGTGGAACATGACAACCAACATAACTACTGAGATAGAGATCTGACTGCTACCATCGCCGTGGCATTTGGGAGTGCGGAACATGACAACCAAAAGGACTCTGAACGCGATGGATGCGTTCCGGGCGGATGATAGAGCAATAACTTTCAACAAGAGATTTTAAACATACCGAGACAGAGATCCGAAAACCACCACCACGACATTCGGGAGAGTGGACCATAACAACCATCAGGACTTTGAACGCGATGGATACGTTCTGGGAGGATGATAAAGCAATAACCTTCGACAAGAGATTCGTGAACACACTGAGATGGAGATCCAGCAACCACTACGACGACATTCGAGAGAGCGGAACATGATAACCTACGGGACTGTGAACGTGGATACGTTCTCGGCGGATGATAGAGAACCTTTCAGCAAGAGATTCGTGAACATACTAAGACAGAGATCCAACAACCACCACCACAACATTTGGAAGAGCAGAACATGACAACCAACGGACGCTGAAGGTGAACGATAGAGAAACTTTCGGCAACAGATTCGTGAACATACTGAGCCAGAGATCCGAGAATTACCTCCACGACATTCGGAAGAGTGAAACATGACAACCAACAGGACTATGAATACGACGGATACGCTCTGGTCCGATGATAGTGCAATAATTTTCGGCAAGAGATTCGTGAACATACTGAGACAGACATCCAATAACCACCACCACGATATTGGAGTGCGGAACATGACAACCAACAGGACTCTGAACATGATGGATACGTTCTGGTCGAATGACAAAGAAAGTTTCGGCAACAGATTCGTGAACATACTGAGAAAGAAATCCGACAACCACATCGCATTCGGGAGATCAGAAGATGAAAAGCAACAGGATTCTGAACGCGATGTGGATACGTACTGGGGGGGGGGGGGGTGATAGAGATACTTCCGGCAAGAGATTCGTGAACATACTGAGACAGAGATTCGACAACCACCACATCGACATTCGCGAGAACGGAACATGACAACTAACAGGACACTGAATGTGAAATGGATGATAGAGATACTCTCGGCAAGAGACTCATAAACACACTGAGAGAAAAATCCACTACTACATTCGGGTGAGTGGAACATGACAACCAATAGGACCTTGAATACAATGGATACGTTCTGAACGAATGATAGAATGCTAACTTTCGGCAAGAGATTCGTGAACACACTGAGACAGAGATCCAGCAGCCACCACCATTCGGGAGAGTGGGACATGACAATTTGTAAACGTACTGAGACAGAGATCCGAAAACCACCACCACGATATTTGGGAAAGCAGAACATGACAACCAATAGGACTTTGATCGCGATGGATACGTTCTGGAAGGATGATAGAGATACTTTCGGGAAGAGATTAGTGAACATATTGAGACATAGATCAGAGAACTACCACCACGATATTCGGGAGAGTGGAACATGGCAACCAACATGACTCTGAACGCGATAGGTACATTCTTGGCGGATGATAGAGCACTAACCTTCGGCAAGAGATTCGTGAACACACTGAGACAGAGATCCAACAGCCATCACCATGACATTCGGGAGAGTGGAACATGACAACTAACGGGACTTGAACGTAATGGATACGTTGTGGGCACACGGCAGAGAGACTTTCAGCAACAGATTCGTGAGCATACTGAGGCAGAGATCCAACCACCACCACGACATTCAGGGATGCGGAACATGAAAAGCAACAGGATTCTGAACGCGATGTGCATATCTTCTGCGAGGACGATAGAGATACTTTCGGCAAGAGATTCATGAACATACTGAGACATAGATCCGGCAACCACCCCATGACATTCGGGAGAGCTGAACATGACAACCAATAGGACACTGAACATGATGGGGATACGTTCCCGGTAGATGATAGAGATACTTCTTTTGGTAATAGATTCTTGAACATACTGAGACAGAGATACGACTACTACTACAACCGCGGCATTCGGGATAGTGGAACATGACAACCCATAGGCAAACGCTATGGATGGTAAAACAAAATGAAACAAATTTAAAATCCGTAAAGGCAATACCTCTAGGAAAAAATACGTGGAACAACACCTGCATAGTCATCAATTAGAGATACACTAGCACACCAAATATGGCGCCATTCCACCGTCTATGTTAAAAGTTATCGTCTAAAAAACAAACACGTTTGTGAAAAAAAATACCAAGTCCATAAAGTGCAATGACTTTGAGAAGAATGTGGTGAATAACACCGGTGGCATCGTATGTGAGATTAGACAATGATACGATAAGATACACTTGCATTCCAAGTACGATATCATTCCATCCCCAGTATTTCAAGTTATCGAGCTCAGAAAAAAATCTTTTGTCACAAACAGTCATTTCCACATAACATACATTTTACAAACTGTCCCGAGACACCAAGCGAGCAGCATCCGAATGACAAATATATATCTCTTTTGATGGTCATTCAGTCGAAAGAAAGTTCACAGTAGCTCTCGTGCCTGGCAAAACAAATTTTCAATCGATATTAGCCCAATACAGTATAGTAGTTGTTGACGAGAATGAGTGAAATAAATTCTTTTCTTTTCTTCTGGTGTACATTAATAATATAGAGTAAACAAATCGAAGTTTTGGAGAATATTAGTTACCCCGTGTCTGATCACGTGGTACGGGTTTTTACCTACCCGAAGCCAGCCGTATCCCATTCGGCCGATCACATGGTACGGGTTTTTACCTACCCGAAGCCAGCCGTATCCCATGAGGCCGAAGGCCGAATGTGATACGGCTGGCTTCGGGTAGGTAAAAACCCGTACCACGTGATCAGACACGGGGTAACGAATTTATCTATTGACTTTCCGTTTTAGAAGTACAATATATTTCATGTGTGAACACACACAGCATGAGATCTTTTATCTTCCATTGTTGAGCCATACAGGTTTCTGAGGAATTTTTGTGCAAAAGAGTTTTTGTGAAAATATGCCGATATGACTAGTATAAAAAAATTATTGAATTTCTTTTCTTCTTTTTTGTCTCAAAAACATAGCTTATGAACCCCACATTGGAGGGTACTCGACAAGCTCATTCCAATAAGGGGTTATGAGCTATATTTTGGAGATAAAAAATTAAAATATAATACATGTACAGTGTAAAACTGGAATGACGATTTTTTGCGAATAGTGCAGGCCGTGATCAGACATGGGATAACAAATTTACATGTATCTATTGACTTCTACGGGGTATGGACAATTTGTAGATTTCGGAACGAGGCTTCCACTGTGTATAGGAAATTTGTCAGTGGCTGGGCGGACGAATCGTGGGTTTCAATGAATATGGTCTCATACTACGTATCTATCAACCAAACACATAAAAAAATTCACTTTAGTCAATAGATAAGATCATTTATCCTTTAAGTTTAAAAACTATGAGAAATTTATACATCAAAATGTTTTTAAATTGTTTTTTATTATTATTATTATTATTTTTGCAGATAATCTGAAAAAAATTGTTGATATTAGGAAGGTAGTCGAGCAATACATTACATGAAAGGTCGTGAGGCTGCAATACACCAAATGGAATGTCTCGACTCTAGACTTCGAAAGTGAGGTGACTGACGCTGTCCGAGTGGGGGAGGTTGGGGGGGGGGGGGGGGTCAAAACTTCATAAGTTTTCGAAAGTTTAAGTATGTAATACATCGAATGAAAGTTCTCGATGAGTAGAGTTCGAAAAAGAGGGTGTCAAAACGTGAGTTTTCGAAATTTGGTCAAGTAACATTGAAATGAAAGGTCTCGATATGTGGAGTTCAAACATGGGGTGGCTGGACCTCCCCGTGGAGTTGGAGTGGGCAAGGTGTCAAAACGTTGTAAGTTTTTGAAAGGTGGTCATGGCAAATATCAAATAAAAGGCCTCGACACGATGAGTTCGAAAATGTGGTAACCGACCATCTCCGTGGGGCTGAAGTGGGACAAGGGTGTCAAAACGTCATAAGTTTTTAAAAGTTAGGCCTGTAACACATCAAATAAAGATGAGGTAACCAACCCTCCCGTGGGGTGAGCAAGGTTGTCAAAACGTTGTAAGTTTTCAAAAAGTAGTCATGTCATGTATCAAATAATAGGTCTCGATGCGTAGAGTTCGAAAATGAGGTAAGTGATCCCATCCTCGAAGGGCGGGTGTAGGGCAAGGGTGTCAAAATGTAAATTTTTGAAAGTTAGGCATGCAATACATCAAATGAAAGTTCTCGATGTGTAGAGTTCAAAGCATAATTTACCGACCCTCCCTGAGGGGTAAGGTTGTCAGAACATAAGGTTTTGAAATTTGGTCATGTGATACATCAAATGAAAGGTCTTTATGTCTGGAGTTCAAAAATTGGGTGCCCGGTCCTCCCCGACGAGTTGGAGAGAGCAAGGTGTCAATATGTTCTCAGTTTTTGAAAGGTAGTCATGTCACATATCAAATAAAAGGTCTTGATGCAAAGAATTCGGAAATGAGGTAACCGACCGTCTTTGAGGGACAAGGGTGTCAAAACATCATAAGTTTTCGAAAGTTATGCATGTAAGTTCGAAAAAGAGGTGACCGGCCCTCCCTGAGGGGTAAGGGTGTCAAAACGTAAGTTTTCGAAATTTGGTCATGTAATACATGAAATGAAATGTCTCGATATGTGAAGTTCTAAAATGGGGTGACTGGTCCTCCTCGAGGGGTTGGGGTGGGCAAGGTGTCAAAACGTAAGTTTTTGAAAGTCAGTCATTTCACATATCAAACAAACGGTCTCAATACACAGAGTTCGAAAATGAGGTAACCGACCCTCCCCGAGGGGATGAAGTAAGACAAGTGTGGGCAAGGGTGTCAAAACATCATAAGTTTTTGAAACTTAGGCCTCTAAGACATCAAATAAAAATGACGTTACCGACACTCCCCGAGGGGGTGGGGTTGAACAAGGTTGTAAAAACATCGTAAGTTTTCAAAAGGTAGTCATGTCACGTATCAAATAATAGGTTTAGATGCTTAGAGTTCGAAAATGGGGTAAGTGACCCTCCCAGTGGCATGGGGCAGGGCAAGGGTGTTACAATGTATGTTTTCGAAAGTTAGGCATGTATTATCTCAAATGAAAGTTCTCTGTGTGTAGAGTTAGAAAAGGAGGTGATCTTAGTGGTAAGGGTGTCAAAACGTAAGTTTTCGAGATTTGGTCATGCAATACATCAAATGAAAGGTCTCGATGTGTGGAGTTCAAAAATGGGGTGACTGGTCCTCCCCGAGGGGTTGAGGTGGGCAAGGTGTTAAAACATTTTAAGAAAGGTAGTTATGTCACACATCAAAAAAAAGGTCTCGATACATAGAGTTCGAAAATGAGGGAACCGACCCTCTCCGAAGGCGTGAAGTAGGACAAGGGTGCCAAAACGTCATAAGTTTTCGAAAGATAGGCATGTGAGACATCAAATAAAAATTAGATTACCGCCCCTTCCCGTTGGGTGGGTGGGGCAAGTGTGTCAAAACGTTGTAAGTTTTCGAAAGATAATCATGTCACATATCCAATCAAAGGTCTTGACATGTGGAGTTCGAAAATGTGACCGCCCCTCCTCCCCCGAGGGGACGGAGTGGGGTAGGGCAAGGGTGTCAAAACATTGTAAGGTTTCGAAAAGTAGTCATGTCACATATCAAATGAAAGATCTCGATGCACAGAGTTTGAAAAGGAAGTGATGGACCTTCCCAGAGTGGGTGGGGTGGGGAAAGCGTAAAAAAACGTCATACGTTTTTGAAAGCTAGGTATGTCATGTATTAAATGAACGGTCTCAATGCATGGTGTTTGAAACTGATGTTCTCCTTGATGAGGATGGGTAGGAAAATCGTTTGTTGTTTCTTTGCGAAAGGTAAGCATTCTAGTGTTTTTTCTTTTTATCCGACTTATTTCTTTAGTTTTTATGTTACGAGTCATTACTAGTGTTCAACCGATTACCAAAAATGGTCGTTGACCGATTACCGGTTATTTGAGCTCACAATCGGTCGATTCCGATGCCGATTCCGATTGTAATACCGTGCACTAGGACAAGTCGCGGCTCGAAAGAACAACAATAAACGGAACATTTTTCGTTGTTACACTCCACTGACTGGGGTCGAAATAAAATTACCAGTCGCGCACACTTGGGCGGTAAACGTGGCTCTCAGAGCCACGTTTACCGCCCAAGTGCGTGCGACTGGTAATTTTACTTCTGCCTGAGTCAATGGAGTGTAACCGTCACTTTTCCGGTATGAACTTGCGATTTCGCCCAGTTGTAAGCTTTGCATGTTGTTTAACTTGTATGTCCCGTAACGGGGCGTCTAGAGAGATTAAGAATACACATTGTGGTTGTTTCTCAACTTTATTGAATGGTATCATTTTACATTAACAATTAAACAATTGCAGAAGAGAATAAAATGCGGTTAATGAATCATCTCAAAATGCTTGGCTACAATCGGTTCAACCGATATTCCAGGAGCCGTTGCCGTTGTCATCCGATTGCCCACAATCGGCCGATTGTGGTGGCCGGTTCCGATCATCGGTTGAACACAAGTCATTACACTTACTGAATCATTCATGCATGCGGGCAAATCTGATGCATAGTCATTCATCTAGCTTGCTGTAAGTTAAATTGTTGTGAGTTTCCATGACGTGTCATTAATTTAACTATTGAGCAGTGGTAACGAGGGGAGTTGTGAATGAATGTTCTCTTTTATTGTGTTTTTAACCCTTTACCCAACGCAGACGATATCAAAATTTATTATTTTAAATATCATTTTTTCAAATTTTTCAAAAAATTTCAACAAAACCATATCATGTGACCCCTCGTTGGAACGAGCTCGACGAGCTCGTTCCAACGAGGGGTCACATGATATGATTTTGTTGAAATTTTTGAAACATAATATTTTTTCAACTGCTGAATTTGCATATTACGCGGGCGGATGCGGGCGATTCGTTTGGTAAAGGGTTAAACGCCTCTACAATAATAAACATTTACAAGAGTATATATGATGTAGAAATTGTTTTTTTCTCTCTCTCTGTAAACGAAAAATCATTCCGGTGTTTAGGGTAGACAAAAAACAGTGATTTCTTCATGTTTTGTTTTTTGTAAATAAAAGACCATTATATGTATACCTCCAGTTGAGAAAGAAATATTACTGCCCAATGGTAGCCGTGGAGATTGTACACTTCGAGTCTGAAGTTTTTTTTCCATTCGACGAATATAATTTTATTGGTGTTTAAGGTCACTTTCGAACATCTAATGTCTACTTATACACCGTGACTGTAAATAAAACAAGAAGAAAGAAAGCAAAAAGTATGTGACGTGCGAAGGTGGATCAATTTCAATTTGGGGACAGGTCCAGAGAATCGATGTCCAGAAAGATGCATTTCAATGGGGAGATTTTTGATGAGTCTGATGACCGAACCTCTGCCGGTTTTAACGAATTGAGTTTTTGGAGAACCGAACACTTTACAGGTGCCTCAATGCGTCTGTCTGCTATTTTTAGTTTGCACCCTTTGCACATTATCGATGCCTGTAGACTTCTTACATTTTACGTAATCCATGTTGGGTTTATTTTATTTATTTTTAATTTGTATTTTATTATTTTCTTATATATATAATATTATTATTTTATCTTAAATCTGTCACTATTTCTGTATGTTTATTTTTTCCAAAGAGTTTACGAACAGATTTCATGGTTTCTGCTCGATCTTTTTTATCAGGTAATTTTTCATCTCCTATTTAACCCTTTACCTAACGTAACGGCCATAACCGGCCAACGCTATTCTCAAAAATCGCCACTTATTTTTCATTATTTTTTTCATGTTTTGTCTCAAAAACATAGGTTATGACCCCTCGTTGGAACGAGCTCGTCGAGCTCGTTCCAACGAGGGGTCATAACCTATGTTTTTGAGACAAAAAATGAAAAAAATTAGTTATTCAAGAATTATTTTTGCAAGTGTCGTCTGCTTTTCAGGTAAGGTAAACGGTTAAGAATCTGACGAGACTTTATTATTATAGTTTCTTTATCCTTTCTGTCGAGAATGTAGAGATACTCCTGATCTGAAATCCTTTCATCCTTCAAAAATCCGAATGGGTACGTTCTTAAAAAGTGAATTCGGACCCCATAATACACTTCGACCATCGCTCAACTTCTCTCCTCTCTTCAGATAGAGACCATCTCCACGTGTGTGACATGCACCACTTCCAGCAGGTCTTACAATCTTGAACCATCCGTTTCGATTCCATACACTACTCCTCCTCTCTTCAAAAACAGTTTGTTTCTCATTATTTTGTGCGCACCCGAACTGGTCAGGTCCTGATAGTGCTCCTACACCCAAAGTCGGTGTAAAAGGAATGGAAGTCCGTAGGAGAAATGTTAGACCTAGGACTATAATTTCGCGGAATAATAGTCCAGAGGGACTAACGTTCCTACGGACTTCCATTCCTTTTACACCGGCAACACGGCCTTCGTAAGAACGGGTAATGCTTTGGTGGCCATTCCCACAACAATCCTAAGAAACCTCTTTTCATTTTTAAATTACATCTCATCTGAGCGGGACTCAGTCTCATGGTCAGTCTTCTTAGATTACGATGCACTTTCGCCATCATGTTGATTTGCGTTTTGGTCAACGCGATTTTGTCGCGACCATTGCTCAGGTCTAGACTTAATTTCAATCTCACCGCTTTCGGGAATATATTCTCCAATAAAAAAAACATGTCTTAAAATGTGGTGCCGTCCAAGGAAATTCCCAACAGTTATGGCCGAACTCGTTTAAGAATAATATATTACACGTGTAATGTCTGAATATGGAAAGTATTACTACATTACCAACAATCCGTCCGGTGTTGAGTGCGCATGCGTAACTTTTCGGGTAAACCTTCGTCTAAATTTTAACACTGAGGCCTATGGAAAAAATAATTGAAACATTTTTTTATACAAAAAACGAGTTGAGTTGAAATAATTTATGTGTTACCATTTAGTTCAATCTTTATAGTTTTCTGAACAATGTTTATGTCATTGATTGGATGATTTTTATTGCTTCCTTTCTCTGTTGAAAAATGGCCCTAAAAATTGTGTATATCGTTAGTAAATTTTACGAAAATAATCGAACACTGGTGTGTTTCTAGCACTTTTTGGACCTTTGTGAATTTTTGTCGCATCTTTTACGTGTTGTTTTAATAATCTGCAATAAATACTGAAGTTAATAAGCTAAAAATAATAAGTATGTGCGGATGTTTTGTTTGCGTCCTTTTACCTCTGAAAAAGAGCTTTTCTCGTGATTATTCGAAGTGAATGTTTCTTGTTAATTTAGCGTGATGGCTCTATCTGATCGGCGGTGATTACTCCTTATTTTGGATTGAGATGGAAATTAAGATGGAAAATTAACTAACGGCTGGACAAAGAGTTATTATTACTGTCATGCAACATCTGAGTAATTAGTAATGTCTGAAGGTGAATCTGATGGTGGACGGACGTTTCGGACACGGACGTTTCGGACACGGACATTTCGGACCGGACGTTTCGGACATGGACGATTCGGACTAGGACGTTTCGGACCCCGGACGTTTCGGACTTTTTTTATATTTTATATAATTTTTAGTGGATATTTTTATATGGATATTGTTAGTGGGTTTTCAATTTATTTAATTTTGCACAAATTTTTGTTACAAAAGAGTTTTGCTTATTAGGGAATTTTTTTTTTGGGGGGGGGAGCCTTTTTGTAAAACATAGTGGTAATGCAAACTGATGAAAAATTTTGAAATAAAGCTACAATGTATCATACTCCATTCATTCAGTTTACTATCAAAAACACAATTGTAGGCATCTGTTTTACTTTCTTTCTCTCAGGCTTTTTAGACTTCAAAGCTTCTTATCTTCTGGCTTTGTGTTTTTATAGCAATTTCACCACAGCTACAATTAATAGCAAGAGTGTTTCTCAGCTTCCCTCATTGTTGAGTGTGTTTTTACAGTGATTCATACTAAATTTTTATGGCAGATAATTTTTAGATCAATTCTTGTTGTTGTTGCAACACTTAATTTCAAAGTGTCCTTTTATTTTTTCTGACTTATGTGGCTTCAAAACTATTCTGCTTTTTTTAATATAAATTCTCTGTTATCACTGTCTCCTCATAATTTGTTGCTTCTTAGTTGCCTCAAGATGGAAATATTATCAACAAAAAGAGGTGGAAAAAAATTGTGTTTTGAGGGACACATGTACACTATTAAGTCAATCTCAGAGAAACAGAAATCTATAACATGGCGCTGTGTGAAACGAGACTCCCCTGTAACTTGTGCAGCTACCTTAAAGACTAATGACTGTTATGAATGTCCAATTCTAACAAAGATTCATTCTCACTTAGCTGACCAAACAGAAGTAGATGTTTCTAAATGTAGACAAAACATGAAGAATATGGCCAGTACAACTAATGATAAGCCAAACCAGATATTCACAAATATGCTTTTAACAGTATCTGATGAAGTGAAAGCTCGTCTTCCAGATTCAGACGTTGCCAAACGAGTACTCAGGAGGGCTAGAGCCCAACATCGACCCAAAGATCCACAAACACTCCGCGAGTTAGAAATAGTTGGTGAATGGACTATGACTTCAGGTGATCAACCCATTCCATTTTTATTTAGTGACAATGGTCCTAATGCTGATGAGCGTGTGATTATTTTTGCAACAGAACAACATTTGCAGCTGCTTGCAAACTGTGACACTTGGTGCATGGATGGAACATTTTCAGTAGCTCCAAATATTTTATATCAGTTATATGTCATTCATGGTCGGGTAGATAATGTGTAGCATAGAAATTTTATTTTTTCCAGTTCCTTGTAATTTATATTATATATAAATTAAAAGAGACTTGAAAAAGTGAAAAAAACCCAAACTTTTCATTCTAAATTATAACCCGTAATCTGTTACTAAATTTTTATAGCGAAATGTTCAGCCACCAGCATGAAAATTTTATTTTTCTAGTTCTTTGTAATTTCTATAAACTATATAAATCAGAAACAACAAGTAACATTAGAATTGTATTGTGCTATTGTTTTGCTATTGTAATATTAGTTATAACCTGTTTTTAAATGTTCATGTTTGTTGTGCTATGTATAATATCAGGTAAATTTTATGACAGTTTTAAAAAATTATAAAACTTTCAAATGTTGTTCATTTTCATTTTACAATTTACATCCCACCCCACCCCCTCCCCCTCCCTTCCACCCACAAGAGAACAATCTCAAAAGTACACCCAAATACATTCTGGCCGAAACGTCCGCCCTGTCCAATATTTCTGTCCGAAACGTCCTAGTCCGAAACGTCCTAGTCCGAAACGTCCGGTCCGAAACGTCCGTGTCCGAAACGTCCTACATTCGAATCTGATTGTTTTTACAACTTTTACATACCATTTTTGACATTTTCCGTCATGACTTTTTGACAGCTTGATGGGATTGTGCTACCTTGTGCTGTTGTTTTAACAATTATGAGAAGTGGAACGACATTATTAGTGTTACAAATCGGACATGTACGGAAGCGTTGAGGTGCCAGTTGAGTATTATTTCTATCTTGCACGTGCAACTTATCTATCTTGCACGTGCAGGTTAGCTATCTTGCACGTGCAGGTTAGCTATCTTGCACGTGCAAGTTACTATCTTGCACGTGCAGGTTAGCTATCTTGCACGTGCAGGATAGCTATCTTGCACCTGCAAGTTAGCTATCTTGCACGTGCAGGTTAGCTATCTTGCACCTGCAAGTTATTATCTTGCAGGTGCAGGTTACCTATCTTGCACCTGCAAGTTAGTTATATATATAGTCATATTTGAAGTCGAGTTCATCAAAAGTAGTATATAAGGGTCCAACCTAGCCCCAATTTGCCGGCCGGACCTAGGTTCGGATTTGCCGGCCCCCTCCCGCACTACGGAAATTCCTATCGCTGAGACAACCACTATAGGCTCATTGGCCATGTCTAGCCGCCTGGGTATGTACGTTTCGCATCGATTGCATCGCAGGCTAGATGTGGATGCTTTATGCTGGGGGTGTGAATGGGAAAAGTCAGGCATAAAGAGTTAAAAAAAGGTTAGAGTTGCAATGACGTCGGTGACGTCACGGTGAGCTCGCGACGTCATGACGACGTTGACCGCAGTCGATGTCCATAGAGGTGAGTGACTGGACATCCGTAGGGTCTTTGAATAGCCGATGTTTCCCTATAGGTGGCCGTGCCGTTGGTAGACCATGCTGGGCCGAGTCTCAATACCCCTTAACAGGAACAGGGATGTCCCTTTTCAGGCTTTCGACCCTTCTTCTCCCTGATCGATTCTGTCCTACTCTGTCGGCTCGAAACAAGGAGCTACTAGAGCAGCCCCTCGAAAACTGACACCTCGAACGACTCATACAGATGTGTGACTGGGGAGCTGCTCCAGAAGCAGCTTTTCGAACGACTCACTGAAATGAGCCTTCGAGGAGAAAATTAATAATCAAAGAGTTAGTCCCAGCAACTCTTCGAACGATTCTTCTACATCTGGATTATAGTGATCACCAGCAATGACTGGCCTGTCAGGCGACTGTTCGAGCTTGTTGAGGTAGGGGTACTGGAAGAAGGGCAAGAGAGGCTGTGCCGCCCTTAATCGTGGGGAGCTGCTCCAGAAGCAGCTTTTCGAACGACTCCCTAAAATGAGCCTTCGAGGAGAAAATTAGTAATCAAAGAGTTAGTCCCAGCAACTCTTCGAACGATTCTTCTACATCTGGATTATATTGATCACCAGCATTGACTGACCTGTCAGGCGACTGTTCGAGCTTGTTGAGGTAGGGGTACTGGAAGAAGGGGAAGGGTGGCTGTGCCGCTCTTAATCGAAACGCTCGGTGTAGGGTTCCTGGTTCACTGGCGCAGGTCGCGGAGGCCTGGGTCGTGGAATAAGGTCGACGGGTCTCTGATGTGATTAGGGTATTCGGTCGAGAAGGCAGGGTTAGGGAATCGTGGCGTGAAGGGCTTCTGGAACAAGGGGAAGGGCGAGTGTGTCGCTCTTGGTCAAGCGGCAGAGGAAAAGGACACCGGGTCAAATACGGGAATGTAAGCCTCTGGACAAGTATGGGTTGCCGGGTCTTCTGAGATAGGATGGCTGTCAAATATGGGAATGTAAGCCACTGGGGCAAGTATGGGGAGCTGGGGTGGCTGTCGCAAGATAACTAACTTGCAAGTGCAAGATAACTAACCTGCATGTGCAAGATAGCAACTTGCAGGTGGAAGATAGCAACTTGCAGGTGCCAGTCACCCATTTCTGTGGACATCGACAGCGGTCAACGTCGTCATGACGTCGCGAGCTCACCATGGCGTCATTGCAACTCTAACCATTTTACTCTTTATACCTGGCGTTCCCCATTCACACCCCCAACATAAAGCATCCACACCTAGCCTGCGATGCGAGCGATGCGAAACGTACATAGCCAGGCGACTAGACACGGCCAATGAGCCTATAGTGGTTGTCTCCGCGATAGGAATTTCCGTAGTCCGGAAGGGGGTCCGGCAAATTCGAACCTAGGTCCGGCAAATTGGGGCTAAGTTGGACCCTTACATACTAATTTTGATGAACTCAGCTTCAAATATGACTAAAATGATGTTCCTCAAATATAACTAACTAGCAGGGTATTCCGCGTTGCACGGGAAAATGTAGGGGTTATAAGAAAAGTACCCCCCGCCCACAAAAAACCCAAATATAGGGGCTGCGTATTTTTCAACTCAGCTCGCCCTACGGGCGGTACACTCGGACCCGCCCTCCGGGCGGGGCCTTCAATCCCGTCACTTTTTAAACCCCCACCATTAGATTCCTGGTAAAAAGTTACCCTTGGTAGACCCCTTTGAGGACCTATATCAGTGAAATCCATCAATTTTGCCTCTCCCCACCCACCCACCCCACCCCCGCCACTTTTTTAAACACCACCATTAGATTCCTGATAAAAAGTTAGCCCAAGTAGACCTATATCGGTGATAAAAAATTGGTCTAACTTTCGGTGCCCCTCCCTGCCTCCACTCCACCCGCACACTTTTTTAAACCTGACGAGGACCTCCGCCATAAAAAAGTACCACCCCCCCCCAAAAAAAAAAAAATAGGGGACGCGTATTTTTCGACCCAGCCCGCTCTACGGGCGGCACACTTCGATCCCGTCACTTGTTTTTAAACCCCCACCATTAAATTCCTGGTAAAAAGTTACCCCTAGTAGACCCCTTTGAGGACCTATATCGGTAAAATCCATCAATTTTGCCCCTCCCCACCCCGCCACTTTTTTAAACACCACCATTAGATTCCTGATAAAAAGTTACCCCAAGTAGACCCCTTTGAAGACCTATTTCGGTGAAAAAATATTTGGTCATAATGATCGGTGTCCTTCCCTGCCGCCACCCCCCACCCCCCACCCCCCCCCCCCCCACCCCGCACACTTTTTTAAACCTGACGAGGACCTCCTCCATAAAAAGTACCCCTAGTAGACCCATTTGGGGCACTCTGGATGGCCCCACATTCATTTCTATAGTGGACAGACAGACAGAAAGACAGACAGAGAGACAGACAGACATACAGACATTCTAAAATATAGTATAGACTTGCAGATGCAAGATAGCTAACCTGCATGTGCAAGATGATAACTTGCAGGTGCAAGATAGCTAACCTGCACGTGCAAGATAGCTAACTTGCAGGTGCAAGATAGCTATCCTGCACGTGCAAGATAGCTATCTTGCACGTGCAGGTTAGCTATATTGCACGTGCAGGTTAGCTATCTTGCACGTGCAGGATAGCTATCTTGCACCTGCAAGTTAGCTATCTTGCACGTGCAAGATAGTAACTTGCAGGTGCAAGATAGCTATCCTGCACGTGCAAGATAGTAACTTGCAGGTGCAAGATAGCTAACCTGCACGTGCAAGATAGCTAACTTGCAGGTGCAAGATAGCTATCCTGCACGTGCAAGATAGCTAACCTGCACGTGCAATATAGCTAACCTGCACGTGCAAGATAGCTAACCTGCACGTGCAAGATAGTAACTTGCAGGTGCAAGATAGCTAACCTGCACGTGCAAGATAGTAACTTGCAGGTGCAAGATAGCTAAGTTGCACGTGCAAGATAGAAATAATACTCAACTGGCGCCTCAACGCTTCCGTAAACATGAAATCGGACATCATAATTAATGCCCTTTGAACTTGTATATAACTGCAATCTTCGAATAAAATTCTGTTCTGTTCTGTTCTGTTCTGTCCTGTTATAAGTTATGTATATACGTTTTTAACTTACATTCCAGAAATAAATATTTTAATGATAGAAGTATCTTGTATCTTTTGTTTTCACGCTGCAGTATATCCCTTTCATTTTATCAGTTAGCTGAAAGATAATTAAAATCGTTGACGCATTCAGAACCCGTTCACACTAGAATTTCGAGTTAACTCCCTTCCCTGATTGGACGAATTGTTGGTAATGGTGGGAAATTTTAAAATAATGTCGTGTGGGCGTGTCAATTTCTGCAAAATGTTTCCTGCATTCAAACACTACTCGTTCAATGTACTGTTATAATTGGTTCCGATACATTTCGAAAATGAAAATATTTTACGTCATTGTGATAGTTTGTAAAGAAAAGTAAATGGTGTCAATTATTTCTCGATATATATGTACATTTTATTTGTTCGATTAAATGTTCTACTTTCACGGTCATTTAGTCAGCTCATTGTCTCAGGACTCAAAGACTAATTCTTCTGCATCGTTGAATTGATAGATCCCTTAAAGAAAATCGAATATATTGTTAGAAATAGTGTACTAAGGATCGGTGCGATATCAAAAGGCAGTTTCGCATCTTTTTGTGTCCATTCTGGTTGATAGCGATTTTCTAAACAATAGCGGCATTACACAACGGAAACGCCATCAAAATTTCAATGAATGAAGCACAGGGTATGGCCCAGTGCTTCTTTGATTGAATATTTGCTGAAAACTACAGAGTATTGATTGAAATAGCGCTCGTGGCAATACTGTTCACAGGGGTTTTTGACCATTCCTCGGCGGCTGTACTGTAAACGTAGTTTAAAAGATTTAACACTTTACGAAAAAACACATTAGCTAAACTGTCAGTGTTTAAAACTCACACATTCAGATGAGGACCGTCAAACCTGTATTCATTTTCACAACCCATTTCATGCGTCAAAATACGTTTTATAACATCCAGTCAATACCGGTACTGAAATAATGAATACAGTGCAGCCCCAGCTCTCCTCTACATTTTCTAAGAGCGATACATAAATTAGTGTTATGTGCGCATTGTGCTTCTACAGAACCTTTTATCCCGACAAGAATTATTTTTGGAGATGCGTAGCTACGAGTCGCACCTGCGTGACTCTTAGCTATACCTCCCCCAAAACGAGTCGAGTCGCAATAAAAGGTTTTATTACTTTCCAAAGTGTGATTTACTGGGATTTCCGGGTTTGATTATAAACGATAATTTCACAAGTGAATTATGCATCAACAACTGTGTCATGTATCCGTGCGCGCAGACCAAGACGCTTTGCCGTGGATGTAATGGGAACTTCATTGTTTTTTTGTTTTGTTTTTTTTAACCCTTTACCTAATATGAAAAGCAGACGACACTTGCAAAAGAAATTCTTGAATAGCTATTATTTTCATTTTTTGTATCAAAAATATAGGTAATGATCCCTCATTGGAACGAGCTCGACGAGCTCGTTCCAACGAGGGGTCATAACCTATGTTTTACAGACAAAATATGAAAATATAATGAAAATTAATTGGCGATTTTTGAGAACAGCGCTGACCGTTACGTTAGGTAAAGGGTTAAATAATATAATTTTCGTTAATAATGAAAAGTAATAAACTGAGTAATCGCTTGACTGGACAGGGTACGTGAAATAATTCATTCGAGGCGAGGGATTATATTGTAAAACACTCGTGCGCATTCGTGCATTCGTGTTTGTACAACGTCCCTCACCTCTCATGAATTATTTCACGTAACCAGTCCAGCGATTACTTTCTATGTATACAAGCACAATGAGCACATAACGCATTTATCTATCCTTCAGACAACAAAACCCTTAACCATGACTTCTCTACAACAGTTGTTAACAAAGTGCCACACTCAGTTGGTCAGAATAATGGGACTCCAGTTTCAGTTTTCTCAAGCTGACGTCACGTGAAAGAATTCCTTCAAAATGAATGGAATTGTACATGGTGATAAAAAATAAATCAGCGCAGCTTAGCTTTTTCCGCCGGGGAATGATATTTCTAACCAAACTCAACCCAGTTATGAGCTCACCCAAGGGGTTTTGGGGTTTTGTATGATAGATTGTTTATGTACGGGATCGTGCATACGTGGAATGTATGTTGAGGGAAACTTGACGTAACATTAATGAACAAGCCAAACTGTTACGCTGATTTTTAAAATGCTGAAAGTCCCGGATGTCTGGCAGAACTGACCTTTCCCTGTTGCTATCTAGCACCGTGTGTATTAACATTAGGTTTGCTGATACGATGTTATGAAATTGCACGTTTTTCAAAAGACGAGGCTGCAAATATATTTCCAAAATGTCACGGAAGAGGTCTATTTGAAACCAAACTTGAAATGTTTCCTAAGGGAGTATGCTCTCGCGCCCCCTGGCATGAAAGTGTCGGGAAAAATAAAATGCGTAACAAAATTTGAATGGCCATATTGGTGCTTGAATGCGGGCGAAGTTTGTTTAAGATAACATTTTAACTAATATTTTATGTTCAACATTGTTTAAATGAGCTGTGACTTTTTATTGAATATCAGTTGAGTTCTAGTAGGTTTTAGTGTCTATCATCGTCTGGAGTATTGTTTGTTCGTCCTTATATTGGGGTCTAACGACACTTTCAACTCATCTGGTCATATCGTGCCGTGCAGTTTTCTCATTTGGGGAAGCTGGTTTATCCGGAGAGAACCACGAGCAGCGACGTACAATATCGGACTCGCCGACTTTCTAAGTTTGCGTACGACTCACAACTGGTAGGTGTCCTGTATGAATTCGGCTGTTTGTGGGGAAAACATAGAAAGGGGTAAATGTAGCAAAAGACTCGAAAGGATGTCTGTGAATAATATGACCCTATTTTCAGCATCTTATTGTTGCGTTCAGATGTATCACGCTGTACCATATGTTATTGTCGTGCCTTTCCAAGATAATAATGTCACTTGAACAGAAGATCAAGACCTCTGTAAACTACAGACCATTCAAAAGTATAATTAATAATGTTTATATGCGAACAGTTTGAATTCTTAAGATTACGTGTTCGGCAGCGCGGTGGCTCAGTAGAGAGAGATGCAGGCTGCAAGCCGAGAAGTCTGTGGTTCGAATCCCACCTGCGGTACCCGCGTTGTGTCCTTGGGCAAGACATTTAATTCCAATTGCCCGCGGTTGTGCTGGGTGGCGTTGTGTACTAGTGCACGTTGATGGTACACTTGTCTTCAACCATTGTTAACCCTGCTTGTTTGGAGTTAATATGTTGGGGAGTCTGACAGTTGTTCGCCGTTGCTCGGTGATTCTCTCCCGGTACTCCAGCTTTCTCCACCCGTAAAACTGTCCGACACGAGGTGACCCTAGTTTTCGAAAGTGGAGTTAAATCCCAATAAATAAATAAATAAGAATACGTGTGCCGAAACAAACATAAGGAATTGTGATGTCACTTCCCAAGGCACACGACCTTTGGGAATATCTACAAAACTCTGGATATTACCACGCTCTTCCCAGCTTTGTAATAGTCAATCGATGACCTGGAGGCAATACCATAAAACTTTTACAATAGTATTTTCTAGAATTGTATATTCTACGTATTAATATAACTGACTACAATAAATCATTAGCATTTTAAAAGATATGGCAGTTTGCCAACTGGCAAATTGCCAGATCATTGCTAATGCTAATGGTTCATTTTAACCCATTTAAAGTAATATGTAAAAAATACAATTCTAGAAAATACAATTGTAAAAGTTTTATAGTATTGGCCCCTGGACAAAACAACTGTTAAGTGACATATTGCAGTTTATGTAATGTCACGTGCTGATGGCAATTTAATTTGTTTTTTACCAATATTTGGAGCTTATTACTGTGTTGGTTTCATATCGGCCAAGATATCAGTCCGTGATAACTTTGTATCAACCTGAGACCGAAAGTCGAAAGGCTATATGAAATTAGCGAGGGCTGATAGCTCTGCCGATATGAAACTAACCAACTACAGTACGTGGAGAGTGGATTGTAACTAAATTACCCGCGGAGTGGAGTTATCACCCAATCTATAACTTTCAAATTTTGTACACATCCACAAAAAATACAAGCAATGTTTCAGCCAATGGACCTCCGGGTTTAACCCGGAGGTCCATTGGCTGAAACTTTGCTGGTGCTGGTTATGCTTTGCAACAAATTTGCAATTATTTCTCGCGTGGAATCTCCACTCTGCGGGTGATTTGTTGATAATACACTCTCCACGTACTGTAATAGTCTCTTTATTTATCAAACCAAAACAAACAAGAAAACATTTTGAGCAAGCACAAGCGCGCGAGAAAATGCTCATGCTTATGTTGTGAATATATCATGTAATCTCTTCGTATTACATAAACAAGAAACATTCTGTGAACAAAGTTGAATCTCTCTCACTAAAAGAAGGTGAATACCACATCTCAAAGCATTGTGGCTGGTGATATACGAGAAATTAATTTCAAATGATTTCAAGTTTATTGGGTAGGGTTCCAGGCTGTGGGGGTTAATATCTTCCTTCGAAAACACTTGATAGGACACTCCTCTCACACACAAGCATCCCCCCACACCCACCAAAAAAAAGGATCAACAGTTTTGGACGAATCGGCCCGTTACGAAACTTGACTTGGTAAACGTCCGTGCCGAGGTGAGAGGAAATGCCCCGGCACCATCTCTAAGTATTGTCTGTGGTGGTTCTCGAAAATTCTTTCTAAAGAAGTTCAAGTTTATTGGAGGGGGCAGGGGTGGCTACACGTTTGGGATAAAGATCTCATTTCGAAGCGAAACTTGGAAAACTACCCCGCCCCTCCACACAAAATAAACAGAGCAGATAGCTTAAATGTTGGGTACAGACATATCGGGAATTTGGGGTAAATATTCGCGCAGACATCTCATCCAATATAATCGAGGGTGGATGTATCATTACAAAAATGGTTTTAAAAAGTACTTCTAAGTTTGGAGGTGGCATAACACAACACGAATATTGAAACATTGAATACGGCGAATCCCAGTTAAATAAAGAGCTCCTCATATTAGTGGATCCAGCATATATACGGTTTCATTTTTCATTGTTTTCGAAGTCATTTGAATCGAGCTGAGAATTCAGTACAGCATGATCAGGAGTAATTATTACTTCAATATACACGCGCCCGCAAACACAAAATGATCTCAGAACTGTTACAGTTTCCTCACAGGGTTCTTGTTTCTCATTCTTTTCACAAAGTCTGCAGTTTCCTCTTCTCCTATTTCAGCTCTCCGAATGTCGCGGCTTCCATACTAAGGAAGTCACGACGTTCGGATAGCTGAACTAAGAGAAAGGGAAACATAAACGAATTCCCACATATGACCCTGAATCTTAGACTTTTCTTTACAATTCTGTAATTTGTTCTCTTCATACACCATCACCGATTGCCACCATTAATTCCTCAACCAAAAACCCGGCTTCAAAACTGGGTAAAGCTAATTTTCTTGATTGGGTTCGATGAATAACTGTACCGATTTCGATGTAAACAAATTGTTAGCACCAAGGAACGCATCAGGGGTTCAACTCCAGCTTAATTTATATCGCCCGAGATCGGTGTCCTCTCAGTCGAGTCTGAAATTATATCTGCTGAGCTTCATAATGGGCATCTCTGGGAAAGAAAACTATATCTAATGAAATACATTCATGCGGGAGATGACTAACATAAGCTCCTAGCCTAGCTTTCTGTCAGATCCCCTAATAACATTCTAATATGGTATTTTGTTAGTTTATGTTATATTCTTGATGTTCACTATATACAGTACGTGGAGAGTGTATTATCAATAAATCACCCGCAGAGTGGAGATTCAACCCAAGCAATAATTGCAAATTTGCGGCAAAGCATAACCAGCACAAGCAAAGTTTCAGCCAATGGACCTCCGGGTTTAACCCGGAGGTCCATTGGCTGAAACATTGCTTGTGTTTTTTTGTAGATGTGTCCACAATTTGAAAGTTATAGCTTGGGTGATAACCCCACTCTGCGGGTGATGTAGTTACAATCCACTCTCCACGTAATGTATACGGTTACTTTTCTTGGTGTTCACCTCTGTCACATATAGCATACTTATTGAATAAATATTGTTTAAACTAAAATACATTCTGGATATCAACAACGACATTTTTTTGTACACTTCATCATCAAAGTTGTTATCAAAAACATGTACTTAACCTAAAGTAAGTTACGTACACATTTTAATAATAACCGGCCCAAAGTAGACCTGATACATTGTTTCCAGCAGTAAGTTGTCAGAATATTAATTTGGAGCATAGACGAACTGGCCGTATGGTCCACCGAGAAAATTCTCAGCGGGCCTCCTATTGGATTCGCCCTAGGGCCCCCAAAATTGATGCAACTCAACACCTGATGGTGCGTGAATTTTCGTGAAAATGACCAAAAGGCGAAATGGATCTGATTGCACAGACTGCCAGTATATCGAAATATCCTCTATGTGACAAACATAGAGGACATTTCGATATACCAACAATCTGGTATACTATTGATCACTGAGGTGAAAAGAAATGCGCGATGAAGATGGTACAAATATGTGGATTGTCATTGATCGCTCCGATGCAAGGAAGGCGCGTTCATTTAGTTCGAAAAATCAAACTTCTATCCGGACCTGGGTCCCCTCTTGGTGCATTTCCCATTTCTTGGTCGATTATATTTCTCTACGACAAACCAGTGCGTACAAAATGAACGCAACCTTACCCCAAACCACTGCTGACTAACAAACCTTTGAACGTTCTTGTGGTGAAACTGTCAGTAGGTCGCCAATGGTGACCTGAATCTTATTGCCTTCATTCCTCATTTACAAGGAGATGTTTTGTAACAAAATGAATAACAGAATGTCGCGTAAAGTGGACCAGCAAACATTTGCTCAGTCTGCTTTCTGGTGATCAATATACACATTGCGTTTAATGCCAATATTGTTTGATAGGTTGCAAGTGACGTAGAAATCTAGAACTGGGGTCGCGAGTGAGGAAGGCACGTCGTAGAAGGGCACCCACACGCTGATACATACACCAAATGGTATGCCTTAGTCGCATGACAGGAGGAATACATTGCACAAGGGTATGGATGGGACTAACACGCCTCAACAGTTGAGAAAAGTGCACATTTTTGTCTCCATTTTTCAACAAATTTTATTGTTCGCCCCGACGAAAATTTGTTAAATATGAACACAAAATTTTCCATTTTCCCGACTTAACCCTTTACCTAACGTAACGGCCAAAACCGGCCAACTCTATTCTCAAAAATCGTCAATTAATTTTCATTATTTTTTCATTTTTTGTCTCAAAAACATAGGTTATGACCCCTCATTGGAACGTGCTCGACGAGCTCGTTCCAATGAGGGGTCATAACCTATGTCTTTGAGACAAAAAATGAAAAAAATTACTTATTCAAGAATTATTTTTGCAAGTGTCGTCTGCTTTTCATGTTAGGTAAAGGGTTAAAGGGCCGCATAAGAGGTAAATCATCCGAGGGGAATGTCCGGTCACGTCGTAAGCATAAATAACCCGTGTACCATCTTTCTGCCAATATAATTATAATGACGAGAACCCAAAAGAGAAATGGAAGTTTCAGGTGACAGTAGTGAATGATTGATTGATTTCTTTATTTTGAAGTATACATGATACAAATAGAAATGATACATACGTTGTAAGAGTGTTTTAAGGATACAAAAAATATATGCAAATTAACACTACTCAAGCATAACAATATCGGTGTTTCCCGACAATATTAATCCTAGAATACTTAAAGTATGCTCCTCGAGCCCGGCAAAATCTCTAACCATAATTTTCAATTACCTTCTACGAGAACGTTCCTTTCCACCTCAGTGGAAAAGGGCCAACGTTACACCGGTCTTCAAGAAAGATAATCCAGATCCTGTGACAAACTATCGGCCAATATCTCTTCTGAGCTGCCTCGGAAAAGTTTTCGAAAGGTGTATATCAAAAAAGATTACCACCTTTCCTGACGAAAACTTCCTTCTTACTCCATTTCAGTCTGGTCTTACACCAAACAACTCAACATCACTTCAGCTGGGTGAAATTTACAACATAATCAGCAAAGCTCTTGACGACAGAAAGGAAATACGGTTTGTCTTTTGCGACATCAGCAAGGCTTTTGACAAGGTATGGCACAGGGGATTACTTTTCAAGCTCGAAAAGATAGGTATCACAGGACGGTTACTAGAGTGGTTTCAGTCCTACTTGTACAACAGACAGCAGCGAGTTGTAATTAACTTTGAGTTCTCTAGCCGGAGAAACGTACGCGCTGGTGTGCCCCAAGGATCTATACTCGGACCCCTTCTCTTCTTGATCTACATAAACGATGTTGTTTTTTTTGTAATATTGTTTTTTGTAATATTCGACTATTCGCAGATGACACCTCCCTCTATATTGTTGTCGAAGATCCTACTCGAGCGGCTGACGTTCTAAATAATGATATTGAAAAGACTGAATTGTGGGCCAAGCAATGGTTTGTTGATTTCGTTCCTACTAAGACCGAGTCATTGATAATATCTCGTAAATTACCAGAAACGTTCCATCCCACTCTTAAAATGTCTGATAAACACGTTAGAGAGAACCAAATCAATAGCATCTCGATTTAACGTTCAACAACCGTGGTTCCCGGAGTAACCATATCTTGGAAATTACTTCCAAAGCGTGGAAGCGTGTATCTCTTTTAAGAAAATAAAACTTTACACGAGATCGTAAAACTTTGGAAAAGATATACTTCGCTTTTATCCAACCTTTGCTCGAATACGCAGATACTGTCTGGGATAATGTACTAAATCAGAATCCAAAGACTTGGAAAAAAATCCAAATTGAAGCCGCCAGAATAGTGACCGGTGCAAGCTGGAGTGCAAGCAAGGCGTTGTTATATTCTGAGACTGGGTGGGAAACCCTGCAGTCCAGCCGAGACAAACATAAACTAAAACAGTTTTTTTAAAAAATACCACCGCCTCGCACATGTGCCCTTCAACCGCCTCTGACGAGCACAATCTCCGTAAAAACACCGATTTCTCGATTCCTTATTGTCGTACCAGTTTACATCAGAATTCATTTATTCCTTCACCAACACAGCTGTGAAATGCCCAATCTATGGAAATCCGAGAGAATAACTCTGTACACGAATTTACTAATTATATTAATAGAGATAAACTGCGCATCCCCAGTTATTTCTTCTAGAACAAATCGCGTAAATCCGAAATACATCACTGCAGACTGCGATTACGTTGTAGTAATCTCAACGATCATCTATTCAACAACCACCTGACAAGCTCGTCACTCTGTGGTTGTGGCGAGCGTGAAAAAACAGAACACTTTTTTTTCGAGTGCCCATTTAACTCAGGTGTACGAAGGGCAACACTCAACGTTCTGCCCTGTAACATCGACACCAATACTTTTTTGTATGGAAGTATACACTACAGCACTGAAAGAAACGAAACAACACTGAAACACGTTCAATCATAGATTGGAGCATCGGTAAGGTTTTAACATAGGGTCAATCCAGTTTCAGGTTCAGCGTATCCCATACAAAACTATTCAGACTAGTATCTCATCGGAAGGAAGCACTGAGGCTGCTCTTGCGGCTTGGACGGGTGGGCGAGTGGAAAACCAACTGAGTAAATAGTCTGTGTGCATTATACGCCTGGATTTCTTTATCTACTCTTTTTATCGTCTATTCTCTTTCTTTTTCGTCTTCTTCCTCGACATGCTCACGAATACCAATATTCTCAAATTTTAACATTGTCATTACCGATGCTTTCTTCTCTTCTCACGCTCTTCTCTTGGCCCGAAATACATCAAATGAATACTTGTATTTTCATTTAGTTACTGTATAATTATACCATTGTGTCACATTGTTTACTCTTGTACCTAATGGCATGACAAATGAGACAGCTTGCACAAGCTACGACTTTCTGCTGAATCCCCTTTTCTGTGTAATTTGTAGAAATTATGTGTAATGTACGAAATGTATTCTCGGAAATAAAATATTGTTTAACATAACACAATATCAGTGTATACTGCAGGGAGACAACATATCCAGTTTGGCTGTCTATCTGTTTTTTCCCAGTTAAGTCGGGAACATCCCACCCCCCACATACATACACACACAACCTCTCTGTCTGTCTGTCTGTCTGTCTGTCTGTCTGTCTGTCTGTCTGTCTGTCTGTCTGTCTGTCTGTCTGTCTGTCTGTCTGTCTGTCTCTGTCTCTCTCTCTCTGTCTCTCTCTCTCTCTCTCTCTCATCAGCGAATAGCCATCAGTAGTTCCCGCGAGTTTTCCATAGACAGAAACGTTTGTTTGTTTACTGAAGTTTAACGATATTTTCAACATCCAGGGTTACATTTTGTCGGAGAGTTTTACGGGTGGCTGAAGTCGGAGTACCCAGAGAGAACCACCAAGCAGTGGTGAGTAACTTTCAGACTCTCCAACGTACTAACTCGACGTCACCGTGCCCCCACCAGGCCAAACAGAGTAAAGTGCCTTGACACAAAATAGTTACCGTTGGTTAGAATCAAACCATCGACCTTGCGTTTTCAAAATCAATGCTCTAACTATTAAGCCACCAAGTTCCCACAGAGACTTTAAGGGATATTAATATAATACCACAAATAACAATAACAAAAGTTCTTCGGAATAAAATAGAAAATATATCTCCCTTTCATAACATTTTACTGAGTTTGTATTTGCCGGTGTGACAGGAATGATAGTCCGTAGGAAAATTAGTCCCTCTGGACTATTATTCCGCGGAATTATAGTCATAGGTCTAACATTTCTAGGAATAGTAGTCCGCTGGACTACTATTCCTAGAAATGTTCGACCTAGGACTATAATTCCGCGGAATAATAGTCCAGAGGGACTAACGTTCCTACGGACTATCATTCCTGTCACACCTGTTATACCTACCCACTCATACTCACACATACTCGCCCCCCACCCCCACCCCCATTGTCCAGAAACCACAAACCACTGGCTAAAAGGGTTGAGCTTATGTAGTTTGGGAAAAAATAGATTTTGTAATTTGATATTGACTGAAAAACATGTTCATGAGATTTATGGAATAATGGTCATGATGGTAGTAAGACAAACTGTACTGAATATTATATGTGTTATGTGTATATTCTGCTTGTGCAGAATGTTTTATCACGCTGCGAATCTTTCCTGATGACGTATAGGTCCGAGTCGGGCATGCTCCACGAGCAGCTATACCTCCCCAAAAAACGAATCGAGTCGTTTAACACTTTTATCTACCAATCATCAACAAAACCTATACAATAACATCTCTAAAATAGTCACTGACAAACCAAAAAAGTCACATTCAACTGATCAATACAATGGGACCCCGTTTTTAGATCACCTGACAGAAAATCAGGATGAGCTATAGTGATCACTCACCGTCCGTCGTCCGTTGTTCGCGAACATGGTGTTTCCACCTGCTCCTTCTAAACCGCTGAACCGATTTCGGTTAAATTTGAGGTGATTGCTGACCTCGAATTTTGTTTTTCTCAAATCAACTTGCCTAGCCCCCTCGGGAGGGGGTACAATGTGGGTACAATGACTTGCTATTTGGTATGGAGATTTCCTGTGAGGTGTAGAAACAAGTTCGTTTAAACGAAGTTCGTGGAGCAATATTTGCCTTGGTAACGGGAGGGACAAGATTTTTGGCCCCGCCCGAAATTCTGTTTTCTGAACCGATGGTCCGGTTTGAACAAAATTTGGTATGTGGTATTATTCAGTCATACGTACTTGAGGAAAAAAATCTTCCTGGGTCACCGTGGGAACCCCAGAAGCTAAAAATAGAAATATTTCCAAACGCCCATATTCCCCAAACCACACGGAACAAATAACTGTTCTTTGGTATGAAGCAGCCTTGGGATGGTAAAAAATGTGCTATCGGTTGTGTCAGAGTGTTCTGTAGGGGGGGGGGGGGGTGGGGGGCATCGAAAAAATGCTGAGTCAGCAAGTCAGTATATTTGTAAAAAAATAAATTATTTTTCTTCTCCAGAACCACTGATCAGGATCTTTTGATATTTGATATACAGCATCCATAAGGGCGGGGGGGTGGGGGTGCGGTGGAGGTGGGGGGGCGGGTCAAATACAAATTAGTCAAAATTAAGTCCATTAGTTCATATCTGGGCTCAATACAGGAGCCCGAATTTTAACTTAGAACAATATGGGGAATAATCTTTAAACATCTTCTTCTGCAGAACCACCAGTCAGAATCTTTAATGTTTTAATGTTGGTATACATCATTGTTATGAGGCTCCGATTCAAGATTGTTCAAATCAAGTCCCTTGGTTAATATTTGGGCTTCATATGAGAGCCCAAATTTTAATTCAGTGCTAAAAAACTTCTTCTCATGATACACCAGCCAGAATCTTTTGATATTTTGGTATACAGCATCCTTAGGGAGGTTAGATCTCATATTGTTCAAACCAAGTCCCCAACTTAATATTTGGGCTCCCTATTTGAGCCCGAGTTTTAACTTAGTCCAATATGAGGAATAATCTTTAAAAGTCTTCTCCAGAAACACCAGACAGAATCATTTAATATATAGCATACAGAATCCTTACAGGCGTTGGATTCAATTTATCTGTTAATAATTGGGCTCTCTAACGGAGCCCGAATTTTAACTTGGTGCAATATGAGGAATAATCTTTGAAAATCTTCTTCTTCAGATCCACCAGTCAGAATCTTTTGATACTTTGTATACAGCATTCTTAGGGAAGTCAGATCTAAGTTTGTTCCAATCAAGTCTTTGGGTTAATATTTGGACCCCCATTAGAGCCCGAATTTTAACTCCAAAATGAGGAGTGATCTTTAAAAATCTGCTTCTTGAAATACAATCAGAATCTTTTGATATTTAGTATACGACATCTTTAGAGAGTTCAGATTAAATTTGTTCACATAAAGTCCATGGGTTGATATTTTTTAACATAGTGCTAGATTTGTAATATTTTCAAAATCGTCTTCTCCAGAACCACCAGTCAGAATCTTTTGATATTTGGTATACAATATCCTTCAAGTTTGTTCAGGTTTAGTCTCTAGGTTGATATTTGAACCCTCTGGTTTTGCGTTACTGAAACTCCCGTCATCATTTCTGTTGTAGCAGCCCAATACAGGGAAAAAAATCACCTGACATAAAGAGAGTTATAAATAATTAAATAACTTCATTCCTCTCCCTGTAATGCTAACTAGCCATAGATGCTAATTAAATCCTTTTAAACAACTATGGTCAGGTGAGCGCCTCAGGCCTCATTGGGCCTCTTGTAAATTCCTTCATCATGAATGAAATTATGCAAGGGGATGAAAAATAATCAAACTCAGTCAAAGTATGCTTTTTCCTTCAGGCAATTCTGTTCAAGGGGTCACCGAAAGTGGATGATTTGCTAGAACAACTCTGGAATCATATTCTTGTAGTTCGCAACGATCTCTTTAATATATGACGTCACGTCAGTCATAATTTATAGAAGAGTACAACTCACAATGAAAGTGACGATACATTTAAAAATTCTCTCACTATCACCGTCAAGTATTGCGATTCGTTTTTAAGGGAAGGGGTAGGTAAGGGTCACATGGTGGATTGTTTATGTTCTAACATGGAATGTGTGTTCCCATGGTTCGTTACAGCCTTATCGGTTTTTGTAATGAATGGCATTGTGTTTACCAGATACACTGAAATAATCCGTCATGTATGAGTATGTCACTTTGATTGTTACTGCAATAAGGATCTTTTATGAACTGAATTTGTATCGCTACTGCTATTGACGTTTGTGATTGCATTTTTAGGTAATTGGTAGATAACTATTCTTATTTGTTAGATATGATTTTCTTTCCCAGAATTGCCCATTATCAACCGCGGCAGATAAGACTTTAACCCTTTACCCAACGCAGACGATATCAAAATTTATTATTTTAAATATAATTTTTTTAAATTTTTCAAAAAATTTCAACAAAACCATATCATGTGACCCCTCGTTGGAACGGGCTCGACGAGCTCGTTCCAACGAGGGGTCACATGATATGGTTTTGTTGAAATTTTTTGAAAAATAATATTTTTTCAACTGCTGAATTTGCACCTTACGCGGGCGGATGCGGCCGATTAGTTGGGTAAAGGGTTAAACTCAACTGATATGACGCCGATCTCGGTAGACATAAAACCAAGCTGGAGTTGTCGTCCTTGGTGCATTACTTGGCGTAACCAGTTCACATAGAAACGTTTCACCAGTTTCGCAGAACGTAATCAGGAAAATTGCTGAGACCAGGCATAATGGAAAGATGTCAGTAAGTAAGGATCAGGTGAATGAAGAGAAGAAAAAGAGAGTTGTACATAACATTCAACGCAAACTAACATTCTGAGTGGTAAGCGGAAATTCGTCGAAGTGGAAGAAGAGATAGTTCAGATACCTGAACATAGTGGCTTCCCAACTGAGGAAGCCGATACGTTCGGATAGCTGAACTAGGAGAAGAGGAGACTTTGGACACTCTGAAAATTCTAACAGTTCTGACAACATTTTGTACTTATTTATTATGATTTAATAAATAAAGAGGTTATTTACTTGATTAGTTTCATACCGACTGAGATATCAGCCCTCGGTAACTTCACATCAGCTTTTGACCTTCTTCCTCAGGCTGATTTGAAATTTTATCTTATACCTGTTGAAGATATAGCCCATGTGTTATAGATTATCTATAACACATACCCCTATGTCATATAGATTGGAGAACGGACTATAGTTTTTTCTATATTATAATATAATGATGACATTCGCAAAATTGTTTATAAATCGTGTCAAATCTGGTGAAATTGATTATCAAACATATTTTTGTCATAAATCATAAGAATTGAGGCGTAAGTATATTTTCTGTAAATGTTTTCCCAGTTACAGGGCCACTTTCTAAGGGGAACTATTCTCTGTCATTCACTTGAATTTGTAGCCTTGTTACGCACCAACAGCTTTTCCGGGCACATCACATGTATTCATGCCCAACAAGAGAAAGCAGTCGACTCCACTCCAGATGAGTCGACATTTTGACACGAAATCATCCCCAAACCCCTTTTAAAAATGCAGAAAAGAACAAAAATGGTCGGTATAAGATAAATACAACAATACCATAGTGTGTTTTGATATGTTTGATATCTCAACTCGTTGAAAGTGAGTTTTCTTTCGCTCGGCAAGCCTCGCGAAAAAAACTCACTTTCAACTCGTTGAGATAGCAAACATATCAAAACACACTATGGTATTATCGTATATATCTCGGATTGATATCTAGGCCGAAATGAACCGAACCAAGTAATAACATCTGAGCGAGCTATTTAGGCTAAGAATATACAAACACTGAAATTAGCCACAACAATAGGTAATCCCGATTGTACCACGAATACCAGTGGCATTGTAGATTGTTATTGTAACAGTAGATTACCCTGGCAAATTTCTTGGGCTCGTCAGACTCATATAGCACCAAACTGTCAAATTCATTTGACAGCTCCATGCCTGTACAATGATCTATGAACATGCCATAATACCCTGCTCGACTATGCTCAACGAGACGAAGAATTTTGTTATTGAGGTCTGACTAAACCAAGTTCTAAGAACGTGGCAACATTGTTTGACGGAAATGGAAGAAAATTGATAGCTCCCATCTAGAGGTCTCCCCAAACAAGCATGCGAGGCTTCAAAGCAATCCGATCATAAATGTGCCCTATAGGGTGTGCCAAAGGGAAATACTGAGGTCTGACTAAACTAAGTTCTAAGAACGTTGGCCGCGGCAACATTTTTTGACAGAAATGGAAGAAAATCGATAGCTTCCATCTAGAGGTCACTCCAAATAAGCATGCTTGGTTTCAGAGCACTCCGATCATAAATGTGCCCTGTAGGGTGTGCCAAAGGGAAATCTTGAGGTCTGACTAAACTAAGTTCTAAGAACGTTGGCCGTGTCAACATTTTTTAACGGAAATGGAAGAAAATCGATAGCTCCCATCTAGAGGTCACCCCAAACAAGCATGCTAGGTTTCAAAGCAATCTGATTATAAATGTGCCCTGTAGGGTGTGCCAAAGGGAAATATTGAGGTCTGACTAATCTAAGTTCTAAGAACGTTGGCCGCGGCAACATTTTTTGACGGAAATGAAAGAAAATCGATAGCTCCCATCTAGAGGTCTCCCCACACAAGCATGCCAGGTTTCAAAGCAATCTAATCATAAATGTGCTCTGTAGGGTGTGCCAAAGGGAAATATTGAGGTCTGACTAAACTAAGTTCTAAGAACGTTGACCGCGGCAACATTTTCTGACGGAAATGGAAGAAAATCGATAGCTCCCATTTAGAGGTCTCCCCAAACAAGCATGCCAGGTTTCAAAGCAAACCGATCATAAATGTGCCCTGTAGGGTGTGCCAAAGGGAAATATTGAGGTCTGACTAAACTAAATTCTAAGAACGATTTGTTTACTTTGAAATTCCCACCTCTGATATTCCTTAAATTCATATTAAATTACTCAAATTATACATCAAAATGACGGCTGGGAGGTATAGAACACGAAATATACATGTAATCAACTCACTGAGTTGGCAGCAGGTACCACTGGTTCCTGGAAGTCTGCTACCATATTCGTACCTGCACTGATAATAAAAGGGGGAGCGGTCTCGTTGCGTGTTGTGTCCTTGGGCAAGGGACTTAGCCCCGATTGTCCACATGGGGGCACGATGACCAAAGCGTACTGCACGTCGATGGTACGCATGTCTTCAACCAATCTAACCTTGCCTGTGCTGCAGTGCGGAGTTACGATGTTGGGGAGATGGCAGTTGCTCGTCGTTGCTCGGCGATTCTCTCCGGGTACTCCGGCTTCCTCCACCCGTAAAACTGTCACGGTCTTGATTAGCCGTTGTGCATAAATACGTGACCTTAAACATCAATAAATAAATAAATAAATAAATAAATAAATACTGATAATAAATAAAATAATATTTCCGGAGAACAACCTGCGGCCGAATGTGCTTCAGATATCCAATAAGAAAGCTAGGCATTCAAAACACTTTAGGCTGTAGCGATAGGACTGCATTTGTGGAATGGGCAACACTGTCTGCATTTTTTATTGATGGAATCCATGTTCGACGGACACCCGCAAATCACTCGATACCACGAATAATCCCATTGCCGATATGCCTTACATGCGATACAAACAAACAAAATGTTTCGTTGAAACGAGAAAATGTACAATAAAGATAGAAAAATAACATGTTTCAACAGTTCATTTAACTGACAGCCCGGAATAATATTGATTTTTTCGTCAAATGAATACCGAAATCGGCGCAATGAACCTCCCTTCCCAGACATTAGCGAAGGCAGACTCGGTATGTTTTTTTTTTTGTTGAGGAGTGACAAAACGGCAGATAGAACACTCAAACGACACAAAAATGATAGCGTGAGTGAAAATTCAAACCCTGAGTATAAAAACAACCAATCAATACAAATATTTTCAAGTATAACACACAGCTGTTCCAGCTGGAAGAGATTGGGGAGGGGGTGGACCCTAAAAGGTGAAAATCGTCTGCTTGTAGCAGTGTCGCGTGTCTCATAATATTTTGTCCATATTTAGTGCAAGTCAAAATGAGTTGAAGAATAACAACTGCCGGTATAAACTATAGATGTAATGTTTCCTATACTAATAACACAAGAATCGGACATAAAAATATATAAATTCTACTTTTGACCATGTTCTCCATCAATTCAAACTTACATGTTACACATTGGAAGCTGTCTTATTACAAAAAACACCCACAAAGTCGAAGATCCATGCAGGGCCGGGGAAAGTAAATTCTGGCCTCGGTGTTAATTCTGTGGCGCCCCTCCCCCTTTCAGAAATGTCGGGCTGTTGAACAGATGATGAAGGCATCTGTTGCGAGTGCCGAAGGTGCGATTGACCATAGGATGTTTAAGAGGGAGGGATCTCCCTACGAGAAAATTTTGAAATCAGTTATTAAATGAAGTCTTCTGGCCGCTTTAGGGATAAAAAATCACATTATTTTTTGGCCGTCAAAATGACGTTTTTAGCAGCATGTTTCAAATTTCCAAGTTCATCAGTGAGTATTCAATAATGTAGAGCTATAACCTTAAGTTGATTTAATAAAGTTATTACTTCAAGAATCATGCAGTTCAGAATTTAGTCAAGTGCATCGCTTCATTCACGATACAACCCCACTCTTAACTGTTGGCACCGGAGTCAGAAGCTTCGGGGAGGGGACTAGACCAATTTTAATTTTTTGTTTTGGTACGCCCTTTGGCCATTTGAAAGGATGTATTACAGCCCACCCCACCCCCCCCACCCCCCCCCCACCCCCACAAAAAAAAAATTAAAATGCAGTCTTTCGGGCTATGTGTGGTTTAGGGGTTGGGGGTGGGCAGGCGTAACCAAAAATCCTTGACTCCTGGGTCAAACATGCCCCTTCCCTTCAAAGTTCCGGGCTCCGAGGTTACTACTCCGGACCCCACTCTCTCCCCGGCCCTAGATCCATGACCAAAATGTATACACATGGATATTGTATTACAGTACAACAGGGTGATTTTGTACTACCTCTAAGTAGTTGGATAGGGAGCGCGGTGGCTCAGTGGTAGACTGTTGGACTTCTATGCTAGAGGTCCCGAGTTCGATCCCCGTCCGGGACGACCCGCGTTGTGTCCTTGGGCAAGGCTCTTTATCCCGATTGCCTACATGGGAGCACGATGATGGTGCACATGTCTTCAATCGCTGTAACCCTGCTTGAAAAGAGTTAGAATGTTGAGGAGTTGACAGTTGCTCGTCGATGCTCGGTGGTTCTCTCCGGGTACTCCGGCTTCCTCCACCCGTAAAACTGTCACGGTCACGATTAGCCATTGTGCATAAGTATGTGACCTTAAACATCAATAAATAAATTATTAAATAAATAAATAATAAGTTGGTGGATATACATATATTTCCAACATATTCTTGCCAGTCCTGGAGAAAGTTGGGGACTCAACAAGCTCATCTGCAATTTATGGACCACCAGATAACTAACTAACCAGTGGTCCTTAAACGGCCGGTTTGTTTGGTGAGTTTTTTACCTGCTGCAAGGTATGGTCAGTGGTCGATACCCATGTGCGTTGTTTTGCATAAGAAAATTCCAGCCAGCGGCCCCCCGAGTGGAATGCACTTGACTTACAGTATGAGTCCAAATAAGTTGTAGAATAACCACTATAAACTATGCATTTTCAACTACACCAATAACACAAGAACCTGACATCATTTTCAGGAAAGCTCTCATAGAGAGCTTTCCGGAAAATAATGTCAGGTACTTGTGTTATTGGTGTAATGGCAGTGGGCTACTTTGTTTATTGCGGTTATGCTACAACTTATTTTGATTCATACAGTATTTATAGACTTGAACATATGCTTCTAAGGTGTACCATGTATTTATACTCACAGTCTCACATGGAGACTTTTTTCCAGAAATTTCATACTTAGCTATTAAATAAATAATTGTTAATTTATAGATTAGTTCAATTAAAAATTATTGGACCGTAGCCATAGACACATTTCAATATTTCATGATTTTTAAACAAATTTAAAATAATAAATTTTGACTTGCTGAAATAATCTACAATTGCAGTACACTGAACACAAAAAGGGCAGTACAGTACATTTTTTACTTTACTTTTTAAACTTTTATCCACAGATAACATTAAAACTGTAAATTTCAATTTATATTTTTCAAACTAACACAAAAAGCTTCAAGCAAATCGAATCATGTGACCCTCGGGAGAACAATCTTGTTCCGATGATAGATCACATGATGTGGTTTGTATAAAACTTTTTAAAAACCGTTTTTGCGTGCTACATTCATGAATTATGTGTGTAGTTGCAGTCAGTTTGTTAGGTAAAGGGTTGGGCATGAGGTGTGTGGATTATGAAGATTCTTACCAATCCATTTTCCAATGTTTGAAAAAGAAATTAACAGTACCAAAAGGGTAAATTCCCACTACGTATGGGGCAGGTTTTTTGGCATATCAAAGCTACTTCAACCAAAAAAAATAGTTTTCCTGAAGTAATTTTCTTTCGTGAACATCATAAATTACAATTTCAATTTGTTTGCACTGGAAAATTTACTGCAATTGGAATTTCAATGCAATTCACTCTCTTAAGTGCTGTGTATAAACCCCAAAACATGTAAAAAAGTGACAGAATCCATGTACATTACCAGTCAAAATAGGTTGTAACAAAACTACAACATATTAAGAATCCTACTGCTTCTGCTTCTACACTGATAATACTGGAATCTTACATCGTTTTCTTAAAAAACTGTCTGCTAAAGATTCACAAAAAGGATATCCGATTCCTGTGCTGTTAGTATACGAAACATTACATCTATAATTTATACCGGTAGTGGTTATTCTTCAACTCATTTTGACATGTACTGTATATGGACAAAATATTATTTAGACACGCGACACTGCAACTAGCAGACAATTTTCTCCTTTTAGGGATCACGCCCCCTCCACAACCTCTTCCAGCTAGAACAGCTGTGTGTTATCCTTGAAACTATTTGTATTGATTTGTTGTTTGAATATCCAGGATTTGAAGTTTCACTCACGCAGTGACCTTTGTGTCGTTTGAGTAATTTATCTGCTATTTTATCACTTGCCAACAAAAAAAAAAATACGATGCCAAGTCTGCCTTCGCTTATGGGAAGGGGTTCATTGCGGTATTCATTCGACGAAAAAATCAATATTATTTCGGTTTGTCGGTAAAAAGATGTGTTGAAAGTGTGTTTATTTTTTCTATTTTTATTAGTATTAAATCGAAATTGAACCATTGCAAACAAAGCCAATAGTTTTGGAATTTACCCCCACCCTGCTCTGTTGCAGAATTTTAATGTCCCAGCTTTGTACTTGAATATCTGAAGCACACTTGGCCACGAGTTGTTCTCGAGAAATATTATTTTGTTATCAGTTCTGGTATGAATACGGTAGCAGACTTCCAGGAACCATTGGTGCCTGCTGTCAGCTCTATGAGTTGAGTTGACTGCATATATTTTTCGTGTTCTATACATCACAATTTTCATTTTGTTGTATAATTTATGTATATTTAGTTTGAATTTATGGAATATCAGAAATGGGAATTTCAAAGTAAACGAGTTTCTCTTACTTGTATAGTACCTGAACAAAGGGTTTTCCACAGACAAATTTCCGAATATCTAACTCAACAAGAGATGTTTATCTCTTGAACGTCCGAGGCAATTTAATTTTTCAGCCTTTGACGTCGTATGACGTCGTTTCATAATTCGATGTTAAGAGTCGAGAATGTACAACATGGATATAGCTAGGGACATAGGGGTCGTACGACCCCCATCCCCAAACCCAAAAGGTTCACCGCCGATATTCTTTTCAGTAATCTATTACATGCCTACAGTACGTGGAGAGTGGATTGTAACTAAATCACCCGCGGAGTGGAGTTATCGCCTGAGCTATAACTTTCAAATTGTGTACATATCGACAAAAATCACAAGCAATGTTTCAGCCAATGGACCTCCGGGTTTAACCCGGAGGTCCATTGGCTGAAACTTTGCTTGTGCTAGTTATGCTTTGCCACAAATTTGAATTATTGCTTGGGTGGAAGCTCCACTCTGCGGGTGATTTAGTGATTTGCTTCACTTTCACTCAGCATGAAATCTTTGATCACTGCTGATATCGATCTCGAAGTCTTCAAATATTGATTTTTTCCGGGGGAGGCTTCCCGGTCCCCCTCCTATGGGACGGGGACACCCACTCCCACAATCTCCCCCAAGTTGAGCTTCGTTCAAGGCTTGGCCTCCGGCCAAGATTTCAGTCGTTTTAGTTGCGAGGCATTCACATCCTTGCGTTACATTGTGGATGACCCGCCTAAAAAAATTATTGGCTTGTACCCCTGTACTGGGATGGCAATACATTTTAGATATAATTTTTATGGATGATTATATTCGAAACTTTTGAAAGGATCAGCACAAACATGAGGTTGAAGATAAAATATATAAAAGTACCCATAAAAATTCTGATCGCTCAAATCTTAATTCGAAAGGGGTTGGACAGGAAAATTATTCTTAGCAGTGTGACAAACTTCACTGAACGTTTTCTCCTTTTTTTTTTTTTTTGTTTTTTTTATTTTTTTGTGAAACTGCTACGGATGGAAAAAAAGAGTTGAAGATAACAATAAGACTTAATCATAGATGTTATGTCAGCAGCAATTTTGATTTAGCGAATTCGAAAATTTAACATCCACTTCTTAGCGTACCTGTTTAATTACCTCTAACTGAATACATGCACATTTAATTAAATTTTATTTAGCAAACGCAGTAACTCAATTAGAATTTAATCGTGTCGCGTGAAAATTTTTTCTACCGACACGTCCATTTCTTTATCATCACATCTTAACACTTTGGTCTTTTTGGGGGTGGTAACAACCATTACAACGACTCTTGTTTTGGGGTATCTGACAGCAGGGTCGTCGCGAAGATGACCGGCTGGTGAGTGGATGTAAACCTGATTTGTCTCGACTGTAATGGCTCAAGTCTCAGCTGACAAATGTCCAACTACATCAATTGATGCATGGTTGTGTCCTGTCCGGCATGAGCAATTGGGAGAATCAGTACAGTACGTGGTAATTGAATAAAAAGTTAGAAGGTATGACGAATCGGGAAGTACAAACCTTCATTTGTCTGACCGACTATGTTTTGACACAAGTCTTGTCTTTTTAGAAAGTGCATGATTGATAGCTTACACTCTAAAATCAGTTGGATTGAAAATCAACCCAAATGAACTGGGTTGAGTGAATATGAACCCAATTGGGTTCATATTCACTCAACCCAGTTCATTTGGGTTGATTTTCAACCCAACTGATTTTAGAGTGTATAGACTCCAATCATGACGAAAATGTCCTGACTGGACAGATTATCGGAGAGTATCATACATCACACCTCGCTACACCCCCCTCCCCCAACCCCCAGTTTCGCCTCTGATTGTAACCAATATGAAAAACGTGAAAGAGGAATAGAATATGCGACAAATTGACTTGAATACCTCTGTTCCGCAGTATAGCCGAGCCACTACGTTTTGTTGATTGAATAATTGACAGGGTGTCTGTTTGTTTTGTTTTTATTGGGTTTAACGATACTTTCAACAACCAGGGTTACATCGTGTAGTGTATTGTTACAGGTCTGGGAAGCGGGAGTGAAACGACGAACATCGACGAGTAACTGTCAGAATCTCCAACAGAGTTAGTAGGGACTAAAAGCAAGTGCACCATCGGCGTGCAGTAAGTCTTAGAGCTCATCGCCCCTATGTCCCCGCGTGGGCAGGCGGGATTAAGTGTCTTGCATTAGGACACTACGCATAAAGCATAAAGGTGCCATGCTAGATCTAAAACATTGCAGTTCTCACATTTATGCTTCCAATGCACCATGAGCGCTAGGTTCCTTAGCCAGTTTCGGGGGGAGGGGGTGGGTGGGTGGTGCAAACCTGATATTTGGAAGGTCGTTGTGGGTTTGAGGCTTCCCCTTTTCTTAACTAGGACCCTCCGCTTGTTATCCCTCCTCCCACTTCGCTTAAATGGAAGTGGGTGGATGGGGTAAAAGCAGGAGCGTGCTAGTTAGGACTAGGCCTCCCGCTCTAAGATATTTTTGTTTAATTCAGTGCTCTTAGAGCGAATCTCGGGGCAGTAATAGAGTGTGAAGCCCTATATTGGAGATCATTTTAGGGTTCTATATGTTATCTGAAAGTTGCATTGGGCCAATATTCTTTTGTTTTGTTTTGTTTTTGTTTTCTTTTGGAGGGGAGACAACGAAACTTTTAGGAGGTCTAATCACTAGCTTTGAGATGGGTAAGGCGGAAATTCCCAGGGCCCTAGCTCTGGAATTTTTTGGTGTTTTAAAAGCTGAAAGTGGTGGGAAGGATTTTGGTATGGGGCTCCGACGCTGGAGGAGGTGCAAGAGTACGTGGTTGCATCACTGACCAGGTTCTATTCATATAAAAAAAACACTTGTTTTCCACCGGTCTTTCCTGCATCGTGGTGGTCACAATTATTTTTGAAGAAAAATGCACCGTACCTTTCGAAATACAGGTAATAAATTACCCAAACTGTAAGGAAATAAATGAGTAGATATTGTCAAGAAAATGCAGAGGAATGCTTCTCTAAGCACTATCTTATCGCTTCGTGCCTTCGGCGATCTCAAGACCCCTAACATCCTTTGTACACGTTGCCCTGGAGCCCGTCCTCGCCATCGGTTGCCCAGGGTCCAAGAACCCCCAGGCCTCCCTGTGGCTACGCCACGACTTTAAATGAAAAATAATTAAACTTACACCTTTGCATCTGAGTTATCCATTGCAAAAATCGGTTCACTTAACCTTTTACCCAACGTAACGGCCAAAACCGGCCAGCGCTATTCTCAAAAATCGCAAATTAATTTTCATTATTTTTTCATTTTTTGTCTCAAAAACATAGGTTATGACCCCTCATTGGAACGAGCTCGTTGAGCTCGTTCCAATGAGGGGTCATAACCTATGTTTTTGAGACAAAAAATGAAAAACAATTGTTTATTCAAGAATTTTTTTTGCAAGTGTCGTCTGCTTTTCATGTTAGGTAAAGGGTTAATGGAACTATATTTTAGTGGGGAGTTTTCTCAAAATAATTTGTTTCGAAAATGTCGGAATCAGGGCAACGCGAAATCGAATTGAATTATCGGGACGATTTCAAATCGATTCGAATTTCATTGCTTCGCAGACCCTAAAGATTATATTGTTGTTATATGCAGTTCCATGTAAAAAGCATAACCAAATTGCTTTATTATGCATAGTCATATGCACAGAGAAATTTCCGTTTTTAAGTTTGAGAGAAATATTTTACGTTGAAAACAGATGTGAAACAGGATTTTGGTCTTTTCATGTGCATTATAAATTAAGTTTTCAGTTATTGAAATATTGAGGAAAAGAGAAGATGATGATACTAATTTAATTATATTTCAGGTAACTGTCCTGTACAGAGAGGCTTTGGATTTAATGCAACGGCCAATATTTGTTTTAAGGTGGTAGGACAAACCTCCAGCTATACGGGTTCACAAAACAACTGCATCAGACAGGGTGGTCGACTTCTCTTACTGGAGAACGAGATTCAATGGACAACTATTCGTGATGTTCTGAGTGCAGGCAAGTATAATGATTATACGTCATTATGTTCTACTTCCTTAACCCTTTACCTAACACGGAAAGGCGATGACAATTGCAATCAGAATTCTTAAATAACCATTTCTTTAATCATTTTTTGCGTCAAAAACATAGCTTGTGATCTCTCATTGGAACGAGCTCATCGAGGTCGTTCCAATAAGGGTCATAAGCAATTATTTTGAGACAAAAAATGAAAAATGAATGATGATTTTTGTGAATAGCGCTAGCCAGTTTTGGTCGCTACATTGGGTAAAGAGTTACCATCGTTCAGTGGTGGATTCAGATGGGGGAGATCGCTCCCAACCCTTTGGGTCCATAAAGAAGAGAACTTCATCTATTTTTATGATTCCGCATAATAATTTGTGTTTGGATTCTGTCGGGCAGTGACTTGCCAAGAACATCTGGTCCTCCATGTAAAAAGACAAATTATCACTTCATCGCACAAGCTCTAAAGTTACCAGTCCCGTCATGTAAGGAATTCGAGGCTGTTATGGTCTGGAACCAGTCTAGCCCATACACAGTACATCACCTGTGTTTCAGATTTAATCGCCTGGAATATTTCAGCTGGGCGGAAATGTCAACTGATATATTGCAGACGGTTGAATCGAAAAGTTACGGCGGCGTAGAAGCGACATGTGATGTTTAGTTACTAAATTGAATATTCAATTTACTAAATTGAAAAAAACAGTCTTGTAATAAATTGAAAAAACAGTCTTGTAACAAATTGAATAAACAGTCTTGTAATAAATTGAATATTCGATTTACTAAATTGTATATACAATTTAGTAAATTGAATAAACAGTCTTGGAATAAATTGAATAAACAGTTTCGTAATAAATTGAAAAAACAGTCTTGTAATAGATTGAATATTCAGTTTAGTAAATTGAAAAAACAGTCTTGTAATAAATTGAATAAACAGTCTCGTAATAAACTGAATAAACAGTCTTGTAATAAATTGAATATTCAATTTAGTAAATTGAATATTCAATTTAGTAAATTGAATATTCAATTTAGTAACTAAACATCACATGTCGCTTCTAAGCCGCCGTAAAAAGTACCACAAACATTCATTTCCTTTTAATCAATGAAAGAAATGTTTTTTATTCGAGAAGTGATTTGACCGATTCTTTAACCCTTTACCTAACGAATCGACCGCATCCGCCCGCGTAATTTGCAAATTCAGCAGTTGAAAGAAATTAATTTTTCAAAATATTTCAACAAAACCATATCATGTGACCCCCTCATTGGAACGAGCTCATCGAGCTCGTTCCAATGAGGGGGTCACATGATATGGTTTTCTTGAACTTTTGTTTTTATTTTTTTAAAAATAGCAATTAAAATAATACATTTTGATATCGTCTGCTTTGGGTAAAGGGTTAATCACATTACAATACTGTTAGATATGTTTATAAACTACATAATTAAATTAAGACTCACCACGGTTGTTGTTTTATGATTGCGACGCTTGGTTCCATCCATTGTGTTAATATCTCGATTTTTCCAAGGCGTAATAAATATTTATTGAATATAATATCCATAACTAGAGCACGAAAGAATTACTGCATACCTTCGTGAATGAATAAGGAGTGATCGTTTGTTTCTGTCTTTGTCTTGAGTTATGAACCCCAAAACAAAGGCCAAACTGTGTAAATGGGCTTTGTTTTTTATTTATTTATTTATTTATTTATTTATTTATTTATTTATTTATTTATTTATTTATTTATTGATGTTTAAGGTCACATATTCATGCACAATGGCCAACGTGACCGTGACAGATTTACAGATGGAGGAAGTCGGAGTACCCAGAGAGAACCACCGAGCATCGACGAGCAACTGTTAGCTCCTCAACATTCTAACTCTGTTTCAAGCTCCGCTCAAGCAGGATTATATCGGTTGAAGACATGTTTACCATCGACGTGCAGTACGCTTTAGTACCCGCGTCATCGTGCCCCCATTTGAGCAACCGGGATAAAGTGCCTTGCCCACGGACATAACGCGGGTCGTCCCGGACAGGGATCGAACTCGGGACCTCTAGCATAGTTCATAACTCAAGAAATAGACAGAAACAAACGATTATTCCTTATAATGAAACTTGAGGGGGAATAAATTTGAACACTCTCTACTTTGCGGAGTTAAAATAAAAACCAGGTCGTATCATGGTTCCAAGTGATAACTGAACAAAAAGGCATGGTTTTCTAAAATTATGTTTGAAATAACGATACATTTCACTGAAACATATACTTGTGTCATTGAAAATTTTATTGCCCAATGAACTGCGTAAGTTAAAAGGCCACGCCCACATAAAACTTCAATCTCATTTTCCACTTGACGGGAGGGTGCTGTCATTCAAAACAACACTGAGTTAAATTTTATTATGATTTTGGCCATTTCCTGAGATATTGAAAACACAGTTTGTAAATGTGGAGTTCGAAATAAACCCAGATGACATGAAATTGGTTGAACTTTGTCCGAGAAAGAGTTCATTCAGGCTATTTGGAAATTGGAAAGTTTTGTTCGCGTGAGTTTCGTATGTGGATGCCAATGCTATCGACGTCACGTCAGTGATGTTGCGTTTTGTTCATGTTGTGCACGAAGCCGAATTGTTACGGAGGAGAGTGTTAGTCTTCATTGAGGAAAGATAAATCATGCTGATTCGCCTCTTCTATAACAAAGTCATTTTCCTTGCCAAAAATTTCATCCAGATCTCCAAAATCAAAATTCCCATTATGTTTACGTTCGATTTGGGTAAAACAATGAACGCAGGCGATCACCTATTGCATATAAAAAACATTTATAAGACTGATATTGGAGGCGTGGTTTAAGCGGGCCTAAATGGGGGTTTTTTTGGTTCATTTTTTTATGAAAAAAAAGAAGTACTTTAGCCAATCGTTTTGCCTGAAAATGCATGAACAGAAAAAAGGTTTTATTATGTGGATATGATATTAAACCAATGGAAGTTTTCGCCTAAACCCCACGAAAAGTGGGTAGATAAACTGCCCATAACAGCGTAGGATTCCTCACGGAATTAGACAGCTGACTGTAACTGGCTTCGATGTGTTGCGATCACTCATACGAACTATAGTGTTGTAATACAGCAGAATACAGAGTTGTCCTTTATAATAAAAGTCCCATGGTACAGCATTGAAAACTATTTATTGTCCCAACACATAATGATAAGTCATGGTTTACCTTGATTTTTTAAGGACACGTGGTAGGCCTGAGAGGAATGTTTAACAGTTAGAGGGATTATCACCTAACCTAGACGAAGTCGGGAACCGTTCATAAGCTAAGGGCTCATCGCTGGTATTGATTTCTCTCGAGTTGTTAAAACCAGGGACGCCAGATAAAATCATGTTATTACTCTTATTTCCACGGACCGGAAGCAGGCGGGGGCCTTTAATGAATTTTGATTTCATTGATAGCCCACCACCCGCTTTCGGTTGCATATAGCCATGAATTATGGAGCTGCACCGTGTGGGTAAAATCTATCGGGTTAATCTAGTAGAGAACTCCCGATAAGGTGGTAATAATGATGGTTTGTTTTGAACATATGTTAAAGAAGCTTATCTAAACAAAATCCGCCATGCTGATGTGGCGAACATTTTTCATTTCTGTTAAAAACATTTTCCATATCGGTGCAAGAACCACTTTCAGATATGAATCCGGAGTGTGATCTGTGATCTGAATAAACTTAATTTGTCAAATAGCATGGTTTAGGCGAACACATACATACCCTTCCAATGTCCAAGTTGCATTGAGGGGAAATCTTGCTTAAAATGTTAATATTTGTACAGTACGTGGAGAGTGGATTGTAAGTAAATCACCCGCGGAGTGGAGTTATCACCCAAGCTATAACTTTCAAATTTTGTACATATCGACAAAAACACAAGCAATGTTTCAGCCAGTGGACCTCCGGGTTTAACCCGGAGGTCTTTTGGCTGAAACTTTGCTTGTGCTGGTTAGTCTTTGCAACAAATTTGCAATTATTGCTTGGGTAATCACCCGCGGAGTGGAGTTATCACCCAAGCTATAACTTTCAAATTTTGTACATATCGACAAAAACACAAGCCATATTTCAGCCAATGGACCTCCGGGTTTAACCCGGAGGTCTTTTGGCTGAAACTTTGCTTGTGCTGGTTAGTCTTTGCAACAAATTTGCAATTATTGCTTGGGTGGAATCTCCACTCTGCGGGTGATTTAGTGATAATACACTCTCCACGTGCTGTAGCTCATCGAAGTAAATATCGCGAATTGCAACTGTCACATCTTTTTTATGTGATCATAGCTGTATCAACTGCAGCATATCCTACTAATTAGAATGTTGTCTGAAAACACTTGCGGAGATTTCACAAACACTTGAGGCCCGGTCATCTATGAAATTGTTGTATTTCTGTAGTGGTTTTGTCAGGGTATCTGGGCCAAGCACACAGTCGGGATATCATCATTGACAGAAAGTGCTCACCATACTTTTTGAACAAGCCTTTATCCCGAAATGCATCATCAAGATAGTTTTTGGTTTATATCAGCTTCATTAACTTTAACCCTTTGAGCACTAGCGGCCGTTTTTCCGGACTGGAGCATGATACGTCATAACGTCATTATATGGGATGGTTGTTCAGTAAATGTGTGGGGTAGACCAATCAATATTTTCAATGTGCAGCCCCGAGGCTGCACGTTGAAAATATTGATTGGTCTAACCCAAATAATGAATATGGACTCTTCTAATTGCTGCCATTGAACTTGAATGGAAGATACCACTAGAGTTCAAAGGGTTCAAAAAGGTTTTCGGTTTTATTCCTTTTGTGATACAATATATCAAACTTCCGGGCCTCAGCTCATATCTAACACAAAAAGAGAGAACCGTTGACATTGGTCTTGTAGAGGTTGGACCTCACGATAATGAGCATAAAGGTCAGTTTATTAAAGATTTGAATTATAAAATATGTTTTGGAAACCTCAGCATATCTTATTTATTGTATAAAATGTAAGCGCACCAAAAATGCACCACAAAAAGCAGAGATTTTCACCACGACCATTGTCACCAGACGGTTTCTGTTTAGACTCCCCTTAATGTGAGGTGTGGAATAAAGGACGTGTTCAGCAGTTTCAAAGCTGAAATATATTAATTGACAACGCCTACTCCCACACCACCCCCACCCTCCACACACACACATCACACTTTTTTAATTTTCCGTCGAAACCATTAATTTTGGAAATCGAATTTTAATAGATCCATTTGTTGTTTTGTTCCCACAGTGCCAAATCGTCATCCAAGGCCACTCCCAATCCATGACGTTTCATGACGTGAAAGCTTTCAGTTCATCAAACGTCATGGTGTTTACATAGTACGAAAACAAATAAAACTTTATTAACTTTCTTTTTCAACTGAGGGGGTGTGGGTGTTTGTGTGTATGTAGGTGAGGTTGGGTGCGTTATAGGTCTTCTGCTAATGTGTTGTGTCAAGGTATGCTTATTTTAAACTGAATTTTACCATCTAGTCAAGTGGATGAATTGATTCCAGAACTTGTATGTGGGTAAATAGTAAGTTTTCCGTTGTTGGAGATCTTCTTTTCTTCACCTCTTCCCTCATTAACCCTTTTCTGTGTGTTCCTGTCGCCATCCACACCTTGAAATACTGGTTCATTCTTTATCATGTATACACCCATGGTCACAACCCTGTGAGATCCTTCCGTCTCTGTATATAAGTACATAGCAAAGAACTGCCAGAGTTAGACAATTCAATTATCGACTTGCCTTTCTGCAAGTCCATATACAAGTATAATACTATTTCTCATAGCACTCCAACCGATGAGATCAGTTTTACATTTTATTTTATTTTATTTTTTGTCGTTTCTGGGGTTTTCAGTCTTCTTTCGGTACTATGATATAAATCTCTATGTTGGGTGCAGAGTGTAACAATCTAATAATGGTTGAATGTTGCAAACTAGCTGTACCCACTGATGACATTCGGATCTGTATGACTAGGGCAGAGCGGACAGCTTCGCATCCCCCCCCCCCCCCCAGATTTTATATCGTAGAACACGTGTCTATCCTGTATTTGTACCTACGTCATCTGACCCCCCCCCCCCCCCACCATATTTTACTTATATATTTATGGAATTCCCCCTACACACACGCGCAACGCGCACGTTCTAGGTCTATAATGGATCAATGCCTGAACGAAGCATTTTTACACGATGTTTAGCCGCATTACGCATAAAAACAACGCATTATGTAATAATGCAGCATTATACAATTAAAAAACCCACACTGCATTTGGCAGTAACACGGAATTATGGAATGAAAATGAAGCATCGCGTAACAACTGATTGTATGTTCAATTGGTAAAAGAGCGGGTTATTCTAGTGTGTTTTGCTCAACAAGGTTTCCCGCCCAGTTTCATACCATCCTCTAACGGCGAGCCAAAGCAAGTGATTCATTTCCATTGTATAATTCCGTCTTTCTGCGTGGTGCTTTGTGGGTTTTTTTAATTGTTTAATTCTGCATTATTACATAATTAGGGGTTTTTTTGCGTAATGAGGCTGGACATCGTATCATGATACTTCGTTCGGGCATTGATCTATTCTAGATCTAGAACGCGCGTGTGTTGCGGGGGGATTCCTAAAATATATAAATAACAATATGGAGAGGGAGGAGTCAGATGACGTAGGTTAAAAATCCAGGACAGACACATGGCCTACGATATATATATATATATTTTTTTTATTTTTTTTTTTTTTGTGGGGGGGGGGGGGGGGGGGGTTGAGGGTGAGTAGATGCGAAGCTGTCCGCTTTGCCCTGGATATACAGATTCGAATGTCATCGGTGGGTACAGCTAGTTGGTCACATTCAACCTTTATTAGATTGTAATACACCACATCTAACGACGAGCCAAAGCAAGTGGCTATAGGCATGTTTGTTCCTTGCATGTGTATGCCACATTCCAAAGGCAGTTGGATTGCGCTGGGAACCACGGGGCGGAGCAGTGCTTGATTTTGGTCTTACAAAGGTTTTGTACCAGTAAATTGCACCCGGTAACCTCTGCGTGAGGGGGAGGCCATCCCGTGGAAAAAATAGGTTTTAAATTGTTAGCATGACTTGAACCTTATATAACAAAGTGCGTTGGAGAGGAGATCAGGTGTTTTTAACGTCATTTTAACATAATCCTCTTCAGGATGCGCGGTGCATGATGGATATCAAGCTAGTTGTGCTGATTGCCCGCTTAAGTGATTATATTGTGACGTCATGCCATGAGGTTCTTGTTGCGCGTGTGTAGCTTTTGCTGTAATGATGATACGTGCTTCTGTCTTCCATTTTGTGTGTTGTATGCCGTCATCTTGGTTTCTATGATGTTACGTGGTTACTTTGGGGCCCCAATACCCCTGTACAGGGAGAGTGTGTTCGGAGGCTGTGCTCAATTGTATAGAGATATATCTGTTTACTGAACACGCCTTGAGCACTTCCAATCATTATACAAATAAACTCCGAAACCTTCTAGAAGCATGACATCTTTGATGATACTCGTTTGGTATGGATTGAACGTTGTGTTATATAGTAGCCAGGGTGACATTTAGGTTAGGTATTGGTGAACTGGGAGCTAGAAGCCAAGAAATCCGCGGAATGGTTGAGAAGATAGAAGCCATAACTCATTAGTTTGGAGATCAAGGTGGACCTTGGTGGACTAATTTTGACTGCCGTGGACCATTGTAGACTGATGTGGGACTTTTTGGACCGCCATCGACTTTTTTGGTCTGGAGTTGATTAATGTGGGCCACTGTTGACACTGATGGACTGATGTGGGCCTTTGTGTACTGATGTGAACTATATGGACTGATGACAGTGGTTTGGAAACTGCTGGAGAGTTTTGTGAACTGAAGATAGTGGCGGTTTGAGGACTTTTGGAGAGCACTTAGGAATATATGGAACTGTATATGGTGGTGGTTGGTGTAGTAGTTACAGTGGTGTGCTTAGTCGTTGGATTAGCATCTGAAATAGTAGTGGTGGTGGTTGCTGTTGTGGTTGTCAGTGTCGTAGTTGAAGTTGAATTTGCAGTGGTTGGTGTTGTATCTGTTGGTGATGATGTTGTAGTTATTGGTGTTGTAGTCGTTGGTGTTGTAATTACAGTTGTTGGCGTAGTGTTTGTGGTGGTTCGTGTAATGGCATGTGTAGTAATTGTAGTGGTTGTTGTTGTGGTCGTTGTTGTGGTTGTTGGTGTAGTAGTTGTAATGGTTGATCTTGTATGATATTACACATTTTGTATTCATATTGAAAGTCGTGGTATTTCGTGTCACAGTGGTTGATTTGGTGTAATTGTAGTGATTGGTGTCATAGTAGTTATATTGGTAATAGTTGAAACGGTAATTGTTGTAGTGGTTGTTGTAATAGTTCTAGTTGTAGCTGTGGTGGGTGATGTCATAGTTCTTTGTGGGTTCCGTGGGTGCAGTAAGTGACTGAAGTTGTTGGTGTTGTTGTGGTTGTTATTGTTTTAGTGAATGGTGTAATAGTAGTAATTATAGTGATTTGTGTACCAGTTGGTGTTGTAGTGGTTGTTGTAGTAGAAATTATTGGAGTTGCCGAGGCTGATATTGTATTGGTTGATGTAGTAGGTGTTTTAGTGGTGGGTCTTGTGGTGGTTGTGTAGTAGTGGTTGATGATGTAGTAAAGGTTGGTATAATGGTTGCTGTTTTTGATGAAGTAGTAGAAGTGGTTATGCGGTAGAGGTTGGTGCAGTAAAAGTTGATGTAGTTAATTTTGATGTCGTAGTTTTAGTTGTTTTTGCTGTTGTTGTTGTTGTTGTTGTTGTTGGTGGTGGTGGTGGTGGTGGTGGTGGTGTCCTAGTAGATGTGATTGTTTGTGAATGAAGTAGTTATAGTAATTGATGTAGTTGTTGCGGTTCTTGCTATAGAGTTATAATGGTTGGTGTTCTAGTTAGTTGGTTGTAGAAACTACAACATCAACCACTACAACTACTTAGGAACAACTGTAACACTAACCACCACAACGACAATATCAACCACCACTGTACCAACCGCTACTACTCCAACCACTACTACTATTAAACCGACCACTACACTATCACAGCAACACCTGAAAGACCAACCTCGACATCAATAAAACCAACTATTATTTCTCAAAACTCTACAGTATCATCCACTACAACTACTACATCTACTATTTTACGCCAACCTCCACAACCACAAGATAACATTAACTACAACTACAATACTAACCACTGCTGCATCAATAACCATATCTACTGTAACAACAACTGTATCGTCATCTACCACAACACTAACCACAACAACATCACTCCCCGACAACCACAATACGACCAATCTCATATACAACAATAACCACTATATCTACAACATCCACAACTACAACCAACAATCAAACCCACAACTACAACACCAACACTAACACATCATCAGCCAAAATTATTGAGCCAGTAGGTGTATCACTAACTACTACAAAACCAAACCACGGCAACACCAGGCCTGGCATTCTGAAAAATGCAGGAGGGCAAAAAATCGCTCTCCTCAATCAGCTTAGGAGAGCAATTAGCTTTACACAGCATTTTAAGTATCCCGTTGAACAAACTCATTGAAACTGAAACCAACAGACTACATCAGTGATTTTATTAACTTTACTAAGGTAAAGCGAAATCTCTTAGACATCTAGATGTCTCACTCAACAACCGAACACACACTTGACAAGACCTGTGTGTGTACCCAGACCTGCTGTTCTAGAAAGTCAAACGCCTACCACTACCACCTTCAACCCCCCAAGGGGGGTTGAAGGTGGTAGTGGTAGGCGTATGACTTTCTTGGACAACAGGTCTGCTTGAATCTACAGCCACATCCTGATGCAAGTGCTTCAAGTGACAGGATAGTAGTAATGGTAGTATATTATAGTGTCAATATTCCTTGAATAATTATCCCTCAAACTGTGATGTCAGTTGTTGAACTTGAAACTGACAGAAAAAAAAATATTGCTGTGACCCATTTTGCTTCAAATGATTGCAACTGTGTTTGGGTATGGTTGCAGCCATTGCCTTTTACCACTAAAACACTTTCAAAATGAAATTACGTGATGTTATGTGACTTCGAAGTTAAATTACATTTTTGTTTTACAACAAAAATTTAATGTGACCATAATACATGTAATCTCAATCATCCCAGACCAAAATATTTAGGAGGGCAATTTTTCGCTCTCCTTAATTCTTTCAGGAGGGCAGTAAGGAGAGCTAAAAAATCGCTCTCCTGAAATTGCCAAGCCTGCAACACCAACAACTACTACAACCTTTACTACATCAACCACCAAAGTGCTAAAACACCAACTACCACATTAACCACTACCATATCAACAACTACAACTACTGCACCCACACTTACTACATCAACCACTACAACACCAACTTGAAAACACTAGCCACTGTTACAAAAGTCATTGCCATCGCAACATCGACAGCACCAACACTTACTATAGTAACAACTACAATATACTGAAACAACTGCATCAACAATTACTCACAAATAACTACAGCTATATCACAAATCAATACACACTAACAACTACAGTTATTAAACCAACAACTACAATACCAACTCGTATAACACCAACCAATAGTAGCAAAACATGTGCTTTAAATCATTTCACCAGTATAGCTTGTGGTTTTAATGCCTTTATTACTTTCTTAGGGGCAGAGCTTGAGGTTTAACAACATGTACCTGGCTTTCATATGATGTAATGTCGCGGTGCATGAAAAATATCCTGTTGGTTAGCATGGTAGCTCCCGTGAGCGGTCAGGCTGCGACGTTATTGCCGTGGTAACACATGCCGAAGCTAGGAGCTACGAAACTCATAATCTAGTAATGTGGGCAGTGATAGGGACCTTTTGGACGAATGTGGATCATAGTCTTATGTGGTCTAATGTGGGTCTAGGTGTATTAAACTGGAGTAGAGTGGGCTTTTTGTGGACTGATGTTGATTAATGTAAGCCTCTGTAGACACGTGGGGGCTTTTGTGAATTGCTGTGGGACTTTATGGACTGGCGTGGGCCTCTATGAACTGACGACAGTGGTTTGGGGATAATCGGGGACTTTTGAGGACTGAAAATAGTGGTGGTGGGGGGACTTTTGGTGAGTACTTGGAACTTTAGGGAACTGAAGATAGTGGTTGTTGGTGTAGTATTTGTTGTAGTTGTTGGTGTAGTAGCTATTTATTTTATTTATTTATTGGTGTAGTAGCTATTTATTTATTTATTTATTTTATTTATTGAGGTTTAACCACACTTCCAGCAGGTTCATCTCATGTCCGATCACCATAACTACTATGACACCAACCACTACACCTCCAGTTACTGCAATCACCGACAACCTCAAATATCCACCAACTACGACGGCTACTTTGCCAACCACCTCAACTGCTATATCAAAGAAACACAACTACTACAAACACCAATACACCTGCAACACCCAACACTACAACATCAACCACTACACGAACTACTTCTAGAAGCACAACAATGCCAACTGGCACCACAACAACAAACCTAACGACTACAATAACAACACCAACTACTTTACTACTTTACCAACCACAACAACAGACAGCGCCAACCACTCATTTTTTATACAATTAACCACAACCACAGCACTAACAGCCACAGCTACTTTATCAAAAGCAACAAATACTTTACTTTACCAACTACCACAACTAAAACAAACCACTACAAGTACTACTTTAACCCTTTACCTAACATGAAAAGCAGACGACACTTGCAAAAAAAATTCTTGAATAACTAATTTTTTTCATTTTTTGTCTCAAAAACATAGGTTATGACCCCTCGTTGGAACGAGCTCGACGAGCTCGTTCCAACGAGGGGTCATAACCTATGTTTTGAGACAAAAAATGAAAAAAATAATGAAAATTAATTGGCGATTTTTGAGAATAGCGCTGGCCGGTTTTGGCCGTTACGTTGGGTAAAGGGTTAAACAAAAGCTGCACTTACTAAACCCACTACATCACCTACCATTACAACTACTACACCAACCACAAAGACCTATAGCACTAACTATCACAGCTACAACACTAACCACTACAATACAAATCACTTCAATTATTACATCAACCAGTGCAATACTTACCACTACAACCACTACAGCAACCAAAATAACTAGGACACTAATCCTTACAGCTCGAACACCAATTAATAGAATACCACAAAACACAGATAAAGCACCAACTATTATAATACCAACCACTACAACTGTTCCAACAACAACTACAACCACTGTATCAAAACTACAACTACTACACCAACTACTTCAAGAACCTCCACAAATACTACACCGTCCACTGCAACTGCAACACCAAATGCTACACCAAATTAACCAAATTAACAACTTCAACACCGACAGATACAACATCAACCACAGCATCAATGATACCAACAACCACAAGAGCAACCGTTACAACTACTACGCCAACCACTACAATAACTGAACCAACGACTAAACAAACCATTACACCAACTAATACAACAACTACTACACCAAACGAAAACTAATATGTTCAGTTCCCGATAGTCCCAAGTAATCCCCAGATCATCGCTATCTTCACTCCCCAAAAGTCCCAAGCAGTTGCCAAATCACTGACATTAGTCCACATCAGTCCGAACTGGTTCACATGAGTCCACAAAGGGCCACATCAGTCCACAAAAGTCCACATTAGAAAACAGAGTCCCACGTGAGTTCACATCTGACCACAAATGTCCATGTTAGTATTCATGGGTTCACGGCAGTCATTATTGGTCTATTGATCTACAAAGGTCCACATTTGTTTCCACACTACTGGGTTATACGTTTCGTAGCTGCTTGCTTCTACACCAATTCGTAGCCTTCTTGGCTTCTAGCACCCAGACCAAAGCCCACATGACCTCTGGCTCCCAACCCATAGACCACAGCTTGCATGGTTCTTGGGCGCGCTGGCTCACTGGTTAGCGCATTGGGCTTCATAACGGTCATGGGTTCGTTTCTGACCCGCGTTATGTGCATGTGTGCTTGGGTAAGACATTTAATCCCAGTTCCCCAACTGGGCGCACCGTCGCTCAGTGCACAGCGTACGGCACGCCGATGGTACGCATAAACCTCTTTGTGTCGGATTACAAAGCTGGAGAATCCGAGCCTTATAAAACAGTTTTAGGATTCATTTGGTATTTATGGTCGCTGTTGGGTCGTTTCCGATGAAGATATATATGCTCTGACACACACACATGCTATATTAGTCAAACTTGTTTACATGTATTTCTTCAAATGATTTTGATTTCCATTATATACCATCCACGGCCTCGATCAGTGATACTTTCCCGGGGGGGGGGGGGGGGGGTGGTAGCGGGGGACGGTGTTCCCCTACTGTTTTTCTGAGGGCGAACGCCGTTCTCCGATAATTTCAAGACCTGGAATGGCTTAATCTTGACGAATATCCAAGTGTAGATCGCAAGACGAATGAGTGCTCGGCGTGTACAACGCAGCGAGCACTCCTTCGTATTGTTGGCTATATTAAACCCATTTTCGTTATTTTAAGTTATTTTCCTTCCAAATTATAAAAATGATAAAAACTATTAAAAAAAGTGAGATATTTGAAGGAGTATATTTATATTTTCATCAAAAAGACAGTTGATGCATTGCACTGTGACATCTGGTGAATGATTTCAGCGATAGTTGGGTGTCTGACAAGCACACAGTCCAAGACCTCAATCCCTTGTAAATCCTCCAATCGCGGATCCGACGTGGCATACTCCTCACCAAATGTCCAGTATTAGCTTGGCTGATGTTATTTCATTCTTCCTGCAGTGCAGCGGCGAGTTCCTGGACATTGGTATGGGGGTTGTTGGCGTTGTCGTAGGCGCTTGCCAAACATTTCCCAGACGTTTGGTTAAAGGTCTGGACTTAGTGCTGGCCATGGCAGTGTAGTGACGTTCTGCTCCTGGAGGAACTCTGCAGCGACACGGGAATTGTGTGCTCTTGCACTGTCATTTTGGAAAATGAATCGACGGCCGTGACGTCGGGCAAATGGCACCACATCAGCTGCTAACATGTTGTCATGGTAGTACTGCCCTACGACACGCCCTTGGATGGCATGTAATGTTGTTCTGCTTGTCATGGCTATGCCTCCCCACACCATAACCGATCCACCACCAAAACGATCGTACTGCCTAACGGTTACGTAATGGTACCGTTCATTCCGCCGCCGCCACATTCTGTTTCGCCTGTTGTGGAAGTCGAGAGTGAACCTCGATTCATGACCTTGCTCCATCGACGATTGTCCCAGCGCTGTCGTGCTCCACACCAATTATGCCTTGCTGCGATGTGACGTTCAGCCAAACGTGGAATTATTTTAGGTCGTCGAGCGAACAAATTCCAGCTGTGTAAGCGATTTCGGATAGGCTGACCATTGACTCGCACATCTGTCGCTCGGTGCAGCTGCTGTCTAATTTCTGAGGCACTTTGATGGCGGTTACGTAATGCTGTTATTCGGATGAAACGATCCTGGTTAGCTGTTGTCTCCCCTGGACGACCTGACCTACATCTGTCATCAACATTACCTGTCTGACGGTAGCGTGACGACAACCTGCTAATTACCGATTGAGTAATGTTGAGAATTTGAGCCACTGCAGTCTGTCTGTTGCCAGCTACCAGCATGCCAACGGCACGTAAACGTTCGTCACGTGTCATCTTCGCATACCTCAAAAGTTACGTTTCGACCAGAAACTATTGATGAACGAATTTATACCAAGAAAAGAACGATGAGACCCCCGAGAAAGCCCGTCCAGTACAAATGAAAATTTCAAAACGTACCCCACAGACATTAACGCCTCATGCGAAAAACCTGCACGAAGTTTTCGTGGGCCGGTGACATTCATGATCCACACTAAACTTGATAACATATTGATATGTCCAATCACGCGTATCCAATACCATTTTCCGAAAATATCAACATCAGTTTGGATATCCCCTACTTTTTTTTAATAGGATATATATATACTGTCGGATGTAAATACGCAGAATGACATAATGCTTATGGCATCCTTGGTAAGTTGCGCGCACGTTTCTTTTTCTTTTTTTGTAACTCAATCATGTCTCACTTGCGCAATTCTGCGTTGTTTTGTTCTCGATAAAACGGGGAGGGTGAAGCATCTTGACTATCTCCGCGAGCAAAATAATTTTCACTGCAGAAAATCAACGAGAATGCGGGTCTTCATTAGCACATTTCAAAATGTTCCCGTAGTTTCCCTGCATCCAGAGGAGAATACCCCATTTCGTAATATCGCCAACAACGCATATCGCCGACCATTACTGCAATGATTACGACCCTGCCCCCCCCCCCCCCCACCAGATATTCCGCAGCTGTGGCGTTTCGAAACCATATCACCATACTCGCACATGAGACTGCCAAAGGATGCAAAACTGTGCTGCTTTTACGTTTCACTTCAGAGTAGAGAGATTCGCACAATAAAAAGCCAATAAGCCAACGAGAAACAAAAACACCACAAAACTTAATACAAATTAGACACCAGTGTTCAAAAGTCGGGAAAATTAAGACTATATTCAAGTAACGCTGACATACTGAAGGCAAAACGTTTTAATTTTGACATTCGTCTAATGCTTGAGCAACATTGGTAAAGGGACGTCGGAAGCATTACGAGGGCTACGGCCACACAAGGGAAACATGCACATATTTATACACATCAGAGGTAGCCAATATGCCTTCGTGGCTTGGCAGGAATACAATACACACTGCAATGTTCCAGTAAAACTAAAATCCTCGCTTAGTTTCTTTTATGTTTACGGCTTCAGTAGCATATGTTACCGTCGGTCGTCACCACGCGAAATATTTAAAATGACGTTGCCTTTTTCGCAATTATTCCATCAACGAAATGACTTGCAAGCCGCTTCATTTTTAAGATTTTTCACACGGGCAGCAGACGATGTAACGAATGGTGTAGTGTTTAAATTACAAATCAGTTTACGATTTGAACTGAGATGGAGTGGCCTCCATCTTTATCAGTTTTATTGATTATTTGTTCCGTGACGTCGTGGAGTACACGAGGGGTTTATTTACTTAACTTGTGACCGTTAAAGTTACCTTGTTCATTTGATGATGTGGGTTTTAGGCGATGGGTAGGGTTTTATTGGAAAATATACGTTATTGTCAGGGCTCAAAATAAGCGGTGTCGCGTCGCTTTTTGCTATGCAAAACTTGCAAAAAGCTGCACAATGTTCACTTATGTATAGCATTTTGCGATACAAGATAATCAACTCCAGCCTATTAGGCTGCAGTTGATTATCTTGTATCGCAAAATGTAAATGAAAATTTGCAAACAAATTTGAAAACTAGTTCACTGATGCTTTACTTCTGATTGTGAAACATTCCAGGCATAACTCAGATTAACTCTCCATCAAGCATCATTAGCAACTTCATATGTAAGATGAATTCTATTGGTTTAAATTATTCCTGTTTTTACAACATTTTGCATAAAATGTCCATTAAAAATAACTTTAAGCCCATCAAAATTAAAAATCCCAACTTCCATTTTTGAGAACTCTGTTACACAACCACGACGTCATTTGAAAATATCCAAGTCCATGCAACCCTTAAAGGCAGTTCAGTTAAAAAAAAACATAGTAAATGTTTCATGTGTTGCAGATCATTTGGAAATGCCCAGAAATGGATGGAAACTATTCTATCTACTTAGAAGAATTCAATACAATACAGCATAACATAACTCCGGTATACAAAAATAGCTATGCAATTTTTACAAAATGCTATTCATTTTTTTGAAATGTGTAGCATTTTGCTATGCATAGAAAAAAGGTTATTTTGAGCACTGGTTTTTGTGATGAATTGATGATGACATGGTCAATGTTACTGTCAATTCACAAAGTAACATATAATGTTGGGAACTCCCGCACCTCGACACTGAGAAAAATGCACCTTTTTTGTTCCATGTTTAACAAATTTCCCCCATCGGGTCGAAACATTGTTTCGGTTTGATGAGGAAATTTATAAAATAAGAAACCAATTCAGCCAACAACGTGCATCTTTCTCAGTCGCAGCTGTAAATTGCGTGTCTGCGTAGACTGATTGTTGCATTCGAATACAGGCGATACCTGAACCAAACCCTGGGGTTTTTTGTCGAATTTTCAAACTTTATTATTTTTGAAATGAAAGGGGACGCAAGAAAATGTCAGTGTACTTGGTCCGGGTGGGTGGGTGGTTACCGTGCGGCACAATGATGTAAAGTTTTCTCCAAAAATACCATAAAAATAAATTTGAGCTACCAAGTTAACTACAAGCATCAGATTCATAAAGTGAGATATGTTAGAGCATTATTTCATTTGGGGGGGGGGGGGGGAGGGGGAGGGGGGTGGGGAGGGACTTTTCTTGAAACTTTATCCCAAAATTCCAACTTTCATTAGCCATATCGGAGTGTGTCCGGTAATGTATGAGGAAAAAATTGCATTGCAAGAAAAATCTGTTTTCATATTTTCCACATGTACAGTTAAAACTAGAAGTCCTGTCACGAAATGTGCGCTTATCTAGGCTTAACTGCGCGTGTGAATTGCGCGCAATTCCCATGTCGAATGGCATCCAAAGCACGGCAGGTTCTCCTGGTTACTCATCGCAAACGCAGGCAATGTTTCTGCCAATGGACCTCCGGGTTACCCGGAGGTCCATTGGCTGAAACATTGCTTGTGCACAGGCCATATGTACAGGATTTAATAGCCTTACTATGGTCATAACGCGTAGATTAACGCGCAGATCGACGTGCTATCTGTGCGAATTTCATGACAGGACTTCTAGTTTTAACTGTATTCATTAGTTGAATGATGCAGGAGAGCATGGTGGGATTGAGAAGGAAATACTGTGGCTTGAACCAATTACACTTTGGGAAAATGTGGGACTCATGAAAAGAAAAAGAACAAAATTTATGAAAACTTGCCAGATGTCCCTTCATGACAATCAAACTATCAAGCTCAGTTGTATTCTGTAGAGTGTGATCTTTTTTATAACAGGGCGTTCTCGATTTACATTCTGTCTGTTCTGTTTAGCTGCTCTGTTCTTCACTGTTCCACCACAAAACACAATATACTGCCAGGCACGAACCTTTTCTTCGAACATTGCCCAAAAAGGGTTGCTGACTGATCTTGGAAAAAACTCTCATGAGAGGGATGGTGTCTCGGTAGGAGCTGGCAAAAACTTGCATTTCGGGGGTGATGGGTACTCCAATCTGGGAAAACAGAAAATTCCACCTAGTACCCAACAGCTAGGGTTTAATCCTGAGTACGGGAATTCAAGGGTTCCGGTTCCGGTTCCGAAAGCCGGTCCCGATAGCAGGGAAATCAATAGCACGGAACTGAGAATCACGCATGACACTGTTTGTGTTGAACTGAAGTTTTCAATGCTGAAAAACTGCTCCAACATAACTTTGTAACTTTGAAAGATTTTGTCAGCCCTTCCACGCCTGAACTTTTTACAATCCTGCTTCCTGGGGAACCTTTTTTTCTCGAAATCACTGTAGCTCTCAAAAAGCTCCGGAGGACTCCTCTCTTCAACCGAAAGATGTTCACACGCTTCAAAGTTCAAACTCGTGTTCATTTTCAGAATCACAAGTATCGCTCACTATTCACAACCTCCTTGAACATCAATTCCTTCTTCACTGCCGTCTGCTTGAGGCTTGAAGTTTGAAGTTTTGGAGAACGGACCGAGTTATTGCATCAACTAGATTGTTTTTATCTGCACTTCTGAATCCTGCATTTTTACGAGAGTACCGTGACTTCGTAAAGGGAATCAAACCATGTGGCAGAGCGTTTTCTTCTAAAATTGTCGATGGAGTTTCTGAATAGAATGTATTACAGACCTGATTACAAAATACTCAAGTACACTATAAATTTAGAAATATTTATGCCAGCTTATTATGCCTGCACTGTATAGAAATAGTTTATTTAAAGGAATATAATAATAAAATTGAAAACGAGAAGTAATAACGAATTCCTTTTAGTGGATAAGTCAGTTGAGTCGACCTGAGAATTCGATTTCGCAACTATTATGAACAACCTATAGAACGTGGAGAGTGTATTATCACTTAATCACCCGCAGAGTGGAGATTCCACCCAAGCAATAATTGCAAATTTGTTGCAAAGACTAACCAGCACAAGCAAAGTTTCAGCCAAAGGACCTCCGGGTTAAACCCGGAGGTCCATTGGCTGAAACATTGCTTGTGTTTTTGTCGATATGTACACAATTTGAATCCACACTCCGCGTACTGTACAGTTTCTTCTTTAGATTCACTGAACACCCACTTAAAGAGCGAAATACGGAGCCACCCGAAGCTTGTGAATTCCAATGTCTACGAAAATCAAGCGAATCTTAACAAAAGATAAAAAAAATACCCATATTAAAGCGAGCGCACTGAACACGCTAACTTTCACACAACCCGAATGACGCATAAATATTGATGTAACAATACTGCAGCATGGGTATTCGCGTGTATTCAAAAGAAACACGACACTTTAAAATAGTTTTCATTTGCGTGCTTTTAATAATTTTGTTTCTTTAACCTGATGTACATGGTATGTACCAAAATGATTATTACGAGAGTAACTGACCTGGTGTTATGTACTTTGTGAAGCTGATAATAGAGGATTAGCCATATCTTATTCATAGCGGGTCCAGTGGGAACCCAGGGGACGATCACACACCCCGCCCCTTTGGACCCATGAAGAAAAGAACTGCATCCTATTTTTATGCAGCTGATTTCACAAAATGCAGAGTTTTAAGAACTTTTATTTTTGGTGGATTATATGTATGCTCCTTCCCAAACTCCCTTATCAAAAATCTAGAGAACCATTGCGTCTCACTCCATGGGCAGGGACTGCGGAGAGACTTTGAAAGTGAGAGTGCTTAAGTATAAGAGGGGTTCCAGCATCTCTTATAAATCATGTGCGTGACCAAAGAATCAATCTGAGTGACTTTTGGAAAGCAGTGGATTACCGGTACTGGGGTTTAATATATTCCCGATTTTCTATAGTCACGGGACGGGAATGAATTTGCACACAAAACCGGGAAATGTCCCAAATAATATCAAGTAAATTTACGAGAGTAACAAGATGCATTTATTTTCGTGGAGAACACATGAAAACATATATTATTGGCAATAGGCCATCTCCATACGGAAAAGTTCTATTCCTAAGAAGAAGTGTGAAAACCCAAACCCGCTCCCAACTCGTCTTCATTTTCAAAATCGCTAGTTTTATCACCACTTCCTCCTGGTTTCAACTCCCTCTTCACTGCCTTTAACCTTTTACCCTGTCCAACGCAGACGATATCAAAATTTATTATTTTAAATATATTTTTTTTAAATTTTTCAAACAATTTCAACAAACCCATATCATGTGACCCCTCGTTGGAACGAGCTCATCGAGCTCGTTTCAACGAGGGGTCACATGATATGGTTTTGTTGAAATTTTTTGAAAAATAATATTTTTTCAACTGCTAAATTTGCATATTACGCGGGCGGATGCGGGCGATTCGTTAGGTAATTTATTTATTTATTTATTTATTGGTGTTTAAGGTCACATACTTATGCACAATGGCTAATCGTGATCGTGACAGTTTTACGGGTGGAGGAAGCCGGAGTACCCGGAGAGAACCACCGAGCAACGACGAGCAGCTGTCAGCTCTCCAACAACGTAACTTTGAACTCTGCGCCGCAGCACAGGCAGGGTTAGACTGGTTGAAGACATGCGCACCATCGACGTGCAGTACGCCTCAGTACACAGCGTCATCGTGCCCCCATGTAGGCAATCGGGGTGAAGTGTCTTGCCCAAGGACACAACGCAGCTGCCGCAGGTGGGATTCGAACCGAGGACCTCTCGGCTTGCAGCCTGCACCTCTACCAACTGAGCCACCGCGCCCCTATTCGTTAGGTAAATGGTTAAGCAGAGGAGACTGGTGACGGCAGTTAAGAAGGAATTGATGTTGAAGGAGATAGTAAATAGTGAGTGACCCTTGTGGTTCGGAAAATGAACACGAGTTTGAACATTGAATCGAGTGAAAGTCTTGCTGTTGAAGAGAGGAGTCCTCCAGAACATTGAGAGCTACAGTAAGTTGGAGAAAAAGGTTATTCAGGAAGCAGGATTGTGAAAAGTTCAGGCATGGAAGGGCTGACGAAATCTTACAATGTTACGTTTATGGCATGGCAGTTTTTCAATTTTGGAAACTTCAGTTCAACACAAATAGTGTCATGCGTGATTCCCGGTTCCATGCTATCGATTTTCCGAGTATCATGATCGGCTTTCGGAATCGGGAACCCGGACATTCCCGTTCCCGGGATTAATCCCGATCCGGTACCAGTGGTCCACCACATCCCTAAAATCGCCTAGATTGCACAATAGGACCAATAGGTGTTATTTGGCGCGCTATTTGCATGCGATGCTGCCCACGACTCGGAAATCGCCAACGAAAAAGTAAGTTTTTGGTATTTATTGATTTATTATTTATTGAGAGTTAACGGCACCTTCGACAGCCGGGGTTACCACATATCGGGCGGATGAAGTCGGAGTATCCGGAGAGAACCTCCGAGCATCGGCGATCAACTGTCAAACTCCCCAAAGTACTTACGTGTACGCCACACAATCAGGGTTAATACTTGCTGAAGAAAAGTGCCTTACCGCACATCGCCACCATGCCCCCACATGGGCAATTAGGATTAAGTGCCTTCAAGTACACGACGCAGGTACCCCTGGCGGGGATTGAACCGTGTGCCTTCGGGTTTGAAGTCCAATGCCGTTACTAATGAGGTACCGCGCTCCCTCTTAGTATTAAGCATGCCAATAACAAGCAGCTAAGCTCATGATGTTTAGTATTTTGAAATATTGTGAGCATTGTTTACAAAGAAGCTAGGGGACTAGAATTCTCACCCCACCCCCTCCTTAACCGCCCCCGCCGCCCCTGATAGAGTCCAGCCTGTGAGAAAATATCTTCGAAGAGAATGTTTTTTCTGTCGTTTGCTTCATAAAGTATTTCAATACTTTACTTAACACGACAAATGTTTACCTTATCACACTTCTAAACACACAGTATGTTCCTAAGGTGTCTGACATAGTTCTGTTCATGTGCTCCTCAGATAATAGCTTTTATAAGCAGCACATTGGTGATTGGAGCACAAACCCCAAATATTAGTGGAGCAAATAAGTTTCAAAAATGTTAGAACCACCGCAATCTCTGAGTATGTTGATTGAGTTCAAAAAAGTCTCACGGGTCAGTTCCTTGTGAATAAATATTGACATCATCAGTCTGGTCAATTTCGAGGATAACTACTTGTTTTTCTCAAGTTTCCAGCGATTTACTGAAGAGAACCCTTTACTCAATGCAGACGATATCACAATTTATTTTAAATAGCATTTTTTAATTTTTTTCAAAACATTTCAACAAATCCATATCATGTGACCCCTCTTTGGAACGAGCTCGTCGAGCTCGTTCCAAAGAGGGGTCACATGATATGGTTTTGTTGAAATTTTTCGAAAAATAATATTTTTTCGGCTGCTGAATTTGCATATTACACGGGCGGATGCGGGAGATTCGTTGGGTAAAGGGTTAAGTGTTCTGTGTTGGTTTCCGCAATGACAGTTGGTTGCTATGGGGACGAATGACTTTCAACAGTGATCACGTGTTATGGGGTTGGTTTGATCTGGGTAATCTCGACTGTCATCAGTAGAAAAGCTACAGCAAGTGATTACCGAAATTATAACTTCTGAGAAAAGTATAAGAAGCACCAAAGCAATAAACTAGTCTACTTTATCTAACAAAGGGCCGTAGTACCATTGTGTTCCTAGATGTTTATTCTTTGTTTTTTTCTTTTTGGAGGTTTGGGCGCGTTCATTTTAAAAAAAAATGCTTATGACCTCTTAACTGAATAACCTCAATAAGAAAAATGACGAGCCCAGACCCTTGCTAAGAGTAAGCGGTTATAAAAGACAGTCTCAACTTTCCCAGTTCTATTTCGTTTCTGAATCAATCATTTTATCATAAAATATTGAGAGTCCATTGCCGTAACTAATGAGATACCATGCACCCTCTTAGTATTAAGCATGTTCTGTGACTTTTTTCTGTTCATTATATACTCTCCCAAAAAAGAAAGTGTGCATGCTAAAAAATAACACTAAAAAAAGATATATATCATTTTCATTCATGGAAATTTTATTCAATCACAGATGAATCAATTTGTGATCAACACGAGAAATTTCATTACGCTACGATGAATACTCTTGGTGCCATGGAGAGTCAAAGACACTAAGGGTCAAACACAAAAGTCACACACTCAATATCTGGTATGACCTCCGTCTGCACCGACTACTGCTGTGCATCTACGCCTCATGGAAGCGAACAAGTTAGCATGGAAGTGGGTTTGGGTAGGGATAGGTTAGGGTTAGGTAGGGTTAGGGTTAGGTTAGGGTTAGGCTTAGGTTAGGTTAGGGTTAGGGTAGGGGTAGGGTTAGGTTAGGCTAACCCTAACCCTAACCCTACTCTACACCACTGCAGTCGAGCACGACGATGACGTAACGTCAAAATCGGACGAATTGCAGGTCTTCGAGGACGTAAGCTGTATTCTCTCAGCCGGTTGATTACTGTTTGAGGATGTATCCGTCTCAGGTTAGGGATGTTCCTGGCTGTCGTCGTTGCCGTTTGTTGCCGGTTCCGGAGATCGACGACACGGATATACCGATCTTGTGCAGGGGTGGTAACTCGGGGTCTCCCGGAGCGGGGTCGGTCTCCAACGTCATCATGTTGTGCATGTCGATGGACTAGCCTGTCTACAGTGTTACGGTGGCAGTTCAAATGCTGGGCAACCTCTCTGTGTGTTCTGCCAGCTCTAATCATACCCAGGGCAAGGAGACGTTGATTCATTGTCAATCTTGGCATGCTAATGTGGAGTCGTTTTAACAGCAGCGCAAGTTTGAATGTGAACGATAGGAAGGCCTTACTTTAGTGTTTAAATACCCAAGGATTCACACTGCTGCATGAATTTTCAGACTCTCCACGTGCAAAACATGCCTTTTCACAAACGTGCAGCACGTCATTTAACGTTAATGCAATTTTAACGGGGAAAGCTGTTTTTGTGTTCAATATAACTTATTCATGAACAGGTTAACACTCTTTACACCTACGAAATTATTTTTTTGGAGTTTGATCATTTTCTGCAATGCACACTTTCTTTTTTGGGCGAGTATATCAACAGCATGCGCATCGTGACATATAATACCGACACTATCCTTTCCATTAATCAAATGTCTAGGAGGTAAGATTTTCCATTTTTTCCACGGAAAATTAAAAACTAGCAAATTACTAAAGAACACATTCGCTAAATAAAGAGCCAAAGTGGACGTTTTCTCTGGTTCCGCTCAACAGTTTTCAAGGGATTTCCAAAATTCTCTTCAAATACGAATACTCTATTACTTAGTTATCTGACGCATGACATGTACAGTACGTGGAAAGTGGATTGTAACTAAATCACCCGCGGAGTGGAGTTATCACCCCCCCCCCCCCCAAACTATAACTTTCAAATTTTGCACATATCGACAAAAAACACAAGCAATGTTTCAGCCAATGGACCTCCGGGTTTAACCCGGAGGTCCATTTGCTGAAACTTTGCTGGTGCTGGTTATGCTTTGCAACAAATTTGCAATTATTGCACGGATGGAATCTCCGCTCTGTGGGTGATTTAGTGATAATACACTCTCCACGTACTGTATTACATGTTTCAAATTCATTAAAAACATATAACACTTTCTGACTAAGTAGAATTAAACAATCCGAATGTGAGTGAAATAATCTCTTGTCAAATGTCATTTTCAGCCACCCAGCATCCTCAAAAGCAAAATGTTCCCATTACTCCTATTTACCTAACCGTGGAGAATATAACTGCCTGTTTCTGTGATATGAAAAAAACAAATGTTTGCTTCTCATTTTTTTAGATAAATGCCTGCTAACAACTTCATGTAAAAATGACATTTTAAAAGAATAGTCAATTGTTCGAAGCCACTGTTCTCATAATTCCTCTGGTAAATTACCCCTGTGCATCAGACTCTAACTCTGTGATCAATACCCAAAACATCAAATTCCCTTTTCCAACAAATAGCCGAAGGTAATCATATATCTGATACTAAAAATATCTCTAATTTACATGTCATCTGTTTCAACATATGCCCTATGTTCAGAGTGTTACCTCTGTGCAATAGTGTGAAACCGTAGTGCGACCCCGAGTTGCTTCTAATTGGCTTGCCATACAAAACCAATATTTCCTTTTGAAACTTTTGGTAAGCGAAAACAACAAACAACTACGATAGCTGTCTGTTGCTTTCGTTTATTAAAAGGAAAAAGGAAACTTTGTCTTATTTTTTACTGATGTTATTGTTTTTTTCTCAACAATGACATGCTTCCCAATTGGACCTTCTTCGCCAGACAAATAATTTCAGGGGAGGTAACTTTATCAAAAGTCGATTTTCATTACTAAATAAGTCAGGACAGTTGACGAGACCAGATCAACTTGGCCACATCCGACGTCCAGTGCACGACGTTTCATCTGACTGGTCTGGTTTCGTCAACATTATGGAATACGGCGGCCCAGATTATTTGACTGATGTATTAATTTGTATGCTTCACACCGTTTTTTCAGAATGGGCGAACAGAAATAATTTCTGGGTGAACGGAAGAATTAAGGATGGTGATGCGACATTCCAAACGACTGAAGGCACTCCGAACACGTATTTCAACTGGAATGCATTCCAGCCTGATGGAAACTTCACAGTAAAACCTTACTGTATTGGCCTCTACAGAACAAACTGGAAAATGCGTGATCTCTGGTGTCAGTATGGTTATTGTTCTATCTGCGAAATGATTCTTCTTTAATTATTCAACCGATATGTGACACTTGTCTTTGTGGTTGAAAAAATGAAGAATAAACAGGATAAAAAAGTTTGATTTCAATTGCTATCTTTACATCTGAAAGCGCCCCCTTCGGATAAACGAAAAACGACTGTGGTTGAAATAGAATGTCTTTCAGATCGACCTAACATATACAGTGGGGCCGTCGTGGACAAGTCACTTTCACGGGTGGACAGTATTTCCACGGATGCAATCATGTTATAGTCCAAACGCTAATTATTGGAATAATCATTCAAACATTTAATTAATGAAGCGCCGTGTACAACCCGGTGCTTCATTGATTAAAATTTGCTGATGATGACTTTTATTACCTGGTAAGGTCATGCATGGACATCACTGCCCATGCGTGTATTGCGATAAATGCACGGCCACTGTGCTGTAAACAGAGAATTGAGAATAACATTGTCTTGGACAAAGTTTTCAGATCATGAGAGAAATTTCATGTGTACAGTAGAATTAACGAAAAGTGTGAATTGCACAAAATATATTTATTTGTTGGGGTTTAACAACACTTTTGACACCATGCCCACATCATGCTTGACAGTGTTACGAGTGCAAGTAGTCGGAGTAAACTGTGAGAACCACCGAGAATCTCTCAAACTCCTCAACGTACCAAATCCACACAAGCAGAATTAGCATTGGTTGATGGCAAGAGTACTATTGACGTACATTATACCTTAGTACACATTTCCGCCGGGTGATTAAGTGGATTGCCCGAGGACACAGAGCTGTTGCTGCTGGTCAGGATCGAACGTGGATCTTTCGGCTCTTGGTTTAATTATCTAACCACTGAGCCACCGCGCTACCAATTTCATAATAAATAGACCATTTTAGCACAGCGCCATCTTACATCCGGGACTCGATTTGCCCGTCGAAACCAGCCATTGAGATTTGTTACTAAAAATTGCACTCACGTCTGCTGTACAGTACTGGACGCTACATTCATATCGTTTGTTTCCACTTTATACATATTTTTTGTCAATATGTTGTTCTGTTGAAACAAAGTTCGATTGTGCGCATTCCTATCGTACTGCAAACGAAACATTTTAGCTTTAAAGAAGCCGAATGTACATTGTAGTTGAGAGTTGTGACGAACGCCGGAATGAACATGAAGTATTTTAACAAAAACATTATAAGTATGGAAAATAACATCGAAAAATATACAAATTTCTAACACCCAAACTTTTTCTCTCTTTGGGGGTGCGAAGGTAAGCAGATTAGGGAAATTGTCGAATTTTAATTGATAAAATGGAGACGAAAAACGAGGCCTTCAATGCTGATCAGCAGCTCAGTACACGTGTGTGCAATGTTGATAAATCAAGCCGGTCTTTACGGTCATATCGAGTCCCGGATGTAAGATGGCACTATGTAAAGATGGTCTATTGGAGACGGGGAGATGATTTGACACAAAGTCTGTGAGGAAATGCCTAAATGATCCGAAAAAAACAATTGGCACTTCATGTAAGGCTTTGGGTTACGTTGTGATATTGTGGTAAAGCTAAAGAACATAGTCCCTAGTAACCTGTGTATTTTAAATCGTTCCGTACAAAAATGTTATTGATGCAACGATTCAAACCTTATTAAATTATGTTCCAATTAGACAAAATTCACACATTCTGCTTGGTCGAGAGCTCGCTAAGTTTTTTATATGTTTACGGCTCCAGTACCATATATTACCGTCTGAGGTCACCGTGCGTAATATTTGAAATGACGTTGCTAGTTTCGTAATTATTCTGCCAATGACGCAACTTGCAAATCGCTTCATTTTTGTAGATTTTTCATATTTACACCAGACGATGTTCCGAATGAAGTGTTTAAATTACAAATCGGTTTACGATCTGAACTACGATGGCGTGACCTCGACCTTTGCCCGATTTATTGATTATTTGTCCAATGAAGTTTATTTGCTAAACTTGTGATTGTAAATGTTGCCTTGTTCATTTCACGATGTGGGCTTTCAGCTATGGCTAGGGTCTTATTGGAACATTACACCTTGTTGTGATGATTTGTCGGTAACGTGGTCTTAGGTTTGTGGCTCTGGTCGTACAGTACGTGGGGAGTGGATTGTAACGAAATCACCCGCGGAGTGGAGTTATCACCTGAGCTATAACTTTCAAATTGTGTACATATCGACAAAAATCACAAGCAATGTTTCAGCCAATGGACCTCCGGGTTTAACCCGGAGGTCCATTGGCTGAAACTTTGCTTGTGCTAGTTATGCTTTGCCACAAATTTGCAATTATTGCTTGGGTGGAAGCTCCATTCTGCGGGTGATTTAGTGATAATATACTCCACGTACTGTATGTTCAACCGAGATGCTCCAACCCGCAAACTTGAGGCCACGTTACCATCATTTCATCGCAATAATTTATAATGTCATCGGATGTGCATTTATTTTATTCCAGGTCACTGTCGACGCTTGTGATTTAGCGTAACAATATAACTCGGTATTTTTCTGAAGTGTTATTGAATGATTGTGCTTTTTACCGCTTTTAAAGTATGAATGGCCGACATAATGAACAACATAGAACTATGGGGGATCAGTTATAATTTAAAGGGCTGTTGGGTTAGAGTATTTCTGATTCTCCATATATATTCATCACCTATTTGAAGCGGATACTATTATATAGGATGATGACCCACGGAACACAAAGGTGAAAAAGTTAACAATATTCAAGAATATTCTAAGCATATTGCTTCGAAATTTTATGGGTGACCCTCTTTATCTAAGTGGAGTCTGGAGAAGGCTCCTGATTACAACTGTAGAAGGAGATGTTCAGCTCGGCCTTCATCTGTTGGCTATCATGCGGCTGTGGAATATGGGTGCCACGTAGATGTCATGGTATTCTATGTCAGCAGCCATGTTGTGAAACCATTGTCATGGAGATGGTTGATGTGAGTGCAAATGCGCAACACCTGCTGTTAGGGTAACACGTGGTTCCGTCGTCCATTTTGTATGATGGAGGCGCCATCTTTATTTCTGTGGTGGCATGTAGTTTCTGTGTAACCAACAGTACTGTAACAGGGCGTGGTGTGTTTTGAGTGTATGCGCAGTGCTATGGCAGTGTGTCGAAAAAACGGAAACGACTCAGCAACTACCACAAATAACCCTAAACGGTCGACAGCTACCGAAGACGACAAAACTGGTTCCCAAAACGACTTTATCCCGTTCAAGCCTTGTTATTCTGGGTCACAACCCTTGTTTCTACCTCTGTCTATTACTCCTAAGGAAGTACTGCTTGATTGTTTGAGAGAGTACTTCTCAAAGAAGAGGTCTTTTTCTGGAAAACATTTTCGGCTGTCCAACAGCTCCTAATGTTGATCCATCTACTCCTCTCCTTATTCTCCGTGTTACTAATTTGGATTGAACCAATCGGATAGCTTCATCGAGATTGAATAACCAATCAAATCATTTATTCAACTTAGCCAGCACCTGTCGTCTTCTTCACTCCAACGATTATGATCCCTGTCTCAGTGCGCGAGCATAACACATGCAGCACATAGGCGCAGGCTGAAATTACTAACGTATGCCCGAATGAGCAATAGCAATATGTACACAAACCGCAGCACATGACGACATACGAGAATTTGGGGGCCATCGGAGGCCGCTGTTTGGAAAATAATGGGACCAATGTTTCGGGACTTGTAGGACCAGTAACAGAAATATAATTGGTGTTGAACTTACGTCTTAACCCAGTACTGAAGTAGTTCATACCTACCACTACTGGCATCTGCTTCTAGTGCTCTTGCGTCCAGATCCACTCCCTTGTCTTCGTTCAGTACAGCTGCTAAGCCAATCTCTACTACTATGAGACTTGCTTGTGTATTAATGCACACACCACAAGCCGCACATGAACACGGTACGGAAGGGCTAATATGTCCCACGTGTTACTCTGCACAATACAACGTGCACACAAAACACGCATCATATTCGAGCGGTGAGTGTTTGGGAACCACCGGATGCCAGGCATCGTGGACTGTTAAGGCAAATTCTTGGGGACTTTATTGTATAACATATCAAATGAAAAAAGTGGAAGTAGATGATGAAAGAGTATTTGAAGAGAGGGAAGTGGCAAAGTGGTCAGGAAACTTTGAAACGACATTCTTAAAAGTTTGAAGAGAAAAATCATGGAATAAAATTTAAAAAAAGGTAATGATCTATGTACATCACTTTGTTAGTATTTTTGTCAACTGTTTCTAAGTTGGTGTGTTAATTGTTTTTTCACAGCAGCACAAAAAACGTTCAACGAAAATAATTTGTCCGTGAGTAAGAAAACATATGACAGAAAAAGAAATGTGTGTTTCGAACAGTTCACAAAAAAAGTTTTTCATTACACAAAATATTTTTCTGAAACAGAAAATTTGTGCAAGTAACTAGTTTTCATGACGAAACAAATAATTTGCACTGAAAACACTTTTTGGGAAAACATAGACATATTTTTCATTAAGTTAGTTTTGTTTCAATGTCTTTCAACACAAAAACTTTTTAGAAAAAATCTTATGTCATTAGTTTTGATAAGACGAGATGTAACATTGGCTCGCGTTGTTGGGTGTTTCAACACACTAAACCAAATGCACTCGTGCAGGGTGAAGGATGGGGCGTACTTTCTGATTATGGAGCAAATGCTCAGTCCTTTTAGCTTCGTCGCAGAGCCCCAAACCCAATCAAATATTGAGTCTCATGCAGTGACGCCTTACGTTTAGCAAATTAGATGTGAAAGGGGAAAAGTAAGGAAATAAACTAGAGAAAGCTGTTTGTTTATATTATTTGGGTCACAACATCGTGGATGCGCCAGGACCCCCCCCCCCCCCCCTTAAAATCCGAGTTGAGCTTTCCGAGTTGCAACATTTTTTGCAAAAAAAAAAACAAACTCTTTTTCTTTTTCAAAATTATGGAAATAATCGGATGTTGTGACAATTTTACATTCTTAAAATATACAAAAATGCACTCACTGTTTCTCAATATACAATTCACCAAACCGATAAATTCATTTAACTGGTAGAGTGCTGGAAGCCCATATTTGGGCTTTATTCTGAAATGCAGGTACCACAGCTTGAAGGCTCATATTCAGTGCATGTGCTTTGTATTATCTTTGAAGTGATATTATTTAGTCTGTAAGGGTTTGCCTTGTTACAATTTATGGGAGAGTGCCCAGAGGCACTCTCCCATAAATTGTAACAAGGCAAAGACATGTGTATAAGATTTGATGGTCAAAAATAATTTAGCACTCTACCAGTTAAAGGATAATGCAGAATGTATTTCGCTGACATTGATTTGAAATAGCATAATGACCCCCAAAATGATGACTTTTTCCAGCAAATTGTCATATTTCAAGCTTTTTTCTCGTGTTTCTCAAAACGTAGACGCCAGCAATCTGTTGTAAAAACTGCACAGACAAAATATGACAGAAATGTGTGTTTCAAATATGTAAGACAAAAGAAATGTGTGTTTCAAAAACTTTCTTTGCTATAATATGCGGGATTAGCGATTATGCCTGTCGCAAAAAGTCAATACTTGTAAAAACATAACCCTACCCCATAAACTGGTTCTCACCGACCAAGTCACATTTTACTATACTACTCTGTCTATTTCCATCTCTATCTTCAACAGATGGAAGATCTCTTCCGAACAATGCCCATGGAAGACTTCAAGGCATCTACGGAGAAGGGATTATTAACGATCAGAAGGTCTGACAAGTTCTGGGACAGGATTTTTCAGACCAAACCATAGAGCAGTGCCTTATGTGGATGCTCAAGGTAGCTGCTGGTCTCATACCGGCAGGGGAATAATGGAGAACCCTATTGCGTTATTCAAGTCCACACTGGTCATAGTGACCAACACCGAGACCTTGGTAAGAGCGCACAATAAAATGACATCAGTTACAAAAATAAATTCCTCACACAGTTGTCACATTCTCCACTCCGCATTAACTCACTGCAGTTAATCTCACTGTATTACTTTCCAAAGTGTGATTTACTGGGATTTCCGGGTTTGATTATTAACGATAACTTCACAAGTGAATTATGCAATCAACAATTGGGTCATGTATCCATGCGCGCAAACGAAGACGCTTTGCCGTGGGTGTAATGTAGACTTCATTGTTTTTTGTTTTTTTTTAACCCTTCACCTGACATGAAAAGAAGAGGAAACTTGCAAATAACTTATTCTTGAATAACTATTATTTTCATTTTTTGTCTCAAAAACATAGGTTATGACCCCTCATTGGAACGAGCCCGACGAGCTCGTTCCAATGAGGGGTCATAACCTATGTTTTTGAGACAAAAAATGAAAAAATAATGAAAATTAATTGACGATTTTTGAGAATAGCGCCGACCGGTTTTGGCCGATACGTTAGGTAAAGGGTTGAATAATATAATTATCGATAATAATGAAAAGTAATAAACAGAGTAATCGCTTGACTGGACTGGTTACGTGAAATAATTCATTCGAGGCGAGGGACTATATTGTAAAACACTCGTGCGCATTCGAGCACTTGGGTTTGTACAACGTCCCCCACCTCTCATGAATCATTTCACGTAACCAGTCCAGTCAAGCGATTACTCTCTATGTCATCTGTGGCAGAGAAATCAGTCAATTGTGACTAGGTCATGGTAATGGATGTGTATCAAAGGTTGTAGGAAAAGCATAATTATATCGACTCTTCCACGGCACATCACAGCATAACTCAAGCGATTGCCTCGTCGGTGGGGTGAGAAAGTTCACTTCCTTCAACCATTACCGATATGTTACTTTTTAGCTTTCCGTTTTGAATATTTGCTTTTCTGTATTTCGGCTTCCGTCTGTTTGCAGCTAGGGGTTATGTTTTTGCGATCAAGTCAGCTAAAGTCATAGCATATCTTCCCGTGAAATGAGTTCTGCTCAGCGCCTAAATATTCCAATAGAGTTTGTCAGTGTCGTAGTCGTTTTTGCTGTTCGAGAGTGAGAACTTGGGTGCTCCCTTGGTGGATACATCAAAACATGTTATCATCCCAGGGGCCAATACTATAAAATGTGTACAATTGTGTTTTCACGAATTGTATTTTCTACAAGTGAATATAAATGTCGGAAATGAATCATTAGCATTTGAAACTGCCACATCTTTGAAAATGCTAATGGTTCATTTCAATTAGTTTCTTCCATAAACAGAAAATAAAATTCTGAAAAACACAGCTGCAAAAGTTTCATAGTATTGGTCCCTGCTTTATTGTTCGTATGAACGTGTCTGACACGATGATTTGTTATGTGGTGTTTTCAGTCTTTTAGACACTCGAAGCCGTGGTGCATGTTTAGGAGGTAGTGTTAAGTTTTCGGCCAAAAAATGATAAAAGTCGTGATGTTTCGATATAATTCACCAATTTAACCCTTTGAACTCTGGTGGTATCTTCCATGTCCGTTCAATGGCAGCAATTGGAAAAGTCCATATTTATTTTTTTGAGTTAGACCAATTAATATTTCCAGCGTGCAGCCCTGAAAATATTGATTGGTGTACACCAAACATTTACCTTGTAGCCATCCCACTTGGTGACATTATGACGTAGCTTGCTTCCCGGTCGGAAAAACGGCATCTGGAGTTCAAAGGGTTAATTATCTGCATTAACCTCGTTCAAGTAGAAGGGTTCATATTTCAACCGGCTTCCATCTGAATATCTTTACTCGCTCTCATTTTATGGGAAAGATTCTGAATCGTCATTCAATTTCTACGATCTTTTCTGTAATAATGTCGTCCCAATTACGTAATATCGAATGGTAGTAAACTCTAGCATCAACTGCATAAACCTGGCGACACATGCACCACGAAAGACGGGTATTTGTGAAGACTGAGTAACTAAATTAGTTTACACATGACTGCATTCGTATCGTGACCTGAGTTCCAATGTGTTCTATGTGCCAGAAGCACATTGAACACATTGGAACTCAGGGGACGGTATAGCCTGATGGAATATTGCGTCAGAATTTGAACTAGTCAGAAAAATCACGATATTTCAAAAAGCTCAGCTTGGATTTTCAGGGATTTTTGCTATGTTTTTCATAAAAATTGTTCTAATTAATCCCTGAAAAAAAGATCAGCTTTATCCGATTTTTGTCCGTAGTAAGCCCTAATGTGCAGGGTCTCTTTCGCAAACATGAAGTATTTCGGCCAAAATTTGCAGATGGGAACTGTGAGGTTAAAAACCACTTCAATTGTGCGTATTGTGCTGCTGTTATCTTCTACTCATTGGAGAAATATTTAATCACACAATATTTTCCTGCATTGATGTGTGGTTGGAAATCTAGAAATCGGAAAAAAATTCACCAAAAACAAAACACATCAATGGAGCTAACTAGAATACTCGGCAATGTTTCGAAGTGCAAGAACCCATATTTAATTATAAATGTTTTCAGTATTTTTCATACCCAAACATTATTAAAACGATTAGGAACAATTGGTTATTTTCAATTGAAAATACACTGACTTTTCTATCTTATAGAATACAATTTACTTTATCTTGAATGAGAAAGTAATTTTTCAGAAATTAGTGCATTACCAGTTATGTTTTTGCTTTGTGTGTTCAGTACCACCATACTTTTTTTAAATATTCTTGTCCCTATATCCCGATAAATTCTGTCTCCTGATTGGTCAGATTGCCTTGGACAAATAGCCATGGCAAAGGGTGCTCCTAACATCCAAGCTATATGAAAGCGTGCAAGTTTCAGAGTATATGGGCACGCGAAACATCGGGGGTATATGGTTTAAGTGAAAACGTTTCGCTTCCGCTCGCCTCGATATAAAAATCGGACACAAACCTGAAAATAGTCACAAATATTATCAGATGTCCGACAATTCGATCATATTTTGCTGTTATAGATTAAATAATCGAATAATTAAATGAAACAACTTGGGAAAAATAAAATAAGAGCAAATATCGTCCCCTCAGTTTCAATGTGTTCTATGTGCCAGAAAGCACATAAAACACATTGGAACTCGGGGGACGATATGTCAACAAAATACTGCTTACTCGTTTCCTTAATGACTCAAGAGATGTAACTCTATCTGTTGTCTTCTGTGTTTATAAAAACAAAACAATTATTCACTAATTTGGTCCAACTGATTGCGGAGCGTGAGAAACGCGTCCACTAATTTTTCTCCACTATGTTTCTATTGTGTTTCAAACGGTACAAAAACGTTATCTCCGTCAACATGTATGATATTATTATGGAGATTTAGTACCTGGATGCCTCATTTAAACACCTCGCCTGCGGCTTGGTGTTTAAAAACCGACATCCAGGTATTAAATCTCCACATACCATACATGTTGGCGAAGATAACTTCTAATAGTACTAACAGTATTATGATACTAACACTCCATTTTCTTTGTGGTTGTGGTTGTTGAGTCCTGAGTTAAACATTTTATTGACCGAATCTACACTAAGCCTGCGACTTTCATGTTGTTTCGAGTCGTTGAATTTTTAAAACCTAATTCTTTTTATGTCACCAAAAATTTCTTTGAAAATAAAAAATTAGAAATTACTTTGGACGATTTTGGCAACACTATTTTACTGAAAATTATACAGGTATACAATTTTCAAGTATCAATTACACATAATGGAAACTATTTATGTGCAACGAGCTTCAAAGCAGGAACTTGAGCTATTACGTAATGCTGATCTAGTAAGAGCTAAACAATTATTTGAGTTGCGTCAACAGAAGAGTAGAATTGAAATCTCAGACCTCTATAGAATGACTGAAAAAATCAGAAGAATTCTGGCAATAGTGGGTAGAAACAAAATTTTTTTTTTTTTGAAGATGTAATTTCAGGTCCAAGTATTCAGCTACCACAAACAGAATTAAATCTTGCTTCATGAAAATATTCTGCATAAGCGCCATCTTCTTCCTCTTCTCTTCTTCTTCCGTTTTCTTCTTCTTCTTCTTTTTCCCCACTATAACTCGAAAAAGAATTGTCCTCTCTCTCTTATTTTTAGGGTACTGATAGACAGTCACAAGCACTCGACCACTCATGTTTCTCGGATTCCAGGGGCATTGGGGTGTCCGTAGGAGTGCTTTGAAAGTGGGACACACCCATATCTTAGGCTTGGTATGACCAATGGACCTGCGGCCAACACCAAATGATTCGAACTCAACGGTGGTTCAAAATATGGGTCAAGGTCACCTAGGTTATTCAGGAGTCAGTGAGTTCATTGTTCGCTGAAAATCACGTTCATTTTTTGACCCACTAAAGCATTCCCGAAGTTCATACATGCATTTTGTACACGAAAAAGTGGGCTCAGATAAAAATTTTGAATGTAGATCACGTTGTGACGTATGAACTTGGGACCAACACCAAATGAGTCGAAATTCAATGGACGTTCAAAATGTGGGTCAAGTTCACTGAGGTCAACCAGTGAGCAATGAGTGCATTTATCAGAATTTCTGGAAATCCCCCCCCCCCCCCCAATGCATTCCCGAAGTTCATACATGCATTTTTTATACTCAAAAATATTGAATGCATGTCATGCTGATATCTCTAGCATGGTATGTTGTTTGGACCTAGGACCAACACTAAAGGAGTTGAAAGTCAAAGGGGGTTCAACATTTGGGTCACTGTGGTCACCGGGGGGCACTGAGTGCATATTCAGAATTGCTGGAAATAACATGTTATGCCCCCATAATTCATTGCCGAAGTTCATACAAGCATTTTCATTCTCATAAAATTTGTTGTGGCCACAAGTTTTGAAAGTTGTTCACACTCATATCTCAAACATGATATGACATATGGACCTTGGACCAACACCAAATGGGTTAAGAACAGATGAGTTTGCAATTGCAGTTGTTATGAAACTGGCAGGGATGTTCAAAGCGTACCATGTAAAGGGTGTATTTTTTTACACAAAGCCCAACAGCAATGGACAAGGTCCGAAGATGCTGAAGACGTTGTTCCATTAGAAGTAAAAACCATTATAATGAGGAAATAGTCTATGATGAGTTCGATTCTTTCCTGTTTTAGCACGGCCACAAGTACATCAGTGAAAACGATCCTCAGTTCATGGGTCAAGCTATATTCAACAGGAGAGATGAGAAAATTTCAACCAGAAGATGATGATGTAAGCATACTGATAAAATGGCTGGAATATAATACAGATTTTTCAAAAGCTGATAAGAGACTATATAGTCCGGTGGCAGCAATAGCTACTTGGCTCTGAAAAGAACAACCATTTGTAATGGCTGGTGTTTTAATGTACAAATGTGAAAAGCGTCCAGATCGGAATATTGACTGCATCGTGTTCGCACCATCTTGTCATGTGTAAAACATAAAAAATAAGGATGCTAAAATTCATCCAATAGCCCATTTTCCATGCTGGTTTGGTCTAAGAACGAATACACAGTGATGTTCTTGGCCCAGTAATAACTAGCAACAGTGGTAATCAGTATGTGTTAGTGCTGATTGACCAAATGGGTAGAGAATGCGGCCATTCCATACCAGATGGCTTTAACTGTAGCGCAGAAAATGGTTATTCACTATGTTCGAGCTAGAGGATTTGGGTGTAACAGCTGAGTCAGAGCTCCCTATTACCCATAGTTCAGCTCGAAAAAGTCTCGATGAAGCACAGATCTGGGAGAAGAAAATACTATGACCTTTCAGTGGTCGAAAAACTTTGTGTCAATTACGGTGATCTTGTTTAAAGAAAAGATACGCAATCAAAGGTAGAAAATGGCATCTTCACAGATGAAGGTTTCCATTTGGTAGCTTGAATTACCAACTATGTCTAGCCTGACCACTCTTGGCATAGTTAATTATCAATTTTGCAAACGAATTTAGTAGAACAGCTGTGTGTTGAACTTTGGAAAGTTGTCATTGTAAGCTCCGGTGTAAAGACAAGAATTTATGCAATAAATGTAAACTTACTGCTCGGAAAAACCGGTGTAAAAGGAATGGAAGTCCGTAGGAACGTTAGTCCCTCTGGACTATTATTCCGCGGAATTATAGTCCTAGGTCTAACATTTCTAGGAATAGTAGTCCGCCGGACTACTATTCCTAGAAATGTTAGACCTAGGACTATAATTCCGCGGAATAATAGTCCGGAGGGACTAATTTTCCTACGGACTTCCATTCCTGTCACACCGGCATGGTATTCTCCCTTTGGTGGAAAAAATAAGTATCAGTCATCTATTGTAGGGAAAGTGGCAGTACCGAATCTGCAGCAAAATGGTACATATTCTTCCTCATTTGAAATTGGCCAATCTACTTTACCATCCCCATTGTGTCAACAGCTCACCAACCGAACGCAAACAATGGTTACAGCTGATTCCAATTTGGATTTGCAGTCGATTTTTACAGTTAGGAGAATGTAAAGAAGCACTCTCACGGTTAAAAATAAATCCATCTTGAAATTAATTCGACATATCTTTCGCTTAACACAAAATGGAAGATTGATTGTGCTTCAAGGAAAATTGCAAAGCTAAAAGAGCATGCATTTTATCTCTAGTTTCCTTAGCCAATGGAAATGCCTGTACTCTCTGCGGCAAACGCGTATTGGCATAACAATACAATTGCTGAGAGAATATCCGGAAGCTTCCTTGGACTGTTTCGACTGTTTCCCTCGTTTTTTCAATAGTGACATCACTTCGCGCGCTGACCTTGAAATCGTCGTCAGACAAACAAGTAACCAACTGAGGAAGGAATCTCCGAAGATTTCCGATGGTCGTCTGACAGTGGTGAATATCATTGCTTTAAGGAAAATAACTACAGCACTGTTCAGAAGGAGACACTTCTGATTTTCTGCTGGTGATCCATTACACCTTCATTTCACACGGATATAAAAAATGACAGTTTTTATTGATTGGGTTAAAAGTGGATACATATATTTGATAGTGCCCTTTGCGTTCCTGCCCACATTTTGAGACCTTCTTTTTGCACAAACAATAGTTACTCTGGCAAAGGACGACAGTAAGCAAAACCATTTTCGTATGAAGGAATAATCATCTTTTGACACGGTTGCATGTGATGTTTTGGCTGGATTGCTTAACCGGTTTAACGTGGATATCCAACTACGGAACTTTAATCTGCAGATTTTTCCCATTGAGCAACTAGGAACTTAACCAGTTCAATCTTGTACGACACAGATCGATGAACCATTTCAAACAAAATTGAATTGGTTAAATTGCTGGTTGCATTATGGGGCAAATTTGCTCATTTAAAATCCGGTAGTAGGACTCCAGTGTGTAGGGGGTTAACAAACAGGAATGATGTGTGATCGTGTAATTTCACTTTTTCCAGTTTTAAAAATGTAGAAGATGTACAAAGCAAAGGAAAACTCAAGCGCTCAGGCCAGCAGTCTAATTCCGTAAGGAATCCGACGCTGTTATGGGATGTTTGTTTACCCACTTTTCGTGAAGAATGCATTGCCGTTGGTGTGATGTGGTGTTCCTTTGCTCACGGAGATATAAAAATATTCTCCAGTGCTCCAGTTCTAGATATTCAAATCAGTAAGTATTTAATTAAGCCACAGGGATATACAGATATCTTTTAGTGCTCCAGTTTTTAAATTCAGTCAATAAGTGGTTGAATAACGTTTAAACCACCAATATATTAATAGAGCCCTGCCTCAAATTTCGTGTCGAATCGAATTTCGAAATCGAATCAGGCATCAGATTTGGAATCGAATTTCACCGCTATTCAGGTTGTGTATATTGCACCTTCTTGCAACCGTAATATTGTCAGTTTCCACTAAGTATTGTGTGCAACGGTCACTCGTGTAAATCAAGCAAAAAGCGGAATATTCCAGGACGGAATCAATGTAATTTCGGAAGCGGAAGCGACTTCAACTCTTCTTCTATCATCAGGTCTCCTGTACAGGATACCCCCTTCCCACCCCACCTCTCCCCTCCTGTACAGGAGACCTGATGACAGACGAAGAGTTCAGGAGGAGACTCTTTGTAGGATTTTGACAACATGTCGACGAATCGAAAATTCTCTAATAACCGCTATTTGATATTTGTTTGATGAGTACAAGGTATCAGTCCCTCTCTTTTCTTCCTTCTCTTTTCTTTCGCTGAATATCTACCATATTAACACCATTGCAATCTTGAATAGCGTATTGTTTATTATGATGTGTATATATTGAAAAAATGCTGCATTTACTTGTTAATCGTATACAAAGGAGAGGACGTGTTTTAACCCTTTACCCAACGAATCGCCCGCATCCGCCGGCGTAATATGTAAATTCAGCATTTGAAAAAATATTATTTTTCAAAAAATTTCAACAAAACCATATCATGTGACCCCTTGTTGGAACAAGCTCGTCGAGCTCGTTCCAACGAGGGGTCACATGATATGGTTTTGTTGACTTTTTTTGAAAAATGTGAAAAAATTATATTTAAAATAATAAATTTTGATATCGTCTGCGTTGGGTAAAGGGTTAAGTGTTGAGCACTTGTTATCCAATCCTTTTTGTTTATTTTGACAAATAAAATATGTTTAAACTAAACCGCTATTGAAATCGAATCCAATTCCAATCGAATCATGGGACTATTTCGAATCGAACGGAATTTTGAAGCTTCGCGTAGCCATACATATTAACACAATTAATGGAACTATGTGACGAATCATAAAACTATGACTGTGGTGATTCTTATAAAGTCAATGTCATCAAAAATTCGGTCAAATCAAGTCTCGATTGAACAACAATTCTTATGCTGATTTACAGAAAATGAATGTTTATGGTATTTCTTTAGATTCCGTGGCGTAGGCATATTTGTTTTGGTTGGAAAGGCGAACCAACTGAAACATTCCAGACAGGCGAATCAAAATAAAGGTAGTGGACTATTTATCTACAGGCCCGTCGGAACGAAATTTATATAGGGTGAGGGCTGAATTTAGACATATTTGAAATGGCCGTGTCAGTTAGTAAATAACAAAACACCTGACTGAATACAGAATCACTATCAGACACACGAGACACCCGGCCCCAGATTGACTGAGAACTTTGAAAACAAGGCTTTTACATTTAAGACACACAGAAACTGAATTGTCGAACATCAAAGACGCCTGTTTCGGAAACAGGCGTCTTTGATGTTCGACAATTCTGCTGTCGCTGCCGTGAGAAGACAATATTAACGTATAGCGCGATCTTTAGAAGTTTAGCACTTGTAAATTTCTGTGGGAAGGGAGAGTCGATTTCATTTACCCCCCCCCCCCCCCCCATCATTTCTAATTATCATATGCAGGTTGCATGTTATACATTCAGTGATACGTTCATAATTCTAACCTGAGTTAACTAATGTAATGTCCAGTTTTATTCAAATTATAATTAGTTGTGGATATTTAACATCGGTTGCTCCCAGCATGGATAAACTAACGTTACGACGAGATATGAGCAAATTATTGGGAGGGGGGGGGGCAGTCCCCACGGTTCCGACGGGCCTGGTCTAGACTTGTTCCAGGTCACAACAGTCTCGAATTCCTTTTCTAATTGACTAGGGGGTAGGGGGGGGGGGGGCGGTTGTGAATTTGATGAAAATGGTCATATCCTCTTGTAATTAAAAACATCATCCTCGAAATAAAAAGATAAGACTTTATTGCGTTGGAGAGTTGAGATAGCTCCACAATAATTATTTCGTGGCCAGTGCCGCTGAATGTTACGACTTTCAGGACCAATGAATACGTGCCATGTAATCGCAAGTGTGAAAGGGGGAATAACAAGCGGGGCGTTAGAAACGAACCTGGGAGGTAGGGGCCTGGAACCATACCACCGCTCCTTCCTAAAATATTAAATTGAGAGATAGCATGAAGCTATATCGGGTGACTTTTCTGCATGTATTTGTTCCCTTTCTCCTTCCATATATTTGAATCATATTTTTTTTTATTTTATATCTAATCGGCTTTAACCCTTTACCCAACACACACGATATCAAAATTTATTATTTTAAATATAATTTTTTTAAATTTTTCAAAAAATTTCAACAAAACCATATCATATGAGCCCTCATTGGAACGAGCTCAATGAGCTCGTTCCAATGAGGGGTCACATGATATTGTTTTGTTGAAATATGTTGAAAAATTTAATTTTTTCAACTGCTCAATTTGCATATTACGCGGGCGGATGCGGGCGGATGCGGGCGATTCATTAGGTAGAGGGTTAAGTACATGTAGTTTCCATTTGGTCAAGACAAGGTGCCTAGCAAGACTTGTCGGCCATGTGCTCCCTAAAAAGGAGTTTTAGCAGGAGTCATTATACACACGTCAAGAGCCAATTGTGTCGCGCTGTTCCTGATTATATAACCCTTTAACTATCATGCATTACAGATGAGACATACAAAATATCTTCTCGGATAACTAAGGATTTTCACTTTATGCCTCAAAAACAAAGCTTATAACCCCTCATTGGACAGAGGCAATGAGGTTTGGATGTTTCATTGGGCATATGAATACTAACTTAAAAATACTAACCTCATTACTCGTCGCTGTAGAGCAGGTAGGATAGACACCGAAGCCATGTAAATTCATTTTCGTGGCTGGCTGAAGGAATATATGGCTGGCTAGCCATCTCAGCTGGCTAAGTTTTAACTTTAACGGCTGGCGGCTCATGGCGACTCAGCTGACTGAGAGGTGTAAAACACGGCTATCCCAGATTGGTGGAATGAAACAAAACTAAAATGCACTAGAAAGGCAGATGTACAAATCTTACGAAGGTAGACTAATTGGAATTAGGGCAAGGGAATCGACATATGGAGACATTTCTCTAACGTTTAATCATTTTACTTAACGTAACCGTGAAAACCGGCCAGTGCGAAACTTTTTTTGAAAATATTTTCATTTTTGCTTCCAAAACATGGGTTATGACCCTTCACTGGAACGAGCGCGTCGCGCTCGTTCCAATGAGGGGTCATAACCCATGTTTTGGAAGCAAAAAATTAAAATTGTTAGTTACAGGAGAATTTTTTTACGAGTGTCGTCTGCGACTGGCGTTAGGTGAAGAGTTAATTATGAAATTTTGACAATTTACACGGCTTAAGCCGGTGTAAAAGGAATGGAAGTCCGTAGGAACGTTAGTCCCTCTGGACTATTATTCCGCAGAATTATAGTCCTAGGTCTAACATTTCTAGGAATAGTAGTCCGGCTACTATTCCTAGAAATATTAGACCTAGGACTATAATTCCGCGGAATAATAGTCCAGAGGGACTAATTTTCCTACGGACTTCCATTCCTGTAACACCGGCGCAAAATTTCGTGGCGGGTGATTTATAATACGGGTGGCTGACGAAAAATGTGGCTGGTGGTGGCTTACGAAAAATATGGCTGGCGGCGGCGGCTCATGGCGGCGGCTTCGGGGTCTAAGGTAGGATACACTGGAAAAGAGATTTTTAAAAAGATCATGACAAGGATATATCTTCGAGGTATGCCGCTTTCATCTCGGCCACGTCATCTCTGTGACGGACTATCACTAGACTAGGGTTTAATCCCGGGAACGGGAATTCCCAGGTTCCCGGTTCCGAAAGCCGATCAAGATACCCGGGACATCTATCTATAGCACAGAACTGAGAATCACGCATGGGACTGTTTGTGTTGAACTGAAGTTTTCAAAATTCAAAAACTGACCAACGTGACTTTGTAAGATTTCGTCAGCCCTTCTCCGCCTGAACTTTTTACAGTCCTGCTTCCCGAAGAAACTTTTTCTCCGAATCACTGTAGCTCTCAATCAGTCCCAGATAACTCCTCTCTTCAACAGCAAGATGTTCATTCGCTTCAAAATTCAAACTCGTCATCATTCTCAGAATCGCAAGTATCACTCACTATTCACAACCTCCTTCAACATCAACTCCTTCTTCACTGTCGTCACCAGTTTCCTCTCCTTGAAGAAGAGGAGACAGTTGACGGCATTGTAGAGGGAATAGAAGCCAGGAAAATGAAGACGAGTTGGAAGCGGGTTTGGGTTTTCACACTTCTCTCAGGAAAAGAACCTTTCCGTATGGAGATAGCAAATTGCCAATAAAATATGTTCATTTTCACGAAAATAAATGCGTCTTGTTACACTCGTCAATTTACTTGATATTATTCTGGACCAAGGACATAACCACGGGAGGGGGGGGGGGGGCACCCCCAAATCTTTTCTAAAAAAAAAATTTTATGAAGTTCGGATGTACCGATACCATATTAAGTTAACTATTGTCACTCGAGTTTATTATGTTATGCCAATAAATTGATGTCACTGATAACGTTAGTAATTACTTAATCCAGCTATCCCAGAGGGATAAAGTTTCGCATACAAGTTTGTACACTTGTTGTCGATCGGACGATCCAACTATTTGGGTTTAAGGGCTACGAAAAAAACATTTTATATGTCCATCACCTTATTTTAGCCAGAACCCCACCCCCTCCACCCTAGAACTTATATTTAACCCTAACCCCACCCCATCCACTCAAAAACCACACTCTAACCCTAACCCTACCCTACCCTACCCTACCCTGACCCTAAACCCCACCCCTGACCCTAACCCCCACCCCTTGGGACCTAACCCTCCCCAACCTTAAGATCTACTCTGGGACTACCCCTAACCCTAACCCAACCCCACCCCTGACCCTAACCCCACCCTAGCCAGACCAAAAGGATTAGGGGCTATTTTTGGTTCAGGGGCTATAAAAACTAAAAACCCACCCCTGACCCCAACCCCCACCCCCGGGTCCTAACCCCCTCCAACCTTTAGCCCTGCCCTGGGGCTACCCCTACCCCTAACCCCACCCCTCTCCTAACCCTAATACTACCCTAATTTCGACTAACCTCCTAAAAATAATAGCACCAAAACAGGTTTAGTTGGCCCGAGTATGCAGTTAATTAAGGTCATTGATAATGAATTTAATCCAGCTGGCCGATGGGGATGTGTTACACCTATAATATATGTTGTTTTTTGATATCCGGTATAATCTGCCCATACACACAATTAATGCTGACTTTAACCCTTTACCCGACGTAACGACCAAAACCGGCCAGCGCTATTTTCAAAAATCGTCAATTTTTATTATTTTTTTCATTTTTTGTCTCAAAAACATAACTAATTTTTTCCATTTTTTGTCTCAAAGACATAGGTTATGACCCCTCTTTGGAACGAGCTCGACGAGCTCGTTCCAATGAAGGGTCATAACCTATGTTTTTGAGAAAAAAAATGAAAAAAATTATATATTCAAGAATTTTGTTTGCAAGTGTCGCAAAGTTATGCATGTTGTCAAGTGTGAAGAATTATTTATGTTTTTGGTCCCCAGCCCCCCCCCCCCCCCCCCCCCAAAAAAAAAAAGACAGACTCTGGTTATGTGCCTGTCCTGGACATATCCCGGTTACAGGCTCTGAGTGTAATGCCATTCCCTTTTCCGCTAATTTTGAAAATCGGGAATATATTAAACCATACACTAGACTCGCTACAGAATTCTATCCCTGTCAGATCTGTGAAATCATCGAATTTCAAGTCATGAACAGAGGTGCATCGTGTAATTGAATGTACGTCATAAGGGTCAGACACATAAAATGAGCATTATAAATAAGAAACATTTATTTATATCAGAAGAAATGTTTAAGTGAAGATATAAAAAATGTAAATCTTAAGCCCCAAACATCAAAGAATTAATAACAAAAAGCTAACTGGAACATTAACCCTTTACCTAACGTAACGACCAAAAACGGCCAGCGCTATTCTCAAACATCGCCAATTAATTTTCATTATTTTTTTCATTTTTTGTCTCAAAAACAGGTTATGACCCCTCGTTGGAACGAGCTCGTCGAGCTCGTTCCAACGAGGGGTTATAACCTATGTTTTTGAGACAAAAAATAGTTATTCAAGAATTATTTTTGCAAGTGTCGTCTGCTTTTCAGGTTAGGTAAAGGGTTAACATAAAACCAATAATATATTCTAAATATAAAATCTAGTGAGTTAGTAAAATATCTCAAATAAAAAGCATCCTTATTTGCAGTTGAACATCTTCCATCTTCTCTGGTTTGCGGCGATCAGGGGCGTATGAATCAGGTGTGTGTGGGAGGGGGGGGGGGGCACGGACAACATACTCGTGTCGTCTGATAATCGTGACAGGTGAGCACTGGAACAAATCATTTCAAAGACAGAGAAGATCAATTCTGAAACCAACTAATTCACAATGTTACACTGTCACGTTGTTTTCAGAGGGCACGTGATTATTTGACGTGTTGCCAGCGATATTTCCAGAATGCGATATTTGATCATGATTATGTGATAGAAATTTATTTTGTGCACTTTGTGTTTGTACAGAAACTTTTATCGTTACGGGACTTGTTTTGGGGTACGTACAGCTTCAACTGGCGTTTCGGTGACAGGCGATTACAACTCACTGAAAAAGAGTCGATTCGCGATATAAGATTACAATATAAGTATTTGATATAATTCTGATAAGAAATTCGTGCAAAATGATGATAAAGATGTTAAAAGAATTTATCTTATAACCATAGAGTATAACACCCGTTGTATATACTTGAAGTATATACAACGGGTGTTGTATATAATTATAATTTATGCGAACGACCTTTGACCTCGTTCGATTCCATTTTCATTCATTCATAAACTTCGTAATGCAAGTTTGAATTCTACGTTGAAGGAGCAAGTGAAATTTAATCGAAATATATATGACATTTTTTCTATAAGTATAAACATGTAAATTTTCAGTTTATTTTGCTGAAATAAAGAAATAATTACAACCTACTTCGTTCAAAACCTTATGTAGAAATTACGAGACTGTCAGTAATGTGTAATGCGCTATTTATAGCTACGTCTACGTCCACGATCAAAGTTCTGCTCCAATTACACGTTCGTCTGCTACGTGAAAAAAAAAAACGTTTCGTACGAATTGTAAACAAAAACAAAAGTGGACCATAAATAATGGAAATTGGAAACTTCTCGATTGAATACACTTTATCATCGTCGCCAGGAAGAGCTAAAAAAGACATGAATAATAGATCAACTGCAACCAGTGGTTTTGCCTGTACAGCAACAACCAAAAGATCGCGTTTGCTTTGTCTCATTTTCTACGGAGGCCCGTGGGAATGAGCATAAAAGTGAATATAAGCCTCAACTATTGAAACTGCTGTTTGTTATCAGATAAAAACAATATACATATAGTGTTTTTTTTTATATCTGGTTTATACAACTCGTTGAAATATAGTTAATATTTTCTCGGCAGAGCCTCGAAGATATTAACTATATTTCAACTCGTTGTATAAACCAGATATAAAAAACACTATATGTATATTGTCTATATATTAAGTTCTTGAACTAGATAATAATGTGGAATATAATCATTTGAAAATTTTTTAGTTTCTGGGATTCCCATGGGGATGCTTTAATTTTAATTTGTTTTTATATATATTTTTTTTTTGCTTGAATCAAATACACATGATCAAATAATACTGCCTACAATATGAATCAAATTTGCTCATCGGTTCTGAAAAGTGAAAAATAGGAATTTTTGATAGGCTCAAAATTAGGTTCCTCCCACGTTGCTCAAAATTGTTGATGTAGAAATTTCCTTTGAACAAATTTATTTTGTCACCACCGCAGGAAGCTGCATACCAAATATCAAACCATTTTTACTGGTAGTTTATGATTTTAAGACTTTGAAGATGTTTAAGCGTGTGGGGCATTGCATCCACACCAAGTAAAGCAGCTGCGCTAAAAAACACAAAACACTTGAAAGAGTAAAGTGTATACTCCCCAAAGATGTTGATTGGGCCCAGTGATTCTGAAGGAGAAACCAACCGGCGGTTAACAAGAAGGAGAGGGACTACCCATTCCCCATTGCCAGAAGTATTAAAATGGGCGTCATCACACGGTAATACATGATACATCCGACAGCACTAGTTTTTGACCATTCGATTCTACTGGTCGTAAGAAAGCTCCTCACCAAATAGCAATTATTTGTTTCATTAAATTTACAAAACATGGGCGTTAGAATATTTTTTCTATTTTTAGACCCTCGAGTTCCCATGGGTGTGCAAGAATTTCTTTTTTTACATGAATCAACAACATATGATTAAATAATACCGCAAGCCGAAGGTGTTTCAAATGGCCCATCGTTTCTGAAAATTGAGGTTTTGGTCGGGGTAAAAAAAAATCCTGCCCCTCCCATTATAATGGCAAACGTTACCCACACTACTTCGTATAAGCAAACTTCAATCTGCATTTAAAACGGGTGCTGAATGCTAAAGTCATTGCAGTCATCGGTTCACGAGATGAAGATTTTTTTTTTAAATGTGGTAGTTGTTCTACCAATCCCTATCCTCGGGGTGGGGGAGGGGGGTATTGATTTAAACAAACCGAAATGCACACCGCAGTCATGACTTAAATGAAAATCTTGATGGAATGGAGTTAGTGGTTCGGGAAGAGAAGATTTAAACACCACTTTCACGACGTACGACGGACAATTGACGAAGAGTGACAACAGTAGCACACGCTGACTTTCAATAAGATGAGCTAAAACTCCACTCTCCTCTCTGTACCCTAGTTACTATACGGCAGTCGTGAACTGGTCACTTTCCACGGGCGGACAATATTTCCACGGACGCAATAATATTAAATTCCAAACACTAATTATAGGAATAATCATCAAAAATTTGATTAACCCTTTACCTAACATGAAAAGCAGACGACACTAGCAAAAGAAATTCTGGAATAACTATTTTTTTTTATTTTTTGTCTCAAAAACATAGGTTATGACCCCTCATTGGAACGAGCTCGACGAGCTCGTTCCAATGAGGGGGCATAACCTATTTTTTGAGACAAAAAATGACAAAAATAATGAAAAATAATTGTCGATTTTTTAGAAAAGCGCTGGCTCGTTTTGGCCGTTACGTTAGGTAAAGGGTTAATGAAGCACGGATACAACCCGGTGCTTCATTAATTAAAATTTTGCTGATGACGATTTTTTATTAAATGGTAAATGCATGCGGGGACATCGCCACCCACGTGTGGATTACGACCAGACCACGGCAATTATTATTCAATTTAGGTACACCGCAATCACCCAAATCACTGAAAATAGGATATATCAACGTCGATGTGCATTTATATATCCCAAATCCACTTTGATGTTTCAAATGTCAAAAGTTCGGACATAGCCAGAATTCTTGCAGTCAACCAATCTGTCACAGATGCGGCAAAAAACACGATGAGCCCTATAATGGTGAAATAATTAAGTGTATAAAATGTAATCAAATGCGAAAAACAAAAAAAACGTTTTAAAGAGCTCAGAGACATTGTAAATTCTGTGTCTGGGGTGAATTCAACAGCATCATCACACGCAATAGCTCAAAAGCAAACGTTACCAACAAGATCAGTAGAATGCCAGGCACCCACATACATTGCACAGACCAATCAAACTGAACAAAAGTCAACCCAAACGCAGCCAACAGCTTCATAAATAATAGAAAATCAAACAGAACAGAACAAGGAAAAGATACACCTAAAACTGCACAGAATACGGAACAAATAACATTAGACCAGAAAAATGAACTAAACAAAACAAAACACAACAAAAATCACAGCAACAAAATCTTAATCGGATAAAAAAATAGAAAAAGATAATAAGTGAAAAGAAAAACAAAAACAGTTATCAGGCAGAACACCCAAAGCATTTCAAAACCTTGTTATCCGCAACAAGTTTGAATGCTTTGAAGAGATGGTAATCGATGGATGCATCGACGAAATGTTTTGGCAACTGAGCTCGAAATCGTGCAAGAACAGGTCCTCGAGGAAAAAGTCACCAAAGAAAACTAACGGGGTTATTTCGCCCATACCTCCACAATCCAACTCTCCATCTAAACATGGATATTAAAACCAAAAACGATATCATACCATGGAATTGTCGAGGTTTTATAGCGAATTTTAATGAACTCGGCCGTTTAAGCCACAAATATAATCCTGTTTCCCCTTGTCTGAACGAAACACATTTAAAGAAACCTGACTGTTAAGGCCATTCAGCTTTTAATAATTATACGTCGTATCATGTTTGAGCAGATGAAAATGGCCTCCATGTTCATGGAATGTCCTTCTATGACATTATACACAGTGCTGTACCTTTGTAAACCATTTTACAGGCTGTCGCGGTGCACCTAACGTTGCACGAAACGGTCACATTATGTTCGATTTATGTTTCACCTAATAAACCCTTTCAGCTGAGAGATTTTGAATAACTTGTTCACCAGCATCCAACTCCATACATTTTGTTAGGTGATTTCAATGCTCATAGTCCACTTTGGGGTGATTCTTGTTATAAAACAGACTTAAAAGGTAAAATAGTGGAAGAATTTATTTCGAAATACGACCTCTGTTTGTTCAATGGCGGGGCAGTCACAAACCTGCATCCCACCACAGGTTCATTTTTCTTCAATTGATCTTACAATTGCGCCTCCTTCTATCTTCCTCGAATTTTCTTGGATAGTTGATAATGACTTATGCGGGAGTGACCACTTTCCAATTGTGTTGGATAGTGTGGTTGCGGCAGACAATGGGCGGGTGCCCCAGTGGAACTTTAAAAAGATTGACTGGGACAGCTTCTCATTGCTCTGTTCTGAACTACTCACATGGGAAAATGTTGAGAAGTGCTTACCAAGTAGAACATTTCACTGATGAGTTGCTGACATTACAAACACCACCATTCTAAAAACGTCGACAAATCCAAAACATTTCACCAAACCATGGTTTGATAATGATTGCAAACAGGCTATAAAGAATCACAAGAAGACTGAACGGGAATTTAATAAGTTACCAACTACAAATAATTTGCTCAAATTGCGTGAAATCGGGCAAAGACAAGACGACTTATAAAATTAAAAAGAAAACGTTCTTGGCAAACGTATGTCTCTAAACTTAACCAGAACATGTTCACACTCATTAACAAAACTTGGAAAATCATTAAAAAAAACTAAAGGCAAATAAACAAAATCAAATGTACGACACTTGGAATATAACAACACCCTAATTATACTACTCATAAAACTAGGGTATAATTGATAAAAGTGAGATATATGAGAAACTATATTTATATTTTCATCCAAAAAGCAGTTGCGTCACTGCACTGTGACTTCTGGTGAATGATTTCTACAATAGTTGGGTATCTGACAAGCACACATTCCACGCACTACACTGCAAAAAATATAGGTTCTCTTTAGAACCAAAACTGGTTCTAATCTTGTCCCTGAGATGGAACCAGTTCTGTTTAAACACTATTTATTTCAAATCAAATAAATTTATAAAGATTAACATTAAAATTAACAGAATTAAATATAAATTGAGGGGGTTTCAGCCGTAAGTTTAGAGCTCGTACGAGGTTGTCTCAAATCATTATTAAGCAAAGGAGATATGAACAGTTGGCATATCGAACCAGTTTTGGTTCTATACAGAACCAAAACTGGTTCGATATGTCAACTGTTCATATCCCCTTTGTTTCAAAATGTTTGGCTACTGCGCTGAATAAGCTCCAAGTTTACTGCTGAATCTACTTCAGTTCGTGTAATATTCTGTTAAAATTGAATGCTAATCTTGGTAAATTTATTTGATTTGAAATAAATACTATTTAAACAGAACTGGTTCCATCTCAGGGACAAGATTAGAACCAGTTTTGGTTCTAAAGAGAACCTATATTTTTTGCAGTGTATGCTGTAGAAGATATGGACGGTCAGTCAGTGAATTTACAACATTCAGGCCCAAGACCTCAATACCTTGTAAATCCTCCTCGGTTCGCGAGACAAGCGCAGATCCGACGTGGCATACTCCTCACCAAATGTCCAATATCAGCTTGACTGATGTTATTCCACTCTTCCTGCAGTGCAGCGGCGAGTTCCTGGACATTGGTAGGGTGCTGTTGGCGTTGTCGTGCGCGCCTGCCAAGCATATCCCAAACGTGCTCGATTGATGAACGGTCTGGACTTAGTGCAGGCCAAGGCATCGTAGTGATGTTCTGCTCCTGGAGGAACTTTGTAGTGACACGGGCCCTGAGTGCCCTTGCATTGTCATCTTGGAAAATGAATCGACGGCCTTGACATCGCGCAACTGGCACAACATGAGCTGCTAACATGTTGGCACGGTAGTACTGCCCTGTGACACGCCTTAGGGTGACATGTAATGCTGTTCCGCTTGTCATGGCTACGCCTCCCCACACCATAACCGATCCACCACCAAAACGATCGTGGTGCCTAACGGTTGCGTCATGGTATCGTTCTTTCCGCCGCCGCCGCCATACTCTGTTTTGCTTGTCGTGGAAGTCGAGAGTGAACCCCAATTCATCGGAAAACATGACGTTGCTGCACCGATGATTGTCCCGGCGCTGTCATGCTCCACACCAATTACGCCTTGCTGCGATGCGATGTTCAGTCAAACGTGAAATTATTCGAGATCGTCGAGCCTACAAATTCCAGCTGTGTAGGTGATTTCTGATAGTTTGACCACTGACTCGCACATCTGTCGCCCGGTGCAATTGCTGTCCAATTTCTGAGGCACTTTGATGGCGGTTACGTAAGGCTGTGGTTCGGATGAAACGATCCTGGTTAGAAGTTGTCGCCCTTGGACGACCTGGCCGACGTCTGTCATCAACATTGTCTGTCTGACGGTAGCGTGACCACAACCTGCTAATCACCGATTGAATAACGTTGAGAATTTGAGCTACTGCAGTCTGTCTGTTGCCAGCTTCCAACATGACAAAGGCACGTAAACGTTCGTCACGTGTCAGTCCCGCATACCTCAAAAGTTACGTTTCGACACGAAACTACTGATGAACGAGTTTATACCAAGAAAAGATGGATGAGACCTCTGAAAAAGCCCGTCCAATACAAATGAAAATTTCAAAACGTACCCCCCAATACCATTTACCGAAATTTCAACATCAGTTTGCATATCCCATACGTTTTTGAATAGTCTACTTCAAAAAATGAAATATCAAACATTTTCTAAACAATCGTCGTCTGAAAATCGTAATCCAGAATTCATAAAAATTACAAAACAACAGGAAAAACAAAAGATCAAATTTGCACTTGGCCATTTAGAGGTTTACAATCAACATTTCTCTATGGAAGAGTTAAATAACTCTGCATAAAGCAAAATATACTGCAACCTAGTCCGATGAAATACACTATCAATTTTTAACCCTTTACCTAACCTGAAAAGCAGACGACACTTGCAAAAATAATTCTTGAATAACTAATTTTTTGTCTCAAAAACATAGGTTATGACCCCTCGTTGGAACGAGCTCGTCGAGCTCGTTCCAACGAGGGGTCATAACCTATGTTTTTGAGACAAAATATGAAAAAACTAATGAAAATTAATTGACGATTTTTGAGAATAGCGCTGGCCGGTTTTTTGCCGTTACGTTAGGTAAAGGGTTAAAACATCTGCCTCATACTTCACTCCAGCTTTTACTATCCTTCTTCAATGACATATTGGGTGGCTGGCCAGTTTCCAACTTCCTGGAGAATAGTAACAATGATACCTATTCCAAGGTCCAATAAAGACCACTGCATCCCACGTAATTACAGACTTACATGTATTGCATTAACAAATTGCCTGTGCAAAACCATGGAATGGATGATCAATAATCGACCTGCCTGGTTTCTGGCATCGAACAATCTACTTGCAAATGTTCAGTGTTTCGAAGGTTAGAGAAGCACTGTGGATTATTAGGCTAGACGTTCAACGTTTAACAAAAATACTTTTGCATGGAAAGAACATGTGGTCGCCAACTTTTTTGACCTGGAAAAGGCATAGGATACAACGTGGAAGTATGGGATTTTAAAAAAAAACTTTTTTAACATAGGGTAAAGAAGACGTATGCCTCTGTTTACAGAATTTTTTTAATAGAGCACCAATTTCAAGTTCGTGTTGGATATACGTTATCTGGTATCTACGAACGAGAATTGGGAGTTACTTGAGTAGTATTTTATCCGTCACCCTTTTCGAATTGAAAATCAACAGCATCATTGACACAACTGAGAATATGGTAGACTCTTCATTGTATGTTGAGAGGTTTCTTAGTCTGCTATAGCAGCAAAACCATGAACGCCATCGTGCGCAAACTTCAGCTGTGCATAAATAGAATCACACATGGGCCACAGAAATGGTTTTTCGGTGGGTGAAGGATTAATCAAGAGAAGAAATTGTGATATAATTTATAGCAATGTAAATGACAATGGTATGAATTTGAAACAGACCATAGGCAAATCTTCTGAAGGTGTGAAGTCAAGAAGGTTGGGTTGGCTGGACGTAACATGAAACTTTCAAAAGGTTGACCGAGTGGGGAAGAACCATTAGGTCGTCACTTCATTCCATAAACGAAATCATATACGTAACAAGTAATATGGGTAGAGAATATACATTGTAGAAGACCCATAGCAGTTGTATAAGCAGTTAATTCATCATTGGTTTCACAAATATCACTGATCAACATCAATGGAACACCCAGCGTGATAACATCCATTGCTGTACACGCAAACTGGAAAGTTAATGCTTTCATCCGAGAGCTGCAATCATCCGCGGAGTGCAATAGATATGCACTTTAGCAGAGCAGATAGCGCGTTGTTGCACTCAAGGTACGAAATAATTGTACCGACGCCAAATCACCACCACCCCCCCCCCCCCCCCCCACCACCACCACCACCCGTCCGCCTTTTCGTATGTTGTACTGTACGAAAATACAAAAGATCAGTGCCTATGTAAAAGGAATGGAAGTCCGTAGGAACGTTAGTCCCTCTGGACTATTATTTCGCGGAATTATAGTCCTAGGTCTAACATTTCTAGGAATAGTAGTCCGGCGGACTACTATTCCTATAAATGTTAGACCTAGGATTATAATTCCGCGGAATAATAGTCCAGAGGGACTAATTTTCCTACGGACTTCCATTTCTGTCACACCGGTTTAGAGGTTTGGTGGCATTACCGGTGTTGAAATCAACTTCCTGAGACAGAAGTGATTTCCCCACTCCCATTCTCTGTAGTTGTACCCGACTGGATCTCTATCTTAAATACCTGGTTGAGTGTGATGAAAAAAAATAAACTGAGAGATCAGCGGCCTTAACTCAACTTGGTGACCTTGTATACATATAGATGTTTCACACTGCATTACTCATTCAACCACGTTGTGATGTTGTCCCACCCCTGTTTATAGCTAAGGGGCGGGAACTTCGTTCTGTTTTGCTTTTTTGTGCAGTAATGTTCGCATCTTGATTCTATTACGGGGCCCCCAAAACTGACGTAGATCAGTCTTCGTCTCTTAGCCGAGTTCAGCCAGGCCACTCGGCTATTGCATACCCATATACTGGCCTGCTACTGATTCTTCAACAGTTGAATCTCATTGGAGTGTGATGGCCTCGTACTAGGAGTTTATTCCCGGTTTTCTATGGTAACAGAAACAGGACTGAAATTACCGTCACATCCAGTAAATGTCCCGGATATATTTCTACTAAATTTACGAGAGAAACAAGAGGCATGCATTTATTTTCGTGAAAATGAACATATTTTATTGGCAATCTGCCATCTCCATACGGAAACGTTCTTTTCCTAAGAGAAGTGTGAAAAGCAAAACTCACCTGCAACACGTCTTCATTTTCAGAATCGCTAGTTTTATCATCACTTCCACCGGGCTCCAACTCCCTCTTCACTGCCGTCACAATTCCCCTCGCCTTCAAACATACCAGACTGGTGACGACAGTGAAGAAGGAGTTGATGTTAAAGGAGGTGATTGTGAAATTGATGACGAGTTTGAACTTTGAAGCGAGTGAGAGGAGCCCCCCCCCCCCCCTCCCGAACTGATTAAGAGCTATGGTGATTTGGAGAAAAGTGTTCTGCAGGAAGCAGGACTGTAAAAAGTTCAGGCCTAGAAGAGCTGATGAAATCTTACAACGTTACGTTGGGGCTGTTTTTCCATTTTTAAAACTTCAGTTCAACACAAGCAGTGCTATGCGTGATTCCCGGCTCCGTGCGATAGATTTCCCGGGTATCGTTACCGGCTTCCTGAACTGGGAACCCAGGAAGTCCAGTTCCCGAGATTAAACCCTACCTCGTACTGAATTGTAGATACGTTTACCTTAAAGCAAACATCCCCTGTCTTATTCCCCACTCTCGATTTTCATGGTTTCACTTCGTTGCACACTGAGGCCTGAAAAACCTCGAGTCACTGCATATTTCCACCAATGGGCAATCGGGCGAGCTGCCACTACCCGCACTGCTGATATATTACAGTGAACTGTATGCTACCACAACATACACCGTGGGACAATCATACTCTCGTATCTGATGGCATACCATTGAATTCCACACCTAGACTCTCTTATTTGCCATTATGAAGTCTCACAGATTTGGATGACTAACATTAAACTTCTAAAATTTAATGATTGTACTGATTGTGGCTTTGAAGAAACGAACACGTACCTTCCAGTACACTATGGGCGACAACTGACAGGTCGGGGTACCGGTGGAACTCCACGAGTCATAAATTGGATCTTTCAAAGATAGGAAACACCTCTCTCGTTTGACAATATAGAACACACTTAAGGACACAGCACTCCAGTGACACATAGAAGACATAAAGTATCGCTTTCTTCAATTCCATAAGTTAAAGCGAGCACGGATTCTCACACACATATTGCGCGGGGAACCACAGGAGGTTCACACCTTGATTGCAGAGTGGTCCATTAAACTCATCAAGGGACTACCAAACCCACTGTTACTCCATGCCATAGACTCTGGTGACTGCAAGCATGCCTTTGTTTCAACTTGCCCCTTTTTCTCATTTAAAATATACTCTTGAAGGAAGTTGAAGATAATCAAACAACATCAGAACCCCCAATAAGGTGTATGATGTACAAAGAAAATAATAGTTTTTGACAGTTAAAAATTACGTTACTAATGGGTGCTAAGGATACGTATATTTGACGCATAACCCATATTTTGTCGTTAAAATGTGGGTAAAGCGCAAAAATATACCTCAGCAAATAGAATGATAGACGATTTAAACCTATGTACCTTTGTATTTCTATTTTGGTGACGAAGAATTAGTATCATTGACATTATGAACATTTGTTACCAAGGTTGTGAATGTCAATAAAGAAGTATTTCACTCATACAATCATTTTCACATATAAAAGCCGCCCCCACCCACCCCCACCCCTAAAAAAAACAAATATACCAAAGCTTTTCTCCAGAAAGGGTGTGACAAATTCGACATAAACGCCAATTTTCAGAATCCTTATATACTATTTGTTACTTTCAGTAACGTACCACTGGTAACGTACACAATAGAATTTAATTTTGGCGACATCCATACTACACTATCTGACATATTATGTGTATTTATTGGGTTCTTCGTGATTGTAAATTATTTTCTGAATACTATGTCTTGCTTAAAAATGATCGAAAGTGTAAAAGGGTAACGTACATAAATTAAGTATAACGGACAAACACGCCCGAACGGCCAGTTGGAAGAAAACATCATTTGGTATCCTCTTCCATAAAATTTCAGAAAAATTGGTTGTGGATAATTCCCTCTGTCTGACAGGGATTTTCTTTCCAACAGCTGAACGATAGTCCATTGTCACAAGAATCTCACCTAAACTGCCAACACACTTGGAGAAATACATTCTACACAAACATAAAACGAATACAACCATCAACCAGACAGGGAACGACACAACTCCTCTCTGCCTTATTCGCCCCACACATAAGATACCTACACTATAATATTGCTGACTTCACTCGGAAAGTTGATATGTCTTTCGTCGTTTATGATCTCTTGTGATTTCAGTTTTTTAAACCTTTGAACCCTGGTGGTATCTTCCATGTCAGTTCAATGGCAGCAATTGAAAGAGTCCATATTCATTATCTGGGGGTAGACCAATTAATATTTTCTTCGTGGGCCTTTGAGGTGCACATTGAAACACTGATTGGTCTTCCCAACACATTCACTTAGCATCCATCATACTCAATGAAATTATGACGCATCGTGCATGTTGCTGGACCTGAAAAGCGGTCTCTCGGGTTTAAATGCTTAACTGGTAGAGTGCTGGAAGCCCATATTTGGGCTTTATTCAGAAGTGCAGGTAGCACAGCTTGAAGGCTCATGTTCAGTGCATTTGCTTTGTATTATCTTTGAAGTGATATCATCTAGCCTGCAAGGGTTTGCCTTGTTACAATTTATGGGAGAGTGCCCTCCCATAAATCATAACAAGGCAAGACATGCGTACAAGATTTGATGGCCAAAAATAATTTAGCACTCTACCAGTTAATGTATTTTGCTTTGGATGTCCATCTGGCACAACACAGGAATTATACACATATTACACATATATATTTTTCACATTTAGTAAAGGACAGAGGTTTGTTTGAAGTAAATTTGTAAATCGAATGTTTACATAAAGCAAAAATTGTGAATATACATTTTAAAAAATATTAATAAACAAAACAAGTCAATTATACACATATTATATACATATAGTTTGCACATTTGATAAAGGAACATAGATTTGTTTGAAGTAAACCTCGAAACTGAATGTTCACATAAAGCAAAATGTGTGGATATATATTTTAAAAATATTAAAATTAAATGCAACATAATGTTTAATACCAGATTGTCTTCCTGGATTTTGTTGCTCAGTGGATGTGTGTGGTGGTGGTGGTAGTGTGAGATGGGTGTTCCGTGTAGCGCCGATGGTATGGGGCTGGAAGAAATATAATATGAAACCAGACATTCAAAAATGGATCCACAGAAATGTTTTCTCCTTATTCTGAGGTCTTTATGGGTACGAGATAAATGTTTTATCTCCTGGCCTGTCGCTCTCAGTCTCTACGACGACCTGATTGGAAAACAAAGAGAGCGAGAAATGCTTGCCAAGAAAAAACCTCCCCCAGATTCAAAAAGACGTTAAAAAGACGAAGGGAGGTGCAAAGGACAATAAAACCAATGAGAACACAATGAATTGCTTGCAACTCTCAAGAGTCTGCAGAGTTTACCAGAATTGTTACTGTACACCGAATGTCCATAACTTGTGAGCCTAGAGAACTTAGTGATTTCTAGCTAGGTTCTGGCTGCTCCGAGACGCAGCCAAGACTTGGCTAGAAACAACTGCCAAGGTAATTTAACTAAAGCCCAAAGAATCTCTCAGTGTATTTAAAAGTATCTGCTCTGAGACCACAGAGTTTGTCAAAGTTGGATAAAGAACTTTTACGGTTAACACCTCTAATGGGTGGTATTAACCCTTTACCCAACGAATCGGCCGAATCCGCCCGCGTAATATGCAAATTCAGCGGATGAAAAAATATTATTTTCCAAAAAATTTCAACAAAACCATATCATATGACCCCTCGTTGGAACGAGCTCGACGAGCTCGTTCCAGCGAGGGGTCACATGATATGGTTTTGTTGAATTTTTTTGAAAAATTTCGAAAAATGATTTTTAAAATAATAAATTTTGATATCGTCTGCGTTGGGTAAAGGGTTAAAGAAAAGGGTTTCTCATCATAATACAATGAGTGTTGTATTATAGGGGTAGTCGCCCTCGTGGACAGTTTTCCAAGAGGACGTGTGTCCGTTGTTTGTGAGGGATGGGGCTGGTTGCTGGGATTAAAATTCCCTCGAAACAGTGAAGGAAATGGTCCTTTCAAGTCAAGCAAGATTTTTAAAAAATATGAATAGATGTTCAGAGTCACTTTCCCCTCTCTTTTGGTGCGTATGTTATGGTCGGGTCATGGTTTGGTCTATTTGTGCACTTCAACCACCCTTCAGACACAAGGTTAGCCTTCAAGTTGAAAGATATCTAAGAAGTAGAAATATACCGAAGCTGAAGATGAAATTCATTAGCCAATGCAACTTCATGTGTTCGCAGTTGCAGTCAATATATTACAGAAATGCCTCTGTTTTGGCACATCTGCCTGACCTCAAGTTTTTAAAATTTACACTTATTGTGAAGTCATCTAACATGTCAGTCAAAAAATTGTGAGGGTGGAGCCTCGTACTCCAGTTCCCAACACCACCCACCCAGTTCCGCCGACATTATATGTAAAAATCCTCCTTTACTCCTCTATCCACCATGCAAGGGGCGATTTTAGGCGCTATATTGCAAACATCCATAACGAATAGCAACTTCACATCACTTAAGATTTAACTATTAATTGTTTTTATTAAAACGCCCAAATATTTTCTTCCATTTCTGTATGCATTTTCAGGCCAGGGAAGTGATCTTTTTTAAATCTCTTCTGTGGTGGCCAAATTGCAATCCATCTTGCATTTCTCAAAATCGATCACCAGTATTTCACAGCATCGGTATTAGAGCCCTTGGTCTTTCTCCCAAACGATTAAAACCCTCCGGCGCAGTTCACAAACATCGTTATTCAATTTTTATTATTTCTTCAATTCTTTCCTCACAAAACATAGCTTAAGCCTTCTAACTGGAATGAGCTCGTTCTAATGGATTGTTATAGGTATGTTTTGGGGACTAAAAATTATTTTTCAGTTCAACAAGAATTGTTTGGCGTCAATTCGAGTCGGTAAAGGGTGAATTGTGAGAGTACAGTGTAGTACTGGAGGTGAGTATTGGCGATCAACCTAGAAGAATTTTTTCTCAAGCTTTTCTTGTGAAGACATATCTCAGCAATAATATATCACAAACCTGGTAAAATCCGCCTTAGGGAACATTTCATATGGCAATTTGAAATATGGGATGTCGCGCGGGCATTACGCAAAGACTTTCAAAACTGTCTCCCATCATAATGAACTGTTAGATCAAGCTCTGCTACAATAGAACCGGAGGCTCGAAATTTTGTTGTCCGTTGTATGTTGGCCTTTGAATAGAAGTATTACTTAGGCGAGTTCGTGTGTGGGTGTGGGGGTGGCGGCAGCAAAACTATGGGTACAGGATTCTTTGTAAACTCGTAAAAACTTAATCAGAGAAGAACGAACAGGAGATTGGAATATGTATCTCGTGACTCTTGGAAAGACACCCAAATGATGTTGGAAAAACAGTCAAGACTCCTGACTATATGAGCCTTTCGCAGAAGAAGGATTTCATGTTGGTCGTCTGTTCTTAGATATTTGGGTTCTTTCAGGTTCCATATCGAACCAATGGGGTTGATCCAGGTTCTATAAAGTGCTATACTTTTTAACAAGGAGTTTTGAAACAAATCTTTCTTGCTTTTATCCAACAACGTTTTTCACTTATTTCCAAGGGATATCCACTCAACTGCAGTGTACATTTCCTTCAGGGTTTATGATATTGTATTACCTATACAATTTTGAGACAAAACAAAATATTTATTTAAGGAATGATCGTTTCTTTTTGTCTATTTCTTGAATTATGAACCCCAAAAAACAAAGTCCAAACTGTGTAAATGGGCGTAGCCCATTTACGCGATGTTTGGACTTTGTTTTTTGGGGTTCACAACTCAAGAAATAGACAAAAAGAAACGATCATTCCTTATAATTAAACGTTCGCGACCCAAATAAATAAAAAGTGTTAGTCGTCCTCTACTTCAGCGAACAAAGACTTAAAAACTAAAACTGGTAGACATACTATTTTTCTGGCATAAAAGAGGGCGCATATTATTGAAATGCAGGTAGCAATTGAGTCAAATGCACTTATGTCATTAAATTTTTTATTGACCAATGAATTACGTAATGCAAAGAAAACGTTATAAGCCACGCCTCCTTCAAATTTCATTCAACTGTTTACTTCACGTAAAAGTTACGTTCCGTGGTAGGTGGAAGTAGGCCATCAGTATTACATTGTATTTTGGTTTTGACCGTTTCCCGAGAACTGAAAAACACAGTTTGTAAAAGTGGAGTTAGATATAAATATAAAATCATTTTGATTTCCAAAAAATTCATTCAAATTAGCAATGTCAAAATTGCCGTATTCGTCGTGACCAGCTATTGTTTACAATTGATTTGGGTAAATTGATGAACGCAGACGATCACCCAGTGTGCGTAAAAATTGAAATGTCAAATAAATACAGTTGTGAAGAAAAAGAAAAATTGACCCACCACGGTCATTTAAATATTTTATAAATAATTTCATGGTGATAAATTAGTAATATAAATTTATTTTTCTTTTTCACATTTAGAACGTGCTAGTGTTCTAACTTCTATTGATTTGACACAATGTTGCAACCCCGAAGACTGGTATTTTAAGGGCGTGGCTGAGGGCGGACCTAATTGTGTTTTTTTCGGTTCATTGAGTTATGAAAAGAAAAAACGGAATCGTGTGAGCCAATCGTTTTATCTGAAAACGCATCAACCGAAAAAAAGTTTAATTATGACATAATAAACAGAATATTGTTCTGGTGGAAAGAGTAACATAGTGAGACGAATCCACTATCCCCAACCCAACACAAGTCTAGATTCAATTTCTCCCTCCCAAAAACAGTTCGATCAGCCGAGGCGGTGCGGTTTCTAAAACCACATCACCCCAGATGGTCGAACTATTTTATAAGAGATATTTAACATTTGCGTTTCCGACCGGGCTTTAAAATAAGGAAAAGGGATCGCAGTTATAATGGGTAGGTCGGAGCCCCACATAAAGTTCTCGGGTAGATGACCCACCTTTAGACTGAAATTAAAAACTACAAACCATCAAGATGTAGCAAGGTAACAATAATTCAACACTAAGAAATGTTATGGTATAATTTATTGAATGAAATTAAACATTATTACATATCCAAAAAGCGTTTGTTTCACTATCTTAAATTGGGCTGAAATTCGGAGGCTAGAGAAAAAAAAATATCAAGAATCCGATAAACAAGGCCCTTTTTATTATGTCCAGGCCACCCAGATTTTCTAATATAATATTAGGAGACTACTATTCTCCCATAGAGGACGTACCAATGACCAAAGGGAACTGTCATAAGAAGCTTCCACCCTCGAAGACCCAGAGTTCGTCGAGTGTGAAGTCTTCCAATATAAATGAGGAGTCACCTTCGTTCCTCCATAGATGTTATCTCCCAATAGTAATGATCAGGACTACACAGGTAAGAAGCTTTCACCCTCGAAGAACCAGAGTTCGTCGAGTGTGAAGTCTTCCAAATATAAATGAGGAGTCACCGCTGCTCCTCCATAGGTATCATACCAAATATCAATAATCAGGCCTCAATCAAGTAAGAAGCTTTCACCCTCGAAGAACCAGAGTTCGTCGAGTGTGAAGTCTTCCAATATAAATGAAGAGTTACCGCTGCTCCTCCATAGGTGTCATACCAAATATCAATAATCAGGCCTCAATCAAGTAAGAAGCTTTCACCCTCGAAGAACCAGAGTTCGTCGAGTGTGAAGTCTTCCAATATAAATGAGGAGTTACCGCTGCTCCTCCATAGGTGTCATACCAAATATCAATAATCAGGCCTCAATCAAGTAAGAAGCTTTCACCCTCGAAGAACCAAAGTTCGTCGAGTGTGAAGTCTTCCACATATAAATAAGGAGTCACCTCTGCTCCTCCATAGGTGTCATACCAAATATTAATAATCAGGCCTCAATCAAGTAAGAAGCTTTCACCCTCGAAGAACCAGAGTTCGTCGAGTGTGAAGTCTTCCAAATATAAATGAGGAGTCACCGCTGCTCCTCCATAGGTGTCATACCAAATATCAATAATCAGGCCTCAATCAAGTAAGAAGCTTTCACCCTCGAAGAACCAGAGTTCGTCGAGTGTGAAGTCTTCCACATATAAATAAGGAGTCACCGCTGCTCCTCCATAGGTGTCATACCAAATATCAATAATCAGGCCTCAATCAAGTAAGAAGCTTTCACCCTCGAAGAACCAAAGTTCGTCGAGTGTGAAGTCTTCCACATATAACTAAGGAGTCACCTCCGCGCTGCCATCTCTGACACCCCGCACACTCGGTGACTACCCAACAAGAAGAACTCACACTCGACAAAAGTTTGTCGAAGGCGAAATTCTTCAAAAAAAAATATTCCCGGAGTTCCAGAGAAAAAAAAACCACTCTAAAACTTACTTAACTCTGATTCCATTGATCCGACAAACGGAGAAAAAAGAATACCAAATAAATTCCTAAATAACTATCCCGGTCTCACCAATGGCACAGAGAATTCGGTGTTTAGTTTCTCATTCCGGAACTCCAAGGAATTACTATTTAAACTCACGACCAGCCGGCTCTTCCCAAACCTTCCAGAGAAAAGCCAAACAACCTACCCCAGTGAAATCCTATCTCGAACTGACTTTTTCGACGGTCCAGATCACCCACTTCAATTCATACACAACACGAAAAAATCATGCAACCTCTGAAATCTTGTATCGATTCAGGAAATCGCTGGTGTGTGCATTTCCCTCAGTGAAACTTGACAACAATTCAGTCAACCGTTACTAGATCTCGTGCTACCTGACACTCTAATCACTGGTGGAGACAACCACCACAGAGAGAGCAAATAAGTAATATGGAATTAACCCCTGTTGGACGACAAACCCCCGACTCCATTTATCAAAAAACAGCACACTACCCCCACCCCAAGGTAAACGTCCTCGTTTTTGGATGGCTCAGATAGTGTTTTTGATTTCTTATTAATAAAGATAAAAATAAAAAAAAAATGATTAATGATTTATAATGACTATATTTACACAAAAAAAAATGGGTCCGAAAAAAAAAAAATTGAGTACGATCTGTTCATACCTACTATCTAGATTAAATCTTTAGGCATGGGAAGTGCTACATCTGACGGAATAATCCGCCATCACATTTTATGTTTTATACAGCGGTAGGCAGGCCTGGGATACAGAAATCCAACCACCGACCAATTTCAATAAAAATTGAAACCGCTTACCGCCACGATCACTGACATGCGATAAGAGATGTTACCGCCTGGATTAGTTAAATCCCTGATCCGAAGAAAGCCACCACTATAACTTATATATTTATAAAACAATTAAACGGACCATACTTCATTGGAACACTACCCATAATTTACTACATATGAATTTTATCATCGTCCAGATGATGCTGCTCGCAGCGCCAAAAACTATCTTGGAAACCCTGCACACTACTGTATCCTTTTCATCACGACAACCCAGACAACAGCCACAAGATCCATTTATTGTTGGCGCGCTTGAATCATTCTAGATTAGAAAACAATTATCCAATATTTTTATGAATCCCGGAACTCTATTTCTCAATCGCCAACTCCATATTTCCAATTCAAAACAGTTGCAATTAATGCTTTGCTTGGGCAGCATAGTGAGCCCAACAAGGAATCACCATACCATGCCCAATCGAACCATCAACAGAGCCAACAATTGCCATCAAGGTCAATGTGAAATATCTCCAACTTTCACATTAATCACTTCTTTCCCACTTAATAAACCATCAACACATTCCCAATCACCCTGACTAGGGGGTTTTAAATTACAACATCTGGTGAATTTTCCTTTTTATTCTATCCCAAAAATTCTTTTGTGCATTCGGCCGGAGATGTACACCATCTGACAGAAAATGATGAGGATAAACCTGTCGATGGTGAAAATATAAAATATCTTCATCACCTACAGCCTTAAAAGCATCATTGACAGCCATACGTCTAAACTCATAAATCTCATAAGATACATTTCGGGGCTTTACTCTAGGAAATATACTACCTAATGTTATTTTCTTCACCCCAGCAAGCTTCCATTTCTTTAGCAATTCTCGGAGGTCCCGCAGGAAACATTCAAAAGAGAATGTAACGCAATCAATATCATTACCCCCAATCTGAAGAACTATCCATCTAGCCCCTCTGACATTAATATTTTGCAAATGGCTAATCTTTCCCCCAGGTATCCCAACAAATTTCACGGAGGCAAACGGTATGGTACAATGCCATACTTCTGGGCACAATAATAAAAATCGGTACAATCTCGCCACAAAACTGTGTCCAATCACCAGACCCTCCATTTTAAGGAGTCAAAATTAAATCCTAAAAAGCAAAGTTAAATTAGGAAGGTTTACAAGAACCAATTCACATTCAAGAGTCAATGTTAATGGACAACTGTCAATATCGTCTGAACTCATAACCATCAAATACCATGATACACCTACACAACTTCACTGTCACTGGACAACCATCAATATCGTCTGGTTTCATCACCATCAAATACCATGATACACACACATAATTTCAATGTCAATGGACAAATATCAGTATCATCTGGATTCATCGCCATTAAATACCATGACTCACATAATAATTTCAATGTCAATGGACAACATCAGTACCGCCCGGACTCATCGCCATCAAATACCATGATACACATACATAATTTCACCGTCAATGGACAAACATCAGTATCATCTGGATTCATCGCCATCAAATACCATGATACACATACATAATTTCAATGTCAATGGATAACATCAGTATCGTCTGGATTCATCGCCATCAAATACCATGATACACATACATAATTTCACTGTCACTGGACAACTACCAGTATCGTCTGGATTCATCGCCATCAAATACCATGATACACATACATAATTTCAATGTCAATGGACAACATCAGTATCGTCTGGATTCATCGCCATCAAATACCATGATACACATACATAATTTCACTGTCACTGGACAACTACCAGTATCGTCTGGATTCATCGCCATCAAATACCATGATACACATACATAATTTCAATGTCAATGGATAACATCAGTATCGTCTGGATTCATCGCCATCAAATACCATGATACACATACATAATTTCACTGTCACTGGACAACTACCAGTATCGTCTGGATTCATCGCCATCAAATACCATGATACACATACATAATTTCAATGTCAATGGACAACATCAGTATCGTCTGGATTCATCGCCATCAAATACCATGATACACATACATAATTTCAATGTCAATGGACAACATCAGTATCGTCTGGATTCATCGCCATCAAATACCATGATACACATACATAATTTCACTGTCACTGGACAACTACCAGTATCGTCTGGATTCATCGCCATCAAATACCATGATACACATACATAATTTCAATGTCAATGGATAACATCAGTATCGTCTGGATTCATCGCCATCAAATACCATGACACACATACATAATTTCAATGTCAATGGACAACATCAGTATCGTCTGGATTCATCGCCATCAAATACCTCCCTCAACCTAAAACAAAAAAAAAAGAACACCACAGCAGTATACAAAATTTCGCAATTTTCTGTTTCCAACAGCTGAAATTAATTTATGTAATTTATTAGTTACATTACATGAAAGGAATGACCTCCAGTATTAAAAAAAAAAAAAAAACAATCCAAATTTTTAAGTCGTAAATTTCTGGTGGTCTTGCATATTTACCACAGACACATCACTTACGAAAAGTTACATACTGGCGACGCCATCATAAATTACTTACGAAACCCATTCTTACCCTAGCAACATCAACCACCACCCATCAGACACAATCATACCTAACCCCCACCCCAAATGCCCATCCCACATGCGCGCCATGCAAGTCACACCAAAATAAACGACGTATTTGGAATCACTCTTCTACTGGCTCAATTTCACTAGCGTATAATGCTCCCGCTCACGAGCATTTCCAAGTGTAATTCCCAGGGGTCACATTTACAAAACACAAATAGCGCTAGTATTTTTGAGATTACTAAGGTAATTTTTTTACATTTTTAGAATTGCGCTGAGTTAGGGTGTTCGTTTACACAATTTTTCCTAATGGAACACCTCCATTACGACACCCCGTAAGGGAAACCATGGAATCAATTGATTTCCATCCTTTCCCTACATTATGTGACCCATGAGAATACTATATCATTTATCAATCTTTACTTTATCCAATCCACTACCATAGGACATAACCACCGGTCCAATGACCCTACAACTTGTCCTATATATGACTGTTTGAAAGTCAAAATTAAACAATTCTGATTCAAAAGTTTCCAAATGAATCGAACAGCAAATTCAAATGAATTTGCAGTTTATTTTGTCTCCGCCCATTAACCCTTCCTTGGATCCCCAGCACCATTCCTCCTTGCCTATTAATTACAACTTCCAAATGGAAGACATAATTTAACCCTTGCATCGACATATAAGGCACACTCCGGGTAATTTAACAATTTTCCCATGATCACTGGGCACCACATCAAAAATTTAGCAAATCTTATCTTTGCTCGTGAGCTAGAGTTCTCGCCAAATGAATTCATTAAGCCAAATCTTAAATCATAAAATCACCGAATTTAGACCGGGGTCATTCCAGAATAATAAATACAAATCTTTTTTTTTTTTTTTAAGACAGATCGTACTCATTTGAGTTCAACCAGCGGGGACGACGGACCCTTCGCCCCCGGTGGGTGACAGGATCTCCGCTAGGGGCAGGATTGTTTAAGTTGCTGGAACTGCCCTGAGCCGACTGGTCAGAATCTTCCTCCCGATCAATGAGTTCCGAAAAAGGTAACCTACCAGAATCTCCTGAATTATCTACACTTGTTCCCATATTAGGTCGTTCAAAACATTTTTTTAATCTATTAAAGTGGACCACCTGCAGCCGACCACCATGCTCTCTACAAATAACATAATTTGCATCAGAGAGTCGCTTTTTAACCACAAATGGCCCAAACCAATATTTAGCAAATTTGGGGGTTTGACCTTGCTTTATTTTTGAAATATATAGCCACACTTTATCACCAACCTCATAAGGTCTTCCATGAACTCTACGGTCGTACAACCTTTTCCTATGTTTAATAGCAGTTTCACACTTACTGCTCACAAACTGGAAAATGGTTGCCATTCTATTTTCCAAATCCATCACATATTGAACTCGACTAAGATCCTTATCAGGAACTTTACCAGCCATAAATTCAATAGGTAATCGGATTTCTTTCCCAAAAAGGATCATATTTGGAGTAAGGCCCGTGGTCTCATGAACAGCACTACGATAAGCCATCATAACAAAAGGTAGATAGTATTCCCAGTCGTTATGATTATCTTCAACAAAACATGCTAGCATAGCTATCAATGTTCTGTTGAAGCGCTCAACCTGGCCATCAGACTGAGGGTGATATGGAGATGTTCTTGTCTTGGAAATCTCAAAATATTTACAGATTCCCAAAAACAATTCAGACTCAAAGTTGGCCCCTTGATCAGAATGGATAAACTTAGGCATACCAAAACGGGATATCCACTCTTTAACCAATATTTCTCCAATTGTACTTGCACGCTGATTAGGCATGGCATAGGCTTCAGTCCATTTAGAGAAATAGTCAGAAACAACCAGAATGTAAATGTTTCCACTCACAGATTCCGGTAGGGGACCCAATACATCAAGTGCAACCCTCTCCATCGGTTCCGAAACACGGTCGGTAACCAGGGGGGCCTTTAACGCTTTGTTGGGACTTTTCCGACGTTGACACACCTCACAAGTCTGCACCCACTGTTCTACATCCTTCTTTAGACCAATCCAAAAAAATCTTTGCCTAATTTTCAAATAGGTTTTCATCATACCTAAATGGCCTCCCACCACGGAATCATGGCAATGTTTTAAAATTTCAGGTTTTAGTTTCCCAGGAACAATCCACAAAAATTTATTTTCCTTTCCAAATTCCAACCATTCTCGATAAAGCATACCTTGCCTAACAACAATTTGTTCCCATTGGGCTACATATTTTTTAAATATTAATTCTTCACCCTTCATTTGCTCAGCCGACGGCTTAGAATCATTTGTTTTATTTTCAAACAATTTCTTTAATATTGGATCACTCATCTGATCATCAACCGAAATTACACCTCCTGGAGACAAATCAATAGCATTAGTCTCCAAAGATATCCTACTCAAGGCGTCGGCATTCTTATGTTGCTCTCCTCTACGATGGATGATAGAAAAGTCAAATCCACTCAAATATTCCAGCCAACGAGCCACTTGCCCCGTTGGTTCTTTAAAATTAAACAACCACCTCAAAGATCCATGATCGGTGCGCAGAGTAAAGTGTTTTCCTATCAAATAATGGCGAAAATTTTTAATGCTTTTAATAACTGCCAATAGCTCTTTCCGAGTGACACTATAATTACGTTCTGGAGGAGAATGCACTTTACTAAAATATGCAATTACCTTCTCCTGTCCGTTAACTAACTGAGACAACACAGCCCCACTAGCCTGATCACTCGCATCTGTGTCCAAAATAAACTCTTGCTCAAAATTTGGAAATCCCAAGATTGGACTCTCACATAGTTTATTCTTTAAAATTTCAAAAGATTCTTTTCTAGCCTTATTCCACTCAAATTTTACATTCTTTCTAGTTAATTCCAACAGGGGACCAGCCAAATCTGAGAAGTTCAAAATAAATTTTCTGTAATAAGAACACAAACCGACAAAACTGCGTATATCTCTGACACATCTTGGAATCGGCCAATCCTTAATCCTAGCTATCTTTTCTGGGTCAGCCCGTATCCCCTCTGAGGACACGATATGGCCCAAAAAAGATACCTGTTTTCTAAAAAGAGCACATTTAGAAGGCTTGAGTTTCAAACCAGCTTCCTTAATTTTTGTGAACACCTCTTCCAACCTTTCTACATGTTCTTGGAAAGTTTTAGCATAAATAATTATGTCATCCAGATATATCAGACAGGTCTTCCAATGAAGGCCCTTCAAAACGAGCTCCATAAGCCTCTGAAAGGAATGGGGAGCCCCAGAAAGCCCGAAAGGGAGTACCTTGAACTCATAAAGCCCTTTACCTGTACTAAAGGCAGTTTTTTCTTGAGCTGAGGAAGCCATCTCCACCTGCCAATACCCTGAAGCCAAATCTAATGTAGAGAACCAACTGGCCCCCTGCATTCCTTCAAGGCTGTCATCAATGCGTGGCAAGGGATATGCATCCTTCCGAGTTACAGCATTTAACTTACGATAGTCTACACAAAAGCGTAGGCTACCGTCTTTTTTTTTAACCAGGACAATGGGGGCCGCCCACGGACTATCCGAGGGTTGTATTATCCCCTGTTCTAACATTTCTTGTAACTGCCTATCAACTTCCTGTCGCTTATGTACAGGAAGTCTATAGGCTCTTTGTTTTATGGGTGGATGTTTACCCGTGTCAATATCATGTTTTATAATACTTGTTCGACCTAAATCTTTATCATGGCGGATAAAAACCGACTCATTTCTATCAAGAAGCATTTTAACTTGAAATACCTGATCCGTAGTCAAAACAGTTTCATCAATTGTTTGCTGGAGAGAATACTTATCAACATTTTCTTGTTTTACATTTTCTTGAATTACACTATTTCCCAGAACCTCCCCTTGCTGGAATACTGCCACTGTTTCACCTTTTTTCAAGGACTGGGGTACCCCGGTGGTATTTACTAACCTCATTGGCACAACATCTCCATTTGAAGTACCCACAAAACTTCGCCCAACCATAATCCCATTATGTTTTTCTGAAAATTTTTGATCTACCTCACAAATTCCCTCTAAAAGAGAAACATTACTTACCTTACCATTAATTATAATCTCGGAAGATGGAGGTATAGTTACATTTTCAATAAGCATGACCTCATTACTATCGTTGTTATTGCCAAAATTTAGGGGAATTTCTTTTCCTGCTAATTTAACACAATTCCTCCCCAGATAAATGTCTAAGTCTAGGGCAGTCATCAGATCAACCCCCAATATTCCCTCAAATGATAACTCGGCAACATAAAACTCTTGATCAAAACTATTATTACCTATATTAATGGGAAGGTTGATAACTCCTGGCACCTGCAAGGGTTGTCCGCTAGCTCCACAAACCTCTCTAGGAGCTGCTTGTAATTCTGAAGAATCCTTTCCAAATACCTCTTCCAATACCTTAGTACTTAATATGCTAATGGCTGATCCAGTGTCCAGCAAAAATTTTACCTCTTTGTCACAAATGGTTAAGGGAAGAAAAAAATGACCAATCTTTTTCTCAGGGTGGGCCCCATTCTGTTGGAGCTGAGGTTTGACCCCAACCCCAGCTCTTATTCTTTTAAACCTTGCCTATTATTCCACCTTCCACCTCTTCGACCCCCATAATTCCGACGAACATTTCCTCGACCACGTCCACGAGAAAAATCTTCCCGAGTATTTTGTATTTCCGCTATTTTGTCAATTCCATCCTCCTTCCCCAATTGTTCTAAAAATTCGCGTCTCATTTCCCTTTGTTCTTTGCGCAAATCATCAATCTGAAACCGCAGATCAGTCAGCGTCTGAGTTAATAATTCCAATTGCTCGGAATTAACAGCTTCGTTGTCAGAAGGTTGGACAGTGGAAGCAACTTCCACTCTCCTATATGATTCTTCCTCTAATGCCAAACGAACCGCGGCATCCAACGTCTCGGGTTTTCCACGCAACACCTGCATCCGACTGTCTTTATCCGTTATGGCTTCAACAAAAGCTTCTTTTGCCAAATCGTCCCTTAAAATGGATGGGGCTGAAGGGTAAGCTTTCTTTACCAATCTACGTATACTACTAGCCAGCTCGGGGAGTGTTTCTCGAGCGGTTCGCCTTCTTGAACGCAATTGTGACCTATAAATTGCCGTACCTCTAAAGGGATCAAATCGATCTATCAAACTTTTTAATATTTGTTTTAGGCCAATCTTATCATTACTATCTAGATCTTCGTAAAATTGCAATGCGGCCCCTCTTAATGAAACTACCAAAAATCTACAAGCCACCACCTCTGACCATTCATTGATTTCTACACATTTTTCAAAATGCGTCACCCAATCAACCACATTGGTGGACCCATTAAATGTTTCTGGTGTAACCACCGGTTTTCTGGGCCCGTTATATTGTTCACCACTTTTGGATGGACGTTCCTTAAGAGCAGGAAGGTCCGCACCCGGTGCCACTAACGCCCGATCACCCTTATCTTGATAGCTGACCCTCGCAAGAGGAGTTTTAACTTTCTTAGGAATGGCACCCGAAGCTCTTCTTCTACAAAATTCACGCACAGAACTTCCTACCTGTTTATGAATTCCATTGTCCAAACCATTATGTTTTGGAATTTCACTCACTTGAATTTCTACATTTTCATTAAAAGACGTAGGAGTGGCCTCTGGTGTTTCTTGAAAAAAATCTAGAGCCTCAGCCATGGGGTATCTCCTTGGTGTGCTAATATCTGGATTTGTAGCCAAATCAGTTAACTTTTTAGATGCCCCCAAGTATTCATCCAGCCCTTCCGAAATTCCCATAGCCATATTAAATTTGAACCAATACTAAACAATTTACCTGTATTAAATTTCTATACATCAGTCTTATGGTATCATAAAATATCCTGTCGGCGACGCCAATAACTGAGACGAATCCACTATCCCCAACCCAACACAAGTCTAGATTCAATTTCTCCCTCCCAAAAACAGTTCGATCAGCCGAGGCGGTGCGGTTTCTAAAACCACATCACCCCAGATGGTCGAACTATTTTATAAGAGATATTTAACATTTGCGTTTCCGACCGGGCTTTAAAATAAGGAAAAGGGATCGCAGTTATAATGGGTAGGTCGGAGCCCCACATAAAGTTCTCGGGTAGATGACCCACCTTTAGACTGAAATTAAAAACTACAAACCATCAAGATGTAGCAAGGTAACAATAATTCAACACTAAGAAATGTTATGGTATAATTTATTGAATGAAATTAAACATTATTACATATCCAAAAAGCGTTTGTTTCACTATCTTAAATTGGGCTGAAATTCGGAGGCTAGAGAAAAAAAAATATCAAGAATCCGATAAACAAGGCCCTTTTTATTATGTCCAGGCCACCCAGATTTTCTAATATAATATTAGGAGACTACTATTCTCCCATAGAGGACGTACCAATGACCAAAGGGAACTGTCATAAGAAGCTTCCACCCTCGAAGAACCAGAGTTCGTCGAGTGTGAAGTCTTCCAATATAAATGAGGAGTCACCTTCGTTCCTCCATAGATGTTATCTCCCAATAGTAATGATCAGGACTACACAGGTAAGAAGCTTTCACCCTCGAAGAACCAGAGTTCGTCGAGTGTGAAGTCTTCCAAATATAAATGAGGAGTCACCGCTGCTCCTCCATAGGTATCATACCAAATATCAATAATCAGGCCTCAATCAAGTAAGAAGCTTTCACCCTCGAAGAACCAGAGTTCGTCGAGTGTGAAGTCTTCCAATATAAATGAGGAGTTACCGCTGCTCCTCCATAGGTGTCATACCAAATATCAATAATCAGGCCTCAATCAAGTAAGAAGCTTTCACCCTCGAAGAACCAGAGTTCGTCGAGTGTGAAGTCTTCCAATATAAATGAGGAGTTACCGCTGCTCCTCCATAGGTGTCATACCAAATATCAATAATCAGGCCTCAATCAAGTAAGAAGCTTTCACCCTCGAAGAACCAAAGTTCGTCGAGTGTGAAGTCTTCCACATATAAATAAGGAGTCACCTCTGCTCCTCCATAGGTGTCATACCAAATATTAATAATCAGGCCTCAATCAAGTAAGAAGCTTTCACCCTCGAAGAACCAGAGTTCGTCGAGTGTGAAGTCTTCCAAATATAAATGAGGAGTCACCGCTGCTCCTCCATAGGTGTCATACCAAATATCAATAATCAGGCCTCAATCAAGTAAGAAGCTTTCACCCTCGAAGAACCAGAGTTCGTCGAGTGTGAAGTCTTCCACATATAAATAAGGAGTCACCGCTGCTCCTCCATAGGTGTCATACCAAATATCAATAATCAGGCCTCAATCAAGTAAGAAGCTTTCACCCTCGAAGAACCAAAGTTCGTCGAGTGTGAAGTCTTCCACATATAACTAAGGAGTCACCTCCGCGCTGCCATCTCTGACACCCCGCACACTCGGTGACTACCCAACAAGAAGAACTCACACTCGACAAAAGTTTGTCGAAGGCGAAATTCTTCAAAAAAAAATATTCCCGGAGTTCCAGAGAAAAAAAAACCACTCTAAAACTTATTTAACTCTGATTCCATTGATCCGACAAACGGAGAAAAAAGAATACCAAATAAATTCCTAAATAACTATCCCGGTCTCACCAATGGCACAGAGAATTCGGTGTTTAGTTTCTCATTCCGGAACTCCAAGGAATTACTATTTAAACTCACGACCAGCCGGCTCTTCCCAAACCTTCCAGAGAAAAGCCAAACAACCTACCCCAGTGAAATCCTATCTCGAACTGACTTTTTCGACGGTCCAGATCACCCACTTCAATTCATACACAACACGAAAAAATCATGCAACCTCTGAAATCTTGTATCGATTCAGGAAATCGCTGGTGTGTGCATTTCCCTCAGTGAAACTTGACAACAATTCAATCAACCGTTACTAGATCTCGTGCTACCTGACACTCTAATCACTGGTGGAGACAACCACCACAGAGAGAGCAAATAAGTAATATGGAATTAACCCCTGTTGGACGACAAACCCCCGACTCCATTTATCAAAAAACAGCACAATAGTGTGAAACGCCCTCTGAGAGTCGGCAACTCTAAAATTTGGAGCAAATAGTGGTGGTTATACATTTCTTTCGGGCTGGGTGGGTGGATGGGTGGTGGAGGGATGGAGGTCTGCGATACTGATAAAAATTTAGTTCTTTGTGAATTTATAAATTGGTTTCTTGATTGTTTCCATCTGGAACTAAACTGGGTTATTGTTGGGTTCTCCACCGAACCTTTGTGGTTCTCACCTAAAATCCAACGGATTCCAAATAGAACCAAACTATCAAATTGGTTCTTATTTGGTTCAATGTTGGTTATTGATTGGTTTCACAATTGAGCCAACGAGTTTTTCATTTGGTTCTTATTAGGTTTCTGTTTGGTGTAGTATAGATCCATTTTTGATCTTTGTTTTTGGTTTTCCGGAGCTTCTTGTTTGGTTGCGCCACAGTGACAAATGGAGGAACACAATTAGGTTCTGTACCTATAATTCATAGTGTGTAGGAGAAGAAGAGTTTGATAGGACTTTCAACTCTCCAGATAATTAAGCAGGTATTGGTGAAATCTCTCAAGTGTCCAGAATGTCTGTCACGAGGAAGAGACAAGTGCTCAACCAAGCTATATGAAGTAGTAGACAAAATATTGTTATGCAACAATGGCAGCAGAACAATAAACTCATCTTCCTCATTTCAGGTCGTGCAGTTTTAAGAGTATGTATTCCCAACAGGTTTAGCTCCAGGGTTCCCTGTAGAAAAAAGATAACTTTTCATGTCAGCTGATGCACCATGGGTACTTTCTGAAGCTGTAAGTGCCTGGAAAATGAAGGACAAATGTAGCAAATTATCCCATGAAATATCAGGAGGAGAGTACGTGACCCAGTTTAGGGATTTTAGGAATGAATGTATGAGGCTGACATTTCTTCAGGAAAAGTTGGGGGACGTGCCCCCTGCCCCTCCCCCCCCCCCCCCCATAATTGCACCCTTATGCCGCTAGGTAGAGGACTGACAGAAGCATTTCGTTTACAATGGATACACAGCATGCATAGATGCGCTGGTATATATGAAGCCATGATAGAGTTAGGTAGACTTCAACATAAAACAAGTGAGCAGCCAGTGCCGTCGACTACATGACCGATTGAGGAGAGTAAACACGATTTGTTCCGACTGTCATGGCCCAAGTCCCGACTCATAAAATATTACAACTACACCATCAAGGCATGCCTTCTTTGAAGGCATGCCTCGATGGTGTAGTTGGAATATTTGTCAGTCGGGATTATAGTTCAAAATGTGGATAAATATATTCTTCCCAGGGCCGCAGACCTCCATTTGTATGAAATCGACTGCGTGTATGACATAAGTCAAAGTAGCCAAAAAAAAGAACGGGATTACTGAAAAATTATTTGGTTGGGTGTCAAATCCCCTACATCCCCCATAGTTACACCAGTATGAGCAGAACGTTGCGCTTGGAACTTCAGGACGTAAGCGCCATTTCTGTGATCTGTTGATCATGCAAAAGTGTTTTGACGACAATGAGCCATTTGTTGCTACAGAAAAGAGACTGTGTTCTCAATCGTCAGGTTCGCCATGAACAGAAGGTGACGGCTTAAACTGTACCGACGTGAAATAGATCGGCTCGCAATCCAGAGGAAACTCGATAAGCGTCTCTGGTGCATCGGTTAAAAGGAAAGAATAAGTCAAATCTCTGGAGTACTTCATCCAGGCATCAGAATTGAGAACGAGCGCGTGCATTCAGGCCGACCATGTTATTCTCACGGTAAGATTGGTGACGCTGAACGCGAGAGGAACGTGTCGGAAGTTTTTCAGTCTGAGTTGACGACTATCTGTCAAGATCGATTCGAATTTGTCCGAGTTAAGGGTTAATGGTCAGGGATTGTAAATAATTAATTTGATACGTTTGCTTGGAAAAGCCGCAAATAGACACTGGGTACAAATTATTGAAGGCTAATTAATTAACTGCTTGACCAGGTGGGTGTTTATCTCTCATTGAGAGGACTAATGGTTCCCTGCTGCGACGTTTAAAACCACGAGGCAACTTATATCTGAAAGTCTCTAATAGTAATTCGTTTCTGTCAGCCGCAGATGGTGTTCCACGCTGTGTGGCCCTCAAATAAGTGTCATCCCCGTAGTTCTAAATGTCAGACTCACGAGCTTACAAAGAGATATCTCATCTATCTTAATAACGGTGTCCTATATCACAGAGGAACCGATTTAATGATTAATTAGACACGAAAATGCTATATAATGAGAGACTGATCATCGGTAGTCAGTCGACCTTGGATTGAGTTAGTAACCCGTCGGAAAGAGGGCTCGGAGCTCTGGCCATTGGGGCTGTCATTTGTAGAAATTAATTGTGGAGACTAAGCGGGCTCTGTTAAAGAAGGCGAGCGGTTACTAGGTTAAATGACGCGACGCATAGGCGAAGTGTAGAGTAATAAAGGGCTGTCGAGAGCTCAAACAATCAACTTGATCGAAGCTATAGAGAGCTCGAACAATTAACTTAATCGAAGCTGTTGAGAGCTCGAACATTTGATTTAAGCTAAGAGCTTAGAGTGAGCTAAGTTGAGACAGGCAATTTAGATGCATGAACTTCATTTATTTAAACGGTTTATGGAGATTGATGTAAATGGAGACTGGTGTAGACGGCGAGTTGTTAAATCCGTGGAGTGAAGTGACTATGATATTGAATGTGTAAAATTTAGTTAGACAGAGTTGGTTACATTTAACTGACAATTTAGCGTATTTGGAGGTTGAGCGGCGTAAAATAGACAATACGTTATGTACGCAGCCGCTTGAGAAGTGAAGAGGAAACCCAGGAGTGAGGAACAACGAGAAGCATCTAGACAACAGCATCGAACACGGGGTACCCCGGAAAGAGCTCAAACTTTATGGGGGAAATTCATAGTGCTTTGTTTGTGTATAATGTATATTCTTGGATGTTCATTGATGCGTATATGTGAGTACATAGTAGTATTTTTATTTCCATTAAATTATACTCAAATGATCCACCGTCGGTTATCTTTTTAAATATCAAGTCACGGACACCTTAAGATGACGAATCTGCCCCAACAAAAACCACAACACTGCGAGGCCGAGAGACGTATGTTCACTCGAAAGCTCGGCTGGCCTCTCTGAGTACGGCCAATCTTTAGAGTGATCATAAATCTCACATATCTGCCCCAACGTGTTGTGACACTATCCCAACTTCTCTGATCAAAGATTATGCTCTGAGGAAACCAACAAAGGATCATTCTTCAGGTGCATCATGGAAATCTGATATTTGCAGATATCTTTTCCAGTCTGAAGCTCGGAAGTCCAGCAAAACAATATGGCGAATCGGGGACACTATGAACAAATCTGGCGATATCGTGACTGCAAAACAAATGTTTGTGCATGCGCATGGGGGTTGGTGGGGGGATGTGACACTACCTATGCAGTATTCGGACATGGGAAAACAAGCATCCTTAAAAAGATCGAGAAATCGTCAAATGTTAGGGAGATACTGAGTCTCTCGCATAAATTAAGAACGCCGGTATAAAGCTTCTCCTAAAGTTGTATGGTGGAAAACAAGGTTATTATCTAAAGACTCTACGTTATGCGAAGTTTATTGAGATATTATCCTTGAGTAATACAGTGATCGATCTTCAAAAGCTTTCACCAACAGAGTGGGCGACATATTACCATAGTGTCAGAGTGCATCTTCAAGTAATGATTTGGACAATTTTAAAAACTGACGCCTCCCAGGTGCGTCTCTAAAGGGGGGGGGGGGGGGGGGAGGGGGGGTTAAGGTACTTCGACACCTCCTTACCCCCAGCACATTTCCGCCAGAACAAGGGTGTAAGATATCGATTGTCTCTTGCTAGTTTGCACTTTCTGAACTCTTTGAGCCCAGGTGGTACCTTCTATGTCAGTTCAATGACAGCAATTGAAAGAGTCCATATTCATTATCTGGGGGTAGACCAATTAATATTTTCTTCGTGGGGCTTTGAGATACACATTGAAAACATTGATTGGTCTTCCCTACACGTTCACTTAGCATCCATCATACTTAATGAAATTATGACGCATCGTGCATGTTGCTGGACCTGACAAGCGGTCTCTCGGGTTTAAATGCTTAACCGTATTTTGCTTTGGATGTCCACCTGGCACAACACAGGAATTATACACATATTATACACATATTATACATTTATATTGTTCACATTTAGTAAAGGAAAGAGGTTTGTTTGAAGTAAATTTGTAAATCGAATGTTTACATAAAGCAAAAATTGTGAATATACATTTAAAAAATATTAATAAACAAAACAAGTCAATTATACACATATTATATACATATAGTTTGCACATTTGATAAAGGAACATAGATTTGTTTGAAGTAAACCTGGAAACTGAATGTTTACATAAAGCAAAATGTGTGGATATATATTTTAAGAACAAGGGTGTAAGATATCGATTGTCTCTTGCTAGTTTGCACTTTCTGAACTCTTTGAGCCCAGGTGGTACCTTCTATGTCAGTTTAATGGCAGCAATTGAAAGAGTCCATATTCATTATCTGGGGGTAGACCAATTAATATTTTCAACGTGCAGCCTTGGGGCTGCACGTTGAAATATTGATTGGTCTACCCCACACATGCACTTAGCACCCATCCTACTTCATGAAATTATGACATTCATATTCCTGGGCCAGAAAAAGGCCTCTTTTGTACAAAGGGTTAAAAGACTAGATGTGTTACTTGGACTTGTGTTATATCGATCAGAGAAAACGGAGGTCTGTGGAACCCCATTCGGGAAGTTGGGGAGGGGCGGGGGGGGGTCTAGCATGATTATTTGGTGGTTACTCGATACGATACGTACGGGTATGGTACGTGTTTATTTAAAATAAGATGTTTCATCACGATCTACAAGTGATTTATATTATTTAATAACAAATTTCCAAGAGATCTTGAGTTTTATAACGATAATCTCGACTGACCAATATTCGAAGAAGGCATGCCTTTATTTTGTAGTTGAAATGCTGGCAGTTGGGCGTTGGGTCATTGCAGCCGGGATACCCCCCCCCCCCCCCCCCCCCCCCCCCCACCGCCCCATTAGTCATCTTCGCGACACCCCTGACACCTCCTCAATGTTAGGAATGGAAATCCACAAGGCTCAACTCATCCCAGTCTTGACGACCAGATGCGGCACCACAAGAGCTTCTCATGGTATGTAACGAACTAGTAGGGGTTAATGGTGTAGAGGTGTTCTGCGAAGTGTATTGGAAAGGTATTATGTCAAGAATAACAAAGTAATTACAAGATAGTGCGTCTCGTGTCTCACAGGAAAAGTCGGGAAATCGGGTAACAATGTAATCAGAAAGTGGATAAAATGTAGAGTATTGCTCGGATGGTTGCTCGTTTTGCATGAAGTGTGTAAGGTGAAAGCCAGGAAGGGATTCGAATTGTAAAATGTAATACCAAAAATGGGAGAATGACTGGTGATGCTAAATTTGTCAATACGGGACATAAAATGGCATAATGGTGGTTGTTGTAATCACTCAGGTACGTTTATTTTCCGTATTTTGTTTGAAATCATGCCTGGTGGGCGTGAATCGGTTCTTTGGTTGGTGAACAGTTTCGTTAGTACAAGTGGAATATGTTTGTATATTCCAGGGGTGTGGATTGGTGGCATGGATTGGTGTAATGATGTTTACTTGTGGCATAGTATGGTGTGTCGTGGTTCAAAGAAAAAACAGATAATAGAGTTTGAAGGGGTGGAAATTCCAAGTTATAGATGATTGTCGTGATGATTCGAGCTTGCTGTGTTTGAGTGTATCCAGTGTACTGTAAGCGATATTTAATACATAGCTGTGCGTGGTAACGATCAAGCGTAAGATTGGCTTCATTGAGCTATTACAATGATGTGTGAAGGCGGAGAAGTGATGCTGTAATTACTTTAATATTTACAAATTAAGGCCTACGTAAAGGGTAGTGATGAGTGAATAATTCGTATAATTTCAGGACGCATTTATTGACATTAATATTTTCGTATTATTACAACGATGTGCGAGGACAATGAGATGATACTGTAACTACGTCAGTGTTAACCATATAAGGTCTACGTAAACGGCCGCGACCCATGAACAATTTTGGGATATGTTTACTGGCAGTATATTTATTTAAGACTGGCTTCAATACAATTACCTGAATCATTTTGCTTAGAATTATTTTAGGTCTTTATTTTCGGACGATTACAAACGTGATATTTTATAGCATTAGGCAACTCCATTGACATGTCTGTTGGTCGTAATATAATGTGATAAGTAAATAATCGTCATATTTTAACGAATCATTCATTAGTCATCCATTTGTGACATCATACGACAGCTGGACGGTTTCATTGGTTTCATTGACGAATTAAGAAACTTGTTTTAGGTGTGTAGTTGTGACTGTAAATTTATATATATGTATTGGTTTCTTGTGTTCTTTTTTTGGTTTTCAAGTTTGGTGTTCATTAAAGCAACAATTTTAAACAACGTCTTTTGGTGAAATTGACCTTTGGCAATATACAAGGATCTCATAACTTTACAATGGTGGCAGAGATGGGATTGTCACAATTTCATTAGTTGACTGTCGTAACATATTGTTGCTGCTGTAAAAAAAAGAGAAAAAATGGCGGGTGAAATGCCGAAGTGGTTTTCTGATTTAATTAGTAAGGGGGAGTTTGTGACGTCATGTTTAGAGTTATGGAAAGAAATTAAGTCTCAGGAGAGAGAAGATAGATTAGCAGAGCGTGATTTATAAAAAGCAGAGATGGAGAGGGAGCTTAGAATGAGAGAGCTGGAAGTGAGGGAGAAAGAATTGAAGCAGGGGTGTACCACAGGGTGGAGGAGCTAGTTTGCCAAAAACTAAGTTTCCAAAGTTTATAGAGGGGCAAGACCCCGATGTTTTTTTGAAATCATTTGAAAAATTATTGAATTTGTATAGTATTCCAAAGTCAGAGTGGGCAATCAGGTTAGTGGCGTTGTTATCAGGAAGAGCGTTAGAGGCATACTCCCGAATGAGTGATGATAAATGTGGTTGTTATGATGAAATAAAGTCAGCTATATTGGTTCGATATGAACTAAGTGCTGAAGCATATCGGGATAAATTTCGAAATTCTAAGCAACTGGATGAGTCTTTTAGAGAGTTTTCAGCGCGAATTCAGAGTTTTTTTAAGCACTGGTGTGAGAGAGAAAAAAATGGGAATAGTTTCGATAAGTTGTCGGATTTAGTGATACGCGAACAGTTGCTCAATAGTTGTAGTAAAGAACTTAGGGTTAAGATTCAGGAACAGAAAGTCAAAAGTATACAGGAGTTAGTAGATTTAGCCGAGGCATTCCAGGAAGCCAATAAAAAGTGCTTGGGAACAGCTCCAAATCGGGGGTTGCCTTTGAAAGCTTTGCATGAATCACAAAATATTAAAAAAGACGAGTTTAATCAAAGGGAATTGCCGGATCGCGATACAAGGACTTGCTATACAGTTAAAACTAGAAGTCCTGTCACGAATAGTGCGCTTATCTAGGCTTAATTGCGCATTGGAATTGCGCGCAATTGCCATATCGAATGGCATCCAAAGCACGACAGGTTCTCCTGGTTACTCATAGCAAACACATGCAATGTTTCTGCCAATGGACCTCCGGGTTACCCGGAGGTCCATTGGCTGAAACATTGCTTGTGCACAGGCCATATGTACAGAATTTGATAGCTTTACTTGGGCCATAACGCGCACATTAACGCGCATATCAACGTGCTATTTGTGCGCTTTTCATGACAGGACTTCTAGTTTTAACTGTACGTGTCAAAGAGTTGGGCACATATCGTCAAGATGCCCCCTAAAGCGGTCCCTTAATGTTTCAGGAAGTAAATATAAGTTAGGAATGTGTGTGAGTACCTCGCCTAGGAAATGTGCTGATATAGATAAGACAGTTAAGGGTGGTTTGTTTATTGTTTATTGAGGTTTAAGGTCATATATTTATGCACAATGGCTAATCATGACCGTGACAGTTTTACGGGTGGAGGAAGCCGGAGTACCCGGAGAGAACCACCGAGCAACGACGAGCAGCTGCCAGCTCCCCAACATCGTAACTCCGCACTGCAGCACAGGCAGGGTTAGAGTGGTTGAAGACATGCGTACCATCGACGTGCAGTACGCCTTAGTACACGGCGTCATCGTGCCCCCATGCGGGCAATGGAGATGAAGTGTCTTGCCCAAGGACACAACGCGGTTGCCGCAGGTGGGATTTGAACCGAGGACCTCTCGGTTTGCAGCCTATACCTCTACCTACTAAGCCACCGCGCTCCCAGTTAAGGGTGGTACGAGAGAAATCACATATAACCTGCCTGGTGTTGCATGTGATGGTGTGATGGATAGGTGCGCTGTGCCTGGTATTGAAATAGTGGAAGGTAAGATTAAGGGGGGAAAAGTATCTGTTTTAAGGGATACTGGAAGTTCAACAACATTTGTGCATAGTCGATTTATAAATCCAGAGAAATCCACAAATCAAAGTAAAGATATCTGGCTAGCAGATGGTACATTACGTGAATGTCAGGAGATATGGATAGATATCGAAACACCTTATATAAATGGTAGAGTATTAGCCCTGGTTTTAAATAACCCGTTTGCTGATTTAATCATAGGAAATTACGTTGACATTTTTGTGCCAGATCCTGTTAGCGACGAAAAAAAGTAAATGCAAGGGCAATAAGTGTGGGAATGAAGTGAGTGTAGAAAGGGAGGTAGGTACAAATGATGCATGTGGTGTAGTCCAAACGAGAGCAATGACAAAAGAAAACGATAATCAGACTGATGATGTTAAACTATTGGCTGAAAAGTCTAAATTGGATACACTCATTATAAGAAACATTGATGCTAGCGGGGCAGATAATATACCTAACTTTGATCGAGAAAAATTGACTGAAGCTCAGAAAAATGATAAAACTCTTGATAAAATAAGAACATTTGTAGGTGATGATGTAAATGATTCGCAGTCATATTTTATAACTGATTCTGAAATGCTCTATCGGATTTTTAAAGTCCCACAAAAAGATTCTATAAGACAAATCGTGGTTCCAAAACCATTAAGAAATACTATAATGTCTCTCGGTCATGACATTCCATTGGCGGGGCATTTGGGAAATAAAAAAACCAGAAATAGAATTATGCAACATTTCTTTTGGCCAGGAATGTTTTTTGACATTGCAAATTATTGTAGATCGTGCCCAATTTGTCAGAAGAAATCATCAAAGAGCCGTGTGCCAAGGGCTCCATTGGTAAGTATACCCCCTTTGGGAGAACCATTTCAAAGACTTGCAATAGATTTTATTGGACCATTACCTCTTACTGAGAATAGGAACCGTTTTATTCTTGTGTGTGTGGATTACGCGACAAAATATCCCGAGGCTGTGGCATTGAGAAATCAAGAGGCTGAAACGGTGGCTGATGCGTTGATAGGCATTTTTTCTAGGGTGGGTATTCCTAAAGAATTATTGTCGGATCAAGGTAGTAATTTCATGTCTGGTCTGATGACTGAAGTATGTAAATTATTGAGTATTAAGAAAATGTGTACAAGTCCATATCATGCTATGGCTAACGGGTTATGTGAAAGGTTTAATGGGGTGTTGAAGAGTATGATGAAAGCATATGCTTGTGCTGAGCCTCGAAAATGGGATCAGTACATTCCATATGTTTTGTTTGCATATCGAGAGGTTCCAAATGAAACAACGGGATTTTCACCGTTTGAGCTCTTGTATGGGCGACAGGTTAGAGGACCTTTGGCAGTGCTAAAAGAGGAATGGGAGGAGCCAAGTAACTGTCAAAATTCCGTACTGAGTTATATAACTGAAACTAGGGATAAATTAAAAACTTTTTCAGAGTTAGCTAATGTGTATGAACAAAAAGCAAAACATAAACAAAAATTATATTAGGATAAAAAGGCGAGAGAGCGAACTTTGGAAGTGGGGCAAAAGGTGTTGGTGCTGCTACCAACAAATACGTCAAAGCTCTTGGCAAATTGGAAAGGCCCATATGAGGTCACGGAAAAAGTTAGTTCTGTAGACTACAAGGTCAGAATGCGAGGTAAAGAAAAAACTTTTCATATTAATATGTTGAAGTTGTGGCACGAAAGATTGGAAAACGGGAATGATAGCGAAAAGAAATTAGAAGTTACAGGGCCCGTGTGTTCAGGAATTGGTGTTTTGAGTGGTGACATCGAAAATGAAATAAATATCGAAATTAGCCCAATGGTACAGGGTGGGGGTACTGTCTACGATGTGCGAATGTCAGATGAGCTGTCAGAAATAAAGGCGGGGCAACTAAATGAATTGTTAGAACAATATTCAGATATATTCAGTGATGTCCCTGGGATCACAGGTGTTGCAATGCATTCGATTGTAACTAAGACCGATGAAAAAATTTTTAAACGACCCTATCAAATTCCCTATGCCCTTCGAGAAAAGTTCAAATGTGAAATTGACAGCATGTTAAAAGCGGGCATAATAGAGAATTCTAATAGCCCTTATGCAGCTCCGGTAGTTTTAGTCAAGAAAAAAGATTCAAGTATAAGGGTCTGCGTCGATTACAGAGGTTTAAATGCAATCACGGTATTTGATCCAAGGCCAATGCCACGTGTGGATGAGGTGTTAATCAAGGTAAGTAGGGCTAAATTTATTAGCAAATTAGATCTTGCCAAAGGATACTGGCAAGTACCCTTGGACATTGAAGCACGTGAGAAAAGCGCCTTTGTTACTCCTTTTGGGCAGTACCAGTTCAGAGTTATGGCCTTTGGGATGGTTAACTCGGGTGCGACTTTTGTTCGCATGATGAATAAGGTTTTACAGGGGTTGGAAAGTTTTGCTGAGTCTTTTATTGATGACGTTGGCATCTTTAGCGATAGTTGGGACCTCCATCTTGATCACTTGAAGTCAGTGTTTGACGCTCTTCGTAAGGCAAAGTTAGTGGCAAAACCAAGTAAATGTGCATTTGGGTTCTCTGAAATTGAATTCTTGGGCCATGTTATAGGAAATGGGTTGATAAAACCTGTTGAAGATAAAGTGTCGGCCATTAAGAACTTTCCTGTTCCTAAAACAAAAAAAAACAAATAAGATCATTTTTGGGGCTAATTGGATTCTATAGAAATTTTATTCCTAATTTTTCTAGTAAAGCAGCTCCCATGACAGAGCTAACAAAGAAGAACTATCCAAATAAAGTAAAGTGGGGTCAGGAGGCCCAAAAGTCGTTTGATGAATTGAAAAGGGCTATATGCAATGAATCTGTTTTGAGGAGTCCAGATTTCTCACGAAAATTTATTTTACGAACGGACGCATCAGGGAGTGGAATAGGGGCAATTTTAGAGCAAGAATTTGAAGACGGGGTGCACCCAGTAATGTTTGTTAGTAAGAAATTTAGAGGGGCAGAGTGTAACTATTCAGTAGTGGAAAAAGAATGCTTTTCCATCGTCTGGGCAGTAAAAAAAATGAATGTGTATCTAGATGGTCGGGCATTTGTTATTTATTCTGATCATGCTCCATTACAGTGGTTACAGAAAATGAGGTCTAGTAACCAAAGATTACTACGATGGAGCTTGGTACTTCAGGAGTATACTTTCACAGTCTACCATATTGTTGGAAAAAAAAACATTGTTGCAGACGCGTTGTCGCGATCTTATGAGTAAATAATTAAAAATCCCCTGAGTGATAAGCATAAAGTTAATCTGAGGAAATGTGTTATGTAAATAGGAGGGTGTTGTGTAATTTTATACGCTATGTTTATTATATTTTAGTTCGTGGTGTAGGTTGGACAAATGCGTACCTTTGTCATTTGGAAAGGGACGTATGTAACGAACTAGTAGGGGTTAATGGTGTAGAGGTGTTCTGCGAAGTGTATTGGAAAGGTATTATGTCAAGAATAACAAAGTAATTAGCAGATAGTGCGTCTCGTGTCTCACAGGTAAAGTCGGGAAATCGGGTAACAATGTAATCAGTAAGTGGATAAAATGTAGAGTATTGCTCGGATGGTTGCTCGTTTTGCATGAAGTGTGTAAGGTGAAAGTCAGGAAGGGATTCGAATTGTAAAATGTAATGCCAAAAATGGGAGAATGACTGGTGATGCTAAATGTGTCAATACGGGACATGAAATGGCATAATGGTGGTTTGGTAATCACTCAGGTACGTTTATTTTCCGTATTTTGTTTGAAATCATGCCTGGTGGGCGTGAATCGGTTCTTTGGTTGGTGAACAGTTTCGTTAGTACAAGTGGAATATGTTTGTATATTCCAGGGGTGTGGATTGGTGGCATGGATTGGTGTAATGATGTTTACTTGTGGCATAGTATGGTGTGTCGTGGTTCAACGAAAACATATAATAGAGTTTGAAGGGGTGGAAATTCCAAGTTATAGATGATTGTCGTGAAGATTCGAGCTTGCTGTGTTTGAGTGTATCCAGTGTACTGTAAGCGATATTTAATACATAGCTGTGCGTGGTAACGATCAAGCGTAAGCTTGGCTTCATCGAGCTATTACAATGATGTGTGAAGGCGGAGAAGTGATGCTGTAATTACTTTAATATTTACAAATTAAGGCCTATGTAAAGGGTAGTGATGAGTGAATAATTCGTATAATTTCAGGACGCATTTATTGACATTAATATTTTCGTATTATTACAACGATGTGCGAGGACAATGAGATGATACTGTAACTACGTCAGTGTTAACCATATAAGGTCTACGTAAATGGCCGCGACCCATGAACAATTTTGGGATATGTTTACTGGCAGTATATTTATTTAAGACTGGCTTCAATACAATTACCTGAATCATTTTGCTTAGAATTATTTTAGGTCTTTATTTTCGGACGATTACAAACGTGATATTTTATAGCATTAGGCAACTCCATTGACATGTCTGTTGGTCGTAATATAATGTGATAAGTAAATAATCGTCATATTTTAACGAATCATTCATTAGTCATCCATTTGTGACATCATACGACAGATGGACGGTTTCATTGGTTTCATTGACGAATTAAGAAAGTTGTTTTAGGTGTGTAGTTGTGACTGTAAATTTATATATATGTATTGGTTTCTTGTGTTCTTTTTTTGGTTTTCAAGTTTGGTGTTCATTAAAGCAACAATTTTAAACAACGTCTTTTGGTGAAATTGACCTTTGGCAATATACAAGGATCTCATAACTTTACATGGTATAAATGCAAAATGTCATTTGATGGGTTTGAGTCCCCAGTGAGAGACCGAGTACACCAAACTCTCTGTGTTAAATTTTGGTTTCAGTAAAAAAAATCAGTTAAATGCCAGTCGCAGATTGCAATGTTATCTTAATTTTTTTGAATAATTTCCGGTTATAAATTATTTGCGTGTTATTGTTTTATGCTTGATTTGTAATCACAAATATAAAAGCCATTCACGATATAAAGCTTTGCAAAAGGAAATTCTATCAATATATAACAAAAAGACATCCACAACATTTAACAATTTCAGTATGTTATATGACGCTGAGAATTTCAGATTCCAGATCGATGCATAGGACTTTTTAAAAATCTTAAATATTGCCAGTTCCCACCCAAGTATTTTATCTAAAAATCAACTTAATTTGCACCCAAAAAGTCGGAAAAAAATGTATGTATCTCCCCTCCAGGTTCTGATTCCGTATCAGACAGATTCAGTTTCCGGTAAACACTGCACTATCACATATATGCATTGTTGTTATTATTCATTAAAACATAGTTCCTGAAATTCAAACTTCTGTCTGATCAATTTCAGCCCTCTTTAAACCGAAAAATGGAGGAAACGGGCTTTGTGTAGCGGGATTATTAGATAAATGCATTATCATGACCATCTGCATGTGCTGTACTGTAATTTGTATCATGTATCAGATTCTTGGTTGTGTTTACAATCAGATCGCAATTCGCCCTGACGGGCTCGTTGCGATTCGATTGTAAACATGGCCGAAAATCTGATACAAATTACAGGACATGCACATGGTCATGATAATGTGTTGGTATCAACAGCAGCTCGTCTATTTGGACAGGACAATCAAAAAGTGGAATATTCCAGGACGGATCAAAGTAGTTTCGGGAGCGGAATCTCCTCGAATTCTTCTTACGTCATCAGGTCTTATGTAAAGGAGATCCGATAATAGAAAAAGAGTGCAAGCGGAGACTCTTCTTCCCCCGAGTTCCAATGTGTTCTATGTGCCAACTGGCACACAGAACACATTGGAACTCGGGGGACGTCTCGTTGAAATTTGAAAACATCTCAATGATTCGACAGTTTCCGAATCAGCACGTGCGGAGTTCAAAGGTCGCAGCGATTTCAAACTAAATCGAATCGAGGGCCCAAATAAGAGTTAATGAATCTTGTTATTAACTTTACACCAAACAAGGCTTACAGACAACACTTTCCTTGAATGACAAAATATTTACAGGATATTGCCGTCGTGTAAGGCAAATGTTTAAAATATAGTGACAAACAATTTAAGGCCTGTGGAAATGTACAGAATGAAATCTAACTTCAGTTCTAAACATGTACTTGAAGGTTAAAACAATTGTTGGGGGTGGATTCGAATGGAAACACAGCGTTCACGCTGTCAGGAAAGGTCTCCAAGTTATCTTTTCATGTGATATCATAAGCGGGGGTGGTATTAAAATGAAAGTCTGTGGAGGGAGGGTGGACGAAGTATTTTTTTTAAATTTTTGTTTCAAAAACATAGCATATGCCCCCTGGCGGCGCTGGAGAACAAGTGACAGACATGCTTTCTAGTGGAGGGGAAGGGGCGAGTAGGTCTCTAAATTATTTTAACCCTTTACCCCACATGAATAGGCATAGCAGACAACACTTGAGAACAATTTCATGAATTAACTTTAAATATTACGTTTGTGTCTCAGAAGCATAACTTTTGCCCTCTAATTAGAACAGTTTCAACCTTCACGCTCCATGAAAGGGGATAGGCAATGTTTTAAAAGAAAAACCTGAAATGCTAATACAATTACAATGGTGTTTTGTGAATAGTAGAACTGGCTAGCTATGATCGTTGTGGTAGGTAATGTGTCAAACGGTAACACATAGTTTATATGAAGTAAGTGGGAGAGCCGCCACAGGCGCACAATAATGAAAAATAATAATCTTCGATTCCCAAACATTGATAACACAAAATTCACATATATTAAATCCTAATAAGTTGACCTTGTTCTATACACCTTCATGGCACTCAGAATATTGATATGGGGCTTTTTTGTGTCTCATGTACATGTCTCTTCCTCTCATTGGCTCAGAGGAACTATGTCATTTTTCGATAATTTTACCTATCAAGGGTTCTAAAACAGCCAGCCTAACACTATACTCTTTCGAAAAATAACTGAGAAATATTTTTAGGACGTTCGACTGACGAACACCTCATGCCCTTCTAACCCTTTACCCAACGTAACGGCCAAAACCGGCCAGCGCTATTCTCAAAAATCGCCAATTAATTTTCAAAATATTTTCATTTTTTGTCTCAAAAACATAAGTTATGACCCCTCGTTGGAACGAGCTCGTCGAGCTCGTTCCAACGAGGGGTCATAACCTATGTTTTTGAGACAAAAAATGAAAAAAATTAGTTATTCAAGAATTTTGTTTGCAAGTGTCGTCTGCTTTTCATGTTAGGTAAAGGGTTAAGTAGGGCCCTGCGAAGTTTCGAGATTCGATTCGATTTCGAATCTTAAGTTGATATTCGATTCGATTCGAAATCGGCTGCCCGATTCGTTTCTTCTCGAATACTTTTCATGGGAATGTAGCTTGGTATCGGTCAGCTTCGTCGTCTCACAAAACGTATTGTTCGGATGGAATACGTACATGAATAGTGTGGAAATAAAAGACTAAGTGTAACTTCAGCTACATTAACATAAGTAACATCTGCACTCATGCCACCAGTCATGCTAATTTCAATATCACTAGTCCCTAACACTGTTAAATGCAAAGTTAAAGTTTCCAAGCAATGACGACGATCAACTATGATACTCACAGGATAATAGTTCATCAACATCATCATCATCATCAACATCAACGCCTGCCTTCTACTGTGTTATTTTATCAGTCTGGACTTTAGCCATCACTGCCGGAACCAATCAGGTTTATAGCACGCCAGCCTACATCGGTCATCTTTAACCCTTTACCTACCGTATCGGCCAAAACCGGCCAGCATTATTCGCAAAAATCGCCAATTAATTTTCATTATCTTTTCATTTTTTGTCTCTAAAACATAGGTTATGACCCCTCGTTGGAACGAGCTCATCGAGCTCGTTCCAACGAGGGGTCATAACCTATGTTTTTGAGACAAAAAATGAAAATAATAATTATTCAAGAATTTTTTTTGCAAGTGTCGTCTGCTTTTTTGTTAGGTAAAGGTTTAAGACGCCACCCTTTCGATTCGAGGGTCGATTCTATTTCGGATAATAAAAGTGATTTGATTTGAGATTCGATTCGAACCGAAAATGTGCGATTCGCAGGGCCCTACTTTTACGCGACCTCTTCGAAAATTCTGTTTCGTAATTTCTAAGTTCAAAAATGATTGTCTTGGGCAGGGCCCTAGACAATATGAAATCTACTCATGTTGGAATGATGATGGGCAGCAAGATTCTTCATCTATTTGCTTGAAAAAAATATAATACTTATTACACGACCTCAAGCCTGGAAATAAGCAGACTGTCATCTGCACAATGAGGTCCCGAGAGGATGAATTTGGTGCTTTTACCCCGCTAACCTCAATATGAATCAAGGTCTCAGGACAAAACAGAAAGATGTACCCAGAGGATAAATTGGGGGATTCTAGTCCACTGCATGAGATAGCATCAGCAAATTCATTCTCTGGGAACCTCATTCTGCAAATGACAGATTGCTTATTTCCAGGCTTGCACGGCATGTCGCTGACTATGTTAAAATAGTGGACCTCTTTGACGGCGTTTTGGACTGTTCTTCCTCGAGTATCTCAATTTTGGCATAGTCCACTCCAAGCAGTGCAATATTAAGAATATATATAGTAGAATAAAAAAGAAGAACGCACTTCTGGTGAAAAAATAAATATATTTATTCTGACATACGGAGCTCTGCGTTATTAGCGGGATAGCGTAAAATCCATGAAAAGGTGAGGAATCTCAAAATGGCGATGGACAGTTTCCATTCAACCTACTGCTTACCCGTATTAGTTTGTCTGGGATTCCCTGTGAATTATATTTTTAAAAGAAAACTATTGATCACAGTTTAACTATGATACTATGTCCGAGAAGCGAAGTTTTCTTTACGTTTTTGGTTTTATTCGGTTCACGGAAATCGTCCTGAAGATAAAAAAGTTGACTCCGAACTACAGATGGACTGTGACAAAGTAACACTTTTGCACAACGGAACACATTTCTCAGATAGCCGTGTGACGTCACGCGCATCTTTAAAAATAATGTATAGGAAATCCCTCAGTTCACAAAGGAATCCCCACAGATTTTCGTTCATTTCACAAAAGATAAAGAACTCCGGCGTCTGAAACTTGACAATTCCAGTCTACGGTAGGTGTGCTACCATTTGGAAACACATTTTCTAATGTATATGCCCTCTTGAAGGCGAAGAAGTTTCTAGTAGAAAAACGGTCTATTCTTTTAGGATTATGCTAGAAATATGTATTGCTGTACTGCAGAAGCAGTTTGATGATAATGCCACCACACGGAGATAAAAATAGAAGATATGGAAACATTGAAAAGAACTGAAATGCAATGTGATCCTACTTCAAGTCAATCTGACATATGTAATATGTTAAGAGATCGCATGCCGAATCTCTAAACTGATATTCAAATGATTTGGATAGTTCTAGACAATCCTCAGTACCACCACCAGGTTCTCCTGTGTGCCACCACTTTACGTAGGGTAAAGGTTTCATATCCCATGTTAGCATTGTGTCGTCGCTGAAGACATCTTCTCCATCTATCCACCTGGATTCTACATAATGAAAAAAATAGCATGTTTGATAATCGTTTGGTCCTATTTTTAACCCTTTACCTAACATGAAAAGCAGACGACACTTGCAAAAATAATTCTTGAATAACTATTTTTTTCATTTTTTGTCTCAAAAACATAGGTTATGACCCCTCGTTGGAACGAGCTCGACGAGCTCGTACCAACGAGGGCTCATAACCTATGTTTTTGAGACAAAAAATGAAAAAAATAATGAAAATTAATTGGCGATTTTTGAGAATAGCGCTGGCCGTTTTTGGCCGTTACGTTAGGTAAAGGGTTAACCAAATACCCAGCTTTAGCCTTTTGAACCTTAGTGGGGTCTACAATGTCAGTTCAATGCCAGTAATTGGAAGAGTTCATATTCATTATTTGAGGTACACCAATTAATATTTTCAACGTGCAGCCTTGGGGCTGCACGTTGAAAATAATAATTGGTGTACCCTACACATTTACATAGCGCCATCCTACTTAATGAAATTATGACGTATCATGTTCCTGGATCGGAAAAAGGACCATTCGGTTTCATAGGGTTAATATTTTTTTTATCCACTGATTCATAAAATTTCAACAAAGACATATCACGTGACCTCTTATTGGAACGAGCTCGACGATATCCATCAAGAGTCATTTTGTAAACAAACAAATATGTTCACCCAATGGACTCCCCCACCCAATGGTGTCATGCGGCCTGGTGTGCCACAATCAGCCCAGTCAGCCGTGAACATACTCAACTGGACAAATAGTAAATTCTCCATAGGATTCTATATTAGATTTCACCCACCCCCGCCAAAATCAGTTGAGCGTAACGCTTCGAAAAAATGTTAATCTAGGAGTCTGGGTAATGGTATATACCAGATATAAAAGTGGATTTGAAGAAGACATTGTTTGAAGAATATTTCTTATATTGCACTCATTTAACCCTTTATCCAACGCAGACGATATCAAAATTTATTATTTTAAATATTATTTTTTGAAAAGTTTCAAAATATATCAACAAAACCATATCATGTGAATCCTCATTGGAACGAGTTCGACGAGCTCGTCCCAATGAGGGGGTCACATGATATAGTTTTATTGCAATTTTCTGAAAATTAATATTTTTTCAAATGCTGAATTTGCATGTTATGCGGGCGGATGAGGTCGATTCGTTAGGTAAAGGGTTAAAATACGGGTTCCCATAAGGAGCCCAAATATAAACTTGGGGACTTGGTTTCAACAAATTCCAATCTGATCTCCACAAGGATACTGTATACGGAATATTCAACAACATTTGACCTGTAGATCTGAAGAAGAAGATTTTTACAGAATATTTCTCATACTGCACGTAGTTAAAATTAGGGATCCCACATCGAGTCCAAATATAAACCCAAGGACTCGATTTCAACAAACTCCAATCTGATCCTCATAAGAATACTGTATACCAGATATAAAAAAATATAAAAAGATCATGACTGTTGGATTTGAAGATTTTTAATTTCCCTCAAAATCAGTTGATCATAATGCTATGATTTGAACAAGATCTCATCTGCCCCCTCCCCACTCCCCCCCCCCCACACACACACACACACACACACACACACACACACACACACACAGACACACATACACACACACGCCCAATGGTGGTGTATTTGTATGTCAAATTATCAAAAGATTCTGGTTGGTGGATCTGAAGAAGAAAGATTGTCAAGTAATATTTCTCATATTGTACTAAGTTAACATTCGGCTTCCATAAGGAGACTAAATATGAACCCATGGACTTGACGTGAACAAATTTGTCTAGTCTACCAAATATAAAACGATTCTGATTGGTGGTTCTGAAGAGGAAGATTTTATTTTTATTTTGAATTTTTTTTCTTGGTGCTAACATAGTTATGTCCCTCATGAGGCCCCATGTAGGCATGCCAACCTACATAGAAACATTCGAATTGACATATGATAAGAAACATGAATATCACATTTGGTTCGATTCGGGCTAGCAGTCTGCGAGAAAAAGTCGATAATGTGAAGTTCACGCCGGTGGGATTTGAGGAGTATTCTGAAAAAATCATCTTAACCAGTGATTCGGGTATTTTATTTCCACTATTCAAATTGTTGTTGGCATTATTTTCTGCGTGTCTTCGTCTTCTTGTAATTCGTATTTTTATGCCCCTGACTTGAAAAGTCGGAAGGGTATCCAGTGAAGACCTCCGTCAAACAGTCCGTCCCAACATTTTCCCTTGTATCTCGGCAATTGCTACTCCGATTTGAATGATATTTGGTGTTGTGATTGAGCTTCATGGAGGAACGATTCTTGTGCAGCGTGAGTTTCTTCCACACACTTTCTCCTTAGTTATGGCCCCTTTTCACTCTTTTGACTTAGGTGGGGGGCATTAGCAGCGCTTTGCGATGCAGGTCTCTTGTTTTCTGCTACATCATAACTTTATATGTTGTCTATGTGACAAGACCTATTTGATATTATTCTTTTTAAAATTAAACAAGTCTACATGTTGTTACTCAGGTATATACACGTCCATGTCTCATAAAGACAATTTTCCATCTTGTCCCAATACTTTTTCTGGACGTTTTCATTTATTGTAGCTGTCTTTCCTCAAATACAAATTTTCGTCAATATTACATTTCACGTCAGATCGACTGTTTTGATGTCGAAGAGCTCTTTCTATTTTCTTAGAAGATTCTGATTGAATCAGTACTTGTCTAACTGTATGAACAGCACTTATATTTTGGGTGGCAAAAGTTCATTCTTTTCTAGTTCCTTTCAACTGAAGGAAAATTAAGATTGCAACCAGGTTCTATTTGGCATGGACTGTGGCCAGGAGCGATTTTGGATGGGTGAAACTGATTGTCCTGATTTGTGTTGTAGTAAGACTCGACAAATCAAATATTCCAACTGCACCATCAAGGCATGCCTTCGATGAAGGCATGCCTTGATGATGAAGATGGAATATTAGTCAGTCGGGATTACAGTTCAAGAACTGAAGACTTCTTTGCAATTAATTTTTGGACATATAAAATATACATTTAGTAGTTACATTGCAGCATCTTATTTAATTAACACATGACGTGCGAGTAGTCCGAATCGGTAATGCTGGACCCTGAACAGCTGCAGAACTCTGTATGATCGATTATGTGTGTGACATTAGACCAAGTATAAAATATAATTTTGTACGAAAGTGCATGATTACAATAGAGAGCTAATCGATGTCTAAGACACCAATCCATAAAACAATATACCGACTGGAAAAATTATTGGGTGTCACCGCACCCCATCTTAGCGACGCCTCTGCCTACATCTATAAACCATTGTGAATTTTTAGCATTAATGACCCACAATAAAGCCGTTTCCTAATCCATATTTGTGTTATCTGCCATAAGGTTTGAGATATTATCATCAACGACAGCATGATCTTTTTTCCCGTGATCCATTTGCCAAGGTCTGTATGCAGAGCTAATCGTCACTTCTTTGTTAAGATTTTCACCCATATCTCAAAAGCACCAAAGCCACGATTTTGTTAATTCCCACGTTTGCTTTCTTGCTATAAAAAGAACAAGTGTAACTCCACTCAGTGGCCAATCCAGGGCAACATAACTCCCACAAGGGCAATAACTCTCAAAGAAATACTAGCAGACGCAGCTAGTTCGCAATCTTTTTCATGATATTTTCATCACTATAATGCTATATATTAAATTAGAGAATAAAATATTGAACAGTTTTATGAGAAATTTGCTGATAAGAAATGGTAATGAGATAACAAGTGATTCTAAGTCTAAACAAGGGCAATAACTCTCGAAGAAATACTTAGACGTACATGGTGCACATTTTCTTTCATGATACTATCACCAGAAAGCTATATATTAAATTGGAAAAAATATCTTGAACGGTTTCTTTTTAAATGTGGTGACATGAATTGGTAATGAGATAACCAGAAATTCTAGGTACAACAATGGCAATAACTCGCGAAAAAATACGTGGACATGGCTGTTGCGCAATCCCATTCATGATATTAACACAAAAGAGCAAAAATTTAAATTTGGGGAAAAATCTTGAACTGTTCTCTTTGAAATGCGATGGCAAGAAATAGGGACGGACGGACGGACGGACGGACGGACGGGACGGACGGGACGGACGGACGGACGGACGGACGGACAAAGTCTAAGTCCAACTAGGACAATAAATAGATCTTAAAGAAATACCTGGACACAGCTGATTCGTAATTCCATTCATGATTTCGTCACCAAAATGCTAAATTTAAAATTTGGGGAAAATATCTTGAGTGGTTTTCTTTAATATGCGATGACAAGAAATGGGGAGGGACGGCAGTCCGAGGGACGGCAGTCCGACGGACGGAAGGACGAACCGTGTCCATTCTTATATCCCCACCCCCCCCCCCCCCCCCTACGTGTCGGGGGATAACAAGCCAAAGAAAAACGAGTTGCAATGTCAATCACGTATATACATTGAACACGGGGCTTCCACTTTTTCCGAGTCTATTACCACGATTTCATTAAATTCTTGCGCAACAGGCAAGCAAATAACAGGTCTATAGTCTTTTCACACTATTTTAACCTTCTGAACCCCCGTTTCCTGGAATGATATCGCCTTTGTGCACAATTACAGTGATATGTGTCAGTCCAATATCAATATACAGGGAGGATAAAATAAGTCATTATTTTATCATCAGTGCCCGTGTATAGACCTCATATAGACCTTATAATAAGACAAAAATAAGACGAAATTATGCCTTGGTCCGAAAAATCGGTCTTACAGGTTCAAAAGGTTAATACGTCACGTGTCGAAGTTGGTTTGTTTTGTTTATTGGGTTTATTGACACGTACAACGGACATGGTCATACAGTCTCGGTCAGTTTTACCTGTGGAAAAAGTCCGAATTCCACGAAGAACCATCGAGTAGCGGCGAGTAACTGTTAAATTCTCCAACTTGCTAACTCTATTCGTCGAAGAAATAGAGGATGTCTAGTGTTTTGAGTGGATACCGAAAATTATCTCTTGAGACAAAATTAATGTTTATTTTTCGCGAGGGAAAATAACCATTTATCTCGGTCACAGGTGAGATCATTTTGGTATCCAGTCAAAAACACTAGATTTTCTTTCTATTATACGCTTTTTATAAGAATCTGATAGTTCTTATCGATAATTCCACTCGTTTCACCCTTGAATTGATGTATGAAACTAAATCGCGCATTGATACGCGGAAGTGATTTGATCGATACTCGGAACAGGTAGCGTCTTGCGATCTGTTTCAGCTGGCGGGTTTCGTGCATCAATTCACGGTGAATACGTGTTGAATTACTGATGGAGATAATTGGCATCCACTCAAAAACACTAGATTTTCTTTTTATTATACGTTTTTAGAACAAATTGATCATTTTCAGTGATAATTTGACTCGTATTCACCTTGAAGTGATGTTTTGAAATCCGCCATTTTGATTGATACCGCGAAAGTGAAAATTTCTATATCTTCACAGTGGGGAATACGATTTCTATCTTTCCACAATTTTTTTCGATAATCTATCGTTTAGCGTTTAATAAATAGAGGATATGGAATGAGTGTTTTTCTCAAATGGTATTTATGAAACGAGTCTAAGAATTTTCCGTTTGGGGCTCTCCAGAGGCTCCCCCAAACGGAAAATTCTTGGACTCGTTTCGGACGAGTTTCATAAATATCATATGAGAAAAACTCTTATTTCATATTCTATTTATCATATGACACACACACGCATAAATTAACCACTTAGTATGACTTTTTAACCCATCACCTAACTTGAGTTGCAGACGGCACTTGGAAAAAACATCCTCGTATAAATAAAAAAATTAATTTTTGGCTTCCAAAACATAGGTTATGACGCCTCATTGGAACGAGCTCATCGAGCTCGTTCCAATAAGGGGTCATAACCTATGTTTTGGAAGCAAAAAGTAAAAATATAAAAACAATGAATGGCGTTTTTCTTGATGGTAAAAGATTAATACAATATAACCCAGCCTAAATAGGACAGATAACGTAAATTCTCCCTATTGAAATTATGTAAATGTGACCCAGTTGTATTTTGTTTAGCTAATCAACTTGTCCACTTTTGAAATTGACCAATGAAAGCTCCCAACTCTAATTATGCAAATTATGAAAATGTGGCCCAGTTGTATTTTGTTCAGCCAATCAAATTGTCTAGTTTTGAAATTGACCAATGAAATTGACGGAAGGCTTTATTTATCACTGATTAATATGAAAACAAAATATGAAATGTTTTAAAGTGAACAAAACGGAAGAGTCATATGATAAATCTAGATATTCAGAGTCTGGAATACCAGAAGTATTTTAAGTCTATCTGCAGCAGGGAGTGCAAATTCTTTATATTACTTGACAATAATGTTTGTTCTTTTTCAATTCATTCTCATTTTTTAAAACTGATACAGCAAAAAGGCAAGTTTTTTCCAAATATTGTTTCTTTATGACGTTCTAAATATCCAAATGATTTTTGTATTTTTATTTAAATGAACCACCCCTGACTTACATGTATGTCGTCATGGAAATCAGCTTTCTGTGAAGTTATCTCCCTTGAAATTATTAGATGAGCGACGAAGATCCAATTTAGAACCAAGTGATTGCTGAAGAAACAGCTATGTCAATAGAGAATCTATTTATTTATTTATTTATTTATTTATTTATTTATTTATTTATTTATTTATTGGGATTTAACGACACTTTCGACAGCCAGTGTCACCTCGTGTCGGACTGTTTTTCGGTTAAAAGAAGCCGGAGTACCCGGAGAGAGCTACCGAGCAACGGCGCGGAACTGTCAGACTCCCCAACGTACTAACTCCACACAAGCAGGGTTAGCATTGGTTGAAGACAAGTGCATCATCGACGTGCAGTACGCCTTAGTACACAACGCTACCGTGTCCCCACGTGGGCAGTTGGAATTAAGTGTCTTGCCCAAGGACACAACGCGGTTGTCGCTGGTGGGATTCGAACAGGGGACCTTTCGGCTTGCAGTCTGCATCTCTACCCAATGAGCCATTGCGCGCTCCCCATCAGTAGAAAATGAAGCCAAGTTTCTTCTTGTTATTTTAATAAACGAAACTACAGGCAGTTAGAAGCAACTAGTTCAAAGATAATCCGTCAGTCTGAATATCGATCAGTATCACAATTACAGTCACAAATATTCACTTCAACTCTTCTTTGTTTGACGATTGTGCTTTTGCAGTAATTTGCAGGTTTTTATTCCCAGGAAAAAAATTGTCAAATCTTACCTTATAGACTTTTATATTAATGGAAAAAACAGTGTCTGTAATATACGTCACGATGTACACAGTGTTGATATAATGAACAGAAAAATGTTACAGAACATCAAAAGATGGTGAAAATGCCGTTTCGTATTTTGAAATGGTTCCAACCCTTTACCTAACCCGAAAAGCAGACGACACTTGCAAAAATAATTCTTCAAAAACTAATTTTTTTCATTTTCATTTTTTGTCTCAAAAACATAGGTTATGACCCCTCGTTGGAACGAGCTCGACGAGCTCGTTTCAACGAGGAATCATAACCTATGTTTTATTTATTTATTTATGTTTAAGGTCACATATTTATGCACAATGGCTAATCATGACCGTGACAGTTTTACGGGTGGAGGAAGCCGGAGTACCCGGAGAGAACCACCGAGCAACGACGAGCAGCTGCCAGCTCCCCAACATCGCAACTCCACACTGCAGCACAGGCAGGGTTAGATTGGTTGAAGACAGGCGTACCATCAGTAGTAGGAGATGTATGAAACGGGCCACATTGGCAGGATCTCATGCAGGATCTCATATGTGAAGTCATAGTCACGTGACGTGGTGACGTCATGTTGTGTTGTCACGGTAACCCGTGTGAGCGGCCATCTTGTGACGTCATCTCCATAGTGATACGTGGTGTGAGTGCGCATGCGCAGCTCGTGTTGTTAGGGTGATACGTGTTTCCGTCGTCCATTTTGTATACTGGAGGCCGCCATCTTGGTTTCTATGGTAGCACGTGATTGCTATGTTACCAATGGCTTCTAACAAGATAGGGTATGTTCGGAGGGTATGTTCGATTGAACAGGGGTAAATCTCATTACCACAAACAACCCGACAATCCCTCCAAATCACCAAAATCCACCCGAAATCACCGAAATTGACTTTATTTGATACGGATTTCCCATTTTATTGGTTTTATTGACTTAGCACGTAGTGCTATAGTACTAAGGGGGTACAAAGGGGTGCATTCGATTGAACAGGAGTAATGTTCTGGCTTAGAATTCTCCCAGAATCCCTATCCCATGACGTTTTTCCCTAGTAAGAATAGCACGTAGTGCTATAGGACAAATTTACCCAGAATTCTCTGCTTCTATCTATATATGCAATAGTTTACGTCTATCTGGCCATGTTTCTTTGTTCTAGAGTATACTCCAGTAGCGTAGAAGAGCCTATTATTTGGAACAGTTTATCTTATTATTACTATATTTAGCAATTTCGGGTCTATTCTTGTTAGTTCTGACCCTATTCCAAGTACTCGTGTTGTTTCATTTATCTAGATCATTTATATAAATTATAACTAACCAATCAGATTGCTTGATTTCCCATAACCTGTATGCAGAGTTATCTCCCTTGTTTACAACAAAAGCCAATATCATTCCCAAAGCCAATATCATTCCTAAAGCCAATAAGCTATCGAGCAGTTACTGATAAGTCATTGCTCGAACGACTCGAAGCTCATCGAGCAAATGAGCCTTAGAGCAATTGCTCGATCGAGTGACTCGGCATATTGCTCGAATGACTCGAAGTCCATCGAGCAAATGAGCTATCAAGTAATTGCTCGTTCGAGTGACTCCTCGAACGACTCTTCGACTCATTTCAGTATTAGAGGATACCTATGGCCCGGCATTGTATTATTTGAGGATACCTATCGAGGATACCTTTTATAGGATACTTATCTGAGGATACTATTACTTATATCACAAGGCATACCTATCCCAAATATCCCTTATAAGCTAAAGAGCAAGAGAGTAATTGCTCCATGAGCAATTGCTCGAATGACTCGAAGCTCATCGAGCAAATGAGCTATCGAGTAATTGCTCGTTCGAGTGACTCCTCGGACGACTCTTAGACTCATTTCAGAAAAAAGGGGTGCCGAAGGCTATATGTTTTCCAAAAAGGGGTGCCGAAATTGGGGTACCTTCTGGAGAATCCCTTTTTTGTCAAATGAGCTATCGAGTAATTGCTCGATCGAGTGACTCGACATGCTGCTCGAACGACTGGAATCCCATCGAGCAAATGAGCTAACGAGCAATTGCTCGTTCGAGTGACTCCTCGAACGACTCTTAGACTCATTTCAGAAAAAGGGATTCCATAGCCATAACCGTTTTCGAAAAAGGGATTCTTAAAAAGGGATTCTGTAAAATGGGATTCCTATTCGAGTCCGTAAAATTTGGATTCCGTGTTTTAACATCGACTCTCGAGGGTATTCCCCTTCCCTATTGGAAGAATTCAGTTCAATGGATTGTAGTTCATTCAGTTAAAATTTATTAAGTTAAACTTTGTTCAGTTCAAAGGTGTTAACATTGGGATATAGTTAGGGGTTATACTTCATTCAGTTCAAAGGGTGTTAATACCGTCATAGGGGTTACAGTTAAAAACTTTCTGGACTCCAAAGGGGTTTTAATTACATAGAGTTCATTCATTTGAAAACTTTGTTCAGTTCAAAGGGTTCATTCAGGTTTGTTCAATTTAAGGGGGTTAACATTGGGTTATATTTAAGGGTTATAGTTCATTCAGTTGAAAGCTTTGTTATGGTCAATTCTTTTCGATAACTTCATTGGATCTTTGTTCACTTTGTTCTGTTCCCATCCATCTTGGTTGTATTGGATCTTTGTTCACTACGACTTCCTTCGAACAGGTGTCTTGTATTTGTTCATAATTCAGATCTGTTCAGTCTGTCCAACTAGTTCGATCAAACCGACTAGTTGGACATTATTTCACGTTGTTATGTTTACTTCGTTGTTTTGTAGTGACTGGTCGTATCTGTTCAGAGTCTTGTAGTCATTGTTGAATTGATTGTTATCAATCCCTTTCTATACCCTCGAGTGTCGATGTTAAAACACGGAATCCAAATTTTACGGACTCGAATAGGAATCCCATTTTACAGAATCCCTTTTTAAGAATCCCTTTTTCGAAAACGGCTATGGCTATGGAATCCCTTTTTCTGAAATGTGTCTAAGAGTCGTTCGAGGAGTCACTCGAACGAGCAATTGCTCGTTAGCTCATTTGCTCGATGGGATTCGAGTCGTTCGAGCAGCATGTCGAGTCACTCGATCGAGCAATTACTCGATAGCTCATTTGACAAAAAAGGGATTCTTCAGAAGGCACCCCAATTTCGGCACCCCTTTTTGGAAAACATATAGCCTTCGGCACCCCTTTTTTTCTGAAATGAGTCTAAGAGTCCTTCGAGGAGTCACTCGAACGAGCAATTACTCGATAGCTCATTTGCTCGATGAGTTTCGATTCATTCGAGTAATTGCTCATGGAGCAATTGCTCTTAGGCTCATTTGCTCGATGAGCTTCGAGTCGATCGAGCAATTGCTCATGGAGCAATTACACTCTTGCTCTTTAGCTTATAAGGGATATTTGGGATAGGTATGCCTTGTGATATAAGTAATAGTATCCTCAGATAAGTATCCTATAAAAGGTATCCTCGATAGGTATCCTCAAATAATACAATGCCGGGCCATAGGTATCCTCAAATACTGAAATGAGTCGAAGAGTCGTTCGAGGAGTCACTCGAACGAGCAATTACTCGATAGCTCATTTGCTCGATGGACTTCGAGTCATTCGAGCAATATGCCGAGTCACTCGATCGAGCTATTGCTCTATGGCTCATTTGCTCGATGAGCTTCGAGTCGTTCGAGTAATGACTTATCAGTAACTGCTCGATAGCTTATTGGCTTTGGGAATGATATTGGCTTTGGGAATGATATTGGCTTTTGTTGTACACAAGGGAGATAACTCTGCATACAGGTTATGGGAAATCAAGCAATCTGATTGGTTAGTTATAATTTATATAAATGATCTAGATAAATGAAACAACACGAGTACTTGGAATAGGGTCAGAACTAACAAGAATAGACCCGAAATTGCTAAATATAGTAATAATAAGATAAACTGTTCCAAATAATAGGCTCTTCTACGCTACTGGAGTATACTCTAGAACAAAGGAACATGGCCAGATAGACGTAAACTATTGCATATATAGATAGAAGCAGAGAATTCTGGGTAAATTTGTCCTATAGCACTACGTGCTATTCTTACTAGGGAAAAACGTCATGGGATAGGGATTCTGGGAGAATTCTAAGCCAGAACATTACTCCTGTTCAATCGAATGCGCCCCTTTGTACCCCCTTAGTACTATAGCACTACGTGCTAAGTAAATAAAACCAATAAAATGGGAAATCCGTATCAAATAAAGTCAATTTCGGTGATTTCGGGTGGATTTTGGTGATTTGGAGGGATTGTCGGGTTGTTTGTGGTAATCATATTTACCCCTGTTCAATCGAACATACCCTCCGAACATACCCTATCTTGTTAGAAGCCATTGGTAACATAGCAATCACGTGCTACCATAGAAACCAAGATGGCGGCCTCCAGTATACAAAATGGACGACGGAAACACGTATCACCCTAACAACACGAGCTGCGCATGCGCACTCACACCACGTATCACTATGGAGATGACGTTACAAGATGGCCGCTCACACGGGTTACCATGACAACACAACATGACGTCACCACGTCACGTGACTATGACGTCACATATGAGATCCTGCATGAGATCCTGCCAATGTGGCCCGTTTCATACATCTCCTACTACTACCATCGACGTGCAGTACGCCTTAGTGCACGGCGTCATCGTGCACCCACATGGGCAATGGGGGTGAAGTGTCTTGCCCAAGGACACAACGCGGTTGCCGCAGGTGGGATTCGAACCGAGGACCTCTCGGCTTGCAGCCTGCACCTCTACCTACTGAGTCACCGCGCCCCCACCTATGTTTTTGAGACAAAAAATGAAAAAAATAATGAAAATTAATTGGCGATTTTTGAGAATAGCGCTGGCCGGTTTTGGCCGTTACGTTGGGTAAAGGGTTAAGCAGAGAATAATAATCAAACGTTGCAATTGGGAAGAAATGGTAACAAGCCACATTCTGTATTTTTATACCACCCTACGGGAAAATGCTTGACGTTTGTGAACTGATGCGCACATCGATTATACAAATTCTCTAACAGCTCCAAATAGTTTAATTTCTATATAAAACCCCCATACCCTTACTGTTACATTTACTGTCAACTTTAGGAAATTATGGGGAGCTAAGTTCAGCTAACTTTCCTGTAAATCTTTTCTAGTGAGGAGATTGTTTAATCCAGCCAATTCACACAGAAGGTACCGTTATCTTTGGACATAGTTCTTGTAACGCCATCCAGGCACGAAGTGACACTGGGAAATGGTTGCCCCCAATTCCAGCCTAACTTCCAGTAGTTACAAACGTTTAAACCAAGCCAACAACATCTGGGAATTTTATACCCATGGTAGTAGATTTCGAGACTCTTTTTTTAACTGTGACCGTGACCGCTCCTGACAAGCATATAGTGATTTTTTAACCCTTTACCTAACCTGAAAAGCAGACGACACTTGCAAAAATAATTCTTGAATAACTATTTTTTTTTCATTTTTTGTCTCAAAAACATAGGTTATGACCCCTCGTTGGAACGAGCTCGACGAGCTCGTTCCAACGAGGGGTCATAACCTATGTTTTGGAGACAAAAGATGAAAAAAATAATGAATATTAATTGGCGAGTTTTGAGAATAGCGCTGGCCGGTTTTGGCCGTTACGTTAGGTAAAGGGTTAATCATTCAGTACGGCCACTGTGGACTGGTCGCTTTCAAGAGGTGGGCACTATTTCCACGTACGCAATAATATTAAACACTAATTATAGGAATAATAACCAAATATTTAATTAATCAAGCACCGGGTACAACTCGGTGCTTCGTTAATTACAATTTTGCTGCTGATGATGATTTTTATTACCTGGTAAATGCATGCGTGGACATCACTGCCCATGCGTGGATTACGACCAGTCCACGGCGACTGTACTGTATTTCATGGACTTTTCCAACTAGGGTCTACATTTCGCCCCTCGAGTGCAACAATCCTCCATTTGCACAGCCAAAGCATTGCCGATGACGTCCTCGTTGCACTCAAGAAACGATTGCCAACTCTTGAACCTAAAGGTCATTTTTTCGAACATAAGGGAAGAGGGTTCACTCTTCAGCATTTGGAAAGCCACACGTAGCAGTTGGAAAATTCTCAATCGAGGGTGGGGTGATGGGTGCAAATGGTTTTCTCAAACGTTGAATGTTCGGCACCCAAGAGACGGTGATATTGCAAATTCAGGGGGCACACCCACCGATACTAAGACTCTCCAGCCACTTCCATGCCATTACCCAAACTAGAAGTGGTTTCAGTATGTTCACGATTGACACGAACAAGATTTTTTATCACTAAGTACGCCAAGATAACTTTGCATCCATATCGAATCCGCCACGGTTGTGCTAACAGTTCTGTCTAAAATAATGGTTACGGCATTGGACTTCTAACGCAAATGTCCACAGTTCGTTGTATCCTTGGGCAAGGCACTTAACCCTTTTCATAACATGAAAAGCAGACGACACTTGCTCTTGAATAACTAATTTTTTTTTCATTTTTTGTCTCAAAAACATAGGTTATGACCACTCGTTGGAACGAGCTCGACGAGCTCGTTCCAACGAGGGTTCATAACCTATGTTTTTGAGACAAAAAATGAAAAAAATAATGAAAATTAATTGGCGATTTTTGAGAACAGCGCTGGCCGGTTTTGGCCGTTACGTTGGGTAAAGGGTTAATCCGGATTTCTCACGTTGGGGCACGATGTCCCAAAGCGTACTGCACGCCGATTGTACACTTGTCTTCAACAAATGCTAACCCTGCGTGTGTGGCGTTAGTATGTTGGCGAGTTGACAGTTGCTCACCGTTGCTAGTTGCTACTCTCCGGGCACTCCGGCTTCCTCCAACCGTAAAACTGACCGACAGTTGGTAACCCAGGCTGTGTAAAGTGTCGTTAAACCCCAATAAATAAATAAATCTTATTTCCTGTGAACAATATGACTTCAGTATCTCTTTGTTGACTATGTGTAATTAATATAGGTAGGATTTTTCATGTTTTCCTTTGAGTCAGGACAATGTTTTCAAATTGGAAAATGGGTTAACAAATTGCGAACGCCATAGGTTTGCCATCCCATAATAGTGGTTTAGTTGATTTTTTACTAGTAGGTTATTTATTGAATGAGGCTTCCAAGAGAAATTGTTCTCCTCTATATGGTTCCACGAAGCTTTGAAACTCGACTCGATGTTGACAACGATTGACTGATTGTGGAGATCAACAACCGTATCAAAATCGTATATTTTCTGAACGGATAACTCAAAAGTCACGAACTGACAGTACTGTGAATTTAGTTACTTATTCCCGTTTCCTTATTCGACATTCAAAATTCGAAAAAAGAAGGATAAAATCGCGGGATATTTTGTTGTTGATGGGTGGCCCCCGAGGAATAAAGAAGATTGACACCTCAACCGCCCCAATCAGACCATATTTAGGGGCACTACTAAGGCCCCAAAAAGGGCCAGTTACAAAATTTCAGCAAAGGAAGTTCAAATCACGGGATATTTTGGTGTTGATGGGTGGCCCCCGAGGAATAAAGAAGATTTGACACCTCAACTGCCCCAATCGGACCATATTTAGGGGTCCTACTAAGGCCCCAAAAAGGGCCAGTTACAAAATATCACCAAAGCAAGTTAAAATCACGGGATATTTTAGTGTTGATGGGTGGCTCCCGAGGAATAAAGAAGACTGACTCCTCAACCGCCCCAATCGGACCATATTTAGGGGCCCTTCTAAGGCCCCAAAAAGGACCGGTTACAAAATATCACCAAAGCAGATTAAAATCACAGGATATTTTGGTGTTGATGGGTGGCCCCCGAGGAAAAAAGAAGATTGACACCTCAACCGCCCCAATCGGACCACATTTAGGGGCCCTACTAAGGCGCAAAAAGGGCCAGTTACAAAATATCACCAATGCAGGTTAAGATCACGGGATATTTTGGTGTTGATAGGTGGCCCCTGTGGAATTAAGAAGATTGACACCTCAACCGCCCCAATTGGTCAACATTTAGAGGCTCCACTAAGGCCCCAAAACGGTCCAGTTACAAAATATCACCAAAGCAAGTTAAAATAACGGTGTTGATGGGTGGCCCCCGAGGAATAAAGAAGATGGACACCTCAAACGCCCCAATCGGACCATATGTAGGGGCCCTACTAAGGCCCCCAAAAGGGCCAGTTACAAAATATCACCAAAGCAGGTTAAAATCAGGGGATATTTTGGTGTTGATGGGTGGCCCCCGAGGAATAAAGAAGATTGACACCTCAATTGCCCCAATCGGATCACATTTAGGGCCTACTAAGGCCCCAAAAGGGCCAGTTACAAAATATCACCAAAGCAGTTTAAAATCACGGGATATTTTGGTGTTGATGGGTAGCACCCGAGGAATAAAGAAGATTGACACCTCAACCGCCCCAATCCGATCACATTTAACGCCCTACTAAGGCCCCAAAAGGGCCAGTTACAAAATATCACCAAAGAAGGATAAAATCGCGGGATATTTTGTTGTTCATGGGTGGCCCCCGAGGAATAAAGAAGATTGACACCTCAACCGCCCCAATCAGACCATATTTAGGGGCACTACTAAGGCCCCAAAAAGGGCCAGTTACAAAATTTCACCAAAGGAAGTTCAAATCACGGGATATTTTGGTGTTGATGGGTGGCCCCCGAGGAATAAAGAAGATCTGACACCTCAACTGCCCCAATCGGACCATATTTAGGGGTCCTAAAAAAGGCCCCAAAAAGGGCCAGTTACAAAATATCACCAAAGCAAGTTAAAATCACGGGATATTTTAGTGTTGATGGGTGGCCCCCGAGGAATAAAGAAGACTGACTCCTCAACCACCCCAATCGGACCATATTTAGGGGCCCTTCTAAGGCCCCAAAAAGGACCGGTTACAAAATATCACCAAAGCAGGTTAAAATCACAGGATATTTTGGTGTTGATGGGTGGCCCCCGAGGAAAAAAGAAGATTGACACCTCAACCGCCCCAATCGGACCACATTTAGGGGCCCTACTAAGGCACAAAAAGGGCCAGTTACAAAATATCACCAAAGCAGGTTAAGATCACGGGATATTTTGGTGTTGATGGGTGGCCCCTGTGGAATTAAGAAGATTGACACCTCAACTGCCCCAATTGGACAACATTTAGGGGCTCCACTAAGGCCCCAAAAAGGTCCAGTTACAAAATATCACCAAAGCAAGTTAAAGTAACGGGATATTTTGGTGTTGATGGGTGGCCCCCGAGGAATAAAGAAGATGACACCTCAACCGCCCCAATCGGACGATATTTAGGGGCCCTACTAAGGCCCCCAAAAGGGCCAGTTACAAAATATCACCAAAGCAGGTTAAAATCAGGGGATATTCTGGTGTCGATGGGTGGCCCCCGAGGAATAAAGAAGATTGACACCTCAACTGCCCCAATCGGATCACATTCAGGGCCCTACTAAGGCCCCAAAAGGGCCAGTTACAAAATATCACCAAAGCAGGTTAAAATCACGAGATATTTTGGTGTTGATGGGTGGCCCCCGAGGAATAAAGAAGATTGACACCTCAACCGCCCCAATCGGATCACATTTAGGGCCCTACTAGGGCCCAAAAGGGCCAGTTACAAAATATCACCAAAGCAGGTTAAAATTGCGGGATATTTTGGTGTTGATGGGTGGCCCCCGAGGAATAAAGAACATTGACACCTCAACCGCCCCAATCGGACCACATTTAGGGGCCCTACTAAGGCCCCAAAAAGGGCCAGTTACAAAATATCACCAAAGAAAGTTAAAATCACGGGATATTTTGGTGTTGAAGGGTGGCCCCCGAGGAATAAAGAAGACTGACACCTCAAGCGTTCCAATAGGACCATATTAAGGGGCCCTACTAAGGCCCCAAAAAGGGCCAGTTACAAAATATCACCAAAGAAAGTTAAAATCACGGGATATTTTGGTGTTGATGGGTGGCCCCCAAGGAATAAGGAAGATTGACACCTCAACCGCCCCAATCGGACCACATTTAGGGCCCTACTAAGGCCCCAAAAAGTGCCAGTTACAAAATATGACCAAAGCAGGTTAAAATCACGAGATATTTTGGTGTTGATGGGTGGCCCCCGAGGAATAAAGAAGATTGACACCTCAACTGCCCCAATCGGACCACATTTAGGGGCCCTACAAAGGCTCCAAAAAGGGCCAGTTACAAAATATCACCAAAGAAAGTTAAAATCACGGGATATTTTGGTGTTGATGGGTGGCCCCCGTGGAATTAAGAAGATTGACACCCCAACTGCCCCAATTGGACAACATTTAGGGGCTCCACTAAGGCCCCAAAAAGGTCCAGTTACAAAATATCACCAAAGCAAGTTAAAATAATGGGATATTTTGGTGTTAATGGGTGGCCCCCGAGGAATAAAGAAGATGGACACCTCAACCGCCCCAATCGGACCATATTTAGGGGCCCTACTAAGGCCCCAAAAAGGGCCAATTACAAAATATCACCAAAGCAGGTCAAAATCAGGGGATATTTTGGTGTTGATGGGTGGCCCCCGAGGAATAAAGACGATTGACAGCTCAACCGCCCCAATCGGATCACATTTAGGGCCCTACTAAGGCCCCAAAAGGGCCAGTTACAAAATATCACCAAAGCAGGTTAAAATCACGGGATATTTTGGTGTTGATGGGTGGCACCCGAGGAATAAAGAAGATTGACACCTCAACCGCCCCAATCAGATCACATTTAGGGCCCTACTAAGGCCCCAAAAGGGCCAGCTACAAAATATCACCAAAGCAGGTTAAAATCACGAAATATTTTGGTGTTGATGGGTGGCACCCGAGGAATAAAGAAGATTGACACCTCAACCGCCCCAATCGGATCACATTTTGGGCCCTACTAAGGCCCCAAAAGGGCCGGTTACAAAACATCACCAAAGCAGGTTAAAATCCCAGGATATTTTGGTGTTGATGGGTGGCCCCCGAGGAATAAAGAAGATTGACACCTGCACCGCCCCAATTGGACCATATTTAGGGGCCCTACTAAGGCCCCAAAAAGGGCCAGTTACAAAATATCACCAAAGCATGTTAAAATCACGGGATATTTTGGTGTTGATGGGTGGCCCCCGAGGAATAAAGAACATTGACACCTCAACCGCCCCAATCGGACCACATTTAGGAGCCCTACTAAGGCCCCAAAAAGGGCCAGTTACAAAATATCACCAAAGAAAGTTAAAATCGCGGGATATTTTGGTGTTGAAGGGTGGCCCCCGAGGAATAAAGAAGATTGACACCTCAAGGGCCCCAATCGGACCACATTTAGGGGCCCTACTAAGGCCCCAAAAAGGGCCACTTACAAAATATCACGAAAGCAGGTTAAAATCGCGGGATATTTTGGTGTTGGTGGGTGACCCCCGAGGAATAAAGAAGATTGACACCTCAACCGCCACAATCAGTCCATATTTAGGGGCCCTACTAAGGCCCCAAAAAGGGCCAGTTACAAAATATCACCAAAGAAAGTTAAAATCACGGGATATTTTGGTGTTGATGGGTGGCCCCCGAGGAATAAACAAGATTGACACCTCAACCGCCCCAATTGGACCACATTTAGGGGGCCTTACTAAGGCCCCAAAAAGGAATAATTACAAAATATCACCAAAGAAAGTTAAAATCACTGGATGTTTTGGTGTTGATTGGTGGCCTCCGAGGAATAAAGAAGATTGACACCTCAACCGCCCCAATCGGATCACATTTAGGGCCCTACTAAGGCCCCAAAAGGGCCAGTTACAAAATATCACCAAAGCAGGTTAAAATCGCGGGATATTTTGGTGTTGATGGGTGGCCCCCGAGGAATAAAGAAGATTGACACCTCAACCGCCCCAATCGGACCACATTTAGGGCCCTACTAAGGCCCAAAAAGGGCCAGTTACAAAATATCACCAAAGCAGGTTAAAATCGCGGAATATTTTGGTGTTGATGGGTTGCCCCCGAGGAATAAAGAAGATTGACACCTCAACCGCCCCAATCGGACCACATTTAGGGGCCCTACTAAGGCCCCAAAAAGGACCAGTTACAAAATATCACCAAAGCAGGTTAAAATCACGGGTTATTTTGGTGTTGATGGGTGGCACCCGAGGAATAAAGAAGATTGACACCTCAACCGCCCCAATCGGATCACATTTAGGGCCCTACTAAGGCCCCAAAAGGGCCAGTTACAAAATATCTCCAAAGCAGGTTAAAATCGCGGAATATTTTGGTGTTGATGGGTGGCCCCCGAGGAATAAAGAAGATTGACACCTCAACCTCCCCAATCGGACCATATTTAGGGGCCCTACTAAGGCCCCAAAAAGGGCCAGTTACAAAATATCACCAAAGCAAGTTAAAACCACGGGATATTTTGGTGTTGATGGGTGGCCCCCGAGGAATAAAGAAGATTGACACCTCAACCGCCCCAATCGGACCACATTTAGGGGCCCTACTAAGGCCCCAAAAAGGGCCAGTTACAAAATATCACCAAAGCAGGTTGAAATCACAGGATATTTTGGTGTTGATGGGTGACACCCGAGGAATAAAGAACATTGACACCTCAACCGCCCCAATCGGACCACATTTAGGGGCCCTACTAAGGCCCCGAAAAGGGCCAGTTACAAAATATCACCAAAGCAGGTTAAATTCACGGGATATTTTGGTGTTGAATCACTGTTGATTGGTGGCCCTTAGAAATAAAGAAGATTGACACCTCAACCGTTCCAATCGGACCCCTTTTAGGGCCCTCTTTAGGCCCCACAAATGGGCCAGTTACAAAATATTACCTAAGGAGACAAACATCGACAGATATTTTGATGTTGGTGTGCGACACGAGAAGAATAAAGAATATTCCATGGAACGCCATCCCCAAATATGAGGATATGAGGAATGACGAATTGTGGCTCATTAAGAATTTTCTCGTGGCCCTTATGACCCTGAGGATATGTGGAATGGCAAGTTGTGCCTCATTGCCCTCGGTTTTTGATATAATATAATGAAAAGGGCGTCCTGAAGGCCAGCCAAGTAACAGAAAGAGATTCCACAAGTGTATCTCTATGCAACATGGTCCGTAAATATCCCAAACCGGGGCCCAATTTCCATTTCACAAGTTACTCACCTTACCCTTACTTCCTTTCCTTCCTGTCTTTAAGTCTTTTCATGCCCAAGGCCCTGCCTGATGTTTGCTTGCTTCTCCAAGAATACGAATGCCACCCATTTCCCTTCCACTTTCCTATTCTTTCTAAACTCTGGCATACCAACGAGCCTGTTAGTGTCTGCTTGCTACGTCTTGCATACCAGCAATACCCATTCCCCCAACTTCGCTATTCTTCCTAAGCCCTGACATGCCCGAGGGGCTACCTGGTGTCTGCTTGCTACGCCATTCATACTAACACTACCCATTCGCTCCCACTTCCGCATTCTGGTGTCTACTTACTATGCACGCTAACACCGCCCATTCCCTTCTACTTGCTTATTCTTCCTGTAGCCATAACTTACTCAAGGACCTGCCTGATGCCCGTCTGCTATGCCATGCGTACTAACTCCTGCAGTTGAATACTTGGGTCAGAGAGTAGTCAGAACACGCCACAAAAGTCAATTATAGTAACAAAACAACGATCTTACTCCAAGTATGGGGATTTTATTCTACCGGAGTACATACCTCATCAATCGAAAATACCCCTTATGGTTCATATAACACTTCGCGCGACTTCGGTAACATAAAGTCGATGTCGATGATTTGGGATAAGTGTCGAGCTTATTTTGGTAATTCGCAAGACTCCCGTTGAATCAAACACATCCTTAGAAGAGACCCCGTCCGTTTAGAGGTCATTGGGTCACAAGGCAACAACAAGCTAACATAGAAACCAAGATGGTAGTCTCCAATGTGCATGCTCACTAAAACCAAATATCACTATCGCGATGAGGTCACAACATGCCCATTCTCCTCCGCTTCTATGACAACCCACGTGACACCCACAATGCCCAGCGGTATGCTGTCATTTCTGCGGTATGCTACCCCCCCCCCCCCCCCCGCCCCCCTAAGTCTCCCAGATGGGGCCCGTTTGGCACATTTCATACTATTCAGAATAAATATAACCTGCGGCGAAATGATGATACGCGCACACGAAATAAACTCGTGTGCTTGGATTATTATTTTGTGCACATAAGGTGCCAGGACACCCACTCCGCTGTCCCAAAAGACGGACCTGCTTTTTATACTTACCACACCATACATTGGAATCCTGTTCAGTGGCGGAACCAGAATCCTTTATAGGGGAGAATTGAAATTGAAATTGAAATCTTTATTTGCAGTATAATTATTGTACAAAAATAACATTAAACTAATATGTGTACTGCGGGAAACAGCATAGCCCTATTGGCTGTCTTCCTGCTATTCCCCATAAAAATAGAGAGAAAAAAAATAGAAAAAAAACGGTCAAGAGAGCAGAGTTTCAAGCCATTCAGTGATTCAGTGAACCATTCAATAATGAAATATTCAGATGAGAATGATGAGAAGTGATAAGATACCAGAATGGAAGAGATACGACAAATCTTGATAGGCGAGACTCAGTCAACTGCATGTCCCGACTATCAGGGCTCAAGGAGCTCTGTCAGGCAAAACATGAACTTGAGTGAGGTTCCAAAGCGAAATATTCACGTTAATAAGCCCTGTTACAGTTTGTTGGAGAATTCCTGTGGGTACTTTCCAACAAACTGTACCAGGACATGTCCAATTAACCTAATGTTTTCCTCTTACGCGTTCATGAACATGCAGACAGTGACTTTTCTGTGTTACTGGTTCACGTTGTTAAGCCCTGTCGTGGTTTGTTGGAGAGTTCCTATGGGTACTTGTGGGTTCCTGTGGGTTCTTTCCAACAACCTACAGCACTATAAGTCCAAATTAACCTAATGTTTACTTCCTTCGAGTACATGAATATTATAAATAGCGCCTTTCCGGTGGTTCTGGTTCACGTTGATGAGCCCTGTTGCAGTTTGTTGGAGAGTTCCTGTGGGTGCTTTCCAATAAACAGTACCAAGACAAGTCCAATTAACCCGATGTTTTCTTTCTTCTTGTGCGTACATGGACATGTAAACAATGCCTTCCCTGTGGTTCTGTTTCACGTTGATGAGCCCTGTTGCAGTCTGTTGGAGAGTTCCTGCGGGTGCTTTCCAATAAACTGTACCAGGACAAGCCCAATTAACTTGATGTTTTCTTTCGTCTTGTGCGTACATGGACATGTAAACAATGCCTTTCATGTGGTTCTGTTTCACGTTGATGAGCCCTGTTGCAGTCTGTTGGAGAGTTCCTGTGGGTGCTTTCCATTAAGCTGTACCAGGACAAGTCCAATTAACCCGATGTTTTCTTTCTTCTTGTGCGTACATGGACATGTAAACAATGCCTTTCCTGTGGTTCTGGTTCACGTTGATAAGGCCTGTTGCAGTCTGTTGGAGAGATCCTGTGGGTGCTTTCCAATAAACAGTACCAGGAGAAGCCCAATTAACCCGATGTTTTCTTTCTTCTTGTGCGTACATGGACATGCCTTTCCTGTGGTTCTGTTTCACGTTGATGAGCCCGGTTGCAGTCAGTTGGAGAGTTCCTGTGGGTGCTTTCCAATAAACTGTTCCAGGACAAGTCCAATTAACCCGATGTTTTATTTCTTCTTGTGCGTTTATGGACACGTAAACAATGCCTTTCCTGTGGTTCTGTTTCACGTTGATGAGCCCTGTTGCAGTCTGCTGGAGAGTTCCTGTGGGTGCTTTCCAATGAACTGTACCAAGACAAGCCCAATTAACCCGATGTTTTTTTTTCTTCTTGTACGTACATGGTCATGAAAACAATGCCTTTCCTGTGGTTCTGTTTCACGTTGATGAGCCCTATTGCAGTCTGTTGGAGAGTTCCTGTGGGTGCTTTCCAATGAACTACCAGGACAAGTCCAATTAACCCGATGTTTTCTTTCTTCTTGTGCGTACATGGACATGTAAACAATGCCTTTCCTGTGGTTCTGTTTCACGTTGATGAGCCCTGTTGCAGTCTGTTGGAGAGTTCCTGTGGGCGCTTTCCAATAGACTGTACCAGGACAAGTCCAATTAACCCGATGTTTTAGTTCTTCTTGTGCGTACGTGGACTTGTAAACAATGCCTTTCCTGTGGTTCTGTTTCACGTTGATGAGCCCTGTTGCAGTCTGTTGGAGAATCCAATTAACCCGATGTTGTTTTTTCTTTTTTCTTCTTGTGCGTACATGGACATGTAAACAATGCCTTTCCTGTGGTTCTGGTTCACGTTGATAAGCCCTGTTACAGTTTGTTGGAGAGTTCCTGTGGCTGTTTTCGAATAAACTGTACCAGGACAAGTCCAATTAACCCGATGTTTTCTTTCTTCTTGTGCGTACATGGACATGTAAACAATGCCTTTCCTGTGTTTCTGTTTCACGTTGATAAGCCCTGTTGCAGTTTGTTGGAGAGTTCCTGTGGGTGCTTTCGAATAAACTGTACCAGGACACGTCCAATTAACCCGATGTTTTCTTTCTTCTTGTGCGTACATTTACATGGACATGTAAACAATACCTTTCCTGTGGTTCTGTTTCACGTTGAAAAGCCCTGTTGCAGTTTGTTGGAGAGTTCCCCTGGGTGCTTTCCGATAAACTGTACCAGGACAAGTCCAATTAATCCGATGTTTTCTCTCTTCCTGTGCGTGCATGAACAGGTAATCAATGCCTTTCCTGTGTTTCGGGTTCACGTTGATGAGCCCTGTTTCAGTTTGTTTGAGAGTTCCTGTGGGTGCTTCCCAACAGACTGTACCGGGACTAGTTCAACTGATGTGATGTTTTCTTTCTTCTTGCGCTTACATGGACATGTAAACAGTGTCCTTCCTGTGTTTCTGGTTGACACCGGTAAGCCCTGTTTCAGTTTGTTGGAGAGTTCCTGTGGGAGTTTTCCAATAAACTGTACCAGGACAAGTCCAATCAATCTGATGTTTTCTTTCTTCTTGTGCATACATGGACAAGTAAACAATGTCTTTCCTGTGTTTCTGGTTCACGTTGATAAAGCCCGATGCTGTTTGTTGGGGCGTTCCTGTGGGTGCTTCCCAGCAAACTGTAACGGGTCAGGTCCAATTAACCTAATGTTGTCTCCTTGCGTCTACATAACGTGTAAAGAATGGCTTTTCTGTGTTCCTGGTTCACGTTGGCAAGCCCTGTTGCGGTTTGTTGGTGAGTTCCTGTGGGTACTCTCCAAGTCCAACAAACCGTACCAGGTCAAGTCCAATTAACTAATTGTTTCCGTCCTGTGCGTACATTGAACATGTAAACAGTGCTCTCCGTGCGTTCCCACTTCACGCTGATAAGCTGATGGTTACCTCCCGACAAACTGTAACTTTGTAAGTCCACTTAACCTGACGTTTTCCCCTCGCGTGTACATATATGGGCACGTAAATACTGTCTTTCCTGTGTTCTTGGTTCATGTTAATAAGTTGACAAGTTGATAAGAAACTCTCCAAAGATCTGTAACAGGATGAGTCCATTTGAACCAATCTTTTCTCCTTGCTTGTACATTAACATGTAAATAGTGCCATTCCTGTGTTCATTCATAAGATTTATCTTCTTCCCTAAAATATATTGCCTCCAAACCATCCGTGACAGGATAAATACATTTAACCTTATTTTTTCTCCTTGCTAGTACACGAAGATGCAGACAGTGTAATACCTGTGTTGCTGGTTTATGCCGATAAGCCCCGTTTGACTGAGTTTCTGTGCGTGCTTTCCAACAAAGTGTAGCGAGACAAGTCCACTCAAGTAATTGCCTTCTTCCTGCTCGTACATGAACATCTAAACAGTGTCATCCCGATGACCTTGGTTCATGCTGATAAAATCCCTGCTGCAGTTTGATGGAGAGTTCCTGCAGGTGCTTTCCAACAAATTGTAACACAAGTCCACCCAACCAAAATTTTTTCCCCTTGTTTGTACATGAACATGTAAACAGTGCCCATCGTGTGTTCCTGATTCATGTTGATATGTGCTGTTGCAGTTTGTTGGGGAGTTCCTGTGGGTACTTTCCAACAAACTGCAACAGGACAGGCCCAATCAAGCTAATGTTTTTCTCCTGCGAAAACACGTGGGTACTTTCCAGCTAACTGTAACCTTGAAAGTCCACTTAAGCCAATGTTTTTGTTTTGTTTTTTTTCTCTCTCCCTCTCTCTCTCTCTAGTGTGTATATGAACATGTAATCAGTGTCTTTCCTGTGTTCTTGGTTCATATTGATAAGTTGATAAGAAACTCCCCAACAATCTGTAACAGGTTGAGTCCACATAAACTAATCCTTCCTCCTTGCTTTTGCATGAGCATGCAAACAGTGACCTCCCTGTATTCTTTCTTGAAATTCAACCTTCCCCCCCCCCCCCCCAAAAAAAAATTTCACTGCCTTCCTGCAGTCTGTAACAGAGCAAGTCCACTTACCTCAAAATTTTTTCTCCTCGCTTGTACATGAACATGTAAATAGTGTCCTTCATGTGTTCATTATCGAGATTTAACTTTTCCCCTTAAAATTCCCTAGCATACTGTTTGTATGGGTGGTTTCTCCATACAGCTGAAAATGCGTCTTGCAATTTTTAGTTGATAATTTTCTCCTCATGAAATACCCGCAACTCTGCCTCAGTGAGTAAGCAACTGATTTATGTTGATATGTCCCGTTGAAGTTTGTTGAGAGGCTCTGAGGGTGCCTTCCAACAAACGCTAACAGGACAAGGCAACTTAACCTAACTTCTGCTCACTTCTCGTACTTTCTTAATCTATTAGAATCCCAAACCCATTTTTCACTGTATTACCCAGCCTAACTACCTGTGTAAGATCTCGCAACTCTTCTCATTCCACACTACATACCTTCTTTCACGTCAACTTGAATTCAGTTCATTTTTGTTGTCGAAACTAAGCTTTTATTACCACCAACAATTTACTTTTTATTTACTTTTTAGTATATAATGTGTTCTCTAGAATTATACCGTGCCCAGATAGGCACTTTCAACCTTAAAGTCTACTCTAACCGCTTAAAAGATTGCTTGCCAAGAGAAAGATGTATTTGTATCTTAGCTTACTTGCTACTACGTTTAAGTGGTGTCGGGCTTCATGAAAGCTTCACTATGGCTGTTTTGTTCCATTTGCTGACCAATGAATCAATTACCTTTACATTAATAAATTCTCTCAAAGCATTTCCATATCGTAACAGGGACGTGGATGAACCAAAGCCAAAATTCACATCTGAGGTAGAAATCTCGTCCTCCCTGGCCATGTCGCTCTTTCTTTACTTGGCCCTAAGCCTATTGTTGTCCGGGGACATCGAAACCAACCCAGGTCCAAATTCTCTCCACTCAGATCACCATCAGAATACGCTAAAAATTGTCCATCTTAACGTTCAGAGCCTAAAACCGAAACTGGATATTGTCGAATGTGAATTCGCACCATATGACATTTTGGCCTTGACGGAGACATGGCTGCTTACCAATGACCCCACATCCGATGTTTTAATCCATGGATTCCATGAACCATTGCGATTCGACCGCTCGACAAGGGGGGGGCGGGGTTGCGATTTACATCAAGGATGGTATCCCATTTCGACCAAGACCGGACCTTGAAACGTTGAATACGGAGTGCGTATGGGCCGAAGTTTTTACAAAGCGGGAGAGATCCTTATTATTAGGGGTATTTTATCGGCCACCAAATAGTCCTTCAGATTCATGGGACATGATATCGGCATCAATTGAAAAAGCCAGAGACACATCAATTGCTGACTTGATTATCACCGGGGACTTCAACGACAACCAAATGGTTACATCAAGAAGCGGCTTCTCTGAAATAATTAATTATTTTAATTTAAGACAGACCGTGAGTGAGCCAACCTGTTTTACTGAATCATCGGCATCTTTGCTTGATTTCTTCGATATTAGTGATACAATCAATGTGAAAGCATGCGAGATGCAAGAACCTCTTATTCCAGATATGATCCGCTACCGTTGTCCAATTTCAATTGAAGTTGAATTTATAAAACCGCAACTTCTTTCTTTTAAGAGGAGGGTGTGGCTTTACGCCCAAGGCAACTATGAAGCTTTAAACGATGCTTTTGTTGATGTTGATTGGAACTCTCTTTTTGATATTATAGATCTTGATACTATAGTTTCTAAATTTACCGACACTTTACTCGACACCACATCCAAATACATACCCAACAAAGTTATTACCACGAGAAGGGACCAGCCGAAATGGATGCACAACGACATAAGGCTATTAATTAGACAGAAAAAGCGCTTATATCGTATTGCTAAACGCACCAATCTCCCCCAAGCCTGGGCTAAATATAAACTTAAACGAAATGACGTGGTATCGTCTATTAGAAAGGCTAAAACGTTATACTTGTCTAAAATTCAGTCCACATTGAAAAACAATAAAACACCCCCATCACGATGGTGGAAGACCCTAAAAACACTTATCGGTAGTGGTAACTCGGTAGGAATTCCCACTCTTATCCACTCAAACAACATTTACTCTTCAAGTGCTGAGAAAGCCGAGGTGTTCAATGAATACTTCAGTTCTATCTCAACAGTTGACGATTCGAATGCTTCCTTACCAGACGCACCACTCCGTGTTTCCGATGGTATTGATTCTATCACTTTACATTGTGACGAAGTATATTCTGCTATGAAGTCGATAAAAGTGTCCAAGGCGTCTGGTCCCGATCTAATAAACCCACGTCTCCTTAAAGAATGTAAATCCTCCTTGTGCGAGCCACTTACAATCTTATTTAATATACTACTGAATAACTCATACTTCCCCTCACTGTGGAAAAAAGCAAATGTCTCTCCGATCCTAAAAAAACAACCCTCAAATTCGGTTACCAATTATCGCCCAATATCATTGATCAGCTGTGTTGGTAAATTGTTCGAAAAATGTGTATTCAAACGCTTATGGCAATTTCTGATTGACAACAATGTTCTCAGCCAATTTCAGTCAGGCTTTACACCCGGTGATTCAACTGTCCTTCAACTGACTGACATATACGACGAATTTTGTCGCGCGCTTGATGAAGGTAAGGAAGTCAGAGTAGTCTTCTGTGATGTCAGTAAGGCTTTTGATAAAGTATGGCACGCTGGTCTTATCTACAAGTTGGAGAGCATTGGCGTCTCTGGCGAAATGTTATTGTTTTTAAAATCGTATCTTGCGGATAGGTCACAGCGTGTCGTAATAGCATCGGAGGCATCCTCGTGGAGACCCATCAATGCCGGTGTGCCTCAAGGGTCGATACTCGGGCCGTTACTGTTCCTAATATACTTTAATGACATAACTAGAAACTTACTTAGTAGCATACGCCTCTTTGCTGATGACACCTCCTTATACCTAATTATAGAGAACCCTGAACAAGCCTCTACCATAATCAATAATGACCTTGCGACAATTGAACATTGGGCTGAAACATGGCTGGTTGAATTCAATCCGAACAAAACTGAAAGTATGCTTATATCACGTAAAAGCAACCCCATCTCCCATCCACCTTTATTTTTAGGCGATTCACGGATATCGGAAGTGTCCAACCATAAACATTTAGGAGTAATACTGAACAGCACCTGCACATGGAATGACCATATTGATCACATCTGCACAAAGGCCTGGTCTCGTTTGGACCTGTTGAGGAGGCACAAATTTTCTCTTGACCGTATTGTCTTGGAAAAAATATACTTTGCTTTTATTAGGCCTCTTCTAGAATACGCTGATACTGTTTGGGATAATTGTTCCCAGTCCAAAATGGCGGAACTCGAAAAAATACAGATTGCTGCAGCAAGAATAATTACGGGAGCAACCGTGAGTGCTAGTAAAACATTGCTGTATGCGGAAACACGATGGGATTCTCTCCACGAAAGACGCCGTAAACATAAGCTAATTCAGTGTTTCAAGATGTATCATTGTATATCACCTCCATATATGTCAAATAAAGTCCCACCACTCGTCTCCTCTACGAATGCAATGTTCAGTCTACGATCAAGTCAGAACCATCGAGTTCCCTTTTGTCGAACACAATTGTATAAGTCTTCTTTCATCCCTAGCGCTTCTGACGAATGGAACAATTTACCCCTGCCTGTCCGCGAGAACTCGTCACTGATACATTTCAAGACCTTCCTGAACGGCGGTAATCACCGACCACCAAGGTTCTACAGTAATGCGACTTCTCGTGCAGCCCAAATATATCATTGTAGGTTACGACTGCAGTGTAGTAATCTTAATTCCCATCTATATGATAATCATTTATCACCAAATCCACTTTGTCAGTGTGGTAACCAAGAGACTCCTGATCACTTCTTCTTTCATTGTTCAATTTTCTCAGATATCCGTAATTATACAATTAACCTGCTACCCTTTGAAGTTGATACATCAACACTCCTCTTTGGTTCAGAATTTTTGAATAACGAAGATAACCGTTTTATCTTTGAAGTGGTACATGACTTCATTTTAGCAAGTAAACGTTTCCATTGATTGATTTACAACATAACGTTAATTCAATCAATCTTATCAAACAGGAATAATGCCAAAACTGGATGACTATACCCCCCTCCACATGCAGCCATTAAATTGTCTTGCAGCTCGAGGCCACTACTCACTATACTTTTATGTCTTACTAGATGAACCGAATGAAACAAGCTACCTTCTTACGACTTTCTCGAGTGTATTTAATGCATTAAGTATTCAAGCTGGCAGATATTTGTCTTTTTTCAAATCTTTGTATTTTATTCATGTTGTAGTTTAAACATTCTCCCATATCGTTGCCCCGTGGTCCGCATCTCTGAATGGCACCTTCATCTCGCTTTATGTCAATACTGGTCAGAACTACAAAAAATCTATCACTCAAATTTATTATATTTCCAGTTTTGGTTTTAGAGAGATTGCCTGTGTCCCATCGTAGGTGCGAGCTCGCCGTGCTCGTTCCGATGGTGGGTCACGAGCTGTGTCTGTTGGGTCGATAATGAAAAATCGAGTGGTTCAATAATTTAGTTTGTACCCGTCATCTTATATCCTCGTTGGGTGAAGAGTTAATCTGCCGTACCAGGAGCAGGGCCACGGGGAAACGATATGTGAGCTCACCTATTAACCCACACTACCTGCTTGCGAAAATTGATAATCAACCTAAGGAGACGACTAACATAAGCTATAAGCTTTCTGTCGAATCCCTACCTTACATAGCAACCCATATATATGTGTATATCTTTGTTATTTTGTGTTCTGTTGTATTTTGTGTTGTATACATCGTTTAGCTTAATGTACACAAATAACAAATTCTTGAATAAATATTGTTTAAACTAAAGCGAAATATTCAGATCAGGACGATGAAATATGTTAAGATACCAGAAAGGGGTGGATTTGACAAATCTTAATATTTTTGGCGGGATTCAATCAAGTGCATGTCCTGTCCATCAGGGCTCAAGGAGTTCCAATGGAGGAGGTAGCGATATGACGCGGGTACATCTCAAAGGCCGCAGACTGGGAGGGAAGGGTGTAGTCAGGTGAATCACCCTCTCCCATTTGTGTGACTTGGCAGTGGTAGAGCCTCCCCGGGAGAGGGGGGGGGGGGGGAGGGGTCGCTTCCCAGACAAAAAAAAAATCACTGTGCATTTAAATCAAGTTTTCTGGTGGCTTTTTGGGTCATTTTTTGGATGACCCACATTTTAGAGACAAGGTTTATAAACCTACATGGCTCATAAGTATCTGCATCCGAACTTGCAAAATTCCAGTGGATTTATGTTTATCAGCTGAGTTTGTATGTAAATAAAGAAAAGAGAGTCACTGTGTGTGTAAGAGAGGGTGGCTGGATGTGACAGTTTTGGAGAGGGGCAAATTAGAGAGAGAGAGGAGGGGGTGGCAAAGACTGTGTTATGGGGCAAATGCCCTTTCATGACCTCCTGTAGCGCCGCCACCGGATTCGGGATCTCTCCCCGAATTATAAATTTCTGGAGCTCTGAACGCGACTCTGAAGCCTCCTTAGAGGAGGTGAGGCCATTGGTGGGGGCCGGTTATCCTTCCTCGGTAAATTTTTCAATTTTAACTGTGAAGCTTTGAGAGCGATTCTGGAGCCTAATGGAGGATGGCGAGGTCATCGGTAAGGGCCTGAGTCTCTCTGAAATATTCTGAAATTTCGAAGCTATATCAACAGTTTTGAAGTCTCCTAATGGAAGGTGAGGGAGGAGGTCGAAATCATATGTGTCAGTTTGTATTTATTATGAGGGGGCGGGGAGGTGCAATGTAAATCTATCTGTGTGCGTTTTCCCATGCCCCAGCCACTGATCCCGACCTTCCCAGGGCCTACCAAAAATATATATAATACCGCCAAGATTAGACATGTAGCGAACAAGCATAGGCATATGTTGCCATCCCAGCCAACCTTAGGAGACGTCTCATCCCAAATTCCCCCGGCATTGTGAAGTACTTTTCGATGGCTGCTTTATGGGCCCTTTTAGACATCTGAATTTTATATCTTCGCTGACATATTTTTGCGCTCCCACGTCTCAACAAGAGATTCCCCCTCTTCCGCCACGCATGCATACACCTACTTACTGCCACAGGCCCAGAGTGCAGCGACGTGAGGTCTTACGCAGGCTTCACTTCGTCCTAACTGCCTATCGCACATTAGACAAGGGGAAGCATGCCTAACAAAGACGGACCTCGGGTCATTAGGTTACCCCTCCTGACCTTCCTTCTTGAAGAGATGAGGAGGCGGTAGTGACCGAGGGCCGAAAGGTCCTAGATAACTAAGGTCCAAAACAAGAACAATTAGACCTAAGAATTGTTATTTCAGCGTTAAGATGATAGGATACCAGTATACCAAGGTCACAGGTTGGATGCCATTTTGACTTAATAACCTATACCATAGTTTTTATATCTTTCATTTCATGCGCACGGATTATTATTTCATTTACAAGGATCAAAGTAGTAGTGCTCGTTCCTTTCGAGCAAGATCTGGTGAACCCCGCGGTGGACCCCGGAAAGGACGTCATAGTCACGTGACTGGGTGCCGCCATTTTGTGTTGTCACGCTAACGCGCTTGGCCTGCCATGTTGTGACGTCATCCCCATGGTGAAACGTTGTATCACTGCGCATGCGCAGCGCGTGTTGTTATGGTAATACGCGTTTGCGTCGTCCATTTTGTATACAGGGCGCCGTCATCTTGGTTTCTATGGTAGCACGCGGTTGCTAGGTGACCCAAAGGCATCTAATAAGACGGGTGTATGTTTGGAGGGTACGTTCGATGCAATGGGAGTACAACGAGTTACCCAGATGATCCCGTGAACGACATATTTTCACCGGAAATTACCAAAATGGACCAGAATTATTTTAGAATATTGACCCTATAATAGCACCACGTAGTGTTATAAGATCCATAAAAGGTGTGTTCCCTATCTAGCTCGAATTCCATAAGAATACTCGTTTAGTACTACATATTTTATAACCTATCTGTTCTACCTGACTTTTAATCCACAGCTACCTAATATTTCTTTTGTTCTCTGTCATGAAAACAAGCCCTATAAAATCACACCAAGTACGGTTTTGATGAGAACAGGTCAGTAAAACAGTACCAATATCTGGATATTGGGACGGGTTTGAAACAGTCCCAATAACTAGATATTTGTACGATTGTCACGGTACTGTAATCATAACCATTCAAAAGTAAAGATGCTGTAAAGGAGGTGTGAAAAACTTTCTAACACATGAATTATCGACAAGCTTTTCTCAACAGAGCTACCGAATTGAGTGTCCAAATTCTAATGTACTTTTTAATTTTTTGTTGCTTTTAATAACCAACAGCCCTGGCCCTGGTAACCTAAAAAGGACTCCTGTGGAAACCTCGGAAGTGAAGCAGTGCTTGTTTGCTGTGGTAAACAAGTTCAGTTTTACTGGTAAAATAAGACCTGGTCACCAGTGCCCGCGGTAGAAGTCCCCTAAAATGGGCAGCATGGGGGTAAACGATTGGCTAAACTTGACTTGACACCTATTTGGCGGTCACGATTAGCCATAGCTGCAGAAAAGTGACCTTAAACACCAGTAAATAAATAAATAACCTAAAAAAACGCCCTTTTTCAAATATTAAGACGGCAATCAGGCACCACCACCCGCCACCCCTGAGGGAAAGCGAACCTCTTCTTCAGATAAAAAAAAGAATTATTCTTCCAAATGCTTTAAAAATGAGCGAATATTAAATTTATCTGCCGCACTTTCGATGAGGGATTGAATAAGTGTTCCACCCTTGAGCTGAGACATTATATTAGCGAGAGAAAAAATTACGTCATGATGTGAGTTCACTTCGAAGCCACAGATCTGTTCACAATATCTGAACTCCTGATGCGTGTCATAACTTCAATTTAATCCACAGCTACCTAATACTTCTTTTGTTCTCTATCATGAAAACAAGCCCTATAAAATCACACCAAGTACGGTTTTGATGAGAACAGCTCAGTAAAACAGTACCAATATCTGGATATTGGGACGGTTTTGAAACAGTCTCAATAACTAGATATTTGTACGATTGTCACGGTACTGTAATCATAACCATTCAAAAGTAAAGATACGGCAGCGTTCTGACGCCAGTTGATGTATTTTTTTTACCTGTGCTAAGTTGTTATAACAAGTTAACTAACTTGTTATAACAACTTAGTAACTTGTTATAACAACTTAGCTAACTTGTTATAACAACTTAGTAACTTGTTATAACAACATAGCTTAACTTGTTATAACAACTTAGCTATCTTGTTATAACAACTTAGCTATCTTTTTAATCATTGCCCCCTAGGTCAGTTTGTCCCTTCCTTGGGGCTGATAGTAATTGGTCAAAATGCGTTTAACCCTTTACCTAACGTAACAGCCATAAACGGCCAACACTGTACACAAAAATCGCTATTCAGTCTTTTTTATATTTACATTTTATGCTTCCAAAACAATGGTTATGGCCCCCTCATTCGAACGAGCCCGTTGCGCTCATTCCAATGAGGGATCATACCCTGTGTTTTGGATGGAAAAAATGAAAATTTTTAGTTACACGAGAATTTTTTTCACGAATATCGTCTGCTACTAGCGTTAGGTTATGGGTTAATGTGTCCCACGGACGGAGCTACATTAGAAGCACTCTATCCAACAAAATGACAAAAACTTTTTAAAAAAAACTAACTTAAATAAGGCTCACAAATTCTGAAATATCTTCGAGCTTTTTCAATAACGCCCTTCAAATATGGATATCGGGGGTTCTGGGTGACACAACGCAATTTGCCCCGACCAGGCATCAAACTCACAACGTTTTGATTGCAAGTTCATTGTGCTTGGGTACGCCTTCTTATTTATTTATTTATTTATTTATTTATTTATTTATTTATTTATTTATTTATTTATTGGTGTTTACGATCATATATTTCGGCACAAAAAGGCTACTTCATTGGGGAACTTAACGCTTGAAAATAGTCCTGTGTTGGCTGACCAAACAATATGCGTAGTGAATGTGAAAAACAAACAAAGCCTAATTTCTCATGCACATAGTGGTCAGCCTACATTCCAAGGGTGGGCCAGGCTACGTGATCACTCAGTCACGGGAAAGCCGACCGTTTTGCGTCGTCAAAATTATGCAGTGAGTGTGAAATACCAAACATTTCTTTTTTGTTTTCTGTTGCTGGTCTTCTCTAAGCAGGACCTACCCACTTGATCCTGAAAACGCAGCTCATTTTGAAGGCATACTGTATCACCTCTTGTATAACGTAAAAATGGAAGAATCGTGAAAAAATATTTTGTCTTAGACAGTAGCGGGTTTAGACGGAGCGCATCCGGTGCGCGCGCCCTCTATTTTTCCCCGAGACATGTCGGAGCGCACTCCTAATGGGTCGAAAACAACACACACCTTTACACAAGCAGTTTTTTTTAACGTTTTGAGAAATAGCCCTTACTATATCTTACTGAAACAATGTAAATATGGGCATACTTGGAACCGGCTTATTCAGCCGGTTCCAACGATATCCACATTTACATTGTCCTACTAAAAAACTTTTATAAAATATATATTTCTGGACATTTTTGGCTGCTGTCCTGGGTACTGGATTAAAAGTCACTTCAGAGTCCAGTATTTATTTATCTTTTCCCAGGAGAGCCCCCCCCCCCCCCCCCCCCCCCGCCTTTAGAGATGGGAGAATCGATCTCGAGATTATCACGCACCCTGTTGTTTCATGGCTCAGTTTCAGACTAAGACACGCCCCTTTTCAGAAATCCTGGATCCGCCCCTGTTAGAAGGGGCAACGACGGCCTACTCACGTGTAGCAAACTGTGCGACTTGACCTTTAATTATTTTGCCAACAAGGCCTTTTTAGAAAAAACTAATCAAACTTTTATTTAAAGATGGGTACACCTTATTAAAACATTACCAATATAAATTCACAGTACTTAAATAGTACTGTGAATTTAGTTACTTATTCCCGTTTCCTTATTCGACATTCAAAATTCGAAAAAATTACCGGATATTTTGGTGTTGATGGGTGGCCCCGAGGAATAAAGAAGATTGACACCTCAACCGCCCCAATCGGACCACATATAGGGGCCCTACTAAGGCCCCAAAAAGGGCCAGTTACAAAATATCACCAAAGCAGGTTAAAATCACGGGATATTTTGGTGTTGATGGGTGGCCCCCGAGGAATAAAGAAGATTGAAACCTCAACCGCCCCAAGCGGACCACATTTAGGGCCCTACTAAGGCCCCCAAAAGGGCCAGTTACAAAATATCACCAAAGCAAGTTAAAATCACGGGATATTTTGGTGTTGATGGGTGGCCCCCGAGGAATAAAGAAGATTGACACCTCAACCGCCCCAATCGGACCACATTTAGGGGCCCTACTAAGGCCCCCCAAAAGGCCAGTTACAAAATATCACCAAAGCAGGTTAAAATCACGGGATATTTTGGTGTTGAAGGGTGGCCCCCGAGGAATAAAGAAGATTGACACCTCAACCACTCCAATCGGAACATATTTAGGGGCCCTACTAAGGCCCCCAAAAGGGCCAGTTACAAAATATCACCAAAGCAGGTTAAAAGCACGGGATATTTTGATGTTGATGGGTGGCCCCCGAGGAATAAAGAAGATTGACACCTCAACCGCCCCAATCGGACCACATTTAGGGCCCTACTAAGGCCCCAAAAGGGCCAGTTACAAAATATCACCAAAGCAAGTTAAAATCACGGAATATTTTGGTGTTGATGGGTGGCCCCCGGGGAATAAAGAAGATTGACACCTCAACCACCCCAATCGGACCACATTAAGGGGCTCTGGTAAGGCCCCCAAAAGGGCCAGTTTCAAAATATCACCAAAGTAGGTTAAAATCACGGGATATTTTGGTGTTGATGGGTGGCCCCCGAGGAATAAAGAAGATTGACACCTCAACCGTCCCAATCGGACCACATTTAGGGCCCTCCTTAGGCCCCCAAAGGGGCCAGTTACAAAATATTACCTAAGGTGACAAACATCGCCAGATATTTTGATGTTGGTGTGCGACACGAGAAGAATAGAGAAGATTCCATGGAACGTCATCCCAAAATATGAGAATATGAGGAATGACGAATTATGGCTCACTAAGAATTTTCTCGTGGCCCTTATGACCCTGAGGATATGTGGAATGGCAAGTTGTCCCTCATTGCAGTCGGCTTTTCATATAATGAAAAGGGCATCCTGAAGGCCAGCCAAGTAACAGAAAGAGATTGAGTGTATCTCTATGTAACATGGTCCGTAAATATCCCAAACCGGGGCCCAACTTCCACTTCACAATTTACTCACCTTATCCTTACTTCCTTTCCTTCCTATCTCTAAGTCTTAGCATGCCCAAGGCCCTGCCTGATGTTTGCTGCCTTCTCCAAGCATAGCAATACCATCCATTTCCCTCCCACTTTCCTATTCTTTCTAAAATCTGGCATACCAACGTGCCTGTTGGTATCTGCTTGCTACGTCTTGCATGCCAGCACTACCCTTTCCCCCAACTTCCCTATTCTTCCTAAGCCCTGAGATGCCCGAGGGCCTACCTGATATCTGATTGCTACGCCATTCATGCTAACACTACCCATTCCCTCCCACTTCCCCTTTCTGTTGTCTACTTACTATGCACTCTACCACCACCCATTCCCTTCTACTTGCTTATTCTTCATGTAGCCATAACTGGCCCAAGGACCTGACTGATGCACGTCTGCTATGCCATGCGTACTAACTCCTGCAGTTGAATACCTGGGTCAGAGAGTAGTCAGAACATGCCACAAAAGTTAATTATAGTAACAAAACATCGATCTTACTCCAAGTATGGGGCTCTTTTGTTCTACCGGAGTACATACCTCATCAATCGAAAATACCCCTTATGGGTCATATAACACTTCGCGCGACTCTGTTTCGGTAACATGAAGTCGATGTCGGTGATTTGGGGTAACTGTCGAGCTTATTTTGGTAATTCGCAAGACTCCCGTTGAATCGAACACAACATAGAAACCAAGATGGTAGTCTCTAATGTGCATGCTCACTAAAACCACGTATCACTATCGGGATGAGGTCACAACATGCCCGCTCCCCTCCGTTTCTATGACAACCCACGTGACACCTACAATACCCCGCGGTATGCTGTCACTTCTGCGGTATGTTACCCCCCTCCCCCCCCCCCCAGATGGGGCTCATTTGGCACATTTCATACTACTCAGAATAAATATAACGTGCGGCGAAATGATAACACGCGCACACGAAATAATAATCCGTGCACACGAAATAATAATCCCTGTACCCGGATTATTATTTTGTATGTACCGATTATCAATTCGCCTTCGCGGATTATTAACTCGTGTGCTCGGATTATTATTTTGTGCGCACGGATTAAAACATAAGGTATCAGGACCCCCACCCCCGATGTCCCAAAAGACGGACCTGCTATATATACTTACATGCATGGGAATCCTGTTCAGTGGCGGAACCAGAATCCTTTATAGGGGGAGAATTCCAATGGAGGGGGGGGGGAGCGATATGACGCGTGTATATTTCAAAGACCGCAGACAGGAAGGGAAGGGTGTAGTCAGGTGAATCAACCTCTCCCATTTGTGTGACCTGGCGGTGGTATATGCGGGGGGGGGGGGGGTGGGTGGTGGAGACTGCAAATAGGGGACATGCTCCGTATCCTGAGAGGAGAAGCCGACATGCCGTCCCCGGGAGCGGAGGGCGGGGAGTCGCCCCCAGACAAAACAAAATCACTGTGCATTTGAATCAAGTTTTCTGGTGGCTTTTAGGGTAGATCGCCACATTTTTGGATGACCCACATTTTAGAGACAAGGTTTATAAACGTACATGTCTCATAAGTATCTGCATCCGAACTTGCAAAATTCCAGTGGATTTATGTTGATCAGCTGATTTTGTATGTAGAGAGAGAGAGAGAGAGAGAGAGAGAGAGAGAGAGAGAGAGAGAGAGAGACTGTCGTCGGGGGCAAATGCCCCTTCATGACCTCCTGCGGCGCCGCCACCGGATTCGGGACCTCTCCCCGAATTATAAATTTTTGGAGCTCTATAAGCGACTCTGAAGCCTCCTTAGAGGTGGTAAGGCCATTGGTGGGGGCCGGTTATCCTTCCTTGGTAAATTTTTCAGTTTTAACTGTGAAGCTTTGAGAGCGATTCTGGAGCCTAATGGAGGATGGCGAGGTCATCGGTAACTTGACGGTAAGAGCCTGAGTCTCTCTGAAATAGTCTCAAATTTCGAAGCTATATCAATAGTTTTGAAGTCTCCAAATGGAAGGTGGGGGGGGGGGGGTCGAAATCATATGTGGCAGTTTGTATTTATTATGAAGGGGAGGGGGGGGGGTGCAATGTAAATATATTTGGGGGCGAGCTGTGTGCATTTTCGCATGCCCCCGCCACTGATCCCAACCTTCCCAGGGCCTACCAAAAATATATATAATACCGCAAAGATTAGACATGTTGCGGACAAGCACAGGCATATGTTGCCATCCCAGTCAACCTTAGGTGACGTGCTATCCCAAATTCCCCCGGCATTGTGAAGTACTTTTCGATGGCTGCTTTATAGGCCCTTTTAGACATCTGAATTGTATATCTTCGCTGACATTATGTTTGCGCCCCCCACGTCTCAACAAGAGACATTCCCCCCCCCCTCACCCGCCACGCTTACATACACCTACTTACTGCCACAGGCCCAGAGTGCAGCGATGTGAGGCCTTACGCAGACTTCACTTCGTCCTAACTCGCCTATCGCACGTTAAAAAACGGGAAGCATGCCTAACAAGGACGGACCTCGGATCGTTAGGTTACCCCTCCTGACCTTCCTTTTTTGAAGATATGAGGAGGCGGTAGCGACCCAGGGCGGAAGGGTCCTAGATAACTTAGGTTCAAACAAGAACAAGTAGACCTAAGAATTGCTATTTCAGCGTTAAGATGGTGGGATGCCAGTATACCAAGGTCACAGGATGGATGCCATTTTGACTTAATAACCTATACCATAGTTTTTATATCTTTCATTTCATGCGCACGGATTATTATTCATGTGCATGGATCAAAGGAGTGGTGCTCGTTTCTTTCGAGCAAGATCTGGTGAACCCCGCGGTGGACCCCGGAAATGACGTCATAGTCACGTGACTGGGTGCCGCCAGTTTGTGTTGTCATGGTAACGCGCTTGGCCGGCCATGTTGTGATGTCATCCCCATGGTGAAACGTTGTATCACTGCGCATGCGCAGCCCGTGTTGTTATGGTAATACGCGTTTCAGTCGTCCATTTTGTATACAGGGCGCCGCCATCTTGGTTTGTATAGTAGCACGCGGCTGCTAGGTAACCCAAAGGTATCTAATAAGACGGGGGTATGTTTGGAGGGTATGTTCGATGCGATGGAAGTACAACGAGTTACTCAGATGATCCCGTGAACGACTTATTTTCACCGGAAATCACCAAAATGGACCAGAATTATTTTAGAATATTGACCCTAATAGCACCACGTAGTGTTATAAGATCCATAAAAGGTGTGTTCCTTATCTAGCTCGAATTCCATAAGAATCCTCGTTCAGTAGTACATATTTTATACCTTATCTGTTCTACCTGACTTCTATCTACTCTAGTCTACTGATTATCCCTGACTGTCCCTGTCGATTCTTATGCTTGTTCTACCCATGATATGATGGCATTGTCCATGTATTCATGGCTCTCTCTTACCTTAGTAGATTATTTGGCTTGTTCTACCCGTGATATGACTATTATCTACACTATTTGTTGGGCTTACCAGTAGACCCAGACATAGCTACAGGTGACACTTTCCCGACGGGCCATCGGTGCCCCGTTTTCTTCTTATGAGGTCTTGGGGGCTATGAGGGCCATAAGGAAATGTCATTACTCTCATCCTCATCTCGGTCTTTTGTCACCACGGTCCACAGAATCCCAATTTTGGAATCCCTTTCTAGTATCTGGATGGCCTTCAGAATCCCCTTTTCACCGTATGAGGACTATGAGGGCCATAAGGAAATGACATTACTCTCATCCTCATATCCACATTTGTCCCCACAGTCCACAGAATCCCAATTTTTGAATCCCTTTCTAGTATCTGGATGGCCTTCAAAATCCCCTTTTCACCGAATGAGGCCATAAGGGCTATGAGGGCCACAAGGAAATGCCATTGCTCTCATCCTCGTCTCGGTATTTGGTCGCCACGGTCCACAGAATTCCAATTTTGGAATCCCTTTCTTGTATCTGGATGGCTTTCAGAATCAGAATTCCCTTTCATCGTATGAGGCCATGAGGGTTATGAGTGCAATAAGGAAATGCCATTACTCTTATCCTCATCGCGGTATTTGGGTACCCTTTTTCATCGTAGGAGGCCATGAGGGCTATGAAGACCTCATAGCCATCATGGTCCTATGGCCTCATCTCGGTATTTGGGGACCCCCACCCCATGGGCAAACCATTACTGGTACCCCATTATGGAATAGGACTAGCCTTTGGCGTCCTCATAGTCCTCATGGCCTCACACGAAGAAAACGGGGCGCAGATGGCCCGTCGGGAAAGTATCAACTGCAGCTATGTCAAGGTCTACTGGTAAGCCAGATAATGGTAGACTAGTGCAGATAATCGTCATAGCACGGGTAGAACAAGCCAAATAATCTACTAAGGTAAGGGAGAGCCACGAATGCACGGACAATGCCATATCATATCATGGGTAGAAAAGGCACTCAGGGATAATTAGTATACTAGAGTAGATAGACGTCAAGTAGAACAGATATGTTATAAAATATGTAGTTGTAAACGAGGATACTGATGGAATTCGAGCTAGATAAGGAGCACATCTCTTATAGATCTTATACCACTACGTGGTACTATTAGGGTCAATATTCTAAGAGAATTCGGGTCCGTTTCGGTTATTTCGCGTGAACAGCAGTCGTTCTCTGGTTCATTTGAGTAATTCGTTGTACTCCCATTGAATCGAACGTACCCTCCAAACATACCCTCATCTTATTAGATGCCTCTGGGTCATCTAGCGACCACGTGCTACCATAGAAACAAGATGGCGGTTCCCTATATACAAAATGGACGACGGAAACGCGTATTACCATAACAACACGCGCTGCACATGTGCAGTGACACCACGCGTCACCATGAGAATGAAATCACAACATAGCCGCTCACGCGGGTAACCAAAACGTCACTTCCGGGGTACACCGCGCGGTCCACCAGATCTTGCTCGAAAGGTACGTGACATACTACTGATCAATAATCCACTTGCACAGCTTATTAATTTGTGTGCACGGAATATTATTTCGTGTGCCCAGATTACAATTCACGTGAATGATTTTATTAATTCGTTCGCATTGATTATTATTTTGTTGGCATGGATTATCATTTCGTGTGCGTGGATTATTAATTTACGCACACGAATTATTAATTCAAACGTACGGATTATTAATTCAAACGCACGGATTATTAATTCGTTTGCCTTGATCATTACTTCATGCACGGATTATTAATCTGTGCGCATGAATTATTAGTTTGCGTACTTGGATTATTCATTTGTTCGCTCTGATTAATATTTCGTGTGCACAGATTATTAATTCGTGCGTATGGATTTTAAAAACATATGTCACCTCATCGGCTCCATACATATGCTCTCTGGACCATTGTCAATTATTTTTATTTTTAATTTTATAGATTCATTATACTCGAGATTTCTTGGGTAAGACAATTTATTCCAAATGCCCATGTACAGACATGGTGGTTTTGTGTGCTAAAGTGTACAGGTCTGTTTTTGCACCTGCATTCAACCGTAGCTAACCCTGTTTCTGTCGGGTTAGTAGGCTGGAGTGCTTGGTATTGGTTCGCCGCTGCTCGGTGGTTCTCTCCAGCTTCTGTGGCGCATAATCCACCGTAATACTACCCGATATGACATGGCTTGGTCCATTAAAGTGTCATAAAAGCCCAGTAAAACATTGAAAACAATGAATGATAAACCAACAATCAAAGAGTTTGCATATTAAGTTTATAAGCACATAAACAAAGAACAAATATTGGATAAATGAGTTCTGTAAAAATTATGTGCAAATGGAAGCAGAGAATCCAAAGTAAAACAATTTGAAGCAGAAGAATACATTAAAATACAGTGCATGTATGATCAATTATCTAAGAGCAATTACAGCTCTTGGATAACCGTGTGTATTTGTGCTTCCAAAGCTGAATGGAATAGTTCAAAATATTAGGCATAGCGACCAGTGTTCATGCAACATTCACGTGTAAATGTCATTGCCCCTCTATCGATGTGCAACCCATCATCTAATTCGCTCAAGTGGCCGAAACAAATAGCTGCGACCGGGTAATTCAGTAAAAACATGCAGGTAATAAGAGCACACGCTTTTGTTTTCAGTTTGGCGTACGAATCACATCCAGGTGCAACTGAAGAATAAATTTTATCCTAACTCGGATATATTTTTTGCCGGTAAAAAGTCCGGTATCCGGTAATGTTTCCGGTGAGTGTATAAAACTACGTTTTAAAGTACTAAAAGTAGCCCCGAACGTGTGAAAAGTGGCAATTTAATAAAACTTACGCACTGAAATGTGTATAAATGAAGGTGAAGCAATGTTTATTTTATTGAAGGCTGTCTTCAAGCGAAATTTACGGCAGCGTAGAGCCGCCACACCGTAGTATATTTCCATGGATTCCTAATCTGTTTTTAAAGATTATCTGTTTAAATAGATTACTAATCTGTTTTTATAGATTACTAATCTGTTTAAACAGAGTACTAATCCATTTTTACAGATTAACTAATCTGTTTTTACAAATTACTAATCTGTTTAAACAGATTACTAATCTTTTTTTACAGATTAACTAATCTGTATTTACAGATTAGTAATCTGTTTAAACAGATTACCAATCTGTTTTACAGATTAACTAAGTAATCTGTAAATACAGATTAGTTAATCTGTTTAAACAGATTACTAATCTGTAAACACAGATTAGTTAATCTGTTTAAACATATTACTAATCTGTAAATACAGATTAGTTCATCTGTTTTTTACAGATTAGTAATCTGTTTAAACAGATTAGTAATCTGTAAATACAGATTAGTATTCTGTTTAAATAGATTAGTAATCTGTAAATACAGATTATTTAATCTGTTTAAACAGATTATTTAATCTGTTTAAACAGATTACTAATCTATAAATACAGATTAGTTAATCTGTAAAAACAGATTAGTAATCTGTAAAAACAGATTAGGAATCCCTGGAAACATACTACGGTGTGGCAATCAACACACTATTTATGTCACAAAAACGATTTAGCCGAGGTGCACGGCGGGTGAATTTTGCCATACGTACTTGTCAAATAGAGGTGTAGCTAATTCGTGTGCGTGAAATATGGATCTGTTTGTTAACAATGAAGGGATTTAGCAGAACGTTTTGAGGAAAGAAAACATTTATAATTTGAAGAAATAAAAATAAAGTTGTGTAAAAGCCCTTTTTAAAAAAGGGGGTTCATAATTTATTTTCAGTTACCGTTTCATCAAACACATGCCGAGGTGATAATAAATATTAAAACCAACATACGATTTATTAATCATTATATAGTATTAAGGCGCGAGAATGGGAAAATCATCGGCAATATTATTGGAAAAGAGTACTATTTATATTAGTGGATACCAGTACTAGTACCAGATTTCTGCATGCCATACCCCTTGATACCCACCCAAAGCCTCAGAACCATTAAGACTGGGGCCCTGCGCGCCCACTTCATCAATCTCTATGTGTGGGCTCCCTGTGGTGGACCGGGCCTGCCCCCCCCCCTCCCCCCCCCCCCCCCCCCCAAAAAAAAATTCAAACTGTTATTTAGAGTTTTTAACCCTTATCTCCGCTCCGGAGGCACCAGAATGGATCCCAGAGCTTCTGAATTTAAAACAAAAAATCCGGGAAAGGGTCTCCTGACTCACAGCCGTGGGAAGAAAGCTCTACTAGTTGTTAATTCCAGTCGCCCACTTAACATATTGTATATGACACACAATAATGTGTATAATGGACGATTGGAATGAATAACTAATGAATTGTTTAGGATTTAAAACTTCGACCCCTTCCCCTTCCCCTCAAAAAGGTGCCATCCAGGTACTCCTCAAATTTTGGTTTCTCTTTATCCTGTATGCCACACAAAAACCAGAATCATTTACCACAATTTCGGTTACAATCAGGCTTGTCAAAGTTCCGACGGTACTTGGTTTATCGGAACCCAGACGGTACTGGGCCAGACCGTAGTACCGGTACCGGTGTCGGTACCTTTAACAACACATAAAAAGGTCATTAAATGACAATGAAACAATGTATGCTATGGAATATATTCCTAACAAATAAATCGGTTATGTGAACCGAGTTCTTAAGATTCGAATATTCGTGGGACATCGCGTCACTTCGAGTATAAACTTATGGGTGGACGAAACTTCGAACTTTAAACCTGCTCTCTGCGTCGACTCGGCACCTTCAGTGACGATCTTAGGTAGATGCCTTCGACGTTCTAATGGCGATGTCTTTACATCGTAACACCCGCACTTGCCCACTCAACCCTTCCATTGAACGGCTCACTATTAAGTCCCTCACCTGCCTACTCAATCCTGTTGGGTTATTGGAATTCCAAATAGTGAATGTCCTGTTCAGAAATGGCCCACCTCTATTTATCAGCTCAGAGACAGCTCATTTCGGACTGAGTCCCTGAAATTATGTGTGTGTTAGATAATAGAAAAGAAATAAAATAAGTCGGATTGCTATTGAGCAAAACAAACGCAACCGTCACTTTTTATTATTTGGATGTATTTCGGCATGCGTTTGAAGGAAGGACAAAACTCTTTTCTCGGTAATATATCCGGTAATTTCCCCATTCTGAGGTCTAGATATATAATCCATTTTCCTATTTTCAAAATTGGGGATGTGGAAGAGGGCACGATCGATATGCCGCTGACAGATTTCGAACATGGGATTGGCGTCTTCGGTCCTACTGTTGTTAGTCTAGAGACCCTTCCCCGGATATTTTTTTTCAAATTCTGAAGCTCCTCGGGTATCGATTCATGTGCCTGAGGGAAGGTGAGGGTTAAAATAAAAGCAATAAGTGACAGTTTGGATTTTTGATTTAGGGGCCGTTAGCCCCCCCCCCCCCAAGCCTCCACTGGGAGCTCAGAAATAGGGATTGATGGCGTGAGCTCACAAGGTCCCATTTTTAATGGCTCCTACAGCTTTGGGTGAGAATCATGGCGTAGAGCATACATGAATCTAGAACTGGTACTCTGAGTATCCAATGGCATGGATAGAACTCTTTTCCGGAAATACTGTGGGTAATTTGATAATATTTTGACGTCTAGCTACTATATTTCAACATTACTTTGAGTGTTGCTTTCAATATTTATAATCACCTCGGCGTGTGTATGGTGAAACGCTAACTGAAAATAAATTAAAAAAATAGCTTTACACAGCTTTACTCCTTTAAATTACAAATGGTTTCTTTCCAAACAAATTCTGTTAAATCCCTTCATAGTGAACAAACATATCCACATGTTACATACACTGATTAGTCACATCTCTGTTTAGCAAGTATGATAAAATTCACCTCATCACACCAAAATATCCCGTGATTTTAACCTGCTTTGGTGATATTTTATAACTGGCCCTTTTTGGGGCCTTAGAAGGGCCCCTAAATGTGGTCCGATTGGGGCGGTTGGGGTGTCAGTCTTCTTTATTCCTCGGGGGCCACCCATCAACACCAAAATATCCCGTGATTTTAACTTGCTTGGTGATATTTTGTAACTGGCCCTTTTTGGGGCCTTAGTAGGGCCCCTAAATATGGTCTGATTGCGGCGGTTGAGGGGTCAATCTTCTTTATTCCTCGGGGGCCACCCATCAACAACAAAATATCCCCTGATTTTAACTTGCTTTGGTGATATTTTGTAACTGGCCCTTTTTGGGACCTTAGTAGGTCCCCTAAATGTGGCCCGATTGGGGTGGTTGAGGTGTCAGTCTTCTTTATTCCTCGGGGGCCACCCACCAACATCAAAATATCCCATGATTTTAACTTGCTTTGGTGATATTTTGTAACTGGCCCTTTTTGGGGCCTTAGTACGGCCCATAAAAGTGGTCTGATTGGGGCGGTTGAGGTGTCAATCTTCTTTATTCCTCGGGGGCCACCCATCAACACCAAAATATCCCGCGATTTTAACCTACCTTGGTGATATTTTGTAACTGGCCCTTTTTGGGGCCTTAGTAGGGCCCCTAAATGTTGTTCGATTGGGGCGGTTGAGGCGTCAATCTTCTTTATTCCTCGGGGGCCACCCATCAACACCAAAATATCCCGTGATTATAACCTGCCTTGGTGATATTTTGCAACTGGTCCTTTTTGAGACCTTAGTAGGGCCCCTAAATATGGTCCGATTGGGGTGGTTGAGGTGTCAGTCTTCTTTATTCCTCGGGGGCCACCCATCAACACCAAAATATCCCGCGATTTTAACCTACCTTGGTGATATTTTGTAACTGGCCCTTTTTGGGGCCTTAGTAGGGCCCCTAAATGTTGTCGGATTGAGGCGGTTGAGGCGTCAATCTTCTTTATTCCTCGGGGGCCACCCATCAACGCCAAAATATCCCGTGATTTTAACCTGCTTTGGTGATATTTTGTAACTGGCCCTTTTTGGGGCCTTAGTAGGGCCCCTAAATATGGTCCGATTGGGGCGGTTGAAGCGTCAATCTTCTTTATTCCTCGGGAGCCACCCATCAACACGAAAATATCCCGTGATTTTAACTTGCTTTGGTGATATTTCGTAACTGCCCTTTTTGGGGCCTCAGTAGGGCCCCTAAATGTGGTCCGATTGGGGCGGTTGAGGTGTCAATCTTCTTTATTCCTCGGGGGACACCCATCACCACCAAAATATCCCGTGATTTTAACTTGCTTTGGTGATATTTTGTAACTGGCCCTTTTTGGGGCGTTAGTAGGGCCTCTAAATGATGTCCGATTGGGGCGGTTGAGGAGCCAATCTTCTTTATTCCTCGGGGGCCACCCATCAACACCAAAATATCCCGCGATTTTAACCGACCTTGGTGATATTTTGTAACTGGCCCTTTTTGGGGCCTTAGTAGGGCCCCTAAATGTTGTTCGATTGGGGCGGTTGAGGCGTCAATCTTCTTTATTCCTCGGGGGCCACCCATCAACACCAAAATATCCCGTGATTATAACCTGCCTTGGTGATATTTTGCAACTGGTCCTTTTTGAGACCTTAGTAGGGCCCCTAAATATGGTCCGATTGGGGTGGTTGAGGTGTCAGTCTTCTTTATTCCTCGGGGGCCACCCATCAACACCAAAATATCCCGCAATTTTAACCTACCTTGGTGATATTTTGTAACAGGCCCTTTTTGGGGCCTTAGTAGGGCCCCTAAATGTTGTCGGATTGAGGCGGTTGAGGCGTCAATCTTCTTTATTCCTCGGGGGCCACGCATCAACGCCAAAATATCCCGTGATTTTAACCTGCTTTGGTGATATTTTGTAACTGGCCCTTTTTGGGGCCTTAGTAGGGCCCCTAAATATGGTCCAATTGGGGCGGTTGAAGCGTCAGTCTTCTTTATTCCTCGGGAGCCACCCATCAACACGAAAATATCCCGTGATTTTAACTTGCTTTGGTGATATTTTGTAACTGGCCATTTTTCGGGCTTTAGAAGGGCCCCTAAATATAGTCCGATTGGGGCGAGTGAGGTGTCAATCTTCTTTATTCCTCGGGGGCCACCCATCAACACCAAAATATTCCGTGATTTTAACTTGCTTTGGTGATATTTTGTAACTGGCCCTTTTTTGGGGCCTTTGTAGGGCCCCTAAATATGGTCTGATTGCAGCCGTTGAGGGGTCAATCTTCTTTATTCCTCGGGGGCCACCCATCAACACCAAAATGTCCTGTGATTTTAACTTGCTTTGGTGATATTTTGTAACTGGCCCTTTTTGGGGCCTTAGTAGGTCCCCTAAATGTGGCCCGATTGGGGTGGTTGAGGGGTCAGTCTTCTTTATTCCTCGGGGGCCACCCATCAACACCAAAATATCACATGATTTTAACCTGCTTTGGTGATATTTTGTAACTGGCCCTTTTTGGGGCCTTAGTACGGCCCATAAATGTGGTCTGATTGGGGCGGTTGAGGTGTCAATCTTCTTCATTCCTCGGGGGCCACCCATCAACACCAAAATATCTCGCGATTTTAACCTACCTTGGTGATATTTTGTAACTGGCCCTTTTTGGGGCCTTAGTAGGGCCCTAAATGTTGTCCGATTGGGGCGGTTGAGGCGTCAGTCTTCTTTATTCCTCGGGGGCCACCCATCAACAACAAAATATCCCATGATTTTAACCTGACTTGGTGATATTTTGTAACTGGCCCTTTTTGAGACCTTAGTAGGGCCCCTAAATATGGTCCGATTGGGGTGGTTGAGGTGTCAGTCTTCTTTATTCCTCGGGGGCCACCCATCAACACCAAAATATCCTGTGACTTTAACTTGCTTTCATGATATTTTGTAACTGGCCCTTTTTGGGGCCTTAGTAGGGCTCCTAAATGTGGTCTGATTGGGGCAGTTAAGGTGTCCATCTTCTTTATTCCTCAGGGGCCACCCATCAACACATAAATAGTCCATGATTTTAACTTGCTTTAGTGATATTTTGTAACTGGCCCTTTTTGGGGCCTTAGTAGGGCCCCTAAATGTGGTCCGATTGGGGCGGTTGAGGTGTCAATCTTCTTAATTCCTCGGGGGCCACCCATCAACACCAAAATATCGCGTGATTTTAACCTGCTTTGGTGATATTTTGTAACTGGCCCTCTTTGGGGCCTTAGTAGGGCCCCTAAATATGGTCCGATTGGGGCGGTTGAGGCGTCAATCTTCTTTATTCCTCGGGGGCCACCCATCAACACCAAAATATCCTGCGATTTTAACCTGCATTGGTGATATTTTGTAACTGGCCATTTATGGGGCCTTAGTAGGGCCCCTAAATGTGGTCCGATTGGGGCGGTTGGGGTGTCAATCTTATTTATTCCTCGGGGGCCACCCATCAACACCAAAATATCCGGTGATTTTAACTTGCTTTGGTGATATTTTGTAACTGGCCCTTTTTGGGGCCTTAGTAGGTCCCCTAAATATGGTCTGATTGCGGCGATTGAGGTGTCAATCTTCTTTATTCCTCGGGGGCCACCCATAAACACCAAAATATCCCGTGATTTTAACTTGCTTTGGTGATATTTTGTAACTGGCCCTTTTTGGGGCCTTAGTAGGTCCCCTAAATGTGGCCCGATTGGGGTGGTTGAGGTGTCAGTCTTCTTTATTCCTCGGGGGCCACCCATCAACACCAAAATATCCCATGATTTTAACTTGCTTTGGTGATATTTTGTAACTGGCCCTTTTTGGGGCCTTAGTACAGCCCATAAATGTGGTCCGATTGGGGCAGTTGAGGTGTCAATCTTCTTTATTCCTCGGGGGCCACCCATCAACACCAAAATATCCCGTAATTTTAACCTACCTTGGTGATATTTTGTAACTGGCCCTTTTTGGGGCCTTAGTAGGGCACCTAAATATGGTCTGATTGGGGTGGTTGAGGTGTCAGTCTTCTTTATTCCTCGGGGGCCACCCATCAACACCAAAATATCTCGTAATTTCAACTTTCTTTGGTGATATTTTGTAACTGGCCCTTTTTGGGGCCTTAGTAGGGCTCCTAAATGTGGTCTGATTGGGGCAGTTAAGGTGTCCATCTTCTTTATTCCTCGGGGGCCACCCATCAACACCTAAATATCCCGTGATTTTAACCTGCTTTGGTGATATTTTGTAACTGGCCCTTTTTGAGGCCTTAGTAGGGCCCCTAGGTGCGATCCGATTGGGGTGGCTGATTTGTCAGTCTTCTTTGTTCCTCGGGGGCCACCCATCAACACCAAAATATCCCATGATTTTAACTTGTTTTGGTGATATTTTGTAACTGGCCCTTTTTGGGGCCTTAGTAGGGCCCCTAGATGTGGTCAGTTTGGGGCGGTTGAGGTGTCAATCTTCCTTATTCCTCGGGGGGCCACCCATCAACACCAAAATATCCCGTGATTTTAACCTTCTTTGGTGATCTTTTGTAACTGGCCCTTTTTGGGGCCTTAGTAGGGCCCCTAAATGTGGTCCGTTTGGGGCGGTTGAGGTGTCAATCGTCTTTATTCCTCGGGGGCCACCCATCAACACCAAAATATCCTGTGATTTTAACTTTCTTTGGTGATCTTTTGTAACTGGCCCTTTTTGGGGCCTTAGTAGGGTCCCTAAATGTGGTCCGATTGGGCGGTTGAGGTGTCAATCTTCTTTATTCCTCGGGGGCCACCCATCAACACCAAAATATCACATGATTTTAACTTCCTTTGGTGATATTTTGTTACTGGCCCTTTTTGGGGCCTTAGTAGGGCCCCTAAATGTTGTCCGATTGGAGCGGTTGAGGTGTCAATTTTCATTATTTCTCGGGGGCCACCCATCAACACCAAAATATCCCGCGATTTTAACCTGCTTTGGTGATATTTTGTAACTGACCCTTTTTGGGGCCTTAGTAGGGCCCCTAAGTGTGGCCCGATTGGGTGGTTGTGGTTTCAGTCTTCTTTATTCCTCGGGGGCCACCCATCAACCCCAAAATATCCCATAATTTTAACTTGCTTTGGTGATATTTTGTAACTGGCCCTTTTTGCAGCCTTAGTAGGGCCCCTAAATGTGGTCTGATTGGTGCAGTTGAGGTGTCAATCATCTTTATTCCTCGGGACCCACCCACCAACACCAAAATATCCCGTGATTTTAACCTGCTTAGGTGATATTTTGTAACTGGCCCTTTTTGGGCCTTAGTAGGGCCCCGAAATATGGTCTGATTGGGGTGGTTGAGCTGTCCATCTTCTTTATTCCTCGGGGGCCACCCACCAACACCAAAATATCTCGCGATTTTAACCTGCCTTGGTGATATTTTGTAACTGTCCCTTTTTGGGGCCTTAGTAGGGCCCCTAAATGTTGTCCGATTGGGGGCGGTTGAGGCGTCAATCTTCTTTATTCCTCGGGGGCCACCCATCAACACCAAAATATCCCGTGATTTTAACCTGCCTTGGTTATATTTTGTAACTGGTTCTTTTTGAGGCCTTAGTAGGGCCCCTAAATATGGTCCGATTGGGGTGGTTGAGGTGTCAGTCTTCTTTATTCCTCGGGGCCACCCATCAATACCAAAATATCCCGTGATTTTAACCTGCTTTGGTGATATTTTGTAACTGGCCCTTTTTTGGGGCCTTAGTAGGGCTCCTAAATGTGGTCCGATTGGGGCAGTTAAGGTGTCCATCTTCTTTATTCCTCGGGGGTCACCCATCAACACCAAAATATCCCGTGATTTTAACCTTCTTTGGTGATATTTTGTAACTGGCCCTTTTTGGGGACTTAGTAGGGCCCCTAAATGTGGTCCGTTTGGGGCGGTTGAGGTGTCAATCGTCCTTATTCTTTGGGGGCCACCCATCAACACCAAAATATCCTGTGAGTTTAACTTTCTTTGGTGATATTTTGTAACTAGTCCTTTTTGGGGCCTTAGTAGGGCCCCTAAATGTGGTCCAATTGGGCGGTTGAGGTGTCAATCTTCTTTATTCCTCGGGGGCCACCCATCAACACCAAAATATCCCATGATTTTAACTTCCTTTGGTGATATTTTGTAACTGGCCCTTTTTGGGGCCTTAGTAGGGCCCCTAAATGTTGTCCGATTGGGGCGGTTGAGGTGTCAATCTTCATTATTTCTCGGGGGCCACCCATCAACACCAAAATATCCCGCGATTTTAACCTGCTTTGGTGATATTTTGTAACTGACCCTTTTTGGGGCCTTAGTAGGGCCCCTAAGTGTGGCCCGATTGGGGTGGTTGTGGTTTCAGTCTTCTTTATTCCTCGGGGGCCACCCATCAACCCCAAAATATCCCATAATTTTAACTTGCTTTGGTGATATTTTGTAACTGGCCCTTTTTGCGGCCTTAGTAGGGCCCCTAAATGTGGTCTGATTGCTGCGGTTGAGGTGTCAATCATCTTTATTCCTCGGGACCCCACCCACCAACACCAAAATATCCCGTGATTTTAACCTGCTTTGGTGATATTTTGTAACTGGCCCTTTTTGGGCCTTAGTAGGGCCCCTAAATATGGTCCGATTGGCGCGGTTGAGCTGTCCATCTTCTTTATTCCTCGGGGGCCACCCACCAACACCAAAATATCTCGCGATTTTAACCTGCCTTGGTGATATTTTGTAACTGTCCCTTTTTGGGGCCTTAGTAGGGCCCCTAAATGTTGTCCGATTGGGGCGGTTGAGCTGTCCATCTTCTTTATTCCTCGGGGGCCACCCATCAACACCAAAATATCCCGTGATTTTAACCTGCCTTGGTTATATTTTGTAACTGGTCCTTTTTGAGGCCTTAGTAGGGCCCCTAAATATGGTCCGATTGGGGTGGTTGAGGTGTCAGTCTTCTTTATTCCTCGGGGGCCACCCATCAACACCAAAATATCCCGTGATTTTAACCTGCTTTGGTGATATTTTGTAACTGGCCCTTTTTGGGGGCCTTAGTAGGGCTCCTAAATGTGGTCCGATTGGGGCAGTTAAGGTGTCCATCTTCTTTATTCCTCGGGGGCCACCCATCAACACCAAAATATTCCGTGATTTTAACTTGCTTTGGTGATATTTTGTAACTGGCCTTTTTGGGGCCTTAGTAGGGCCCCTAAATATGGTCCGATTGGGACGGTTGAGGTGTCAATCTTCTTAATTCCTCGGGGGGCACCCATCAACACCAAAATATCCCGTGATTTTAACATGCTTTGGTGATATTTTGTAACTGGCCCTTTTTGGGGCCTTAGAAGGGCCCCTAAATATGGTCCGATTGGGGCGGTTGAGGTGTCAATCTTCTTTTTTCCACGGGGGCCACCCATCAACGCCAAAATATTCCGTGATTTTAACTTGCTTTGGTGATATTTTGTAACTGGCCCTTTTTGGGGCCTTAGTAGGGCCCCTAAATATGGTCTGATTGGGGCGGTTGAGGTGTCAATCTTCTTTATTCCTCGGGGGCCACCCATCAACACCAAAATATCTCGCGATTTTAACCTTCTTTGGTGATATTTTGTAACTGTCCCTTTTTGGGGCCTTAGTAGGGCCCCTAAATGTTGTCCGATTGGGGCGGTTGAGGCGTCAATCTTCTTTATTCCTCGGGGGCCACCCATCAACACCAAAATATCCCGTGATTTTAACCTGCCTTGGTTATATTTTGTAACTGGTCCTTTTTGAGGCCTTAGTAGGGCCCCTAAATATGGTCCGATTGGGGTGGTTGAGGTGTCAGTCTTCTTTATTCCTCGGGGGCCACCCATCAACACCAAAGTATCCCGTGATTTTAACCTGCTTTGGTGATATTTTGTAACTGGCCCTTTTTGGGGGCCTTAGTAGGGCTCCTAAATGTGGTCCGATTGGGGCAGTTAAGGTGTCCATCTTCTTTATTCCTCGGGGGCCACCCATCAACACCAAAATATTCCGTGATTTTAACTTGCTTTGGTGATATTTTGTAACTGGCCCTTTTTGAGGCCTTAGTAGGGCCCCTAAATATGGTCCGATTGGGACGGTTGAGGTGTCAATCTTCTTAATTCCTCATGGGGCACCCATCAACACCAAAATATCCCGTGATTTTAACATGCTTTGATGATATTTTGTAACTGGCCCTTTTTGGGGCCTTAGAAGGGCCCCTAAATATGGTCCGATTGGGGCGGTTGAGGTGTCAATCTTCTTTTTTCCACGGGGGCCACCCATCAACGCCAAAATATTCCGTGATTTTAACTTGCTTTGGTGATATTTTGTAACTGGCCCTTTTTGGGGGCCTTAGTAGGGCCCCTAAATATGGTCTGCTTGGGGCGGTTGAGGTGTCAATCTTCTTTATTCCTCGGGGGCCACCCATCAACACCAAAATATCCCGCGATTTTAACCTTCTTTGGTGATATTTTGTAACTGGCCCTTTTGGGGGCCTTAGTAGTGCCCCTAAATGTGATCCGATTGGGGCGGTTGAGGTGTCAATCTTCTTTATTCCTCGGGGGCCACCCATCAACACCAAAATATCCCGTGATTTTAACTTACTTTGGTGATATTTTGTAACTGGCCCTTTTTGGGGCCTTAGTAGGGCCCCTAAATGTTGTCCGATTGGGGTGCTTGAGGTGTCAATCTTCTTAATTCCTCGGGGGCCAACCATCAACCCCAAAATATCCCGTGATTTTAACCTGCTTTGGTGATATTTTGTAACTGGCCTTTCTTGAGGCCTTAGTAGGGCCCCTAAGTGTGGTCCGATTGGGGTGGTTGAGGTGTCAGTCTTCTTTGTTCCTCGGGGGCCACCCATCAACACCAAAATATACCGTGATTTTAACTTGCTTTGGTGATATTTTGTAACTGGCCCTTTTTGGGGCCTTAGTAGGGTCCCTAAATGTTGTCCGATTGGGGTGCTTGAGGTTTCAATCTTCTTAATTCTTCGGGGCCTCCCATCAACACCAAAATATCCCGTGATTTTAACTTGCTTTGGTGAAATTTTGTAACTGGCCCTTTTTGGGGCCTTAGTAGGGCCCCTAAATGTGGTCCGATTGGGGCGGTTGAGGTGTCAATCTTCTTTACTCCTCGGGGGCCACCCATCAACACCAAAATATCCCGCGATTTTAACCTGCTTTGGTGATATTTTGTAACTGGCCCTTTTGGGGGCCTTAGTAGGGCCCCTAAATGTGATCCGATTGGGGCGGTTGAGGTGTCAATCTTCTTTATTCCTCGGGGGCCACCCATCAACACCAAAATATCCCGTGATTTTAACTTGCTTTGGTGATATTTTGTAACTGGCCGTTTTTGTGGCCTTAGTAGGGCCCCTAAATGTGGTCCGATTGGGGCGCTTGAGGTGTCAATTTTCTTTATTCCTCGGGGGCCACCCACCAACACCAAAATATCCCGTGATTTTAACCTGCTTTGGTGATATTTTGTAATTGGCCCCTTTTTGGGGCCTTAGTAGGGCCCCTAAATGTGGTCCGATTGGGACGGTTGAGGTGTCAATCTTCATTATTCCTCGGGGGCCACCCATCAACACCAAAATATCCCGTGATTTTAACCTGCTTTGGTGATATTTTGTAACTGGCTCTTTTTGCGGCCTTAGAAGGGCCCCTAAATGTGATCCGATTGGGGCGGTTGAGGTGTCAATCTTCTTTATTCCTCGGGGGGGGGGGGGGGCACCCATCAACACCAAAATATCCCGTGATTTTTTTTCGAATTTTGAATGTCGAATAAGGAAACGGGAATAAGCAACTAAATTCATCATACTCGAAGTGACGATGGGAAATAAATGCTTTCTATCCGCGGACGCATCGGCAGAAACGACAGAATAGTTGCCCTTTGTGTTCTCGATTCAATCGACTTACCAACATGCTTGTCTGTCTTTCAATTCACATTGTTAAGACAGTACTTATAAGGTGGAGCGCAGGAATCCCGCGCGCCACTTTATACGTACTGTCGTATTTTTCGAAGGACACAATCATGTTTTAGAGGAATTTAGAATGTGATTTCTGATCCGCTGTCGGGAGTCGAACCCTCGACAACCGCGACAGGCAATCAGGGGTCCAACCCGTAAACCACTAGATCATTGCACACATTCAGAAAACTATGGATAGAATCTAACTTTTCAGATGAAGTTCTCATGATAACTCGGTTCACCTTCCTTTCGGGAGCAGCATGAAAGTGTGGAACGCACTGACTACAGTACGACAGAGATGCTATGGTTGGCCTCAGCCGAACTGAAGAATGGCACGCGTCTGTGTGTTGCGTTTTTTGAAGGACACAATTATGTTTTAGAGGAATTTAGAAAGTTGGTTTGTGATCCCCCGCCGGGAGTCGAACCCTCGACAACCCCGTCTGGCAATCAGGAGTCCAGCCCATAAACCACTAGACCATTGCACACCGTCAGAAAACTATGGCTGGAATCTTGCATTTTAAATGAAGTTCCCATGTTGCAATGTAACCTGTGACTGCATTTGTGTCGCCCCCCCCCCCCCCCCCCCCATACACACACCCTGTTTCTCCGATTGTGGTGGTAGAATTATTGCGTAAAAACCTTGGTAGCTGTAATGTTGCATAAAGCAAGGGGACACGATATTATCCGCGAATACACATGGACATCCACATGCTGATAATACTGTGTACCCCTTGTATACAGCTATAGCCCAAGTGCAGCTGTCCTGTGAGGTGCTAAAAATTTGCTTCCCTTTTCCAACATTTGAATGAGTCTATATAAAATTGGGTGAATATTTTGGCTTGAAAACTTGTAGCCATGCGAGAGGAAGCCAACTGAGGGCCACACTGACCTTCCATTTTCCATTTGTTCCCTCTGGAGTCCCCCGACCCTTCCGCCGAGAGTGGGATACCCCTGTCTTATGCTCGCCCCACTAGCCACTATGCGTCAGATGGCGCCCGCCATCATGAGCCATGAATGAAATGTGGCACTGCCACCACCACAACCACCACACGCACAATGTCCCCAAAACCCATAACCCATGATCGGCCATTGCGAGGCTCAAAACTGAAATGTATATGTTCACCGTCAAATTTCTGTGAAAATAAGATTATAATGATTGAAAGGGTAATTAAAGATCGGCTTTATTATCGTGTTATCGTGACATGATTTTCGCTATTATTAAAATTATCAAACTGGCACATTTTTCTTTAAGGAACTTTCTGAACTTGATTTTTTTCACAAAATTAATTTCAATGCATATAATTGACTAACCCTTTACCCAACGAATCGCCCGCATCCGCCCGCGTAATATGCAAATTCAGCAGCTGAAAAAATATTATTTTTCGGAAAATTTCAACAAAACCATATCATGTGCCCCCTCTTTGGAACGAGCTCGTCGAGCTCGTTCCAAAGAAGAGTCACATGATATGGTTTTGTTGAATTTTTTTGAAAAAATTTAAAAAATGATATTTAAAATAATAAATTTTGAAATCGTCTGCGTTGGGTAAAGGGCTAACTGGATTAAATCATTAATACTTTGTAGTTTATACTCACGACTAGTTGTAATTTGGAGATAACTTTGGATGAAAGATAACATGTCTTGACTGTCAATAGTCACAAGATGTCCTCCATCAGCCTCACAGTCATCTTTTGCTACATTCCTTATGACAGCCACATCCGCGTATCTCAAGCAGTAATGTTTGTCACTTATCCAATGTATTTTATACGTTGCAGGACAAGCTAAAATATAAATAAAAACGTACAATAACTGTTGTCATTCATTATTTGCTTGTCGTCGTTACAATGTCAACTTCTGAAGCCTCTATCTTACGAGAGTAGCAGACGACACTTGCGAAAAACAAAAACACAAAAAAATAATAAAATACACCCAAACATTCTTGAATAACTAACAAAGATCTTTATTGCTCCACAGAAAGCTTTTGTAAGCTCGTTGGAAGGGGTTTGTATCAATGATGGCCATTGGCAATGTTTTTCAGGCAAATATTAGAAAAGATATTGAATGACGACATTGGTGATCCCAGCGCTGGGGTTACGGTCGTTAGATTAGGTAAAAGACTAAGATTAACATATGCCTGCTTTTGTTCGTTTGTGGGTCGGCGTGAGTTCGCGGACAAAATCCCCATTAAAGTTGGGCGTATTGGAATCGTGAGTTCGGTATCGGATTCGGTATTTTAAGTTTAAACAATATTTATTTCAATGTAGAAACAGAAGAAAAGTACAGACCATAAAATAAGGTATAAGGTACACATTTGTCATAAAGAATATATATGAAAGTGGATCCAGCAGCAAGCACACTGCAAAAAATATGGGTTCTCTTTAGAACCAAAACTGGTTCTAATCTTGTCCCTGAGATGGAACCAGTTCTGTTTAAACAGTATTTATTTCAAATCAAATAAATTTACCAAGATTAGCATTCAATTTTAACAGAATATTACATGAACTGAAGTAGATTCAGCAGTAAACTTGGAGCTTATTCAACGCAGTCGCCAAACATTTTGAAACAAAGGAGATATGAACAGTTGCATATCGAACCAGTTTTGGTTCTGTATAGAACCAAAACTGGTTCGATATGCCAACTGTTCATATCTCCTTTGCTTAATAAGGATTTGAGACAACCTCGTTTAAGCTCTAAACTTACGACTGAAACCCCCTCAATTTATGTTTAATTCTGTTAATATTTAATGTTAATCTTTATGAATTTATTTGATTTGAAATAAATACTGTTTAAACAGAACTGGTTCCATCTCAGGGACAAGATTAGAACCAGTTTTGGTTCTAAAGAGAACCTATATTTTTTGCAGTGCATAACGCTTATTTGGGCTGTTTCCACGAAGAGCATTACACTGTAATTATAAATACATGGCGAAATATATCTATGAATATTGAAGTTATCTGTATTGCATCTCGTGGGCTGGACCAAGTATTCTGTAGGGTTGCAAACTGGTACTTATCAAAGGTGGTGAGAGTAAGTTTGTGAAAGGGTGTTAGACTGAAAGGTGAAAGGGTAATAGTGGAAGAGAAAAGATGTTATCCAGGCTTAATGGGCGGGCTACATAGGCGAGGTTCGATCCGTTGTGGGTCGAAGAAGGACACAGTTTATTTTTCACTTTCCGCCCGTCTCGTTACACTCGTGGTATCTGTACATTACGACAGAATCTTCTTGTTCCCTCAATGTATGTACATGTATGTACACATTCAAATATTATTCGAGTTACTTCAGCATTGTAGTGGACACGTAAATACAAGAGGACGTTAGTAGCTACTCTGTAGGGTGGAATACGAAGAGTTGAGCTTCTTATTTCTGAATATATTGGACACACAGAGAACAAAAATGATGGTTTGTTTCACGTTCGCCACTGCTACAAAGAAGTGAACTGGTCAGATGATTGTTGAATAAATGATCGTTGAGGTTGCTGCAACCCGGCGTAATCTACATTGATGTATTTGGGATTTTGCGTGATTTCTGTTGATAGAAAAAATTCGGAATAAACATTTTGTCTTTGTTAATAAATGAGGTAAATTGATACAAGGAGTTATTTTCGCGTATGTCAGTAGGTTAGGCTTCCACAGGCTAGTAGTTGATGGAAGGGGGGAATTTTAATGGTAAGTTATTCGATAAAGTGAGACCGACAGGCTCATGTTGTTGCGCAGGTTGTACTCGTGGGAAACAAACGTAGCGCGGGGTACTAGCGTAGACAAGTAATCGGGCGTAAGGTTATGATACATTTTGAAAAACACTATTATTTTATGTTTGTTCCTCCGAGTTTGCAGAGTTTGCCACCCGGTTTTTGCGTATAGTATAGATTTGATAGGACTTCGTATAGTATAGATTTTGCAGGATGGGTTACTATCTGACACGTGGAGAGTCACGTGTGGGGTTTTTGGTCGTTTTGGGGAATTATCAGTGATTCAGTTTTTGCCGGGTTGAAATCGACGCGCCATTGTTTAGCACAGTTTTCGATCTCCAGTATATCGTTGGATAGGAGTTCTGCCGAACGAGCCGGGCCCTCTGCAATAAGATATAAAGATGTGTCGTCGGCGAAAAAAACGAGTATTACAAAATATATTATTTATGATGTTGTTAATGTAAATCCGGGAAGGGGAGAGGACATAATATGGATCCTTGAGGAACACCAGCACCTATCTTTTTCCACATTGAAGAATGAGCTTATCATGACTCGCTGTTCTCTGTCTTTCAGGTAGGTCTTAAACCACTCAAGAAGTTGCTCGATGATGCCTATTGTTCCGGTTTATATAGTAACCCATCCTGCCACACTTTATCAAAGGCTTTACTAAAATCACAGCAAATACATCTTACTTCTTTACCTTCATCAAAAGCACTACTGACAGTGTTATATATTTCCCTAAGCTGAAGTACTGTGGAGTCGTTGGGTACAAATCCTGATTGAAATCGGGTTAAGAGGTTGTTTGTCTCAAGAAAGGAAGATTGGCTATACACCTTTCGAAAACTTTCCCAATACAAACCGATGATCGGAACCGGCCACCACATTCGGCCGATTGTGGGCAATCGGATGACAACGGCAACGGCTCCTGAAATATCGGTTCAACCGATTGTTGCCAGGCATTTTGAGATGATTCATTAACCGCATTTTATTCTCTTCTGCAATTGTTTAATTGTTAATGTAAAATGATACCATTCAATAAAGTTGAGAAACAACCACAATGTGTATTCTTAATCTCTCTTGACGCCCCGTTACGGGACATACAAGTTAAACAACATGCAAAGCTTACAACTGGGCGAAATCGCTAGTTCATACCGGAAAAGTGACGATTACACTCCATTGACTCAGACAAAAGTAAAATTACCAGTCACACGCACTTGGGCGGTAAACGTGGCTCTGCGAGCCACGTTTACCGTCCAAGTGTGCGCGACTGGTAATTTTATTTCGATCCCAGTCAATGGAGTGTAACAACGAAAAATGTTCAGTTTAATGTAGTTCTTTCGAGCCTCGACTTGTCCTAGTGCACGGTATTACAATCGGAATCGGCATCGGAATCGATCGATTGTGAGCTCAAATAACCGGTAATCGGTCAACGACCATATTTGGTAATCGGTTGAACACTAGTCTTTTTTGAACATTGGGGCTGGTGGAGAAGGGGGTTAAATAGTTTGGTTAGTGGCTTCGCTAAGCTAAGAGAACATTCGCTCAGTATTCGCGGATTGATATTGTCAGGGCCGCAAGCTTTAGAGACTTTTTGAGATTGGAGCGCCATTCCTATTTCATCTTCAGTTAAAGAGATTAGTTCAAGTGACGGGCGATCGGGGTCCAACGATCGGTTCAGGAGTTGAGTGGTGGCATAATTGAAGCTTGAGATCAAGGAGATATATTCGTTGAAGGCTTCACATTTTTCGCCATCAGAGGTGAGAAGACGACCGGCGTAGAAGAGATTTAGTGTATCCTATGTTCTGTTTCCGAAGAGAAGTTTCAAAGTTTTCTATCATGTTTACGATGGTGTGTGAGACTTTAGGGTATTTTTAATTTTCTCACTGAATTTATATTTCTGCCGCTGAAGTAGCAGAAGTGGTTTCATTCCTGTTCTTCCGATATTTTTCCCACAACAAAGGAGTATTTTTACGTTCTGCCAGGCGATGACGACGTTTGTTTTGAATGATAAAGCGCCCAATCTCTGTATGCATCCATGGGATCTCGTTGGGTCGAGTTGTGATGACTTTGTTAGGAATATGTTTACATGAGAGCACTTTTAGGATGTTTTCCAGTATTTTAATAATATCGGAAGGGGCGTGGCCTACCAGAGTCACTTCCCAGTTTATTTTATCAATAGCCTCATTAACCCTTCACCTAACGTAACGGCCAAAACCGGCCAGCGCTATTCTCAAAAATCGCCAATTAATTTTCATTATTTTTTTCATTTTTTGTCTCAAAAACATAGGTTATGACCCCTCGTTGGAACGAGCTCGTCGAGCTCGTTCCAACGAGGGGTCATAACCTATGTTTTTGAGACAAAAAATGAAAAAAATTAGTTATTCAAGAATTATTTTTGCAAGTGTCGTCTGCTTTTCAGGTTAGGTAAAGGGTTAAGGCTGTCAAAGCTGGCAACTTCAAATTTCCATATTCGGTTGCTTAATAACCTGAGATAAACTATATCCTTGCAGTATGTTCTGAACTGGGTCGGGGCGGGTATAAGTTGGTCGTCGTTAAAGTCCCCGGTGACAATAATTTGTGTAATGTTCATATCTAGCGCCCGCTTAATAGATGACCCTATCATGTCTCAGGCGTTGTTGTCGGAGTTCTGTGGCCCAAGGAGGAAGGTTTTGTGATTATTGAATACTTGTAACCATTATTGAATACTTGTCAGGTTCCGAGTGCAGGCGGTGTTTAAAAGAAATGGTATTCCATACGTAAACTATCATACCCCCACCTACCTCTCTCTCTCTCTCTCTCTCTCTCTCTCTCTCTCTCTCTCTCTCTCTCTCTCTCTCTCTCTCCTCTCTCTCTCTCTCTCTCTCTCTCTCTCTCTCCTCTCTCTCTCTCTCTCTCTCTCTCTCTTGTGGCACGGTCTTTCCTAACGGTTTCGTGGAAGCCGCGTATGTCAAGATTAGAGCTGTTATCGTTATTGCTGAGCCACGATTCACTAAAGTCACAAATGTCGAAATTCGTTATTTTGCAACGAATGACGTCAATTTTGGTTTCATGCTTTGAACGTTCATATGGATTAAGGATAAAACAGAAAATGCAGATTTGAAGCAATCTGTGTTGCGAGAAGCGGTGGATTCAGCCAATGATACTGACAGAGATTGTGGCCCTGGGTCGGTCTCGACGTCACCGCAAAGAAGTAGTAGGATGTTGAACTAACGGCAACAGGCCTATTACAACCGATAATGTTACAACGCCGCATAATGTTACACCAACGCATAATGTTACAAAAAATGTAGTGAACAACCGATAATGTTATAAACTCCGCATAATGTTATAACTTTTTTCAACCCGTTATGTTATAAAAATCGACGCATAATGTTATAACTTTTTTCAACCCTGCCTATGAAGAGTAGCCTGTATTTGAAATTTTGAAAAATGTTCATCGCTGTCCTCGATTCGATGCGAAATCATCTCGATGATTTGATTTGAGTCGCGTTGATTCGATACGTTTTGAATTTCGAATCATCGAGGTCTTTGCGAAGTCGCACCAAGTGTCTCCTCTTCATATATTCCGCTATCATCAGGTCTCCTCTTCTGGAGACTTGGTGACAGAACAAGAGTTCAGGGGTGTTTCTCTTCCCAAACTATTTTGATTCCAACATATATCATCGTCTCAACTCTATTGCCAAGCTTTCGATCCCAACTGGATCTTCATCGGGACACTCGAATTAGGAAGAACTACATGTCAACAGTACGAAAAACAATTAAGGAATGATCGTTTCTTTTTGTCTATTTCTTGAGTTAAGAACTAGGGATCTGCGAATCACAAATTTCTTTTCGAATCGAATCTCGAATCGAATCGTGTCTCTGATATCGACATCGAATCGAATCCCGAATCGAATTTTAAAAGACAAGTTATTTCATATTTCATCAAACGGAAGTTACGGAACACTGTGATGACCCTTACGCGACGGAGTGAACACCTTAAACACCAATAACTAAATATTCTCTGTAGCACCGTCGCTGAAACAGCTAGGCCTATTGTCCATAGTTTTAGTTTTTGAAGGCCTAACTTGTTACTATTCACGTTCTTAAGAACGTGAATAGTAACAAGTTGGGCCTTCAAAAACCAAAACTATGGATAATGTTCTGGGCCAAATTCACACCTTACCTAACAATTAAACATTGTCAATTACTCAAATAAATAGGAATTGAGCCTACATGAATGAATTTTCTAATGACAGTTTTATCCTATTTTTGTTGAAAATGTAACAAATTGAAGTTAGTACGAGAGATTCGAAAAATCGAATCCTCAGACTGATTCGGGATCGATCTCGAAGCATACGCATGGTATCGATATCGAATCGAATTTCGAATATTCGCAGGACCCTATTAAGAACCCCCAAAAAACAAAGTCCAAACTGCGTAAATGGGCGTAATTAAACGTTCGCGGCCCAAATAAATAAATAGTGTTAGTCGTCCTCTACTTCAGCGAACAAACACTTAAAAACTAAAACTGGTAGACATATTATTTTTCTTGCATAAAAGAGGGCGCATATTATTGAAATGCAGGTAGCAATTGACACACTTTCCAAGTCAAATGCACTTATGTCATTAAATTTTTTATTGACCAATGAATTACGTAATGCAAAGAAAACGTCATAAGCCACGCCTCCCTCAAATTTCATTCAACTGTTCACCTCAAGTAAAAGTTACGTTCCGTGGTAGGTGGAAGTAGGCCATCAGTATTACATTGTATTTTGGTTTTGACCGTTTCCCGAGAACTGAAAAACACAGTTTGTAAAAGTGGAGTTAGATATAAAGCCAGATGACATTGCCGTATTCAAATTTGCAATGTCAAAATTGCCGTATTCGTCGTGACCACCCATTGTTTACAATTGATTTGGGTAAAACGATGAACGCAGACGATCACCCAGTGTGCGTAAAAATTGAAATGTCAAATAAATACAGTTGTGAAGAAAAAGAAAAATTGACCCACCACGGTCATTTAAATATTTTATAAATAATTTCATGGTGATAAATTAGTAATATAAATTTTTCTTTTTCACATTTAGAACGTGCCAGTGTTCTAACTTCTATTGATTTGACACCATGTTGCAACTCCAAAGACTGGTATTTTAGGGGCGTGGCTGGGGGCGGCCCTAATTGTGTTTTTTTCGGTTCATTGAGTTATGAAAAGAAAAAACAGAATCGTGTGAGCCAATCGTTTTATCTGAAAACGCATGAACCGAAAAAAAGTTTAATTATTTGCAAAATGAACCAGTCCCGTTACACGTAATGACGTCGTCCACACGATCGCCGAGACGTCCTAGGGAATGCCTGCAATAACGGCGCCGAATAGACTGATCCTAAAATATAGGTGTGGTATGGCTGGTCTTTGTATTAAAGCCATTCCCTTCCCGCGTCCCCAACTTTCTCATCCACATGTCCTCTCGTATTAGTCGCTCCCGCTTACCACCACTCACAAACTCTAATACCACCACCTTGAGATCATATTCACCATGATGTCCCACTGAATTGAAATGGCCGAATATTGGTTTATCATCATGTAGTCTGATGTCTCTGTCGTGCTCCTCTAATCTGTCCATCAGACGACGTTCTGTTTCCCCGACATAAATAGCACCACCACATACCTCGCAGACCAATACATACACTAAGTTCCTTGAACGGCAATTGATGTTCTGTCGCACCCTAAATTCAGTATTTTAATTCCATTCTGGAATATTCCGGTTTTTGACTGACTGACCCAAACAAACCACCGTCGTTGAATACAAAACCTTGGGAAGAAGGTGCAATATCTCCAACTTGACGAGCCTTAAGATTCGATTCAAAATCCTTCGTCTGATTCGATTCGGAATTCGATTCGACCCGACATTTCAGACTCACGGTTACCTACTTTCCATTCAATTTGGATTTTGCTCACTGCTTCATGACTGTGAACGGACTACATAGTTGGACAAATAGCAATTATTAAAGTCAAGTGCAGATCATCTTTTAATTTCAGATTCATTAACTATTGGAAAGAGATTTGAAATTTAAAAAAAAATACCTTCCCATGTAATTTTAACACATTTGGCTTGATAATATTCCAAACAATAAATTTTAGGCGCCCTCCAGTAAGTAGAATTATTTGTCGCTTTATCGGAGCAGGAGTGTGGGAGGAGCGTGTTAACCCTTTACCTAACGTGAAAAGAAGACGACACTTGCAAAAAATTTCTTGAATAACTATTTGTTTTCAGTTTTTGTCTCAAAAAACATAGGTTATGACCCCTCGTTGGAACGAGCTCGATGAGCTCGTTCCAACGAGGAGTCATAACCTATGTTTTTGAGACAAAAAATGGAAATATATTGTAAATTAATTGGCGATTTTTGAGAATAGCGCTGGCCGGTTTTTGCCGTTACGTTGGGTAAAGGGTTAAGCGGCATGAAGTACATGGCACTTCATACAAAACATAATACGTTCATTCTACATTCATATTAATTATTTTTAATTGAAAGCCTTTTCCACCCTTAAGAACTTTCTTTTTTTTCTATCATATTCGTAACAACTGTTTATACATAAATTACCTTTTTACCCAATTCATTCGATTTTTCCCCCATTAGTTGCGCTAAAATTATATTATTTTGTCATAATTTAAGTAAATAATAGGCAGTGAAATAATAACTGTAAATTGAGGAACATCTTTAAATTCAAACCTTTGAACTCGCAAACCCGATTTTTCGGTCCAAGGCTTAATTTCGTCCCATCTTTGTCTTATAAGCGGTCTGTACACGAGACATTGGTGATAAAATAATAACTGCAGTCTGCAGCCAGACGGATGCAGGCTGCAGTTATCATTTTATACGCCCTATCTATTGATACTGGACTGATACATCTGACTGAAAGTGTACACAAATGCGATACCATTCCAGGAAACGTAGGACCAAAGAGTTAAAATTGCTCACCTCTTTACGATGGCAAATGCTATTGGTCCAACTCTTTTAGTAATGAAAACAGTTATGAGTAATGTCCATAATGAATGTAAAGGGATGAAGATTTTTAATTTTTCAGTCAGAAGCGGATTTGAAATTTAAATTGCTCATCCATTTACTTCATATCAAATGGTATTAATCCAACGTGGGGTTTCTCGTTTTCCGGCTTATAACTCTCGCTGTTACATGACGGAATAACCGCCACGAACAATTACTGTTTATTGCTTATATGAATAACAAAGAAAAATAACTGGGCATTCCTCTAAACAATGAACAGTTGTTCTGAATGCGATCGGGTAACCTGACCTGACCGAGACCATATCCGTGTAAACTCGGAAATATGTTGGTAATAGTCTGCTGCGGTAGAATATTTCGGTCGCACGAGTTGATTCTGAAGTGCGAACGTTAGAAAGCCCTGTTAGTGAGTGTTTATTAACCCTTTACCCAACGAATCGCCCGCGTAATATGCAAATTCAGCAGTTGAAAAAATATTATTTTTCAAAATTTTCAACAAAACCATATTATGTGACCCCTCGTTGGAACGAGCTCGTCGAGCTCGTTCCAACGAGGGGTCACATGATATGATTTTGTTTAAATTTTTTTGAAAAATTTGAAAAAATTATATTTAAAATAATAAATTTTGATATCGTCTGCGTTGGGTAAAGGGTTAATATAAGTCACTTTCGTCATTCGGCAGTACTGGTGTACTACTGTAGACTTCCCGTGGGAGCTTTGTGACATTTGGTAATGCTTGTCTACTGATGTGGGTCAGACCTGCCAAGCTTCGAAACTTTGTTACCTCGGTATTGTTATTTTATAATACGCGTTACTAAGGACGTCTACTTATTAATTTTCCAGTTGATTCTAAAGAGTGGCAACATTATTTAGACTTTTCATTGATTATTATCTGACGAGTGCCCCGGGTGTCGAGTATTACCTACCTCTCTTGGAAAATACATTCTCCCAGAGAGGTAGGAGAATATTATTATCCCTGATAGGGATGGGTGTGAGATGAGGAAATCTCACCCGAGGTTAAGATATTTGGGGCAGACAAGAGGCTTGTCGATTGTCTGGACCAAACATCTAGTCCCGATGGAGAGATTTCCCTTTCTTACACCCACCCCCATCAGGGATAATTTTTTTCCCCTATCAAAACAAAAATGACGTAATTGAAAGTAATCCAGGGGCACGTGCTGCAATATCGAACAATCTTGTCCATTTCTGAAAAAAAACTAATTTGCTTATCGGAAAGAGCCCACAAAAGGACTGTTTGTAACATAGGTTTTTTGCACGAAATTAAACCCCAACGCCGGCAAGACAGGGGTTAAATATTTGTAGCGAAATGATCAATGACACATTCATAATTGCGCTCACCCAAAAATTCATATAAAAGAGTCGAGTTTCCTTTGGTTTTGCGGTCTGTGTTTTTATTTGACAAACGTTCGTCTGTTAATATTTCGAAACGTGACGCCACGTTGTTTCTTTACAGAAGAAAGTGCGATGATTAAATAGGCCGTGCGATAATTAAATATGCTAATAAGCCAGTCAGGTGGGTCATGTGAGATAGATATCCCTCACACATGGCCTTCTTACATGAGACACGCACAGGAAGTCGGGGGAGAAAATACATTCTCAGTTGGAGTGGTTGGCTGCGTCCAGTCACCGTTTGTGTTGTTCGAGTTCAGCCGTAGACGCTAACAATAGAACTAACTCGCGATCATAAACATTTTGCTATGTGGCTGAATCCGGGTGGTGTGATCCTGTGGCCGGCTCGGCCAGTCATCCAAAAATACATTTTGCCCTAACCTGGTTGCGGATAAGTCAAAGTTTCACTTCCTAAGTAACATTATAGCATTTTTTCCCCTTGTTCAGATTCCACCAAGTCTAAAATTTCCCATTTATTGATTGTAGTCAGTGATGCGTGTTGATTGTTAAAACTACTTTTATTGGCGCACGTGACAACTGCTCCTTATTCCCAGTTCCTTATTCGACATTCGTTATCAACCGATAAAATCGTTTGATAACGATTGTCGAATAAGGAGCTAGGAATAAGTAACGGTTGTCATGTCCGTCTTTTATTGAGGAAGATTAAGACTTATTCCTTTTATATTCTAATTAGTACAATAAATTATGCGAAGGAATCTCATTGATAAAAGTTCCATTAAAATATACAGACATATGCCCCTAAAAAATCAATACCAAGATTTTTATCGGATTTTTTTTAATTGGGGCGGAGGAAGATTTTAATTTTCATTATGTATTTTATGTGAAAACAAGGGTGGGTAAAAAATCCGCTCTGTGCGTGTGTATATATATGTGTATGCATTACCTGTCAGGGTGCTAAATTATACTCGGTCGCTTTGCCTTGTTTCAATTTATGGAAGAGTGCCTTCGGACACTCTTAAAACTGTAACAAGGCAAATTCAAACAAAACTAGAGGAAGTGATTGTACCTTCGGAACAATACACAGGATTTTCCTTTGGGTTTTTACTGACTGTTCTTCTCAGCAAGTCCTAAGGGAGCTCCATACCAAATAAAAATTTGAATTTTTTTCGGTTTCGTGAAATGTTTTGGCAGAAAGGCGTTAATCAACTACCATTTTGTGCCCTTGATTAATAGAGAAGTGTATTACAGTCATTCCCGTGAAAAGTTCAAGTTAATCGCCCCTTCCAGTCCAAAGATATCGGCTCCTGCATATTTGGGCGTTTTTGGACGGTTTTGGCTGGAAAAACATTTTCCACAATATGCGGATAGTTTTATTTATCAGAACTAATGAATATAGACATAATAAAGTAAAAAAAAAACACAAGAAATTTTTTTTCAATTTTTGGTCACAGTGTCCCGAAGCCATGTTTGACTGCTAGCAGAAGCCAAACGAAGAACAACTCCAATTCCAAAAGACGATAACTGTTCATGTACTCTGTGACTTCAATATTTCTAACCTTAGAAGCTTTCAAATCATCACCATTGTTGAGTACTCAGACCGCAAAGTAGCCCGGTCGTAACAAAAATTTCGGACTTTTCGTCAAAAGTTTGTCCGAAGCAGACCGAAAATTTTCAGTGTTAAAAAAAAAAAAAATTTTCGTCTCAAAATTGAATGAAATGGATAAAAAACGAAAAAAAAAATTTTTCGACTTTTTGGCCGCCATTTTGGATTAACGAAAAATTGAAACGAAATTCTTTTGATTTTTCTTATAAAGCGGTATTACTACCTTCAATTTGGATCCCTTTTAGAGGGCTCATTATATTTAAATCTCGATATTTCAATCCAAAATGGCTGATTTTCGAGATAACTTTCCGTTTTGTGAAAAATTTTGGCAGAAAACATAAAAAAATGGAAAAAAATACCGATTATGTTTGTTTTAGAAAACAGTAATTCTGACAAGTCTGTCAAGAAATTAAGTCAATAGCTTTTCTCCTTCAGGAGATATTGGCCTATAAATGTTCGGGTGTTTTTGCCCAACAAGAAACATTTTGCCCCAAATACTGATGTTTTTATTTATTAGGACTCATGGCCGTCATTGATAGTTTTTATTTGTGAGAAATAATGAATCTAGACATAATAAAGTAAAAAAAAAACACAAGAAATTTTTTTTTCAATTTTTGGTCACAGTATCCCGAAGCCATGTTTGACTGCTAGCAGAAGCCAAACGAAGAACAACTCCAATTCCAAAAGACGATAACTGTTCATGTATACTGTGAATTCAACATTTCTAACCTTAGAAGCTTTCAAATCATCCCCGTTGTTGAGTACTCAGATGGCAAAGTAGCCCGGTCGTAACAAAAATTTCAGACTTTTGGTCGAAAATTTCAAAGTCCGACGCAGACCGAAACTTTTCAGTGTAAAAAAAAACAAAAACATTTCATCTCAAAATTGAATGAAATGCATAAAAAACGAAAAAAAAAATTGTTCGATTTTTTTGGCCGCCATTTTGGATTAACGAAAAATCGAAACGAAATTCTTTCGATTTTTCTTATAAAGCGGTATTCTGCCTTCAATTTGGATCTCTTTTAGAGGGCTCATTATATTTAAATCTCGATATTTCATCCAAAATGGCCAATTTTCGAGATAACTTTCTGTTTTATGAAAAATTTTGGCAGAAAACATAAAAAATGGAAAAATATACCGATTATGTCTGTTTTAGACAAGAGTAATTCTGACAAGTCTGTCAAGAAATTAAGTCGATAGCTTTTTTCCTTCATGAGATATTGGCCTATAAAGGTTTGGGCGTTTTGGGTCATTTTTGCCCAACAAGAAACATTTTGCCCCAAATACTGATGGTTTTATTTATTAGGACTCATGGCCGTCATTGATAGTTTTTATTTATGAGAAATAATGAATCTAGACATAATAAAGTAAAAAAAAAACAATAATTTTTTTTTCAATTTTTGGTCATAGTGTCCCGAATCCATGTTTGACTGCTAGCAGAAGCCAAATTAAGAACAACTCCATTTCCAAAAGATGATAACTGTTCATGTACACTGTGACTTCCAACATTTCTGCCCTTAGAAGCTTTCAAATCGTCCCCCTTGTTGAGTACTGTGATGGCAAAGTAGGCCGGTGGAAACAAAAATTTCCGACTTTTGGTCGAAAATTCAAGTCCAAACCGAAAATTTTTCTGGTGCAAAAAAAAATTTTTTTTTCATCTCCAAATGGCCTGAAACGCATAAATAACCGAAAATAAAAATACGACTTTTCGGCGGCCATTTTGGATTGTCGGAAATTTGAATCGAAATTTTTTCGATGGTTTTTACAATTCGGTGATACAGTCTTCATTTCCAACTCATTTTGGATGGTTCAGCATATCCATGTCCCGAGATTGAGTTCAAAAATGGTCAAATTTTGAAAAAAATTTTCATTAAGAAAAATGTTTTGGTAGAAAGGTGTTAACTACATACATTTTTGTACGATATGCTGATAGAGGGATGTATTGGTGACACGTCTGCGAAAATTTTAAGTCAATCGTCCTTTCCAGTCCAAAGATATGAGCTGCCGACTATTTTTGTTAAAGGGTTAACAAAAACATTTTAGGAAAAATGGGAATATGACGAGGGCTTACAACTTATGACCCTTTATGAGTACAGAAACTTTAAACAACATCGTCAAGAGCGTTTTCGAGAAATAGTGAAAATAAAAGTGTGGAAGAATAATAAAAAAAAAAAAATAATAATCAATGCAATAACAAATAGATTTTCCCTTTAGGAAAATCTAAATAATCAATGCAATAACAAATAGATTTTCCCTTTAGGAAAATCCAAATAATCAATGCAATAACAAATAGATTTTCCCTTTTGGAAAATCCAAATAAAAAGTAAACACTCCGTTCCATGTACAGTAGATTGTGGCGCGAGTTTTTGGAGCAGCGACTCGACATTTTCAGCGTTTGTTCTAGAAGCTCTGTCAAACACGACCAGATCGCTGGAAAATCCAGAAACCCAGCACGTGGCCCGCGGGAACCTCGTGCGCATGCGCATACTCTCTTCTCGATTTCGAAAATGATGAAATGCGACATTCGTGTCGCTCTTCATGGCATGTGATGCAGCAACTATTCGTGAACGCTGAGTGAAAACTTCATGGAAATCCGCCGAGAATTGGCTGAGAAATAGCGGTTTGAAAAGAGGAGGTAATTTTTTGAATTTGGTCTTTTTCAAGCCGGTAGGAAAGAAGACGTGGTGAATGGGCGCAGACTGCCCTACTCATCCCTCTCTGGGGTAGTTCCTCTTAAAACTTACAACTGGGTGTGACTGGTGACGAGCTGGCTGTAAATCGAATTTGCTTCTTTAAGACCGCCACCAAGGGAACACAAGGCAACCTTTAAATCTTTGAGATACGTCAGAAGTTAACATTCAAAAGAAATTGGCAGTAAGTAGGTTTCTGGCATGCAGGAAAAGATTCACGAAACTTTGCATATTAAACATTATTAAAATAGCACTTCAGATATACACGGACCGTGTCTAGACCGCCGAAGGTAGCGACTCGAAATTTTCAGGACTTGTTCTACGAAGCCTGGCCGACATTTTGGCGCTGGAATCGCGTGTTTCCACTGTGTGGAAGCACCACGTGTCGCGTGGAAAGATAGAGTACTATTCGTCCCGACTTTATCAGTTTGGAATGGAGTTGGGCAGTGATGTAGATGGCTGCACAGCAGTGATTGAGCATAGAGTGCCAGATTTCGGTGCCACATTGCTTAACAGGCTCAAAGGTATGATTGTTTGTCTCCATATCGTCCTTTGCCACTTGTAGTTTGTACCGTTGCCATACATTAATGTAGCCTCTTGTCATTTTAGCAACATTTGAGCCAGAACGCCACTAAGGTGGGAAAGTGTGGGGGGGGGGGGGGTAGGCTTAGGATTAGTGTTAGTGGCTGGAGCTGTGGGAGGGAGGGGGGGGGGGGGGTGTCTCTCCCAGACACTATATTTAAACCTTAGAGAATCGTTAGAATTTGAAGTTATAAGAAATCAGCGGTGAGTATCTTTTTGGCAGGAAAAGATTCACGAAAATTCTCTAATTTGACATTACAAGTGCACTTCAGACATACACGAGCTGTGTCGAGACCGCTGAAGACAGCGACTTGAAATTTTCAGAACTTGTTCTACGGAGCCTGTCCGACATTATGGCATCCGATGCGAGTGTCCAGACCGCGTGGAAACATCGCCCATCGCGTGGAAAGTGAGAACACTATTCGACCCGACTCTATCAGTTTAGAATCAAAGTAAAAAAAAAAAAACACAAGAAATTTTTTTAAATTTGTGGTCACAGTGTCCCGAAGCCATGTTTGACTGCTATCAGAAGCCAAACGAAGAACAACTCCAATTCCAAAAGACGATAACTGTTCATGTACACTGTGAATTCAACATTTCTAAGGTTAGAAGCTTTCAAATCATCCCCATTGTTGGGTACTGTGACGGCAAAGTAGCCTGGTCATAAGAAAGATTTTGGACATTTGGTCGAAAATTTCAAAGTCCGAAGCAGACTGAAAATTTTCAGTGTAAAAAAAAAAATTTTTTTGGTTTCAAAATTGAATGAAACGCATAAAAAACGAACATATTTTTTTCGAATTTTTGGCCGCCATTTTGGATTAACGAAAATTCGAAACGAAATTCTTTCGATTTTGCTTATAAAGCGGTATTACTGCCTTCAATTTGGATGCCTTTTAGAGGGCTCATTATATTTAAATCTCGATATTTCAATCCAAAATGGCCGATTTTTTCGATAACTTTCCGTTTTGTGAAAATTTTTTGCAGAAAACATAAAAAAATGGAAAAAAATACCGATTATATTTGTTTTAGACAAGAGTAATTCTGACAAGTCTGTCAACAAGTTAAGTCGATAGCTTTTTTTCTTCATGAGATATTGGCCTATGAATGTTTGGGCATTTTTGGGCGTTTTTCCCAAGAAGAAACATTTTGCCCCAAACACTGATGGTTTTATTTATTAGGACTCATGGCCCTCATTGATATTTTTTATTTATGAGAACTAATGAATCTAGACATAATAAAGTAAAAAAAAAACAAGAAAATTTTTTTCAATGTTTGGACACAGTGTCCCGAAGCCATGTTTGACTGCTAGCAGAAGCCAAACGAGGAACAACATCAATTCCAAAAGACGATAACTGTTCATGTATACTGTGAATTCAACATTTCTAACCTTAGAAGCTTTCAAATCATCCCCGTTGTTGAGTACTCAGATGGCAAAGTAGCCCGGTCATAACAAAAATTTCAGACTTTTGGTCGAAAATTTCAAAGTCCGACGCAGACCGAAACTTCTCAGTGTAAAAAAAACAAAAACATTTCATCTCAAAATTGAATGAAATGCATAAAAAACTAAAAAAAATTGTTTGATTTTTTTGGCCGCCATTTTGGATTAACGAAAAATCGAAACGAAATTCTTTCGATTTTTCTTATAAAGCGGTATTCTGTCTTCAATTTGGATCCCTTTTAGAGGGCTCATTATATTTAAATCTCGATATTTCATCCAAAATGGCCAATTTTCGAGATAACTTTCCGTTTTCTGAAAAATTTTGGCAGAAAACATAAAAAATGGAAAAATATACCGATTATGTTTGTTTTAGACAAGAGTAATTCTGACAAGTCTGTCAAGAAATTAAGTCGATAGCTTTTTTCCTTCATGAGATATTGGCCTATAAAGGTTTGGGCGTTTTGGGTCATTTTTGCCCAACAAGAAACATTTTGCCACAAATACTGATGGTTTTATTTATTAGGACTCATGGCCGTCATTGATAGTTTTTATTTATGAGAAATAATGAATCTAGACATAATAAAGTAAAAAAAAAACAAGAATTTTTTTTTCAATTTTTGGTCATAGTGTCCCAAAGCCATGTTTGACTGCTAGCAGAAGCCAAATTAAGAACAACTCCATTTCCAAACGATGATAACTGTTCATGTACACTGTGACTTCCAACATTTCTGCCCTTAGAAGCTTTCAAATCGTCCCCCTTGTTGAGTACTGTGACGGCAAAGTAGCCCGGTGGAAACAAAAATTTCCGACTTTTGGTCGAAAATTCAAGTCCAAACCGAAAATTTTTCTGGTGCAAAAAAAATTTTTTTTTTCATCTCCAAATGGCCTGAAACGCATAAATAACCGAAAATAAAAATACGACTTTTCGGCGGCCATTTTGGATTGTCGGAAATTTGAATCGAAATTTTTTCGATGGTTTTTACAATTCGGTGATACAGTCTTCATTTCCAACTCACTTTGGATAGTTCAGCATATCCATGTCCCGAGATTGAGTTCAAAAATGGTCAAATTTTGAAAAAAATTTTCATTAAGAAAAATGTTTTGGCAGAAAGGTGTTAACTACATACATTTTTGTACGATATGCTGATAGAGGGATGTATTGGTGACACGTCTGCGAAAATTTTAAGTCAATCGTCCTTTCCAGTCCAAAGATATGAGCTGCCGACTATTTTTGTTAAAGGGTTAACAAAAACATTTTAGGAAAAATGGGAATATGACGAGGGCTTACAACTTATGACCCTTTATGAGTACAGAAACTTTAAAAAACATCGTCAAGAGCGTTTTCGAGAAATAGTGAAAATAAAAGTGTGGAAGAATAATAAAAAAAAAAAAAAAATAATCAATGCAATAACAAATAGATTTTCCCTTTAGGAAAATCTAAATAAATAACTACACAGATAATACGAATAATAGAAAGCGAACCTCTAGGTTGTGTTACCTGCACTTCAGAATATAATGCAAATATGAGCCTCAGGCACTCAACCAAACAAACTTCACGTTAATGAAGTAACAGCATAAAAACCCAGAGAAACGGAATTTACCGTGACCAGTAAATTCGAGTCTGTTTGAAATTGGTGAAAGTATCAGAATTAAACAACATAGAAAGAGACTATATGGACACTTATTTTCGGGAGTAAAATATCTTTAAAGGTACCAGAAATAGGTTTTCGTAAACAATGTTTAAAGGTTGATATCCCCCAAATATGAGGTGAAAAGCCCGAGACATACTACTTCGGGGACACATGATATGGTTTGGTTGAAATTTTGTGAAAAATAATTTTTTCAACTGCTGAATTTGCATACTACGCGGGCGGATGTGACCGATTCGTTGGGTAAACGGTTAATTTAAATGCCAATTTCAGCAAATTCCCTCCACATAATACTAGAAAATTGGGGAGACAACTCCCACAGGGTTGGTCAGACTTTACTGCCAACGGACAGGATTGTTCCGATATGATATATGCTTGGCTTTCCGGCGACAGGAGACGACGTGGAACGCGTAATACATCGCCTGAGTAGGTTAACACTTTACCCAACGAATCGCCTGCGTCCGCCCGCGTAATATGCAAATTCATCAGTTGAAAAAATATTATTTTTCAAAATATTTCAACACTACCATATCATGTGACCCCTCGTTGGAACGAGCTCGTCGAGCTCCTTCCAACGAGGGGTCACATGATATAGTTTTGTTGAAATTTTTTGAAAAATTTGGAAAAATGATATTTAAAATAATAAATTTTGATATCGTCTGCGTTGGGTAAAGAGTTAAAGGGAGGCAAACACCCCGCGTTGTTGGGACCCATTCGGTTATAAACTTGTTTCGATGGATGACTTCTAGTAATTAGCTTGTGATTTTACAATAATATCTAGTTTTCTTTTGATGTTTTCTGCTGTAATGTACCCTTGTTAGAGCGTTCCGTTAGGCAACCACAGAAAAAGGTAACCCACACTGACAAATATAAGGGGCTGAACAAGAGGGGGGGGGGGGGGGACTAAAAATTTGCAAGACGTGACGTCCTATTTTTATTCGGCTCCTTTTTACACCCACCCACCCACTACGTGCAAATTTTCTACTACCGTTCTCAGACACCCACCCCCCCCCCCCCCCCCCCCCACTCTCCCATTAAAATCCAAAATAAGCTTATAAACTTAGTAGGCACAGCTGTCTTTAGGGGGTTTTCATAATGTTCTTAACCCTTTACCCAACGTAACGGCCAAAACCGGCCAGTGCTATTCTCAAAAATCGCCAATTAATTTTTATTAGTTTTTCATTTTTTGTCTCAGAAACATAGGTTATGACCCCTCATTGGAACAAGCTCGTCGAGCTCGTTCCAATGAGGGGTCATAACCTATGTTTTTGAGACAAAAAATGAAAAGAATTAGTTATTCAATTATTTTTTGGCAAGTGTCGTCTGCTTTTCATGTTAGGTAAAGGGTTAAACTGGTACCACCAATTTACACCTCTGTGGGCTGCTGTGGGCCCCAATCTACAAATGACAAGCTGTTCATTATCAGGCTTGGCCAGAGCAGGTGTACATATACGGGAACAAGTTTTCATTCGAATTGTTCCCAAAATATTGTCTGCACATATTCTACATTTCGAACAAGACACCCACCCCCTACTAACGTGTTACATTTTCCCAGTTTAAGCCCAATATACGAACATATAAAGCCTCCTGATGTATTTATGTTAAGAGTGTGATGTACAACACCATCTTTAAGATTTGAAACACAAATGATGGTATATATTAGCTGATATATTGATATATTTTTAAAAAAATTCAAACAATTGCACAAGTTGGAATTGCACATTTTTGGCGCACTCAAGAGACCCACCCACCCCCACGTCACGTCTTGCAAATTTTTGGTGGCCTCCCCCTGGGTTGAACACGAAATTACCGTTTCTGCATTTTTTAATAGGAGGTTGCACTAGAAAGTCTCCACCCAGACAAAAACTTACATTCTGTGAAACACATGAGCATAAACGACCTCTCATCGCCTGGTCCACCAGATAGAATCCGGGCGTCATTTGACTATATGCTTCACATAACATTTTCGCATGGTTTGATAATTACACTTTTGAATGGGACCTCCCCATAACGGGTATTTCAGACGAAGTCATTTGCTATGTACGGTCAATATCCATACGCACATAAGGTAATTTCTGATGAAGTACGTGGAGAGTGTATTATCACTAAATCACCCGCAGAGTGGAGATTCCACCCGAGCAATAATTGCAAATTTGTTGCAAAGCATAACCAGCACCAGCAAAGTTTCAGCCAATGGACCTCCGGGTTAAACCCGGAGGTCCATTGGCTGAAACATGGCTTGTGTTTTTTGTCGATATGTACAAAATCTGAAAGTTATAGCTTGGGTGATAACTCCATTCCGTGGGTGATTTAGTTACAATCCACTCTCCACGTAGTGTACGTGAAAAGCGATGAGTTAATTGTATTATGCTACGATTGTCATATGTATTCAGCGTTAACCAGCACAATACAGATATTGAGAAATGTGCTAGATTTATTTATTTTTTTATTGGTGTTTAAGGTCACATATTTCTGCACAATGGCTAATCATGACCGCGACAGTTTTACGGGTGGAGGAAGCCGGAGTACCCGGAGAGAACCACCGAGCAACGGCGAGCAACTGTCAGCTCCCCAACATACGAACTCCACACAGCAATGTGCTAGACACACAACGCGTGGAAGCCGGTGTACCCGTAATAACGTCAAGTAAGAACGCATCTGATTGGTAGGTACACACCTGAGTGACGTAATGACGTCAATGAAACAGTGTCAAGCAAGAAAGTAAACAGATCGCCGGTGATATTTTTCTTTAAACATATCAGCTTCATTCGCCTAATTCGAGTTCTCTTGTTAAGTCAACGAAGTTGGATTACTTTCTGGGATCATAAGCTTTTTTTTCTCCCCCCACTGCATATGTAACATACGTCTGTCCAGGGTGAGATAGCAGGGAGAGACAGATGTATCCCACCCCACCCACGTGACGTTATACATTTACAACGTTATTATGACGTTATGCATATCGTATCAGTTTCTTGCTACCAACCAATTCATATTGACGTCATCAGAATGCCATGTGATCAAAGTTTGATGCTCTAAAATTCTTTAAACCCCAAGATACCACCGGTCCTAATTGATTTCGTGGTATATACCTATGGTATATACATAACTTTTGCATGCTCTTTCGGATGGTGTCATTAGTTTTTCAAAACAACGAATACCAAATGAGTTGATTATATCAGCACGTGACCGCCCGTTTACCTCTGGCTAACGTAACCGCAGTATGATGGGGGGAGAAAAATAATCCTTGATGGGTACTGGTGTGGGATGGGAAAATCTCACCCGAGGGCAAGATATTTGTTTGCCTCGTGTCTGGCCCAAATATCTTGCCCTCGGGTGAGATTTTCCCATCCCACACCCGTACCCATCAGGGATTATAATAATCCCACCACGGCTTGAGGTACTTCCTTCTGTATTAAGTCTTCCTCTTTCAACTTTTGTAAATCCAATCTCTGACAAAAACTCAATCTTAAAACGTAGTATCGCTCGCGAAATTGTTAACGTTTATGATCGAGTGGTCACCATAAGAAAAATGTCGACCAATTTTCATGAAATTTCACTATATGTTATAGAGTTAAAACAATTAAGAGATAACTGTTTTTTACTTTTTCCAAGTATGGCCATTTTTAAGTTTTTAATATCACTTCAAACGTGTTTTGTGTGGACTTTTTTCATTGAAAACTCTGATTTTCTAACAGGCATGCCTTGCTATTAATATTGCACACAGCTCCGACATTCCACACACTATAACGTTGGTGAAATCTCTTTGAAATGCAATTGTGACAATTTCAAATTTCAACCTTTACGTCTTTTCCATGAACGTTTCATATTGACCACGTTATTGGACTCTCCTTCTCAAATTTCTGTAAATATAGTCTTCAGTAAAAACCATATCAGTAGTATAGTATGTACCCGATCGACCCCCATTACCCGGAGCTTTGGGGGAGCAGCTAGTGTTAAATTCCAATAGGAACCGGAGCTTTGGGGGAGCAACTTTTGGGGGAGCAAAAGTACGGTTCCTTGCAGCTAGATCCGCCAAATGGTGTCCCTACTGCCTATACAGGTAAACACGTGGCTATGGGTATATATTATGGGTAAGTGGTGGAAAGATGATGGGAAAATTGGGTTTTCTTGAAAGTTTTTTCCGCGAAACGGCTGACGCTGCTATTGACGTCGTGACGTCATGATATGCACGCGACGTCATAGAGATGCTGACCACTGTTATTGTTCACTTTACAATCTGACATAACGTTATTCGGGTCAGGGGATGTCGGACTTCTTGTAAGAGGGGGGGGGTGATCTGGTAGTAGTGGTATATATCCATGTTAGTATACTATTAGCCCTTGGGTCTTCATATTATCCTATGTCTGCTATAGCTAGGTCAAGCAGTATTGTGGGGATAGGGGTAATGCATGGTCGCCCAGTGCGGTATTGCGAGATAGTCCTGGGTGGTTTAGATTGGTAGTATAGGATGAATGGTCTGTTGGCCTATTACCCCCTTAATACTAGTTACCTACCGAATCCTTTGTATTATCTTATGGCTGGTATTTAGTTCGTAATGCCAGGTCAGGCAGTATTGTAATCGTTCGTTTAGAAGTGGGACATAGGGTGCTTTACATATACCACTGTAGGTCCAGTCCTCGATATTATTAAGCAACCGATTGCTTTGTATTATTCTATGACTGATATAGGCAGTACGTTATGGCAGCTCAAGTGGTGTTGTGGAGTGGGGATGGGGGTAATGCCTGGTAGTATAGAACAGCAGTATAGTATACGCGATATATACCTCTGTGCCCCCCCCCCCCCCCGAAAGCCATTGATACTACTAATCGACTTAATGCTTTATGACACCCCATGACTAATATAGGTAGTATGTAATGCGGGACCAGACGTCAATGTGGGGTGGGTGGGTGTAATGCATGGTCGCCTAGTGTGGTAGTGTAGGATGTACGCGTGCTCCCCCTACAGGTCCCATGTTAGTCCTTAGTACTATTAATCCGCCTAATGCTTCATGTTATCCTATGACTTGTATAGGTAGTATGTAATGCTAGGCCAAGGGGTACTGTGGGTAAGGTTAATGCCTGATGTCAAATCACGTAATCCATATTTTACGGACTTGGCTAGGAATCTCAATTACGAAATGCCTTATATGTATACAAGGGAAATCTGATTGAACATTTTGAAGGCTTGAGCGAAGGTATAGCTAGGAAGTAATGGATGAGATATGGGGCAGAATAACAGAAGCCAATAGTACTAGTACAAGGCCGCAATGGAACAAGACTGTTGTAGAACCTAATGATAGGAGAGATAGACCATAGACCAGTAGTGGCCTTGGAGCTTTGGCGTTAAGATGGAAGCGGTTGGTAAGACTACATTAGACCCCATTGAGGGATTACTCATGGCCCTCTTGGCCTCATACGACAAAAAAGGGGTGCCGAAGGCCATATGTTTTCCAAAAAGGGGTGCCGAAATTGAGGTGCCTGGGATATGGCTGTTAAATACTGAAATGAGGGTAAGAGTCGTAGTAAATTATACCTCATTGAGGGATTTTTCATGGTCCTCATAACCTCAAAATTCAATGAGGCTATGAGGCATAATAAATGAGAACTCATTGAGGGCTTTTACATAGCCCTCATGGCCTCATACGACAAAAAAGGGTGCCGAAGGCCATATGTTTTCCAAAAAGGGGTGCCGAAACTGGGGTGTCTGGGATATGGCTGTTAAATACTGAAATGAGGGTAACAGTCGTAGTAAATTATACCTCATTTCAGTATTTAACAGCCATATCCCAGGCACCCCAATTTCGGCACCTTACACTACCACACTAGGCGACCATGCATTACACCCACCCACCCCACAATAACGTCTGGCCCCGCATACATACTACCTATATTAATATTAGTCATGGGGTGACATAAAGCATTAAGTCGATTAGTAGTATCAATGGCTTTCGGGGGGGGGGGGGGAGGGCACAGAGGTATATATCGCGTATACTATACTGCCGTTCTATACTACCAGGCATTACCCCCACCCCCACTCCACAATACTACTTGACCTAGCTATAGCAGACATAGTATAATATGAAGACCCAAGGGCTAATAGTATACTAACACGGATATATACCACTACTACCAGATCACCCCCCCCCCCCCCTTACAAGAAGTCCGACATCCCCTGACCCGAATAACGTTATGTCAGATTGTAAAGTGGACAATAACAGTGGTCAGCATCTCTATGACGTCGCGTGCGTATCATGACGCCACGACTTCAATAGTAACGTCAACCGTTTCGCGGAAAAAAACTTTCAAGAAAACCCAATTTTCCCTTCATCTTTGCACCACTTACCCATAATATATCCCCATAGCCATGTGTTTACCTATATCACTATACATACCATAGCATACCATATAGGCAGTAGGGACACCATTTGGCGGATCTAGCTGGAAGGAGCCGTACGTTTGCTCTCCCAAAAGTTGCTCCCCCAAAGCCCCGGCTCCTATGGGAATTTAACACTAGCTGCTCCCCGACAGCTCCGGGTAATGGTGGTCGATCGGGTGCATGCTATACTACTCATATCTAAAAATGCAGTAAGTTCTTAGCCGATGAAAAATTCGTCTGGGGCTGCCGTTGGGGTGACGGTCGGACGTCAACGTCGGAAAAATTAAAGTTCGTCGATTTCCATAAAATTTTAGGATGTTCTGCAGATTCAAAAAAAAGTGGTAGATGTTTTTGGAATGTTTTAGTGAACGCAATTTTCGATGTTTTTTTTCGTAGAATAACGTTTGTGGTGTCCAAAAGCATGTGTGGCATACCTACAGCCATTACCATAGCACTTGCAGACACAAAATGTCTCTTGTTGCCGGGGCGGTAATTGCTTTCGAGCATTGCCAGGGTTTTTTTGTTATTGACGTAAAACCTTTTGAGTTACAACGGAAATAACGCAAAAAGGGATAACCTCTTAAAGGTATAATTCTCACTAACATGCAGTGCGTGGAGAATTGGTTGGAGCTGGGTCGCCCAAAGTATCACTTTCAAATTCTGTACATATGGACAAAAAACACAAGCAATGTTATAGCTTATGAACCTCTATTTGACCCGGAGGTCCAGTGGCTGGAACTTTGCGTGTGCTTGTTATACTTTGCAGCAAATGTGGAATTATTGCTTGGGCGGAGTCTCCACTCTGCGGGTGATTTAGTGGTAATACGCTCTCCACGTACTGTATATAATGACCGTAAGACACATCGATTCCCTTATAGGGTAAATAAAGATGATACTTTAAAGTTATACAAAAGATGCCACTGTTCTACCAACATATCTACTGTACTGCGTTTATCTCAAGTTCAGCTCAGCTCTGTACACTGTTATACGCAAAATATGAATATACACAAGTTTATATCTAACAATCGTGTACATTTTGGCTTGAAAATCACGAGAAACGGTAGGTATCACATAATGTGTTCCAATTCTGTATCATATAGACGATTCATTCTGATTCCGTTTCATAATGACAACTCGTTTCCGGGAACGCAACCCCCTATCATAACAGGCATATGAATGCATTCTATGCGCGTTTCAGTGATCGACTCCGCTGATCGCTTACAAACAAAACAAAATTCCTTACAATTAGCGAGAGAAATATAAATAGCCAATGAGGCACCCCCTCCCCCACCCCCGCCCACCCACACACAATAAACAGAAAATATTACACACTTGCAAATTCAAGCGTATCATCATAGGAAGTGACAATGAGAGTGAATAATTTCACAACGCACGCAACTTTGAAAATTTGCGGTGACCGCGTTACTCATTGTTTGTTAAAGTGCACAACAATATTGTTCTCTGAATTATGGGGCTTTTTTAAACTCCCCCCCCCCCCCCCCCCCAACATTATGTCCCAGAACTGTATTAATAATTTAAGATTTAATCTGTTTAGGTGACAGAATTGTTAGATGAATTCGGTGGTGTCCAGAATGGGATCACAACTCGCCGGCGAAGCCGGCTTGTTGAGATCCCATTCTGGACACCACCTTGAATCCGATACAAATCACAGGACATGCACATTATCATGATAATCTGTATATATCTGAAGCAAACAAAATATGAAAAACCAAAAAATAGAAAATACACCTTTTCGTGTGTCTCGTTTACAGCTATTAACACAGCGCTTATAGGAACCAAATTTTCCATGTCGATGCAGTAGTGATTTTTCTGAAGCATGACTAAGTTTATTTCTTGAATGACCCAACAGTTTTGGAGTTTCAACGCAAGTAACTTCAACAAAGGGGAAAATACCACTTTCAAGTTGTATCCCGACTGCAGCCATTAAAATGACGTCGAATTCTCATGAACGTTTTAATATGTTGTGGAGGTAAAGGAATTTGGAGTTGTTTGCTTTTTGAACAAAGTTATCTTTCATTCGAACTAAGGCCTGTACAGACATGTACAACTTATAAATTACGTCGACCAGCAAAAAGGTCGTAAGTTCCTTATTTTTTTTATTTTTGCGGGTAACCCCGTCCCCACAATTGTTTGGTCATGGTGAAGGTGAGGTGGCAGGAATATGTTCAGCGTGACGCCTTTTAATGAACGGTATGATATAAGCAGCCAAAGACGCTGGAGTCAATTTCCCGATTTTCCCTCCATTCAACTAATGATATGGAGCAATGTAGTACATTTTTGTCAGAAAAAATGGCTCAGAGAGCTCTGTACATCAGAGTTTTCATTTCCACATTTCATGGCAAAAGTCAGAAAATCCAGATTTTTATTTCATTATTACGAAATTAAGAACAAGGACATTTTTCTAGAAAAGTGGATACCAAAAGACAGATCGAGTAAATTGGTTATCCCATTTCATTTAACCCTTTACCCAACGTAACGGCCAAAACCGGCCAGTGCTATTCTCAAAAATAGCCTATGTTTTGAAGAAAAAAAATGAAAAAAATTAGTTGTTCAAGAATTTTTTTTGCAAGTGTCGTCTGCTTTTCCTGTTAGGTAAAGGGTTAACCCTTCCAACCTTGAAGTCTCGAATGGTATCGCCATACACACTAGGGCGTGAGTCTATCTTGGATAGAATCTGTGAGTAGACAAAACAATACACACCTAACTGGACATGGGAGTTGGTGATAATACACTCCTACAGAGGGTTTTAGGATTACATTAACACTGATCCTTTAATCTGAGGCGCACTGTGCATCGACCGTGAAGCATTCAAATGCTTCTAACTCTGCTTGAGCACTTGCTTGCCGCTGCTTGATGATTCTCTCCGGGTACTCAGGCTTCATCCACCCGTAAAACATGTCCGATACGATATGGCCATGACCCTTTAAAGTGTTCTTGGCTGATAGTTTTCGTCAATGGAAAAGATTTCACAGGGAAGTTTTAACTCCCCTAAATGTCCTTAAGCTATCAAAAATTTAACAATAAGGAAACTTCTTATAAAGATTGAAATTTCGAAATGTTAGCGAATTTGTATCATCGATCTACCCATCATTTTACAAGCTTCGAGCATTTTCCTGTAGAGTGGTATAAAAATACGGAAGCTGGCTTTTTGCAATTCTCCCCAAACATTTTAAAAGTTTGACTCTGTTGAAACCCATTTTAAAGTTAGGAAAACTGCGTTTTCACAATCTTTTGATGTCCTGTGACTTTCTTCTTGCTCATTATATCAACAATGTGCATATCGTGGCAAATAATACAGACACTGTCCTTTCTATTCATATAAAAGTATGGAAGGTGAGATTTCCTAATTGTTTTTCCTGGGAAGAATAAAAACTTACACATTACTGTAAAACACATTCCAAAAACAAAGTGCCAAAGGGGACACATCATGTTAGGAAGCTGATGATAGATATTCTTAATGACGAATTATCTGTGAGCTAGTTTCTTTTAATTAGCTTGCCATAAAAAGCCAAATTTCCTTTTGTTGCGTTTAATAATGAAAACAGTAGACAGCTCCGAGAGCAGAGTTGTTTTTGTTTATTAAAAGTAACAAAACGGAACCTGGCTTTATTTTCTACTGATGTGATGGGTGTTTTCTTAACAATTACTTGCTTCTTAATTGGAACTTCTACGCGCGTCTACTGATTTCAAGGGGGATAACTTTATCAAAAGTCGATTTTAATGACGAGATATGTCAGGGGTGCGTTAAATCCCAATAAATAAACAAACACACATCCTGTCCAGTTATGTGTGTATTGTGTTTCCTACCCACCGACTCTCAACATTTGTTTTACGCAAAAAGCGCCTTTCATCCCAAGGTTGGATGACCTCGGTGGATGACCTGGGAGATGACGTCATACCGCGCGTGTTGTTAGGATGATACATGTTTGCGTTGTCCAATGTTAATACTGGGGCGCCGTCGTGGTGTCTATGGCGCACTTGGTTACTACGTGGTTACTACGTGACACAAAACCCTCTAATAAAATGAGCTGTGCCTCCGTAGGGTGTGTTCAGTTGAATATGAGTATATCTAATTACCTCAAGCAACCTGACAATCACTCCAAATTATCAGAAATGAATTGATTTTGTTCGGATTCCTGGAGGATCCCCTTTATGTGAGTAGCATGCAGTGCTGTAGAACCGATAGGTCACCAGAAGTTGCCTTCCCCTGAATTGGAGTGTATCTAATTAGCCAAATGAACCCGACAACTAAGTTTACCAGTTCAGGCTCGTGCACAATCCCCTGTGTTGCTTCTGTCTTCAAGAAATTACTCTCGTGGCTCTTTATCACATACGACGAAATCATGCACGTTTCCCGGCTTCCCTCTTTCAGAATCCTTATTAGGTCATAGAATCCCTTTTTCTCAAAATGCTCTTTAACCCATTCGACTAGACAGAAACCACGCGTATCACAAAAAGGTGCTAACTACGTATGCACAGAGAGTGCATTTAAATGAATGGAGTGATCTGATTGGATAGTTAGTTGCAGTAAAGTGAACTGAATGGTTGATCTGGATAACGGAACATGGCTTATGCTGTTCGAAACAAGAACAGGAGTACCCGGAATAGTATTAGAACCAGCCACGACAGAACCGGAAAGCTGTATATAGAACAAAATACTAAAACTGTTCCAACTAAAAGACTATTCTACACTACCTGAGTATACTCCAGCACAAACAAATAGGGTTGGGTAGACAGAAAAGCAATAACTTAGCTTATAGATACATAGAAAGAAGTAGAGTGGATTGTTTTGGAAGAATTCGAACTAGCAAAAATAGTCGTTGGGATTATTAGGATAATTAGAAATACTCCAGTCCAGTGGAACGCAAATTTTGATATCCTCTTGGTCATATAGCATCATACGCTGCTCATATAAAGGAGATTCATATAAAGAGATCATTTGGAGTAACTGTCTAGTAGTCGACATAGATGTACCCCTATTCAATCAAGTACACCCTTCGAACACACCCCCGTCCTACTAGACGATTTTGGGTCAAATAGAAACCAGTTATCCCCGTACACACAAAGATGGCGGCCTCAAGTATACAAAATGGACGACGGAAACGTGTCATCATAACAACACGCGCTACACATGCGCACCGGCAACACGTATCACTATGGTAATGGGTAATGACGTCACAACATGGCCACTCATGCGATCTACCATGCCAGCCGAATGAGGTGTTGCTGGTCACGTGATATGACGTCATCCAACCTAAGGGTGAACGGTGCGCGATATACTACTCGCAAACATTACGTCCCTTGAGTTCCAATGTGTTCTATGTGCCAGTTGGCACATAGAACACATTGGAACTCAGGGGACGATTAGGCAAACCGGGTGTAAAATGCTCCCATTGCCCCACCTGGTCGGAATAGAGCCTTTAGAAGACGATCCTTACAAACAATTAATTAATCATAGCTTCTGATCCCTCATTGTAGCGAAGACAATGACCTTATTCCAATCAGTGGTCATAAACAATTTGGGAAAGGGCAAAAATGAAAAAAAAAATATTTTTTTTGGAATAGCGCTATTCGGTTTTAGCGGTTACATAAAGTAAAATGTTAATACGGTCGGTAGGAGAGCGAAAGGTTATTGACGTGATTCCAGTCTGTTTGGGAATGTTATTGACGTGATTTCAGTATGTTTGCGTCAGTTTGGTCTGTTAAATTTATAGCAAAATTACATACCTATTGTTGGACTCTGACATATGGCGTAATCTGCTCCTAAACAATCTGCGTCTGTGAGATAATACCCATAAAATTCGGATAATTTCACGCAATCTTCTCCGCCACCATGAGGATCATCAGCGCCCCATCCCAAGTAAGGTAAAGGTTTCATATCCCAAGTTAACATTTTATCGTTACCCAGTGAATCTTTACCATCTATCCAACGAGAACCTGCAATAATAAAATAAACTAGACGAGTGATTCTGTATAATCACAGGCCTTTTCTGGCGTACAAAAACATTAAACCCTTTGAAGGAATTGTATAAAATATCAGCCCCATATCTCTGAACATGTTGGTGTGCATAACGATATTGTCCTGGTTAGAGGGTTAACACAACGGTAAATGAAAAATTCCTCCAACCCATACATAACATCACTTGAATTCCTTCAAAACTCATTTTAGTGCAGAAAAACAATTATGCCAATCCTAAAACTTTTATGAGTAAAACTCGCTCATTTAGTTCATTGTAAGTTCCCATCGGACTTCAACTATGAATTTGAAACCGAATTTGGAGTTCAAGTTTTCAAAATTGCCTGTAGAAATAAATATATCGGACAGTATAAATGTGGAGCATGTGACAAGTTGCAGTTCAACAAAGGAAACAGAATTTGATAGATAGATTCCCCGTGGGAACCCCGGGAAATGAAGCAAGCTTCTTTACTGTGGTAAACAAGCTCCGTTTTCCTGGTAAAATAGGGCCCAGTCAGCAATGCTTCGGGTGGAAGTCCTCAAAAATGGGTAACATGGACATAAACGATTGACTGGACATCGTCTCAATGTGGTGGTCACGACTAGCCATTGTACAGAAGGTTACTAGACATCGCCCCCTTGGACAACTCGCCCCCTTGGACAACTCGCCCCCTGGACAACTCGCCACTGTTTTATTTGGACCCCCACCCCCCCCCCCCCGGACAATATATATATTGGCAAGATGGTGAGAAGGCTGGGATGGGAGATGGATAGAGAGACAGAGAGAGGGACTTCTCTCTTTCTCTCCCTCTCTCTCTCTCTCTCTCTCTCTCTCTCTCTCTCTCTCTCTCTCTCTCTCATTCTCTCTCTCTCGGGTGAATGTGCTTCTGCTCTCTCTGTCTCTCTCTGTGTATATATATCGGCAAGATGGTGGGAAGGCTGGGAGAGATGGAGAGAGTGAGGGGAGAGAGAGAGAGTGGGGACACAGGGAAACCTTTGAACGTGAAGTAATAAAACAGTATATAAATTGATAGTTTAATTGCCATTGTAAATAAAACAAGTGTATAATCTAACAAAAGAAGCAAACAAAGACAAGCTCTACACTACTCTGCGTTGGTATACAAAGAGCCATAATCTATTTCACTTGTAATCATCCGTAATCTGTTTTAATTTGTTGCATCCCCATATACTACTAGATTGGAGTGTTACCGTAAATTATTGTGCAAACTTGTATGGAGTAGACACTTGACTCGGTCGCACTTTCATACGAGTGAAGATGATTGCGGCAGAGAGTCCAACGGAGCAGAAGGAACCAAGTCCTGCCGAATAACTTGTTCTACTATTGTCGATGCTGATGTAACCATGTCTAATTTGGCAATAGAGTTTATTCTACAGTGCACTTTAGCCCCAATCAAAGCTGATGGTATGGGGACATAGGAGTGGGGTGTGGGCCCCTCAACAAAGTCATTGTCCAGTTGTTTTACAGTAGCTGCACAATACACATTTTTGTTTCTAACACAACATTGCCACACAGAACGTCCACTTTTAAGTTTTTTCTTGAAATTATACGAGTAATTAGATGACGAAACTAACCGAGGCTTTGTCCGAGTGCATACTAAACACTGGTACTTTAGAGACATTGCTCAAAGATAACTGACTTTCTCAAATTCTTGCATTATATTTATATCATATGTCGGGGTGGAGCTCGGGAAATTTCAAACAATTATATATAAGCTTTGGACACTATTGTGTTCTTACAATTTGAAATATTTCTTGGAGACAGTGTACATAGTTACAAACTTCGATATTCAAATCAATGTATACTGACTAACAGGTAATTGTTGTAAAAACATAAAGACTACCTAGTTTAAAGATATAAAAACACCACCATATGTCTACATTCTCATAGATTTAAATATTGCCGTAAATTGTTGTCTAAACATGTAAAAGGTGTATGAACAACAATTTACACTGTACAGTTGTTTGCGTTTGTCTCGGAAACATCATTATATTGTAATTTAATCTTTTATTTTTATTTACTACATATTTTAAAAAATGAGTTTTTCAACTAAATTCTTTTTAGTTTAGGTTTGTAATATTTTTAATATATGGGGACGAGATTCCATGGGGCGAGTTATCTTAGGGGCGAGTTGTCAAAAAATGTTGGAGGCGAGTTGTCCAAGGGGGCGAGTTGTCCAGTTCCCGTACAGAAATGTGTGACCTAGAACATCAAAAAATAAATAAATATAAATAAATAAATAAATTGATGCACAGATGAAATTTCAAAATGCATCACCGTTGGTGTTGACTAGTCATGAATATTATAAGTTACTAGACGTTTACTTGCCATATATGGCGTCATGTAAGGCGAAGTGAGATTAATATTAGACGAGGCCGTAGGCGGAGCCTAATGGTGATCGCGCTGAGTCTCATCTGACGCCATACCTGGTACGTAAACGTCCTGACTCACAAATTGGTGGTTGTCTGTAAGTTGGCTATAATCCAATTATACCTGTATTCAAATTAAAGTCGATTTTCTAGAGAAATTGTGTGACAGACTCACACTTATTTACAACTACCCTGTGGTCCAAGTGCTGTTCACTATCATTCCACTTGCTCTTCAGGGCCCAGATTTACTGTGGTTGGAGGTTTTACCATTAAGGCAACATCAAACGCAATCGAGACCCACCACATGTTCCTTTTCTGGTAAAATTACCCCAGGTGACAAATTTCAGCTCGATATAATTAAATGAAGCCTGACGTTGTATGAAAGGTTGATTAACTGTAGGGTTAAAATAACTATGTATCCGGTACCTAAAATTTCCCCTCCAAGTTAGTCCTAAAAACAACCCCCCCCCCCTCCCCCAGTTATCAAATTTCAGCTCCACATCTCTGCACATTTTGACGTGCAATGATTTTGTTTTAAGTGTTAACCCTTTACCCTTTACCTAACGTAACGGCCAAAACCGGCCAGCGCTATTCTCAAAAATCGCCAATTAATTTTCATTATTTTTTTCATTTTTTGTTTCAAAAACATAGATTATCACCCCTCGTTGGAACGAGCTCGTCGAGCTCGTTCCAACGAGGGTCATAACCTATGTTTTTGAGACAAAAAATGAAAAAAATTAGTTGTTCAAGAATTATTTTTGCAAGTGTCGTCTGCTTTTCAGGTTAGGTAAAGGGTTAACACAACATCGAATGCACACTTTACTGATGCCGGTTGATAAGTAATAAATTAAAAGATATGGGAATCTCTCTTGTATAGAAATGTTATTGTATGGAGACAAGTCCACAAAACTATGCCTTTAACAGTATTGTGGCACGTGCAGTACGACAATTGTTAGAGTTCAAAGGAGCTGACGCAACACAGTTAACTTTCATGTCTACTCTGATCTCAAAGTCTGTTGTTGATTTCACACGATGAATCGATCAACTGACAATCGTTTCAATCTTCCTCAGTTGACATTACGTCGGAAGTTTGTTACCCGTCGGAATTTTGTAACGTTGTAATGTCTTTTTTTATAGAAAGTACTACATATTCCGACTACTCGACGCGAAAATCCAGAGTCGACGTTGGGCAATATCAGCGTCGATAATAACTGGTCGACTAATTGTTTCAACACTAAAATGTACCCTCGCCCTTCAATAGTCATTTTAAAACAGAAAAACATCATCCAAATAGACCTTTCCTAATCTCGGATCAAGGGGTCATAAGGGTTTTGTGATTATTTTTTTTTATTTCTTTCATAAAATCACTCAAAATTCTTCAAATATGTTAAAACAGAAAAAACATCAACCAAATTGCCCCTCGCCTAACTGGGGGAGGGTGGGGGGGGGGGGCGGGCTCAAGGCGACTAAGGGTCATGATGAATTCTAACTGGGTGAAAGGATCATAAGACTCATGTGGAGATTTATTTTTCCAGAAAATAATTCAAAATCCTCCAATACTCATTTTAAAGCAGACAAAAACATCACAAAAATACACTCTCGTCTTAATCCGCCGTCAAAGGGTCATATGAATTTGGGGTGAGGGGGGGAGGTGTTGTGCAAATACCGGTTCTTGGCGATGCCTGGTTCGAAACTACCGTGCAATAGTTGTGTCCTTGGGCAAGACACTTCATCTCCATTGCCCGCGTGGGGGCACGATGACGCCGTGTACTAAGGCGTACTGCACGTCGACGGTACGCATGTCTTCAACCAATCTAACCCTGCCTGTGCTGCAGTGCGGAGTTACGATGTTGGGGATCTGGCAGTTGCTCGTCGTTGCTCGGTGGTTCTCTCCGGGTACTCCGGCTTCCTCCACCCGTAAAACTGTCACGGTCATGATTAGCCATTGTGCATAAATATGTGACCTTAAACATCAATAATAATAATAATAACCGTGCAATAGCCTTCGACTTCACGGGCATTATCAATCCCGGCATAGCAAAATATCACAGGGTATAAACCGTATAAACCTTTAGCCGGAAGTGGAGATAAGCGAGGCGAGAGATTTCTATTTTTATCTCAAAGTTTCAGTCGCAGCGTATCCAAGATCACCGAAAATAAGATTTTTTTAATAAAAGGAATGACCGAAGAATGCAAAATCAGTAAGTATGTTATATAAAACAATATTTAACAATGAAACGACACAGCTTAATGGAAAAATCGACTCTTGTAGTATGAAAAAACATCTGCTGATCATCTCAGAAAATGAATTTCTCAGGCTAATTTCTCCTTCAAATATCGTTTTTCACATGTTCGCACAAATGTAACATGTTAAAATCATAGATCGACAGATTCGGCTTTCAATTCCACACCAGAAACTATCAACCATAACAACGAAGGAGGTTCGGTGCTGCTGAAACTGTTCAAAATATAATGTCACCTTATCGATTTTTTTATACGCCCAGTTGGTAAAATCGTAGATCGGGAGTTGGTGATAATTATACGTCCAGTTGAGATTATTCGATTTCCCGTTTGATCGTTCTAATGCCCATATTTGTGCATGTTCGAAGGTCTAATCAGTTAACAACCCATATGAACAGACTCGAATGCACAACGTTGACGACACACATTTCAACTGAAACACTACTGACTGAACCACCGAACCTGCAACCACGGGGGAGGGGGCGAGAGGACCGCTCCTCCCCCGAAGAACTTCTCCCCCCCACCCCACCCGAAAGATTTCAGACCATGTTTTTCAATCGGTATTCATTTTTTTAATTTACCTATGCATTAGGGTAAATTAGTTCAGTTACAACTGTAACACTTCATTTTTGCTTTGGCTCTAATTCCTTCACACCTGTAATTAACAAATCCATAATCACTTGTCTATGAAGCCAATGAAGGTAATCCCGTTGTTATTTGTGAGCTGTTTATTCATCACACATACATTCACACAGCTTTATCGGGGAATTATTTTTCCAATTGGGGATATTTCGGGTTTGTTTCATTCTTTTTAATGACCTTTTTTAAAAAACAAATATTTACCGTTTTTGACCGTGGTCGTTTTTACTTCATAACGATCATTTAGTGTCTATGTTTTGCGGTTTTGCCTGGCTTTTTTTAAATTATTTTTTTCTGTTTATTTTATTTTATGTTGTTGAAATGTGAGTTTGGGGGGGGGGGGGACGACAGTCGAATGGGAAGAAAATGTTTTCACTTCAGATAACGGCGTGTTATAACAATACGCCAATCCTCTATTAAACTGAAACCAGTTTGCCTAACAGCATGCTGAGCTAGCAGTTTATTCGACAATAATCCCTAACCCGACCCCCTCCTCACTCTCTCGCGCTCTCTCATTTTCACTCTCATTTTGGCAACAGTCTTTTGTGTCCAATAACTGTCGAACAAACATCAAATGGGCTAATTTTTAGTATTCTCGTCGAAGCAACTGCATCAATAAGTATCTGGCTTTTAACGATTCCATTTTTAGAGAAATTAGCGAAACACTATGGAATCCTACATGAAGTATACCACCTATACTTTTGTAAATATTAAATGTTGTTCTTTGAGAACTTATTTTATCTGAAATAAATACTGTTTAAACTAAAGTATTTTTAGATAAGGCGTGACGTCACATGGGATTCCCTCGATATCTCGCCAATGTCGTGTTGAAACCAAACAGATCCAGGGTCGAAAACAAGCTTCATACTCACCAAGCGAACCCTACCGTGTGACAAAGGCAAAAAGATGAAATAAATAGAATAATTCGTGCCTTACACAAGTATTTTATAAATTTTCATCTTATTTTCACTTAATTTACATACGACTTCACGGAAACAGTTTCGAAACAAGACTTCGGTTAGGTTCCGCTCCGCATTTCGCACTATTGCACAGGGTGAAATTCTAAACATAGGGCATATGTTGAAACTTAGGCCATGTAAAATAGAGATATATTTTTAGTATCAGATATATGATTACATTAGGTTTTTTGTTGGACAAAAGAATTTGAAGTTTTGGTCCCAAATTTGGAGTCTGATACATAGGGGTAAATTACCAGATGAATTATGGGAAACAGTGGCTTCGAAAAATTGGCTATTTTTTAAAATGTAATTTTTACACGGGTTTGTTACCAGACAGGTAACTAAAAAATGAGACGGAAACATATAATTTTTTTTTTTTTTGCATTTTAGAAACAGAGGATGCTCTTTTCCAGGGGTGGGTAGGTGCGGGTGGTGGGAAAATTCTGCTTTTGAGGCTGCTAGGTGGCTGAAAATGACTGGTTTCGGCATTTTTTCTTGCAATTTTTCAGGTTGAAGTCTGCCCTTTGACAATAAATTATTCTACACTCATTCAGATTGTTTATTTCTACTTAGTCAGATAGTGTTATATGTTTTTTGTGGATTTGGGAAATGTAATACATGTTATGAGTTAGATAACTAAGCTACAAAATATTTGCATTTGAAGAGAGTGTATGGCATGTCATATTTGGAAATGCCTGGAAAACTGTGGAGCGGAACCTTACCAGTTTTCTTTTTGAAACTTGAATGCCAAACAACATTCTACATGATGTAGGATAAGCACAGTGAGGTCAACAGTAGCTGAAATTAAATTACGCTGTTGTCAATAGCAGTTCAAAGCAGGGTCAAGTTGTCAAAAATACAAAGCGATCATTTCTTTCAAATTAATCGATCACATTTATTGTCCGACGATAGCCTTCAATACTATTCACATTCTCATTTCCATTTCACTCCTGCTAAAGAAAAAACACCTCTCGGATCCAAATGGTCCCAGGGACGTTTCTGGGTAGTTCAGACCCGGTGTGTGTCACAGTGAGATCCTCAAATTTCCAAACTTTCATTTCAAATTGATACCATAAAAAAGTTTCCGACATTTGATGATCGGTTTTGAGAAGGAATTTTCTTTATAGATTTATGTACAAATTACATTATATTCTCTTGATATTTGGCCTTTTCTCCATAATTATGAGTAGACTTTGTAATTGGCCTAACAAAAGACTTCTTGTGGTACATGATACTGCTATATTGTGCGGGGCCGTCGAGAGGGAGGGAGGGCGGGGTAGTAACCCCGGGGCCCGGCGTTATTGGGGGCCCGCCGATTCCCGTAATTTCCTGAAGGCGGGATACTCGTGCGTGCGGCCCCTTCACTGCACATCACATTTAGACGAGCAGTGAAGGACTCTCACGTAAGAGAATCCTGCCTTAAGGCAATTAGAGAAAATCGGCGGGCCCCGGTGTTCCAAATTGACACTATTTGTGTGCATTTACGAAAGCGCAATCTCGATGTATTGCTAGCTTACGCAGTTACAAACTTGGAACATTATCAACATTTTAGTTCTGCGCGAAAAAGAACTAGTGGGTCATACTATAAAGAATAAATGTATTTCAACCAAGAATCACTAGTTCTATATTTGCTTAGAACTAAATGTTTCTAACTTTTGAAATTTGAACCATAAAATTTCCAACTTCCAAAAATCAGGGTCCGCATTGAGGGGGGGGGGGGGTGTAACAACCCCCCCCCCCCCCCCCGTCGGAACGTCCCTAAGTGATCTTCGTCTTTGCTGGCGAAGAGTGGTCTCTTGCGCATCCCATTTGCTTCCATCTAGGTGAAAGGTAGTGGAATGCACAGGAGACTAGGCGAAGAGGTCATCCCGCACTTTAATAGCACAGCCAAACGGAACGCACACCTGGCACGCGTCACTAGCCAAATCGGCTTCAGGGTGACAAGAACCGATCTTGCCGGTTTCTGAGAATTTCACCCAAACATGCCGCCAACAAAGTTATCCAAACTGCTCTCCAGTTTCCTTCTTAAACCTTTTGAAAAAAATAATTTTGTACGCCATGTGTGCTGGTCATATCTTGATACACCCAAACCGGCCTCTCGACTCAGCAATTTCATTCAAACCCAGACCGGCCATTACATTTTTCTATAAAATACACCTGCAACTAATATATTTTACTGATATATTTTTCCAGTTTGTCATGCCTGTAAACTGAAATTATTTACTCTCATTCAAGAACGTAACCAGAGGGGGGGGGGGCACATCCCCCCACCCCAAGTTGAAATGTGGGTGACAAGTTGAAAAGAGTGGTGGATAAGTTCGCTGGTCTCTCGTGCCAGAAGTCGCGGGATCGCGGATCCCCGGCTGAGAAAAGATATGGAGGTATCTGAACCCTCTCTGGCACCATCAGTTGCGGGGTTGATGATGTCACGGCGTGTCGTCCTATTGCATGGGGAAGTAAAATGGCTGTCCTCTGTACGGAGAGAGACAGACTCCACACAGGCTAAAGATCCAGTCGTAGAGCACAACAAATTGGAATTCTCTGCTCCTTTCGTTATCAGACTCGCTTCTAAATTTATTCGTTTTGGTTATTTTCTTCGTTTGCGTTTTGTTTTACACTGACCTCTAACATGCAATTTTAAAAATGTAGTTTACATGTATACCATACTTTTCCTTTGATTTAAGAACTTAACAAATTGGTGCTTGAGCCTAAAAATTCATAAAATTATAATTACGTGCTATCTATACTGCCATATGCGTACGGGAATTTTTATTTTCTGGGTGGGGTGGGGGAGGATGTGGAGCTCAGGTCCACTTCATCCGGAAGAATCCTGAGTGCCCGAAAAAATCCTGACTGCCCCCAAAAAATTATTTCACCCCCAAAACGTGTTTTGGAACAAATTGTGTCTGAAAGAGTCAACTTACAGTAAATAATGCGGTCCCACTTGATCTGACATTGTTGCGCTATGCCATAAAACCAGTCTCATCTTCATATAGTTCACCGCCTATCGTTAGATTCTGTAATGCAGTAAAACGGGCTATTTCTCTGCGTTGAAAAAGGTAACCTGTGGTTCGCTTATTCAACGCAATGCAATGTTGCATTCAACCCGGCTTGTGTGCGTATAGGCCTATCTTGCTTTCGGAACTTACAGGCTCCAAATTTACCAGATTCTCACATCGAAAGATTCACCTGACAAGCATAAAAAATGTATACGACTCATCAACTGAAGATACGAGCGTATACAACTGGGCGTATAAAAAAAATCGATAAGGTGACATTATATTTTGAACAGTTTTAGTAGCACCGAACCTCCTTCGTTGTTATGGTTGATAGTTTCTGGTGTGGAATTGAACGCCGAATCTGCCGATCTATGATTTTAACATGTTACATTTGTGCGAACATGTGAAAAACGATATTTGAAGGAGAAATTTGCCCGAGAAATTCATTTCCCGAGATGATCAGCAGATGTTTTTTCATACTACAAGAGTCGATTTTTCCATTAAGTTGTGTCGTTTCATTGTTAAATATTGTTTTATATAACATACTTACTGATTTTGTTTTCTTCGGTCATTCCTTTTATTAAAAAAATCTTGTTTTCGGTGATCTTGGATACGCTGCGACTGAAACTTTGAGATAAAAATAGAAATCTCTCGCCTCGCTTATCTCCACTTCCGGCTAAAGGTTTATACGGTTTATACCCTGTGAATATGTTTCTCTCTTCATGTAGTAAAATCCTGGCACTTCTCCAGAGCAGTTTAAAGCACACTGTATTAATGTCACTGGGAGCGCGATGACGGTGCGGCAACCGGTTCTCGTCAGATCACCGAAGTTTAGCAACGTCGAGCCCGGTTAGTCCTTGGATGGGTGACCATCTGAGCGATCGATTCGGACTCCCGCGTTGTGTCCTTGGGCAAGGCACTTAACCCCGATGGTCCACATGGGGGCACGATGACGCCGTGTCTAAGGCGTACTGCACGTCGATGGTGCGCATGTCTTCAACCAATCTAACCCTGCATGTGCTGCAGTGCGGAGTTACGATGTTGGGGAGTTTACAGCTGCTCGTCGTTGCTCATCGGCTCTCTCCGGGTACTCTGGCTTCCCCACCCGTAAAACTGTCACCGACACGATATGACCTTGGTTGTTAAAGTGTCATTAAACCTTAACCCTTTACCCAACGCAGACGATATCACAATTTATCAAAATTTATTATTTTAAATATCATTTTTTCAAATTTTTCAAAAAATTTCTACAAAACCATATCATGTGACCCCTCGTTGGAACGAGCTCGACGAGCTCGTTCCAACGAGGGGTCACATGATATGGTTTTGTTGAAGGTTTTTAAAAAATAATATTTTTTCAACTGCTGAATTTGCACATTACGCGGGCGATTCGTTGGGTAAAGGGTTAAGAAATAATAATAATATTATTATAAATGTCATTGACTACAAACCAATTTTCTGAGCTTGAACATTTTTGTGGTTTCATGTTGTCCACCAACTCATATCTATGCCCCTCAAACTGATCCTATAGGGGATGGCCAAGCATCTTTAGATATATGTCATAATAATAACACTTCGGCCGGCCGCTGATTTGTCGCGGTTATCGTATGAGAAGGCTTTGGTTACCCATGTTCTACCAACTGCCTCCCTATTCCCGCGCTTCTTCTCTCCTCCCAACACTCGGAGACGAACTGCTTGATGACATCCCTTGCCCCATTCTTCCCAATCTCTCCGATTAGTATATTAACCCTCTCCTTTGAGTCGCCCCCTAACCACATGTCCTTCATTCTCCCATCCCACTTCTCCATTATACTCCCCGTGAATCTTGTTCTTTTAGACTGGTATTTTGGGCATTCTATAAGAAAGTGTTCCAGGGTCTCCACCACGCCCACGTTACACATCTGGCACTCCTTTTCACTGTTTTTCCCAATTTTTCCCCTCAGCTCCAGGGACCGCGACCTCAGCTTGAACAACAGTGGCCCCCCAAAGGTGCCAAATAGACCTTTCCCAATCTCGGATCAAGGGGTCATAAGGGTTTTGTGATTATTTCCACTATGATCACAGAGTACAGTGATGCAACATATGTTAACTCATCATTTGTCAGTTATGAGATCTAGGATTTTAAAAATGATCGCCCTTGACGGCCATTTTGGAAGACACATTGTGGATAGAATCGAAAATTATTTTGCATTTATGATAATGATACCTTAAATTCTTATTATTCAGTCCATTACTGGTGCTCTGCTAATTCACAGTGCCGAGATTGTAGGCCGAAATGTCCGGTTTTCAGGCCTGTTTTTGGTGTTTTTGGAAACGTTTGGCAGAAAAAATAATTCTGGTAAACTTTTGCTTATTGTCAAGGCACAGATCAGTTGTCTATGTCCTTGCGAAATCTTAATGAAATCTGTAAGAGCGTTCTCGAAAATTCCGCTCCTGTAAAGTGTTGGAAAAAAGAAAGAAAAGGGGAAAAAATAATATTTTCCCCGTACAATAACAAATGTCTTTTCCTTTTAGGAAAAGCCAAATAATCCCTTACAATAAAAACGTCTTTTCGTTTTATGAAAAGCCAAATGATCAACTTTATTCTTCCCCATAAATAAATGTTATCACATCAAATAGCCCATAATGGAAATAGCATACGCCACACGCCTAATAAAACGTAACAACAAACGTCAACGTGACGTTGTAAGATTGTGAGTGCACTTGTTTCGTAAGTGGAATTCAACCATTCTTTTCTGATTTTGAAGTGTCATGTGATAAAAAACACATCATGTGATACAAAGAATCTCAAAGTCGTAACGATTTGATAAGAAATTTTATCTAACAATCATATAGATTTTGGCCTGAAAACCACGAGAAACAGTACGTATCCCATAATGTGTTCCGATTCCATATCACATAGATGACTCATTCTGATTCCGTATCAAATAGAAACTGAACAATTCAAAATTACACCAACCCGGTTCCCGAGGATGTACCTTCGTCACAAACTCGTAAATTCAAGCGGATCATCATAGGAAGTGACACTGAGATTGAACAATTTGACAACACAACTTTGACATTTGCGGTGATCGCGTTACTCATTGTTTGTCAGAGTGCACAACAATATAGTTCCATAAAATATGGGTTTGTTTTTTTTTTAACTTTTTCTCGCCAAACATTATGTCTCAAAACTGTATTAATAATTTAAGATTTAATCAGTTTATGTGACAGAAATGTTAGATAAATGAATTATCATGATAATGTGCATGTCCTGTGATTTGCATCAGATTCTCGGTGGTGTCCAAAAATGGGATCACAACTCGTCGGCAAAGCCGGCTCGTTGAGATCCCTTTTTGCACACGACCTCGAATCTGATACAAATCACAGGACATGCACATAATCATGATAATCCATATTGGGACTTCACTAAAATCGAACTAATCCTCGGCTCCGATCCACTTTAACCCTTTAACTAACGTAACGGCCAAAACCGGCCAGTGCTATTCTAAAACATCGCCAATTAATTTTCATTATTTTTTAATTTTTTTGTCTCTAAAACATAGGTTATGACCCCTCATTGGAACGAGCTCGTTCCAATGAGGGGTCATAACCTATATTTTTGAGACAAAAAATGAAAATAATAGTTATTCAAGAATTTTTTTTGCAATTGTCGTCTGCTTTTCATGTTAGGTAAAGGGTTAATGAACCCTGTTTAGAAATTCCACATGGAAATATGATCCTCTAAATTTCAAAAAGAAGAAAAATAACTTTATGTTTATTAGTTGAAAAATTGTGCAGTTGCATGCACGACAAGCTTGCTAAGTGAAAGTACAACTATTCTTACTTTAAAAGTTAATTACACCTAAACCTCTACTTCAGATCCGAAAGTAAGTACAGAAAAGCCAGAGTTCTACAAGTACATCTATACTCTTTTTGTTAGGTGGGTTAAGTGAGGACTGTCTTGCAGAACTTACAGACCGGGACAATAATTCTTTGTACACCTGCAAAAACAAGACGTCATCTGCAAGCTTTAATATACTACTTAAAGTTTGCTAAGCACCACATATTTGACACATCATTGTGAAATTTCTTGTGACATTTGCGATATTTTTGGTGGATATGATTGAGGAATGTATTGAGATGGTCCCCGGTGTTTACATTAGCTCTCTTGACAGGCAGACTTTTCGTGACAGTCATGAAAAGCATATACACCTTGATTTCCATGATGTTTTCGTGTACTGTCTACATGTACATGACATGTGCAGGGTATTCAATCTTCATTTCAACACAAACCCTTGTGATTTAATGCTTGAATACGGGGAATGCAAATGTAAGAAGACATTTGCCTGAAGGAGAAATGTGGCGGGCTGTTGGGATGGTGGAGCAAGGGGCTACGCATCGTCAGGTTGGTGAAACCCTTTGTGTGCCCCATACGCTGATCACCAGGGGCTGAGCAAGATTTCAGCAGTATGGCACACCAGTAAGACGACATGGTGGTGGCAGAGACAGGGCAACATGTGCAGCTGAAGACCAGTTTTTGATCATTCAGGCCCGTAGAAACCGGCATCCGGGGTAAATGTTTCGAAGCAGACTATCCGGTCAAGGTTGCACGAAAGGGGTCCCCGATCGAGAAGACCATGTATTCGCATTCCGCTGTCTCAGAACCACTGCTAGGCACGATAGGACCATGTTGGATGTACCAGAGAAGATTGGCGACCTGTCCTTTTCCCAGATGAGTCAAGGTACTGCCTAGACCACACAGATAGGCGTTCTAGGGTAGGGAGAAGACCAGGAGAGCAGCCATGCAGCCATCATTGCTGAGCATGACCGCTATGGTGGAGGGTCAATCATGGTCTGGGGCGGCATCAGCAGGGATGGACGTACAGGGCTCTGTGTCCTTGAACGTGGTACTTTGACTACACAGCGGTATATTGATGAGATCCTGGATGTCCACGTCAGATTATATGCAGGTGCAGTGGGTGATAGATTCATTCTGATGAACGATAATGCCAGTCCTCATGTTGCCCATGCTGTCGGGGAGTACCGACAGAGGGAGGGGATTGAGCGTATGGACTGTCCAGCAAGATCGCCTGACCTCAATCCAATCGAACATGTCTGGAATGTGTTGCAGCTTGTAATTTCAGCCCGCCCAGTCCAGCTAAGAAGTGTCCAGTAGCTTGGTGCCATGCTGGTCCATGAATGGAACAACATCCCACAAAGGACCACCAGGAACCTGATTGGGAGCATAAGAAGGCGTTGACAAGCTGTAATTAACAATAATGGGTCTCATGCTCGATATTGAACCCATACCAGTTCGCTCCGACAACTTTTTGGCAAATTTGAAAAATTTCCTCTTTTACCAATAATATCCATTTTCCATGGTTATCGTATTCAAAAGCTAAACAATAATGTCAAACACAAATAAAATCTTAATTTCTGCACTTAAATCATTAAAGATATAATTAAATAAAAAATATATACATTTTTCATTACAATATTTCAACTAAAACGTAAAACAGGTAGTTGGATATACTTGATGCTTAGCAAACTTTGAGTGGTATATTAATGGATAGGACAGCGTCTGTATTATATGTCATACACGATAATATAATGATCACACAGAAGGTTACAGAGCATCAATAGATGGTGAAAACGGCGTTTTCTTATTTTTGAAAGGGGTTCAAACAGATAATAAGAGTCAAACGTTTAAACTGATTAGAACATGTCTGAACTTTGTGAAGTGATACGAACATCGGTGATAGAAGTTCGCTAACATTTCGTAATTTCAATTTTTAATGCAATTCCCATACACTTAGTGTTAATTTTATCGACAGCTTCGGAAACTTAAGGGGAGTAACTTTCCCGTAAATCTCTTCTAATTACGACAATGGTCAGCCATGCATCATTTTCAGTACAGTCACAGAGGACTGGTTGTAATCCACGCGTATGCAGTGATGTCCACACACACGAGTTTACCAGGTAATAAAAACCATCATCAGCAAAAATTTAATTAATGAAGCACCGGGTTTTACCCGGTGCTTCATTAATTAAATTTTTTATGATTATTCCTATAATTAGTGTTTGGAATCTAATAATTTGCGACTGTGGAAATATTGCCCGCTCGTGGAAAGTGACCAGTCTATGGTGAACATACTGTGCTGCTGGGGAATCGTCATAGTCAATCAAACGGTGGAAAATAAGTTTTGTTCATTGGTCTTGGAAAGAAAGTTGGGAATTCTTTGTTATGTTTTGTTGTGATGACGTATTTCCCTTTCTCAAGTCGTATAAATAGAAGCGAACACATAATTATATATGGGCATTTTTCCAAGAAAGTAAATATTTGGGAACTCCGAAATCTCAAAAATAATTTTCAGTTGAGAGGGCATTGTGCACGGTTATTTTGATCGAGAGTATGCGACAGAACAGCAAAAACTAAAATGCCATCTTAACCTATCATAGACCCAACCCAATCACTACCAAGGCTCGTGTACCGGTGTTGGGTGCTCTCCTGTTACTGCACTTGTTCTCTGCCTAAACGTATGATGTTTCGCAATATTTAGGTCTAAGTTGATGTTTTCAGAACAAATCAACCATTGCTAGTCCATAAAGTTGATATTTCTCCAATCATGCCTTGTAATTAGTGAACTGTGCTAGTATTCTCGAAAAATTATGAAATTTTCCTGCTTCAGTAGCACGATTTTCTCAGCCTGGGAAAATTCATACTATTAAACATTATTGCAATTGTGTTGAATGGCATGGTGGTTACCCCAGATTCACATCAAAGTTGAGACACCCCCAACTGAATTTTTTTATTACAGGACAGAAAAAGTGGAGGGTAACGGTTGGAACATTCTGGTCCGTGGTCGGGCTTCTCTTACATCCAAAACGCATTCTTCAGGACACGATGCACACTCATTTTAGCAGAGAAGACAAGCAGTTCATGCAAATACTTTTGTCGATAGACAGAACACTGGAACAGTTCCACTTTCTACACAAAATAATATCTTAGGCTATCCCTGCTATCAATAGTATTATTTAATAAATATAGCATGGCTTTGAGTTGACTATGCCAAAATAGTGGTCCTCGAGGAGAGGATAGTCCCGACGCGTAGCGGAGGGACTATTCTCTCCTCGAGGACCACTATTTTGGCATAGTCAACGAAAAGTCATGTTATATTTATTATATTAGATGTGTGTGTGTGTGTGGGGGGGGGGTTCTCCATCGGTCATATATGCACGATAATATTCTTATTCACAGCCAAAGAGAAAAGAAAATGGTTCAGGGTTTAAACAGGTAAACTAAGTTAAGTCTGCCACTCATAGTTCTGGGATAGAGAGGTAGAGAACCAAAACCCCAAGAAACACAATACCATTATTCCATTAACCCCCTCCCTGCCCCCAACACTACTACAAACATCACTTTCGATACACATATTTTTATTTCTCCAAACTAAATGTAATAATAGTAGGTGATAATTGCGGATTCCAGGACACGTTGTACATGTACCGTACACGTACACGTACATGGTGCGTTTGCTCTCATAGGATTCAGTGTTAAATCGCGTTCACGTTCTCAAAAAATGTCGTTTTTTCATGGTGTCCCAGAATCCGCAATTGTTTTGAGGCTCACAGATCGCACTTTTCACGTTCAAATACCCGATGGCGAACGCGTAGATTCAACACGTCGCTCAAAAAAGTGAAATGTGTACGAAATTGTACATGTACATTTTCTTAAAAAAATGTTTTCGACGTTCCCATCGTGGATTAGACCATCGATCCATCGTTGGTGAACGCGAACAAAAAAACGTTTTGCGACTTCTAGGACAGCATCAAAAAGGTGGTTTGCGGATTCTGGGACAGTGTCCCAGAATCCGCAAACCGTTTTTGAGGCTCACAATAGAGTCGACTATAAGATTGAAAATTCGATCAATTCTATTATAATAGACACTCATGTTTTTGTTTCGGTGTGAATGAAAGGTTTTCGTTCAAAAGAGTCGACTATAAAATTGAATCTGTTATAACAGACATTCATGTTTTGTTTCGGTGTGAATGAAAGGTTTCCATTTCAAACGGATGACATTGAAAAAAAAATAAAAAATTGAGTTTTAGAAAATTAGAAATCGATGGGAAAATCGTTTGTTTACGTTTTGTCACTGCGAATTTTGTGAAATAAATCTTAATAAAACACTTTGTAGAATTTGTTTCGTTCAAATAAAAATAGTAAGGAAATAAAAAAAAGTGATTGATATATATAGGAGAGAAAAAAAATATAAATAAATAGTTATTTAAAAAAAATAAATATATAAAATCGAATAGATAATAAAAAATACGTAAATCATGAATGCTTCCCAGACTATTAGAGCAAGGTTTCTTTTAAAAATGCTGATGAGAGCCTACGCATTCTGCGTGAACGAACAACTATGTCGCCTCTTGTTAGAACGATGCATCGGATGTCGGGATCACCTAGACTTCGATCATGAGAATCATGCGTATCTGACGATGGAAAGGGAAGATATGGTCGTCAAGTATTTCGAACCGGCGTTCGAACACGTTCAAATCGACGAAGTGATCACGTTTTGGAAGAGATTACTCTTCTGTAAGGATCGAGACAAGCCCACAGTTTCGGAAGAAGTGAATTTGGCGTGTAGAAGTCTGACATTAGAAGACAAGGGATGCATCATGAAATTATTGTTCAATGAAGCATATGTCTAAGTTTTCTCGTTGATATAAATAAGGGAGAATAGAAAATAAAAATAAATACACACATAAATTTTTTATCTAATATTAGAAAGAAAGATAAAACACAAAAATGAGAACCAGAAATAAATTGTGTCCGATGTTAGATGACGACGAGGATGAGAAGCCGAACGGCGTTTTGCCGACGGCACCGTCGCGAGAAGAAAAAGAAAGAGGAGAGAGGTATCGCATCGATCAAATCAGTAGAATCCAATCGTATCTAACTCAAGAGAGAGATTCTCGTCATTCTCTCAAGAAGAAGTATTCGCATTTCGTGAAATTCATCAACGTGATTGACATGACACTCATCACGATTTCCATGGGTTTACACGCAGCCGGCATCGGATTGTTGTCGACCGCAGTCGGTATTCCGATCATGTTAACCATAGAAGGAGTGGCTCTCGGCGCTGGATGGTTTAGCATGCTCGGAAACTTTTTGAGTAGGAAATTATATCTGAAGGCAAGGAAACATGACAAGATTTGCGTCTTGGCCGACTCCAAGATCGACACGATATCCAAAATGATCTCGATGGCGTTGAAAGACGGTAGGATATCGGACGGAGAATACTTCATGATATTGGGTGAGAAAACTAAATATGAAGCCATGAAAGAAGCTGTGAGAATCAAGACTAGTCAGATCATCAAGGAAGAGATGAAGGATTCTCTCGTGGAAAAGGGGAGGAAAGAGGCCAGGGAGGAATTCAGTAAGATGATAGAACTCAAGAGCAGCGATTGAAAAAAAATATATATATATATGATAAGAACAGAATTTTTAAAAAAAGAAATATTAAATTTATATATAAAATAAAAACGAAATTAATTTAAATAACTCTCAAAAAATGTATTGCGTAAAGTGTAAGAGAGTTGCCGAGACGAGTAATTCTCAAGAAGTATGAACTAAAAACGACAGATAGGTGCTTCGTGGAATTTGCGACGTGTGTGGTTCTATCAAGACTCGATTTGTCAAAAAAAGAACGCGAGCAAAGGTAAAGGCATCGTGAATAAAATGATCAATAATCTACCTTTTGAAATGCATCTGCCTGGTCACAGTTTCACGGGACCTGGAACGAAATTGAACAAGAGACTCAATGCCGATTTGACTCCTAAATCTTGGAGCAAACCTGTGAATAGGGTGGACGCAGCCGCGTATGATCATGATCTATGCTACGCCGGACATCCCGACACCAAGACTCGCAACGATGTCTGCGATAAAAACATGTTGGGGAAATTGAGAGGTATATCAAATCTGACCAGGAGAGAGAAGATAGAATGTTCGCTGGTCGGCAATTTGATCGGTGCGAAATGTCGATTCGGATGGGGCGTTCCAAAAAAAAAGCACATCTGAAAAGAAGAAGAAACGATTATTGACGAGCAAATTGGCCGAGGAGTTACACAAACCCATCGTGCGTACATTTCGAAAGAGAAGGGTGTTCGTGAAGGGTTTGGATGATATTTGGTCTGCCGACTTGGTCGACATGAGATCGTTTTCGAGGTGGAACGAGGGTGTCAAATATCTATTGACGGTCATCGACGTGTTTGCCAAATACGGTTGGATCAGAGCTTTGAAGAATAAATTGGGACCTTGTGTCGCCGAGGCTCTGAAGAGCGTGTTCGACTAGTCTTCTCGAACACTGAATAAATTGTGGGTGGATAAGGGAAAGGAATTCTACAACAAGCACGTTCATCGATTGGTCGACCTCTACTCGATCGAAAATGAAGAGAAAGCCAGCGTGGTGGAACGTTGGAATCGAACGATGAAGGAAAAGATGCATAGATACTTCACGGCAAATTCGACCAAGAAATACATGTACGCTCTGAACGGTCTGGTCAAAGATTACAACAACACGCGACACAGATCGATCAAGATGATTCCCGTGGAAGCTAGCGATCCTCGAAACGAAAAACGGGTCTACGCGAATCTATATCCTGAGAGATCTAAGATCAGGAAGAAGTCTAGAATGCCGAAATTTGCAGTCGGTGATCGAGTGAGAATCTACGCTTACAAGAAGCACTTCGAAAAGGGTTATACTCCTCGATGGACCTCAGAAATCTTCATGATAATTAAAATATTTCACATCGATCCGGTGACTTACGAAATCGAAGCTTTGGATGGAGAAGAGATTATCGGAAAGTTTTACGAACAACAATTGCAGAAGACGAAGTTTTGATAAAGAAAACAATATTTTTTTATTTACTCTCTTTAACATTTTCTTGTTTACACATATATATATAGGAGAGAAAAATAATAATAAAAAAAATAATTAAAACTATTTTTAGATAAAAAAGCAAGCTAATTAATAAACAAAAAAACAAAAACCCTTCAAAAATGGCAAATATACTAGATATAGCACAAAGCATAGTGAAAGATGAAAGTATTCAAGAATATGAGGTTCACGAATACGAACCGGTAACCAGAACGAGTTTGAACAATGCGGGATAGATAAGAATCAACATCGAAACTCAAGATCTATTTGTCCATCCTAGCGAGAGTTACATAGTGGTGCAGGGACGTCTCACCAAGGAAGATGGGAGCGACTATGCTGACAACGACACGGTTACTCCAGCCAATAATGGCATCATGCATCTATTCAGTAATATAAAATACATGCTATCCGGACAAGAGATAGAATCTGTGTTTCATCCCGGTCAGGCCACCACGATGTTTGGACTCTTGACGTAACCGGATGATTTTTCAAAATCCAGAGGACTTAATCAATTGTGGGTGAAAGACACCATCGGCCCTGCTAATGCCGGCGCCGCTGCGAAATTCGACTACATCGTCAAGACGTCCAGACCTAAAGGAACATTTTCGTTCAGGATACCTTTGAAAGACATTCGCGGATGATTACAACAATATCATATACGGATTCAAACACAATCTGACGTTAATTCGAAAGGGAAATGATAACGGGATAGTGAGACTCCCCGCGACAGACGCGGGTAACATAACTCTACACAAGATATCGTGGTTCGTTCTGCACGTGGAGCCTTCATTTGTGGAAAAAGCACGTCTCTACAAGATCATAGAATCCAAGAGTAAATTACCCATGGGATTTAGAATGAGACAGTGCGACACGGCTAGCATTCCACTCTCCATGAATCACTTCGATTGGAGATTGATGGTGAAATCCGCTTCTGAGAGACCGCGTTTCATCATGGTTGCATTTCAGACCGATAGGGATGGGTCTCAGGAAAAGAATGCATCGCAGTTCGATCACTACAATTTGAGAAACATGCAAGTGTTTCTGAACGCCATGAGATATCCAGCAATCGATTACAATGCGTCATTTGACAAGTACGATTTCTGCAGACTGTACGGTGACGCGGCTGATTTTAGAAAGAAGTATCATGGTCTAGACGAATTGATGAGCAACCCTAACATATCTCCCGGTGAATACAAGTCGATGTATCCCATGTTCGTATTCGACGTCAGTAAACAGAGTGAACGACTCAAGAGTAGCGTCTTAGACATTCAGATCAAGATGCAATTCGATAGGAATGTGCCAAGAAAAACCGAATCCTTCGCTCTGGTCCTGTCAGACAGAGAATTACAATTCGAATCGGTTGGAAATAAGATGTCGATCATTCGATGAGAGACGTGTGTGAAAAAAATTAAAAACAAATAAAAAAAGTAATGAGTAATTATTAAAAACAAAAAAAAACAAAAAAAAAAAATAAAAGGAATGAGATCTAGAGAGATTGAACATCTTTCTAAATCTCATTACTTTTTTTTGTTTTTAATAATCACACATTATTTTTTTTAATTAATTATTTCCACGCATTCACTGTTTGTTCAAAGGATCTAGTTCGATCAGTAGACTCAACACGGAAGTGACGCCTTCGGGATTATTGGTTTTCGTAACAAAATTAATCCTGTCTCCGGCGTTCACTTTGAGAGGCGTGCCGAACGTGCTAACATTCGCGTGTTGATTCTCAGTCTTTTCAACGCTGTATTTCTTATTGCTCTCTACTCCATTCACCATGAGATTGACGACCACTCTGTTATTCAAATCCGAGGAAGCCAGACTCATTCCAATGATTTCACCTCCTAACGGCATAGGATATCCCACCTGATCATGTTTTGATCCGCTACCTCCGTTTCCAAAAGACCACTCGGTTTTTCCCTCCTCTAACGTGCCGGCCTCCTCAGCCCACACGGTGATCAAATGTCTAGCGTATTTGACTCTTTCCACCACCGAAATCAGGGTGCAGGCATCCGTCATGTTCACGGGATCCGGTAGATTCGTGAGCGCGTGTCCACCCATGTCTAGTTTACCTTCCATGATGTCGCCCTTTCTCCAGACTGAGTTGTCATCCACGTACTTCCTGTTGACTGCACTGGAATCGAATTCGGGATCGTGATCGAGACTGAATAAATTCTCACCGTTCATGTTGATACCACCCTCCATGGTTCCGCCAGATTGTTTGTTCATCGTCCACTTGCAATTCTACGTATTCTTGTGATCGTATCATGGCAGAATCTACGTAGCCCTTGTTGACTGTGGTTGAGTCTGCATCCGTTCGTCGACTAATTTCATCCCGTAATAGACGTATTGTTTCAAATTCTCACTGTAGACGATGTAGTTACGTTTGTTAAATAAATTGGGAATGAGTTTTTCCTCGTCTCCTTCATTCGGTTCCATTCGTTCGGGAGCCAGCGGATAATCGTTGCGTAGATCGTGTAATTCTTCCGGCTAGTTCAAATCGACTTCTAAAATGCAAGGATAGTCTCTAAATTTTTGCATCTCTTCCGGTTCCGTTACCCATTCAAAATTTCCAATCGGTAAAGGATGACTCATAGCCCAACCGTACAGATTATTAGTGTCCCAATACTGTATGTATTTATTCAAATCGAAACCTTCTTTCATGTAGGGATTGTTAGCTTCAGAATATCTTTGGGAGATCATCGAGACACCACCTCTCATAGCCCTTTCGAACATGAGCAACATGTCCACATCAGATAATAATTCCAATTGGACTTCGGTGGTCTTCAACAGAGCGTCCCACGCCAGACCAGGTGCTGTGAAATACCAAGCTGGATCCAGATCGTAATTTCGATGACAGACATCTCGAAAATTTTTGAACACGTCTGCCAAGAGCAGAACGTCAGGCTTCAGATAGAGATCATGATAATCTCTCATGATTTTCATATCTAATGATTTCCACACGTTTTTGGCGTGTTCGTAATTCTCATCGGAAATGTCGGATTTGTATAATTTCAAACAAAATCTTCTTTCGAAGGTAGTGCGGTGTCGTCGAATCTCTTTAGATCACTCATGTAATCATAAGGATAGTCTCCTTTCCTCAACATGACGTCTACTCATTCTCCGAAATGTTTGCTTGTGATTTGAAATTTATCCTTGCTCATGTTATTGACTAATGTTTCCAGAGCGGTTGACATGAATTTAAAACTGTCGATGAAACGTATGCCTCTGCGAATGAATTTCGTTTTTTCTTCCAACGTCTCTCCATCGATTACTCTTTTCTTCTCCATGAGCTTCCATTTCGTGAAGGAAATGTATCTTTCTTCGCTGTTCGCGATGCAATTTAATTCTTCGTGGGAGCTGCCGAGATTTTTCACGAACAGATGACTGTCGTAAGAGAGATTGTGAAATATCACCGTATAGAAAACGGCGTCTCGATATTTTAAATTACACTTGCTGTGAGCCGGACCACGATACAGACCCATGTAATGAACGTGGTCTCTGACCTTCTTATTTATCTCCGAATTCTCGTCAAACAATTGTCTGCATATGTGACATTCAGTGGCTCTGTTATTTTCATCCTGCTGCTCTCGCGTGCTGATCATTTTCGCCGGAGTTTTGAATTTATCGTATAACATTTGAATTTTCGATTCTATCTCTTCCACAAACCTTTGAGCCACGTCGTCGTCTTCGCACTGTTTTGTGTAGGTGAAGGGACCCATGTCGTGTTGCGAGTCGAAAGCGCATTTCACGTAACTGCAATAACCTGAAGGCATGTCTTTTTGATATCTTTCAATGTAACTTTGAAGAGCATTGGGTAGGCAGGAACTCATTTTCACGGTGAAGCATTCGAAATCGGCATACACGACGAATGGTACTTTTAACCTTCTATTGCGATTTTCAAACTTCGCGATGGTGTTGGGTTTGGGCATTTCGACAATGACACCTTGATTTTCGTTGCAATATTCCTGATGTTTCTCTAACGATTTTTCGCTGTGAAATGCGTTCATGCAGTTGCAACATAAACATATCTTTCCTTTATGTTTATTATTTTGTTTCGACAGTAATCGGCTCGGATTTTTAACCCAACAATAATGATGATTGTCACCATTCGAAATCAATAATAAAATAATCATCTTTTCTCTTTCGAGATACGAAGTCTGTCTGAGAGGATAGATCTTCGTTTTTCATCGTCGTATCCCAAGACGTTCACCGCTACGGTGGGATTTTGAGCCTCAAAACGTTTGATGTGTTTTAACTGCGTTGGAAAAGTCACTCCAGAAGTCTCCTCGAAATGAAAAACTCTCTCAGGATGGATTTTGACAGGGTATAAAGTGGAGGTGACTGCCCATTTAAAACACTGATCATCTTTATTTCTCACGTTGATCACAGCATTTTTTTTAGCTAAGAAATATGGTAATTCCACGTAGGAAGATCCTTTCAACGAATCGTTTTAATTATATGAATTTCGAGTTTCAACACCTCATCGAACGTCCAATTACTACCTTCATGTTGATAATTCGCGAGAGACGTCAACATCTTGTCTTTCATCTTTTTGAAAACGTCCAATAAATCTGAACCTCAAAATATGGGTTCAATGTTAGATCTGAAAAATGCATTTGTCACAATGCTCTCGCCAGACTTCACGTCGATTTTATTCATCATGCAATGGAGTATCATCTTAATTTTTTGTCCCACTTTCATGTGTTCGTGAAACAAATCCAATACTTTTTTCTTCACCCGTTCCATGAACAATTTCAGATTGATTTTCTTGAACAAGGGAACCACGTCGAAAGTTTTAAAAAATGCCTTTGATCGCACTCTCCCATTCTAAGACTTCGATTGGAATAGTTCCATGACGAGTCATGCTACATATTCTTCTCCTTTCCCTTCGTCGATTGCTCGTCGAATTTCGCTCGATATATCTCGTTTGTCTAGATTCTGAAATGCATCACTCGTATTCGTTTTAGTTTTTTTTTTCTTTTCTTTTGAAACTTGAAGTTCTTCAATGGCTTTTCGTTTAGTCGTCTTCTTATTTTTCACAACCAATGCATTTTTTGACTGTTTAAGTTTATCCACTTCCGATCTTTCGATTTTTTTCTTTCCATCGTTTCACAAACGATATTCCTGTATGACTTCAATTTTTTTTTATTTAGTTCTATGATTTCTGAAATGTGGAATTTTTAATAGTTTACAAATCTCGTTTAACTGAGGTGTGGTTTTCTCATTTAAATTTTCCATTTTTTTATTTGTTTGCTCCATTTGTAAGAATATTTTTTTTTTTTTTGAATTTTGTATTTAATAATTTGTTAAAAAGTTTTAAAATTGTTTTTATATATATATGTTTTAATTCCTTCAAAAAAATTGTTCTTTTAATGAAATTAATAATTTTTTTATGTTCCTTAACGTGAAAAAAATTGAATTAATATGAGAAAAAAAGGATGTTAAAATTTAACTTTTTATTGTTATATATAAAGAGAAAAAACACATTTACAAAAAAAAATTTTCACATTAAAGAAGATTAAAATTAAAAAAAAACTTTTTTATATATATATATAAAGAGTAAAAAAAACAAAACTTTTTTAACAAATTATTAAATACAAAATTTAAAATATACATTATTTGCAAGAATTCATAAAACAAAAAACCAAATAATCGATCATGACAACAACACCTAAAAGATGCGAATTGAAATTGAAACGAGTCAAACGTGTAAGAAATTCGGTTTTAAAATCTATAGATTACAACGACACGACTCCATCGAATTGAACGAGGTCGAGATGAAGGGCTTAGAGCACAAATACGACAAATATAACATGCCTTTGAAATTGGACGAAGCCATGCTCGATTTGTTTTACGACTACCAAAACAATCTACAGAAAATCGTCATCGCCAAAGATAGAGAATTTGACAAGGATGATTTGTCATTGTCCTATGGAAGTTACATATATCCAAAAATCTCACTCGAACTCGTAGACAAATTGGGTGGTGAGAGCGCATTCACTGATGTAAATAAACTCAAAAAAGTAAAGATAAACATTCAACACATTTTCGAAAAAGGAGAAAACACGAGTGTCAACATGCTAATAACGGACTTGGAAATATAAACAATAGAGAGATTGATTTTTTAGCAAAGAAGAAGGAAAAAAAAGTAATGAGATCTAAAGAGGTTGATCATCTCTAGATCTCATTACTTTTTTTTTGTTTTTTTTTTTGTTTTTGTTTTCCTTCTTCACTATTGCCCATATATTATAATAACATTTCCTTTTTTCTCAAATTTCAGCATCGATTCTTCTTTTCTTTTTTTTGTGATATGTTACATTTTTTTTATAAGAACACATTTGTTTATCCGAATCATAATTATGAACGAATGTTGAGCATCTCTCGGTAACACTCGCATCATTACCATTCTCTTTAGAAGGTAGTGGTGACGGTGGAAAACGTCTCATTCTTTTAAATTTCACTGCCTATCCCGATCTTTATTTAACTCTTTTATCAGTTCTTTCCTAAGATATCCATCATTAGCGTCTAATCGTTTTTCCACATCTTTTTCGCACTCTATCTCGCGATATTCATCATTATCGTCTCATTGTTTTTCCACCTTTTTATCCATTTTATATTATTTTATACTTTCTATGATTTATATTTTATATTTTATATGATTATATAATTTTACATTATAATAACATACTCAAAATCGGTATATTCTTAAGTGGCGAATTCTCACCAAACAACAAACCCTTGCCGAGTCGCTCAACGTTCCATCCACTCTTTAGATAGAGACCATTTCCACTCAAAGAGTTGTCACCTCTAACAGGTTCTAGATACAATCCTTTACCGCTGTCGTCTACGTGGATGCGACACACGGCTCCTCCCTTCTTCAAAAACAGTTCGCTGCCACCCATTAATTTCTCAACTGCCTAACTCGCGAGTCCTGATAGAGCTCCCACGCTGAGAGTCTTTCCAAGAAAGGGTAATGCTTTTGCGGCAAAGGGTAATGCTTTTGTAGCGATTCCTAAATTGTATCTCAATTGAGCAGGACTCAATCTCACCATCAACCCTCTTCCATCACGAATCGCTTTCTCCATCCTTTTGATTTGACTTCTGGTCCAGGCGATCGAATCCTGACTGCCACTCGTCCGATCTTCATGAGTGAATTTGAATCTCACCGCCTCGCCTCGTTAAAGCTCTCTTATGTTTCTTCCTCTGTCCTGCAGATATGTTCACGTTTTTAACCACGTATTGTGTCATAATTCTTTTTTTTTAAATATATTTTCTTCAATTGCTTTTTTTTTTGTTTTAATGATAATTATATATATTAAATAATTTTTTTTGTAAATTAGTATTGCGTTTATTTTATTTTGTTATTTAGATATACACAATATTTTTTTTTTTTGCTTTTATATTTCTCTTATGTGAAATCGTATCGTCACCCTCTCTCCGCGAAGATCTAACAGTTCACCATTTTGATCCGTCAACGTGGTTTTGAGACTATACAACGTGTCTAAAATCACTGGTAAATAAACTAAATTTCGAGGTCGTTCCATGATCTTATAACCCGACGACACATTTGGAAAGAAGGAATAGATCGTCGGTTGAGCGCTACCATTCATGTAGCTTCCAGCAATCACATCCACGTTAACCAGAATGCTATTGACTGCGAGAATGTCGACCGTACTTTCAGATGCCGCATGGCTTCGATACATCTTTCGATCATATCCCAGCATCTTGCCTATAGAATCGTCCGTGTTGAAATCCACTCGAAAATTATCTTCCAAATCCAACATCGTCTGTAAGGTATTAGGGTTGGGAGCGAGTCTGATCTTGTTGCTTCCCTTTCCATCCGTCTTCATTCGCGTCTGAATGTAATTGTTCAAATCGTCTATGTCGTAACTTCCTTTGGGAATTCGAATCTCCAACCAATCCACTCCGTCAGAATACTCAAACGAGTTATTCTTTTTGGTGACGTTGGGAAAGGAATAATAAGTCTCCAGATTCACCAAAGCCATCTTGTATCTTTTCTCTCTATTCAATTCGATGGAAGGTTCGAATTTCGTCGCAAATTGAGTCGAAGAGCCACTTACCACGATTTGAATGGATTGTTTTGAAGCCGTATTCTCGGCTATCCGTTCTAACAATTCTCCTTGTTCGAACATTATATTTTAATTTTTTATTTTATTTTTTTTATGATTTATTATTTTCTAATTTTATTTTCGCTCTCTGTCTTATTATCATCAGAAACATAAAACTTGTCGAATCTGCACCGATATTTTCCGCGATTAAATTCGCTAGTCAAATCAATCCTGACGAAATTGTAAAGTCCTCCAACCCAAACCCTCTTGCAGAATCTCCTGAATTCTGCCACGCTCATGTCGTTTGTGACGTGATCGCTGTAGATGTGATTGAGATTCTTGAGATCTTGGCGAAAGAGACATAGAAAATTAGCGTTCTCCCTTATCATCTGTCTGGGCAATCGAAAATAATTCTGCGACAGGTAGAAACAGTCCACGTTGCTGTGACGACCCCTAACGTAATACGATTCGCATCAGTTCTGTCTCTTCAAAAGCAGATCGTCAAAAATCATGAGATTCTTATCTTCCGATTTCAATTCTCTAGGATCCGTAACGTCGCTAGCGTTCTCATAAAATCGACACCCGACGTTCGAAGATGCATTTCTCTTCATCAATTCCATCGCCGCACCGTCCAAAATGGTCGAAAGAGAAGCTTCACTTTTGTCGAATTCCTCCCTACTGTCAAAGATTCTGGCTATGACGTCCTTAGGCAATCTACGATCCATGCACTCTCGAAGCAATCTGTATTCGGGTTGAAACAAGCTCTTGCCAAACACAAACAATCTGTCATAATCCAACCAGTCGGGTCGGGACAACAGATTCATCAACAGATTGGTCTTTCCACAATTCGATTTTCCCACTATCAAGCCTCTTATGCTTTTAGGAAAGAACTCATTATTCGACCTCTTATTCGCGGCGTCATTCCAAGACATATCATTAATGTTCATCTTTGTTTATTTTTTTTTTTTTTTGTTATTTTAGATTTTTTCAAACACAATTTATGTTTTATCAAACTCAGTTTTAATATTATTATTTATTTATATTACACCATCGCGAGTTCTCTTCAATCCAGATCCACTCGTTATTTTGGCTAAATCTTGTATGTGTACCACAGCATCCTTAAAATCTTTCCAACTTTTTGGTGTTCACTCTAACGTAGCTCACTTCGCCGGTGGACTGATCAACTTATCGATCAACGTGTCGGCTGCCCTCTTGCCAGCCACAGAACCTATCCTACCACTGGCTTTGGGAGCGGCTTTCTTACCAGCATCCAAAGCCATCTTCTTACCAACCTCAAACGCGGTCGTTGCGAGTTTTCTACCTGCATCACTCGTGAATGCTCGCATTATAGAATCGACGATGCCAGAACCACCTTGAACGTAAGTTCTAATGTATCCCCTGTTCTTTATCACCAACATATTTTTATTTTATAATATATATTTTATTTTCACTGGTAAATCGTTTGTTGTTTAAATACTTTTATTATTCTAGTGTAAAATTTACTGTTTTTATTTTATATATTTTGTTTGTTTGTTTCTCTCTACTTATTATATACATCAATCCTTCAATTTGTTCATCAGCCTTTTATAATGGTTTTTATTCAAAACCTTCTGTCTTAACAATTCGTCGCATATACTAACTATTTCATTATCTAATCCTGTGTTACCAGCACGTCTACTTGCCATCAACAAACTCAATCTTTGAGACAGAGCGTCAGAATCGCTCGGAAGAAAAGTGGTTTTCACCCCTTTGCCAGTCACTTCTTATTCATATCCCATATGGGTTTCACCACTTTCGTCCACTTGTAACCTCTGTTGGCTTTGGGTCTCGTCTCTCTGGCATCGTTATTTCTCTTCATGGCGTGGGTCTGAACCAGAATGTCACCGTAATTGTTGAAATCCTGTTCCGTGTAATCACTAGGCTTGTCGAAAAGGAGCAATTTGCGCAGTCCATCAGTTATTTTATACTTATTCGAACCGACGATTAAATTATCATCATCCATTTCCACTTCTGTGTCGCCCTCAAAAGTTCTACCGTCTGAATCCTTATAAATTCCATACAACAGATCTCTCTTACCACCATCCTCGGACGACGCGACGCTATCAGTGGTGATAGTCGAAGCTGTATCGTCGCTCTCGCTCACATCGGTTTCGATTCTCATGGGAACAGAATCCAGTGTAGATTGAAAAGAATACTGTTTTGTAAAACTACCAGGCAACGAACCCATTCTCAAAGAACTCTCTTTTATGGGTCTCAATTCTTCAACTATCTCCTTCCTGCTTCGTTCCTGAACCTCCGTCATGGGTTTAAATATTTTTGTGGCTTCGCGTCTAAGTTCAATCTCTCCAAAACGTTTGCTTCTGTCAGCCGATTGAATGCTCTTTTTTGGCACATTCATATTCGTTTAAAAGCTGATCTCGGCGTTTGGCATCCATCTGTAAAAACATTTTTTTCGTTTTTACATTATTAATATTTCCTTTGAGTATGCTAATGTGAGTTATTTATTATTTTCAAAATTAAATGTATAATTATTTTTATGTTTTAAGTAAACAAAAATCTTCTGTCTTTAATACAATAACTAAAACCAGTTGAGAAAAAACATTTTACAAAATGAAACCTCGATAAATAGTTAAAAAATATTAAAATAACATCCGTTTCAAACGTGTTAAAAATCAGAAAGAACATGAATAATTAAAATCTCGAATAAAAACATGTCAGTAAATGTAATGCTTTTCAAAAAAAATAACATCAATTAATGTTTTGAACTGTTTCCACTTTCATCCATAGAATAGTTTTTCAGTTAAACCATTTAACTGACAATTGACTCATTTGAATGAAAACCCGTAATATATTTCGAGCATGACAAATGGCGTCCTCAGTAAGTTTATACAGTAAATGTCACTTTGACATGCGACCTGCTTGTCAGCTTGATAAAAACAGACTGACGATTGTAGACTGACACCCAAATGGAATGGTTTAACGCGCCGAAGGTGCGCAGGGACGGTATGGAGAACAGGCCCATTTCAACCCTCAGTGACTGGACAATAAAATCCACAGCGGTTCCTTCGTGAATAATTATATTCGCGTGTCAGAACGAGCTTCATCGCAGAGTAACTCGGTGTAATGATACACATTATTTTGATAAAATTTATTATTATTTTACATTTGGATTCACGTAGATTTCTTCTCACCTATTTTTCGTGTGGCCGATCCTGGAGGATCTTCGCCAATGATGATTGTAGCGCGCAGGAGCTCTATTTATACTCTCCCCACGCCTACGCACTAAGAACGTTTACAATACGTTTTGCAATACGTTTGCAGTACGTATTGCAAATCGTTGTCACTACGCACTAAGAACGTTTACAATATGTTTGCAATACGTTTGTAGTACGTATTGCAAACGTTCTTATTGCGTTCAAATCGTTGTCACTACGTTGCTAGTATATTCACAATACGTTTGCAAAACGTTCTCTGCGCGGAGAGTATAAATAGAGCCATTATGATAGAATTTATCGAATTTTCAATCTTATAGTCGACTCTATTGTGAGCCTCAAAAACTGTTTGCGGATTCTGGGACACTGTCCCAGAATCCGCAAACCACCTTTTTGATGCTGTCCTAGAAGCCGCAAAACGTTTTTTGCTCGCATTCACCAACGATGGATCGATGGTCTAATCAACGATGGGAACGTCGAAAAAAAATTTTAAGAAAATGTACATGTACAATTTCGTACATTTTTCACTTTTTCGTGTTGAATCTACGCGTTCGCCAACGGGTATTTGAACGTGAAAAGTGCGATCTGTGAGCCTCAAAACAATTGCCGATTCTGGGACACCATGAAAAAACGACATTTTTTGTGAACGTGAACGCGATTTAACACTGAATCCTATGAGAGTAAACGCACCATGTACGTGTACGTGTACGGTACATGTACAACGTGTCCTGGAATCCGCAATTATCACCTACTAATAATGTATATGGGACGAGATGTCTTGTAAAGTATTTACGCTTCAATGGAATTTTCTAAGCGAATTCGAATGTTACTATTTATAACCGTGCACTATTACCGTGCACAATTCTTTTTTCAAAAATGATAGTAGGTCTGTGCGATTTCGCTGACGAACTATCGGAAAATAGGGTGTTTCTGTTCAACCAATCAGAACGCGGGAAAGTCACGTGACATCTAATATTAAGTAATAGTTAGGTGATCAATAAATATTCTAAACGATTTGAAGTCATGCATAGTGTCAAAGTGTGAAATGTTGCTCAATAGAGACTTGATTTGATCGAGATTTTGATGATATTACAATCAGAATTGAAGACTCACCACAGCCGTGTTTTATAATTAAGCCTGGAAGTTCTACAAATTATCTTAATATCTTTATGCTTTCAAGGGTAATTAAATGCTGATTGATTGGAATATCTATAGCTGTAATAGAAAAGAATACTTTCCCTTTGTGTGTAAAGCCACGTCACCTAACATCAATGGTCGTATTCACAAAAAGCGGCTAAACAAGCAGACCATAAGTGTCGATTTCCAAACAGAATTAGACTGGTGGCCCGAGACCTTGAATGTAATATGTGACTGGCTACACCCATCGTGGTACATTATCAGCCAATTGACCACCCTTTAGTTCTAGTCAGCTACAGAAAGGCTTATGCTTTACTGCTCTGTCACATTATAGTACCTAGTGTGTTTTATTCTGCTGTTATGTGCTCACTCTGATAGAGTAAAATTGGTTTTCAACTTTGAACAGTGTCATTTAGGGCTGCATAGTGTATCGATAAACCGATTCATAGCGGTATTAAAACCAGTATCGATTGAATACCGGTGTAATTATAAAAATAACGGTTTATCGTCATTATTTATTTACCCACAATTTAATTGTCAAGATGTCGTGAGTTTTCACTGTTGTCCCGAATGAATAAATAATATTGTCCCTTCACCCAAACGAATCGGTCTCATCCGCCCGGGTAATATACAAATTAAGCAGTTGAGAAATATTTTCAAAACATTTCAACGAAACCTTATCATGTGACCCCTCATTGGAACGAGCTCGTTCCAATGAGGGGTCACATGATATTGTTTTGTTGAAATTTGTGGAAAAATTCTATGAACTACTATTTAAAATAATAAATGTTATCGTCTGTGTTGGGTAAAGTGTTATTCGAACTGCATCATAAAGACATTCTAATTCGTTCTGAGTAGTCAAGTGCCGATTGTGGCACGTATGTTTCAGATAAGTAAACAGTCTTTCGATATACCGGTATACTGCAGTATTTTGAATACCAATCCCGCTATTCAGTTTTTTAGAATATCGTGCAGCCCTGGTATCATTCCTCAGCAATGTCTGATTCTGTTGTTTGCAGATACTGCCACTATTACAGCCACATTAAAACTACAACCATAATAGCTTTAATTAGTGTCTGCCCCTCTTCCAATTCGATAGCACTGTTAATCGTTTGCTACCAAGTATAAGAGCCAGTCCCACTTGCTTCTTCAAACACTGGTGTCTCTTTTTACCCCAATTCCAAGCTTCAGACGCGATTGTCTTTGTAAAGAACTTATTGCTTCAACCTTTATTGCGTCTAGCCCCACCCATCACTAGCTACTGTCCTGTTACTGGCCTCTCCGCCAACAGTAAATGTGTATTCACATCACTGCCACCTAACATAGCGTAATACGGATATAGGCAATGATCGTCGCGAAGATGGTGCAGGGTGTAACCTTGTAAACCTGGGGGGGGGGGGGGGGTTCGAATAAGTGAAACACGTCCCGATTAACAAAATATCCCAACTTCATCATCAAGGAATGACTGGCGAATACATGCCTTTAGGATGTAGTTGGAATATCTGTCATCTGGGATTATAGTTCAAAAAACGCAAGACTTTCTGCGTTGCTTTCGTTAAACATCTTCGAAGTTTTCATATTCGGCTCTTTAATTTCGATTCCATTTTTACTTGAATATGCGTTTCGAATCAAATTGATTTTCAAATATTGAATATTCGTAGGACACAAACCTAAAAGTATTTGCATCTATTAACTCCTTTCGCTTCACTACAGTCAATGCCTTCCAACATTGATATCACAATCTGTCCCCTGGTCAATTTCTGAAATCTCTTTCAATCACCAGTAGGATAAGGTTTAGTTGCTGGATACGATGTGACATGAGGAGATGTGAGAACAACCGAACAAGCCGAAGCTTTAGCTGAGCCTTAAATTGTTCTCGCTGAGTGTAATATTGTTCTAACAGAGCCTCATGTAACACAGCGTCCGCCAACTAAACGTCCAGTACTCAATGTATTTATTATGCCTACCTATGAAGTCGACGTTTGTTGTTTACACCACAAAATTGTGCTGTGGTTAAATTAGTGCCGTTTCGTGTTTTCGTTAAATTTTCATATCAGCATTTATTTCTTTACAAAAAGCAGATCGATAACCCGGTAATTCCACGTGCATGTAGAGCTGTCTTTCTTGTTAATATAAAAACCGCTGTTGTGGCGTAACCTATCGCCAAGCGGTGGACGTTTGAAAAAAGTGTTTCTGACGTTACTTCGTCGTCATTTTAAAACTTCAACGTCCCACGGTTTTATATTTTACATTTTTTGTACTGTTCGGAGACCGTGACTGTCCAGTTTTATATGTTTGGTTCCTTTTAACCAAATTTGGTTCTTCTACCAGGACAAATTAACGAACCAGATTTGGTTCCTGTACGGAGTAAAATTTCTCTCTGTGTAACGCTTGAGCTGCTATTCCTTGTCTATAATTCTCATTACATCAGATAGATCTTAATACATCACATTAAACCTTTGAACACTAGTAGTATCTTCCATGGCAGTTCAAAGGCAGCAATTGGAAGAGTTCATATTCATTATCTGGGGGAAGACCAATTAATATTTTCAACGTGCGGCCTGGGAGCTGCTCGTTGAAAATATTGATTGGTCTACCCCACTCATTCACTTTGCAGCTATCCTACGTTATGATAAATTATGCCGTATCATGTCCACAGACCGAAAAAGCGGCTTCTCGTGTTCGAAGGGTTAATCGTAGGTTCATATTAGAAACATGTTGTGTCGACCTTTTCACCTTTATACAATAAACTCATCTGTCGAACCAAATTATTTCAGCCCGGTACAGGGGGTTATCGGAAAGCCCGCACCTACATGTATTGTCTTCAGACCTGGATAATCCATAGTTTGTTTCTTTTTAATGAAAGAAATGTGAAAGACAGTGGCTCACGGTTCATGGAAGTCTACAACTCTCCTGTCAATGTATAATTTGTGCACATTATTTGGAATTTAGGGAATATTTGACTTAGGAATTTCAAAGTAAATTAGTTTTCCTTACTTCTATAGCACCTTAAATGTTTTATTGGCAACAAAAAGGCAGTGATTAACTTGGGAGAGGAAGAGGTGTAGTGGTATAGTGTGTTTTGCAAGAGAGAGAGAGGGAATTGTGTTGAGTGACGGACAGGAACTGTGCCTATTTAATTATTGCCAGCATAGTATATAAAGTTAATAATGTCTAGTAAACCTTTTTATTACACATCTGTTCTATGCAATCCCCATCTACAGCAACACTAAACCATGTGGAAAATGAAAATCCGTTTTGCACACATGTGCCGAAGAGAAATCGTTAACGGACTATTTTTAAATAGAAGCGAAATGTCACTGAAATTTTCTATAAAACGTGCACTCCAATTACAATTTGAATCACTCGCGAGAGCTAAAAATAGTAACACGGGTTCCCTCGCAAATTTGGTTGACGATAAAATGTGTTCTTTTTGTTGATAGTAACTGTTGTCAAATGAATTGCTGAGTGTCCTTCTAATAATTGCTTTTATAGACTTGAAGGCGTGTATTAAACACAGAACGACACACGCGTGTGAAAGGGGTTTATCGATATGGCATTTGTGCCATCGCAGAAGGCCTCTAGTTTTATCCTTCCGCGCTAGCTCTCGTGCCATATCGATTAACCCATTCACACGCGTGTGTCTTTCTGTGAATTCACTGGCTTTCTTTGCGTTTTTATCACATCGCGTACGGAAATCTGACATTTTAAAAATACATTTATTTAGTTTACTTAGTTACATATCTCACAGTTAACTGACAGTTAACTGTATTCGCTTGAAATGCAGTCTGAAAATATTCCACTAATGCAGAAGTAACTATAGCACAATCTGACTCCATTGTGCAGAAGAAATTAACTACTGTGCGGGAATTCAGAGAATTACTTCGAGCGAGTCGGCATTGGGAGAACCAACCCTCCGTACAAATTGGGCGAACAGTCGTTTCGTTTGCCTATAGTTCGCCTCAAAAGAAATTAGGCGAGGAATTTCCGTTCGCATAAATTACTACGCCCTAGAAAAATCGGTGATTTTATTGTTAATACTGATGATGAAACTCGTTTATTTTATCTTGGGGCAATGCATGCTGTGATGTAACACACTGTTCGTGTTGTTCGAGCCCTTTCCAACGGCATATTGTTCCACCACATGCTACTTTCCTAAAACAGAAATTAATGCGGCATTCTAGGTTGCTCTGACATTGGTAAATGTTTCAGTATTACTTAACTTGCGCTTGCTTGAAAAATCGGGAAAATGCTTACTTCATAAAAGGGTTATCAGAGAAAAGTTAAGGTAGGCCTTTATCCGGTTGCTTTAATTTCAGATTTGTGCAGGTCTGTGAATTCAAAGATATACAGTACATGTATACCGCTGAAAAATATTCATGCAAGAATCACAATCGCCTCTCTAAAATAATTCTATGGTATATTCCATGCCATTTTAGAGCCACCAACCGGTAGAGTTTATATTTGTTACATGGGGGGAGCAATCATTATTTTCAACGAGCAGCGTGGGACTGACGTTGAAAATCTCGATTGATCTACCACAAACATTCATTGAGCAGCTATCTACTTTATGAATTCAGATCGTATCACGATCCTGGACGGAAAAGAGGCCCTTTCGGATTCAGTGGGTTAACCCTTTACCTAACATGAAAGCAGACGACACTTGCAAAACAAAATTCTTGAATAACTAATTCTTCTTCATTTTTGTCTCAAAAACATAGGTTATGACCACTCATTGGAACGAGCTCGTCGAGCTCGTTCCAATGAGGGGTTATAACCTATGTTTTTGAGACAAAAAATGAAATAAATAATGAAAATTAATTGGCGTTTTTGAGAACAGCGCTGGCCGGTTTTGGCCGTTACGTTGGGTAAAGGGTGAAAGACCTGGCATAAAAACCTAAAGAATTCTACTTATTTTTGCTCCCTCAAAATAATGTAACATTTTGCCTTGGCAATGGTGTCTGCTGAAGTCTTGTCTGCTTATACACGAAGCAACGAATTCACTAGAAACCATTGCCAATGTACTGACTGCTAACTTCCATCCGGAAGACAACTAAAACGCCTAGATGTTGGAACATGTGTTCTTCATGTACAAGTAAGACAAGAAGCTCAGTACAAATTGGAACTTGGCCCTTAAGGGTTACTCTGTAATAAATACATTTTTACAGTGGAATATGCCGTACTGGTTGCACTTACAGGGTTAAGACATCGCTCTCTATTCTAAACTGAAATTGACCCTTGCAGAGTGAGTGCGAGAACATAAAAAAACATTTTCACGAATAGTGACAAAGGCTAAGGTGGTCCTTGGCGTGGAGTTTTTTCTCGAATTCATGAATATATTCTATAAGCTTTTATCTAACACGCCTTAATAACGAGACTTGAATATTTTCCCTCTTAAATTAACATCTGAAGTACTGTTATATCCATTGTGTTGCGGTTCACTGGAACTACATGTAGTTTGTCACCTTTGTTCCAATTAGGGATCATAATCTATTCAGTGAATGTGGGAATTGAAAAGAATAACAAAATAAACCTGTGAAGTATTTCTGGGGCGTAGGAAGCATTTAGGGGTGCGCGTTTATAGACGGGTTTATACTCACGGATATATATATTGGTGGTGCCCCATGTGCCCTACTACTAGTTACTAACATGGTAGGAATACAATACACAAAGCTATTTTTGGTACTAACGAATCTCTATATTGAAAAAATTATTTACACATTTTTGGCTCCATATTTAACAACTTTCCTCCATCGGGCCAAACACTTCTTAAATATTGTGCTCAAACACTGTACTTTTCTCGACGTTAACCCTTTACCCAACGTAACGGCCAAAACCGGCCAGCGCTATTCTCAAAAATCGCCAATTAATTTTTCATTATTTTTTCATTTTTTGTCTCAAAAACATAGGTTATGACCCCTCGTTGGAACGAGCTCGTTTTTGAGACAAAAAATGAAAACAATTAGTTGTCAAGATTTTTTTTTGCAAGTGTCGTCTGCTTTTCATGTTAGGTAAAGGGTTAAATATATGAGGGAAACTGCGCAAATATGGCACTGATAGTGAGCAGTATGTTATGTACCCGGACACCCCACATTTGGATGACCTCGGTGGATGACCTCGGAAGTGACGCCATGTCACGTGACCCAGTGGCGCCATGTTGTATTGTCATGGTAACCCGCGTGATCGGCCATCTTGTGACGCCATCCCCATGGTGATGTGTGGTGTTAGTGCGCATGCGCAGCACGTGTTGTTAGGATGATAGTGTATCCGTCGTCCATTTAGTATACTGGAGGCCGCCATCTTGGTTTCTATGGTGGCACATGGTTGCTATGTGACCTAAAACATTTTTATAGGACAGGGGTAAGTTCGGAGGGTGCGTTTGATTGAATAGGAGTAATTTCCAGATTCGTAGAATTACCACAAACAACCCGATAATCCCTCCACATCACCGAAATTGACTTTATTTAGTAAGGATTTCCCCAAGAATCCTTTTTAGGACCGCCATGCCATGGCTTATAATAATAGCACGTAGTGCTATAGTACTGACGGATTCCATTGGATTATAGCCAGCTGATAGACAACCTCCATGAGAGCCTATATCATTCCTAATGCCAATAATCTATCGAGTAGTTACTGATAAGTCGTTGCTCGAACGACTCGAATCCCATCGAGCAAATAAACCTTAGAGTGTTTACTCGAACGAGTGACTCGCACGTACGACTCTTAGCCTCATTTCGGTATTTGAGGATACCTATGGCCTGGTATTGTATTATTTGAGAATACCTATCGAGGATACATTTTGGAGAATCCCTTTTTAGTCATATGAGGCCATGAGGGCTATGTGAAAATCCCTCAATGAGGCCTCATTTACTATCCCTCATAGCCTCATTTCTTTTGAGGCCATGGGGGCCACGAAAAAATCCATCAATTAGGTATAATTTACTATCCCTCTTTACATCATCTCGGTATTTAACAGCCCTATCTCCAGGCACCCTAATTTCGGCACCCCTTTTCGGAAAACATATGGCCTTCGGCACCCCTTTTTACTGTATGAGGCCATGAAGGCTATGTGAAAAGCCCTCATTGATGCCTCATTTACTATCCCTCATAGCCTCATTTCTTTTGAGGACATGAGGGCCATGATAAAATCCCTCAATGCGGTATAATTTACTATCCCTCTTAGCCTCATTTCAGTATTTAACAGCCATATCTCCAGGCACCCCAATTTCGGCACCCCTTTTTGGAAGACATATGGCCTGCGGCACCCCTTTTTTGTCGTATGAGGACAGGAGGGCTATGTGAAAAGCCCTCAATGAGGCCTCATTTACTATCCCTCATAGCCTCATTTCCTTTGAGGGCTTTGAGAAAAGCTGAGGTATAATGTGCTATCCCTCTTAGCCTCATCTCAGTATTTAACAGCTATATCCCCAGGCACCCCAATTTCAGCACCCCTTTTTGGAAAACATATGGCCTTCGGAACCCCTTTTTAGTCGTACGAGGCCATGAGGGCTATGTGAAAAGCCCTCAGTGAGGTCTAATTTACTATCCATCTTAGCCTCATTTCAGTATTTAAGGATACCTATGGTCCAGCTCCTATACAGGTAGTCTTACCAACAGCTTCCATCTTATTTCCAAACCTCCACCTACTTGTCTATGGTCTATCTGTCCCATCATTAGCTTCTACAACAGTCGTATACCAGTACTATTGGCTACTGTTATTCTGCCCCATGTCTCATCCATTAATATTGACTCGTAGCACTACTTCCTAGCCATGCCTTCGCTCGGGCCTTCAAAATGTTCATTCAGATTGCTTCATTTTCCCTGTATTCATACAGACAGGCTATATAAGAGATTCCGTAATTGGGATTCCTGGCCGATTCCGTAAAATTTGGTTCCGTGATTTCATATAAATACTACGGAAACACGTATCACCCTAACAACACGTGCTGCGCATGCGATCTAACACCACGTATCACTATGGGGATGACGTCACAAGATGGCAACTCGCGCGGGTTACCATGACAATACAAAATGGCGCCACTGGGTCACGTGACATGACGTCACTTCCGAGGTCATCTACCGAGGTCATCCAAATGTGGGGTGTCCGGGTACATGACATACTACTATAGTGGCATTGTGGATTTGTTGGAGTATTATTAGGATAATATGATGTTGGTCGTCAACATTTTAAAAGTGCATGCACAAAATGTGGAGCATCCGCAGAGTGGGGGAAGTAAAAAATGCAGGAATCTATGCCGGGGTGTGTGGATGGGTTGGGATTTTACACCCTCTTATAAATTTTGTATTTGCATCCTAAAATTCACTTTAAAAGACAAAATTCAGTATTTTACGTTGATTAAAACATATTATAGGTCAATACCCACCATTAGTAGGTTGTACCTAACTATTTTATCAGCTCCTATTGTTCATAGCTACTGTATGATGACGGAATAGTCCGACCTACTCAGATGAGAACCTGTAAAGTGCTTGAGCTGGAGATAACCGAGGATGAATCAGATTGAACCGTATTTAAATTCAAATTAATATAATTTAAAAAACCGGTCTAGCCTTCCACAAATAAAAATCACATTAACAGTATATTTTTAGAAGACTTTCCAGCTTGAAACAGCAAAATATAACTAACGCCATCTCATATAGTCAATTTGATTTTCAGATCAGACATCCACTTTTACTGTCAAGGTGATGTCTCATTCAATAGCCTACAGATCCATATGTTTTGACATTAACCTTGAGTCTGAGAAAGTTAGATTCTAGCGCAGTGGGATATATCATTCCATCAGATTGTGACAAAGTTTATTGGATATGTTCAAATCTGGAGTTCAACACACGACCTCTGGTTGTTTGCTGTACTCATTGCCTGAACATTTGGAACTTTAATTTCTCGAGATACGTTGTAGAGTTCTAAGGAGATGAGTGTCCAAAATTTGAGAGTAAAACATTGTTTTCCGCAGAAAAGAAAGGTGGTGGGTCCCGAAAATGGTCATGCGCAAATTTTTGGCACACCTTCCTACAGTTTTTTATTGTCCCCTCCCCGGCCTCCACCTGAAATAATTACCACGTGAGTAAGACTGGGTGAAGGCGGCGCTCTCACCACTCGACCCATCCCTTTTTTCGGTCGTAGCTTATGGCACTAGTTGGAAAAATGGAAGTAACACAGTAGTATAGCATATACTAAAATCACCGAAATCCACCCAAACCTCCGACATTGACTTTATCTGATACGGATTTCCTCCAGAATATTTTGTAGTAGAGCAGCACGTAGTGCTGTAGTACATGTGGGGCCACTAGGAGTAAGTTCTATTGTTAGGATTCCCCCCCCCCGACTTTTTAGGACCGGCATACCATTTATAATAGTACTGAGGGACCCTTTTGGATTATAGCCAACAGATAGACAACCTCCACGAAAGCCTATATCATTCCTAATGCCAAGAATCTATCGAGTAGTTACTGATAAGTCATTGCTCGAATCCCATCGAACAAATGTGTTATAGAGCAATTGCTCGATCGAGTGACTCCACATACTGCTCGAACGACTCGAATCCCATCGAAAAATGTGCTATCGAGAGTGACTCGCACATACGACTCTTAGCCTCTTTTCGGTATTTGAGGATACCTATGACCTGGTATTGTATTATTTGAGGATACTTTCTGGAAAAGCCCTTTTTGCCATATTTGCTTATGTCACATTGTGCCTGCGCACTGGGACCACGGATAACTATGGGGATGACGTCACAAGATTGTCGCTCAGGCGGGTTACCATGACAGCCAAACATGGTACCACTGGGTCTCGTGACATGACGTCACTTCCGGGGCCCTGCCAATAAGGCCCGGTCGGGTACATGCTATACTACTAATATCACGTATGAAACAAAAAAGCCATTTGTTGTTACTCACCACCATTTGTGTTTTCAAGATAAGTTTTGATATCCATATGCATTGCATAGTTGTCAATTGTTACAAGATGGGCTCCCTGAGCCTGGCAGTCAGATTCAGCAACATTTCTAGTAACTTGGAAACTCGTATACTTCAGGCAGTAAGTTTTCCCAGCAATCACACGGAGTTGGTACGTTGGAGGACAAGCTTAAAATATAAAAACACTGTACGTTATTGATAAGTTTATCCCTTTGCAAGAGTGTCGAAAGCATCCAAGGGCAAGAGGGCAGGTGTATTAAAAAGGGCACTCGGCTCTGGGTATGAGTTACGACCGGGAGTTTACAACGCATCATTAACCCTTTTAATGCCACGCCCACTGCAGCCATATATGGAGGACCTCTATGTGCGCCTGTATGCGAGGTAGTTTAATAAAACGTATGACATACTTGAAACTCTATCATCTGTTTAATTGTTGGAAAGAGTACTTGGGGCCCTCTCCAACAAGTAATCAAATGGTAGGTTTGATCTGCGCATCCCAGAACTTACATATAATCATCATAAAATAGATGACTATAGTCGTTTTCGGCAGCGAAAATGTTAATCAAAATGTGGTCCTCAAATGTATCGACATTAGATATCGCCCTTGAGTGGAACAAGGTGCCATCTGGAATGCTAAAGCATTCCAGATAGCACCATGCTCCATTCAAGGGACGATATATCTACATAACGCTTTAGCACTCACAGCTCGGATTGTATAGCTTCGCTGTCAGGCGATTAGCAAAGAGCCTTCGTCATTATGCCTGATACCCCCCCCCCCCCCCCCCCCCTCACTCCTCTGTGACCTTGGCACTCGTCAAGTACGTTAGAAACGAATACATGCGTGTTTCCCAGTTACACTTCTCAGGAAATAAAGACTTTTCCACGAAATAGGGCACAGCTCATGGTGTCCCCTTGCATTCTAATCTCAGGACGAGAGGGCAACTGACACCCCACACCCCGCTTCCGGCAACCTTGTCCGTGTTTGTTCTGATTCGTAGATTATCTCTTGATAGCTGTATTATTCGCCGCCATACTGTGATCACAAAAGTGGCATTCTCAGTCAGATCGCGATTACGTCGCGTCAAATAATATAACAGTAGATATGAATAAATTGTAGCGAAATCCAACCCGAATCACGATAAACAAAGTGTTTTGATTCTCAGGCAATCCCTCGATGAATTTGAACCCCCGCATTGTACATTTTAATTGTTTTTCGGTGTTTTCCAATGTTAGTACAAACTCAGGGAGACGTGGAACGTTTTACATTTTTTGATTGATGCATATTTATTTAGTTGCGTCTCCACTATGATTGCCTTGTTAGAATTTATGGGGGAATCTCCAAAAATTTTTAACAAGGCAAATTCCCAATAATATGAAGAGCATCGAAAGAATATGAAGCCTTTGAATTGGAGTGTCTACAGTTTGTTTTTAGAGGAATGTTTCAATTTTAAAATTAAAAATGAATTTATTTGTATAAATATGCACTTTCTATATATCGGTGTGTAAAAAGACAGCCGAAATCCTTTCCATGTTTGCTTATTTTTTGCAAAAGAAAATAAAAATTAAAAATAAAACCCTCCCTCGCTGATCTGAAAAAAAATTGCCTGAGAATCAACTAATTTATTTTGTGTGGCCTCAGTGTCCTGGATCCAATGTTCTCGACTTTCTTTTCTGGCTGGTGTGACTCAACAGTGCTATAGGGAAACATCGGAAAGATAACTTTGACCGGGATGCGACCCGGTCGTGATCCGAGCCCAACTCTCCGTCTGATTTTGTGACCACAATAATGTATATAGCCGAAGGGTTATTTTCACAGCTACAGATAGGTTTTGAGCAAAAGGGTACTACAATCAAATCTGTTGTTTCACTCTTAGTGACTGTCACAAATTTGAAAGTCTGAAAAAAATTATAGTTTAAAACATTTGGAAGATCATCCATACTTTTATACAATTTTAAAAAAATGTTGGTATTCTCCAAAAATATTTCTAATGCGTTTTTGCAAAAATCTATGCGTTTTAATGCTTATACGTGACTTATCTGGGGATCTGATTATCATCACCAAGCGTACCTGGTGGATATAGCGGTGGCACATTGCTAGCGGTTCGATAGTTTATTTATCGTTAATCCTTTATCGAGGGTCGCCGTGGTTTATTTGGTTGAGGTGCCGGCTGCAAGCCAAGAGGTCCTCGGCTCGAATACCACCTGTGGCAACCGCGTTGTGTCCTTGTGCAAGACACTCCACCCCCATTGCCTACGAAGAAGCACGGTGGCATTGTGTACTAAGGCGCACTGCACATCTATGGAGCACCTGTCTTCAACCAATGCTAACCATACTTGTGTGGAATCAGTATGTTGGGGAGCTGACAGTTGTTTGCCGTTGCTCGGTGGTTCTCTCCGCGTACTCCGGCTTCCTCCACCCGTACAACTGTCGTGGCCATGATTAGCCATTGTGCAGAAATATGTGACCTTAAAACACCAATAACTGAAATAAAAAATCATTTTCCGCACTCACCCGATTTCAAAATTTGTTATTCAAATTTGTTTCAAAATATTTTTAAAAAAAAAACATACCATGTCACACTTCATTGTAACGAGCTCGTTCCAATGAGGGGGTCACATGATATGGTTTTGTTGATTTTTTTTTTTTTAATTTTAACCGCCCAGTTTCTTAATTATGCAGGTGGGGGATACATTTGGTTTTAGTCAAAGAGTGTTCCGAGCGTTATGATAAAGTAATAACAATTTTTTTCCTTAATTTGCAATTTCAACCCAATATTTTGGCTCTGACTTTTATTTTAGTGCAGAACAAATACAATAACGGATGGAACTTAGTCCAAAGTTAGATATGAAAATTTAACACCACTGCCGACAGCTCCCTTTGTTTCACATTCGTTGATATCTAAAACATTACGTGAGCATTATTTTTGAGCGGGCATTCTTTTAAATAATACAAAGGCCCGTGACCATTACCTGGTTGAATATCTTGGGTCGAGTTCATTATCCTATACATAATCACTGGATTTAATTTTGTTGCAACGATTCGCTGCGTTAAAATTAAATTTGGTGATTGTATTATTCTGACTTCAAAATGAATAATTGCTCCATTGTTAAGCACACTTTGTCAGAACGATCAGCTGAGCATTTGACTCATTGTCTGCGCACTGTATAATATTTCGCACCATCCTTCACTGTTGACTTGTTTGTCTGTCGCCAAGCAATGATAGCTGATTTGATTCAAAATAAGCCCATTGCCGATTAGCCATCTTTGACGTTAATGATATGCAAGGTCAGATGTAGCTTCGGGTAAACAATTCGATCAGACTATCTGTCAAGACTGTCAAACATGCGATAGAAACAACCAAAATGTTTCGCTTGAAACGAGATAATGTGCATTTTCGACTTGATACTAATAAAGATAGAAAAAATAGTACACTTTCAACACATCATTTAATGGACAGGGCAAAATAATATTGATTTTTTAGTGAAATGAAAACCTCAATGAACCCCTTCCCACAAATGAAGGTAGACTCGGCATCATGGTTTTTTGGTGTTGACGAGTGACAAAACTGCAGATATATCACTAAAATGACACAAAAATGTCTGCGTGAGTGAAAATGCAAACCCTGGGTATCCAAACAACCAACCCACACAAATATTTTCAAACATAACACACAGATGTTCCAACTGGAAGAGGTTGGGGTGGAAGGGGGCGTGGTCCCTAAAAAAGTGAATGAATATAGTCTGCTAGTAGCAGTGTCGCGTGTCAACTAATAATATTTTGTCCGTATACAGTATAAGTCAAAATGCCTTGAAGAATAACCACGTCAGATATAAACTATATATATAGAGATGAATATTTCCTATACTAATAACACAAGAATCGGACATAAAAATATATAAATTCTTCTTTTGACTATTTTCTCTTTCAACTCAAACTTACATGTCACACAGTGGAAGCTGTCTTGTTATAAAAACACCCACGAAGTGGAAGGTCCACGCAGGGCCGGGAAAAGGAAATACGGACTCGGGGTTAATTCTGTGACGACTCCCCTTTCAAAAATGTCGGGATATTGCACAGATGATAAAGGCATCTGCAGCGAGTGCCGGAGGCGCGATCGATCACAGAGTGGTTGGAAGGAGCGGCGTTTCTCCCCCAACAATTTTTTTAAATCAGTTATTAAATGGAGTGTTCTGGCGGCTTTTGGGATAAAAAGTCACGTTATTCTTGGCCGTCCAAAAATGACGTTTTTAGCAGCATGTTTCAAATTTCCAAGTTGATCAATGAGTATCCAATGACCTACCGCCCATAGCAATATTGACTGCACAATTCTTGAAGTGATAACTTGGTTACGTCGAGTTGATTTAATAAAGTTATTAATTCAAGAATCATGCAGTCCAGAATTACAGCCGTTGGTCAAGTGCATAGCTTCATTCACGATACAGCCCCTTTCTTAACTGTTGGCACAGAAGTCAGAACCTTGGGGGAGGGGGGGGGGGGCAAGGTCAAACATGGCCTGACAGCCCGTATTTTTTGTTGTTTTTTATTGTTTTGTTTTGGAACGCCCTTTGAAAGGACGTACCAAACCCAAATATTAAAATACAGTCTTTCGGGTCATGTTTGGACTAGAGGGTGGGCAGGCGAAACCAGGATCATTGACTCCTGTGCCATCTCCCCCCCCCCCCCCCCCCCCCCCAAGTTCCAGAACAAGCTAATCTGCAATTTATGGACCACCAGATACTAACTTATCAGTGCTCCTTAAACTGCAGATTTGCTTTATGAGTTACAAATTTTTACTGGCTGCCAGTATGGTCAGTGGTTGATGCCCATGTGTATTGTTTTGCACAAGCAAAATTCCAGCCAGCGGACCTCCGAGTGAAATTCAGAAATCACTTAACTTACAGTACACGAGTCGAAATAGGTCGTAGAATAACCACTATAAACTACTAGTATACATCTTCAACTACACAAGCAGCATAAGAACCTGACATCATTTTCGGGAAAGCTCTCACAGAAAGCTTTCAGGAAAATGATTTGTTCGTGTTCTTGTGCTATTGGTGTAATGGCAGTGGGCTACTTTGTTCATTGCGGTTATGCTACGACTTATTTTGATTCATACAGTATTTGTAGACTTGAACATATGCTTCTACGTTGAACCATGCATTTATACTCATAAGAAGTCTTTTTTCCAGACATTTCATACTTTTCTATTAAATAAATAATTGTTCGTTTACAGATTAGTTCTATTAAAAACTATTCGACTGTAGCCATAGCCACATTTCAATGTTTCGTGATTATAAAACAAATTTAAAATAAAAAGTTTTGACTTGCAGAAATAATCTACAATTGTAGTACTCTGATCACAAAAAAGCAGTATAATATATTTTGTACTTTACCTTTTAAACCTTTACCCACAGATAACATTAAAACTGGAAATTTAAATTTAATTTTTTCAAATTTACACGAAAAGCCTCGAGCAAATCGAATCATGTGATCCTCGGAGGAACAATCTTGTTCCGATGATAGATGACATTGTGTGACTTGTACAAAACTTTAAAAAAAAACCTTTTTACCTGCGAATTCATGAATTATGTGTGTAGTTGCAGTCAATTTGTTAATTAAGGTTTAGGCAGTGAGGTGTGTGGATTATGGAGATTCTTATCAATCCATTTTCCATTGTTTGAGAAAAAAAATTAACAGTACCAAAAGGGTGAATTATCAACACTCATGGGTTTGGTTTTTGGCATATCAAAGCTACGTCAACCAAAAAAATTAGTTTTCCTTAAATAATATTCTTTTGTGGACATTATAAATTACATTTTGAATTTCTATGCATTGGAAAATATAATGCAATAGGAATTTCAATGCAATTAACCCTCTTAAATGTGTATAAACCCAAAACATGTTAGAAAAAAGGTTACAGCATACATGTACATGTATTTTTTATGTCCGATTATTGTGTTATTAGTATAGGAAACATTACATCTATAGTTTATAACCGTAGTGGTTATTCTTCAAATCATTTTCACTTGTACTGTATATGGACAAAATATTATTAGTAGACACGCGACACTGCTACTAGCAGACGATTTTCATTCACTTTTTAGGGACCACGCCCCCTCCACCCCAACCTCTTTCAGCTGGAACATCTGTGTGTTATGCTTGAAAATATTTGTATGGGTTGGTTGTATGGATACCCCGGGTTTGCATTTTCACTCACGCAGACATTTTTGTGTCATTTCAGTGATACATCGGCAGTTTTATCACTCGTCAACAAAACAAAACAATGATGCTGTGTCTACCTTCGTTTGTGGGAAGGGGTTCATTGCGGTATTCATTTCACTAAAAAATCAATATTATTTTGCCCTGTCCATTAAATGAAGAGTTGAAAGTGTGTTATCTTTTCTATCTTTATTAGTATTAAATCGAAAATGCACATTTTCACGTTTCAAGCGAAACATTTTGGTTGTTTCTATCGCATGTGTGACAGTCTTGACAGACCGTCTGATCGAAGCGTTTACCCGAAGCTACCTCTGACATTGCATATCATTAACGTCAAAGATGGCTAATCGGCAATGGGCTTATTGTTTCCCTTGAAATTTTTACTCATCAAACCCACCCACACCTTTCGTTATTATCAATTATTACCACTTTATAGGGCGCTCCTTGGGTTATTAAAATGATCTGAGGTGGACGATAAGACTCAATAACAGCCCGCAAAAATAGCGTTAATAATGAAAACGGCCCGCTAGCCCAGAATTGTGGGTAATTTATGTTCCGGAAAAATGACACTAATGTGCTCGAAATTTTGTTGTCCATTTATTCCAACAAAACGGATTAAACCATGATATATTACGGATTATTAACTTCATTTAGGATTTAAAAGTGATGGTGAGTATTGATACGATAAATAATCGCATTTTGTAAATAACGGCGTAAGTTTGAAGTTAAAGCGCTTCAGCCAAATTCCAGCAATCCTATTTTCAAGTCATCCAAATGAATTGTACTCAACTTTGAACTTTGTTTGTAAATAAACAGACGACAATCCGATTCTTCTATTTCTAAAACAAAAATGCCTCAAAACAGCGGGCTAGATGAAGAGGGCCTTGATAATCTAGAACTGAGTTCAAAGCCAGAAATTTCAAGGCTTGAAACGGCGTTCTTTGTTAAGTGGTAATAATAGTAATAACATATTCCTTTTCGGACGTCATGGTACATTAACGGCCCTCGAAAAATGATTAACAGTCCTCGGGACCATGAACGGCCCTAGACTTCGTCTCGGGCTGTTAATCATTTTTCTAGGGCCGTAAATGAACCATAACGCCCTCAAAAGAACATGTTATTGTTATATCAGAAAGGGCAGTATTTGAAGCAAGCTTCATAATCATAAATTATTAGGCAATTGTCGACCCATAAGAATATTTGTGTAGTTTGTCTTTTTGTTAATTGTTAATAGCTTGTATTGTAAATGCATGATGTCATGTTTGAATGGTGAAATCGGTTTGTATGAAACTCTATTTGTGATATTAACCCTTTACCCAACGCAGACGATATCAAAATTTATTATTTTAAATATCAGTTTTTTTCAAATATTTCAAAACATTTCAACAAAACCATATCATTTGACCCCTCGTTGGAACGAGCTCGACGAGCTCGTTCCAACGAGGGGTCACATGATATGGTTTTGTTGAAGATTTTTGAAAAATAATATTTTTTCAACTGCTGAATTTGAATATTACGCGGGCGGATGCGGGCGATTCGTTGGGTAAAGGGTTAAATCTATAACATCCTTTCAGTCATGTTTACATAAATTTCGTTGGTATGCTTTGCATGGATTTTGTTTACTATGTTCAGAACTCGATGGATTAATAACAATAATAAATTATTATGTGTAAATTGAAAAAATGTTCTGTGTGCGTTAATTGGAAGAATTTTATATTTCAATCAGCACATTGGTCTCATTGTAGTTAGTATGCAATAGTTACCAACCTAGCTGGAGGTATTCATAGATTTGAACATCCTGACAGCGTGCGGCTCGTGAGGCCGAGCCGCGTGGCACCGAGTTGTTACAATACGCTGACAGGTTGTTCAAATTGATATAATTAAACCTTTTTCTGTTCTTGCATTTTCAGCAAACTGATTGGCTAAAGTATTTCTTTTTTTTTTCTCTCTTTCCATAATACAATGAACCGCCCTAAACCACGCCCCAATGTCTGTCTTAAAAATTACGTTGTACAGTGTGAATGGACAAGAATCTCTGCACGCTTATATTGTTTCAACATGAAAAGGAATTAATATTTATCTCATCATATTAAAAGTACTTTCAAAATAAAATTTAATAAACAATGAAATCCTTATCATGCTTTTAATTCCATGTTCAATTTGTTTATTCCCAATAGGTAACCGTCTACGTCCATTGTTTTACCCAAATCAAACGTAAACAATGGCCGGTCATAATAATCCACAAAGGAAACTCACGCGAACAAAACTTTCCAATTTCCAAATAGCCTGATTGAACTTTTTCTGAGACAAAGTGCAACCAACAGTAGGTAATAATTGAGAGTTCAACCATCATCGTACATGTACGTGTACATGTACATGTACACCTCCATAGGATTTAGTGTTAAAATCGTGTACATGTACAAGATTTTCAACGTTTTATAGGGTGCTTTAGAATCCCTTGAGAATTCAAACATCACTGATTGTATCCAAGAATGACAGAAAACGCATGAAATTTTACGTACAGTACATGTACCGTTTTGATTGAAATCGGCAAGTGAGTTTCCCCCATAGGAATCAGTGTTAAATTGCGAGCAAAAAAACGTTTTGAGAATTCTAACATCATCCTCTCGCCGATTCTAACAATCCGCGTCCGTACACGATTTTAACACTGAATCCTATGGGGGAAACTCGCTTGCGGATTTTAGGTCTGAAATCGACTCGCGTGAAGAGGTGATGTTTGAATTCTCAAACCCACTGTCGCGTTTCTCGAAGTGAGACTGGCGCACGTTATTGCGAGGTGATCTCGATGAGCACTTGATGGAAATGTTTTGAACGAAGAGTGTTGTCGTCGGTGTGTTAGAAATTCGCGAGCCCGCTGTCACGTCTTCCTGAAGTAAAACTAACACATGTTATCGTTATGACTGAATGAGGTTTTTGTTCAAAAAGAGTCAATTATGAATATGGTCGGTATTATAGGCATTCATGTTTTGTCTTGATGAGACGGATAGAAATTGAGTTTTGGAGGATATTGTTTGAAAGAGCCGATCTGTAATAGATATTTGTGTTTTGTCTTGAATGAGACGAATAGAAATTGAGTTTTGGGGGATATTGTTCGAAGAGTCAAACACTTAGTGGAATGTTTAAAACGCATTTTCCGCTCAATTAGGTTTTTGAGTGGTAAATTTTTAATATATTCATGATAGCAATCAGAGAGAGATGAAATAAGTTCTCAGCGTTAAAATTAGTTTTCTTTTGTGTGTTGAAACTGTTTAACAGTCATCAAAGGGATTCTCTCATAATTCGATACTGAGTGAATGGTTATTTGATGTGTGAATGGAGATCTTTTGACAAAATGTAAAAACTACTGTCAAAATGCGTTAAATCAGAAACCGGTTTGTCATGTACTGTTTAAACGTATTCTTAAACTTCACCAATTCAATTAACAGTCAGTTTATTATATTAAAGACGGAAAGATTGTTATTACTTAAAACATAAAAATATAATTAAACATTTAATTTTGAAAATAATAAAAACAATTAAAACGAAAGATGTTTTTACAGATGGATCCTAGTCACCGAGATCGAATTTTAGAAGAGTTTGAGCGTGCTAAGAAGGGGATTCAGTCAGCTGATAGGAGCAGACGTCTTGGTGAGATGGAACTCAAACGCGAAGCCACAAACATATTTAAACCCGTGACGGAGGGTCAAGAGCGAAGCAGGAAGGAGATAGTCGAAGAATTGAGACCCATAAAGGAGAGCTCTTTGAGAATGGGTTCGTTGCCTCCTAGTTTTGGAAATCGGTATTCCGTTCAATCTACACCGGATTACGTTCCCACGGGAATTCAAACAGAGAGAGAGTCTGATGATACAGCTTCGACTATCACCACTGGTAGCGTCGCATCGTCCGATGATGATGGCGGTAAGAGAGATCAGTCGTATGGATTTTATAAGGATTCGGCGGGAAGGATTTTTGTAGGAGACACAGAAGTAGAAATTGACGATGATGAATTGATCGTGGGTTCAAACAAACACGAATTGACTGATGGTCTGCGCAGATTGCTCCTTTACGACAAGCCTAGCGATTACACGAATCAGGATTTCGACAATTATGGCGATATTCTGGTTCAGACCCACGCCATGAAGAAAAATAACGACGCCAGAGAGACGAGACCCAAAGCCAACAAAGGTTACAAGTGGACGAAAGTGGTGAAACCCATATGGGATATGAACAAGAAGTTCGTCGAATCGGTGACAGGCAAAGGGGTGAAAACCACTTTTCTTCCGAGCGATTCTGACACTCTGTCTCAGAGATTGAGTTTGTTGATGGCGAGCAGACGGGCTGGTAACACAGGATTAGATAATCAGATAGTTGCTATATCTGACGAATTGTTAAGACAGAAGGTTTTGAATAAAAACCACTGTAAAAGGCTGATGAACGAATTGAAGGATTGATGTGTATATAATAAGTAGAGAGAAACAAACAAACAAACAAAAATAAAACAGTAAATTTTTTACACTAGAATAATAAAAGTATTTAAAATCGACAAAACGATTTACCAGTGAAAAACAAAAAATATATTATAAAAATAAAATATGTTGGTGATAAAGAACAGGGGATACGTCAGGACTTACGTTCAAGGCGGTTCTGGCATCGTCGATTCTATAATGCGAGCGTTCACGAGCGATGCGGGTAGAAAACTCGCATCGACCGCGTTTGAGGTCGGTAAGAAGACGGCTTTGGATGCTGGTAAGAAAGCCGCTTCCGAAGCCAGTGGTAGGATAGCTTCTGTGGCTGGCAAGAGGGCAGCTGACGCGTTGATCGACAAGTTGAGCTGCGAGCTGCGTTAGAGCGAACGCCGAAAAGTTGGAAAGATTTTAAGGATGCTGAGGTGCCCATACAAGATTTAGCCAAAATGACGAGTGGATCGGGATTGAGGAGAACTCTCGACGGTGTGATATAAATAAATAATAACATTAAAAACAGAGTTTGAAAAACATAAAAAAATTGCGTTTGAAAAGAATCTAAAATAACAAACAAACAAAAATAAAACAAAGATGAACATTAAAGATATGTCTTGGAACGACGCCGCGACCAAGAGGTCGAATAACAAGTTCTTTCCCAAAAGCATAAGAGGTTTGATAGTGGGAAAATCGAATTGTGGAAAGACCAATCTGTTGATGAATCTGTTGTCCCGACCAGACTGGTTGGATTACGACAGATTGTTCGTGTTTGGCAAGAGCTTGTTTCAACCCGAATACAGATTGCTTCGAGAGTGCATGGATTGTAGATTGCCCAAGGACGTCATAGCCAGAATCTTTGACAGTAGGGAGGAATTCGACAAGAGCGAAGCTCCACTTCCGACCATTTTGGACGGTGCGGCGATGGAACTGATGAAGAGAAATGCATCTTATGAGAACGCTAGCGACGTTCCAGATCCTAGAGAACTGAAATCGGAAGATAAAAATCTCATGATTTTCGACAATCTGCTTTTGGAGAGACAGAACCGATGCGAATCGTATTACGTTAGGGGTCGACACAGCAACGTGGACTGTTTCTACCTGTTGCAGAATTATTTTCGATTGCCCAGACAGACGATGAGGGAGAACGCTAATTTTCTATGTCTCTTTCGCCAAGATCTCAAGAATCTCAATCACATCTACGGCGATCACGTCGCAAACGACATGAGCGCTGCGGAATTCAGGAGATTCTGCAAGATGCAAGAGGGTTTGGGATGGTGGACTTTACAATTTCGTCGTGATCGATTTGACAAGCGAATTTAATCGCGGAAAATATCGGTGCGGATTCGACAAGTTTTATGTTTCTGATGATAATAATAAGATAGAGCGTGAAAATAAAATTTAGAAAATAATAAATCTTCAAATAATTAGTTTTGAATAAAAAAAATAAAATTAAATATAATGTTCGAACATGGAGAACTGTTAGAACGAATAGCCGAGAATACGGCTGCAAAACAATCCATTCAAATCGTGGTGAGTGGCGATTCGACTCGATTCGCTACGAAATTCGAAATTTCCATCGAATTGAATAGAGAGAAAAGATACGAGATGGCGTTGGTGAATCTGGAGACTTATTATTCCTTTCCCAACGTCACCGAAAAGAATAACTCGTTCAAGTATTCCGACGGAGTGGATTGGTTGGAGATTCGAATTCCCAAAGGGAGTTACGACATAGACGATTTGAACAATTACATTCAGACGCGAATGAAGACGGGTGGAAAGGGAAGCAACAAGATCAGACTCGCTCCCAATCCCAATACCTTACAGACGATGTTGGATTTGGAAGATAATTTTCGAGTGGATTTCAACATGGACGATTCTATAGGCAAGATGTTGGGATTTGATCGAAAGATGTATCGAGGCCACGCGACATCTGAAAATACGGTCGACATTCTCGCAGTCAATAGCATTCTGGTGAATGTGGACGTGATTGCTGTAAGCTACGTGAATGGTAGCGCTCAACCGATGATCTATTCCTTCTTTCAAAACGTGTCGCACGGTTATAAGATCATGGAGCGACCTCGAAATTTAGTTTATCTACCAGTGATTTTAGACACGTTATATAGTCTCAAAACCACGTTGACGGATCAAAATGGTGAACTGTTAGATCTTCGCGGAGAGAGAGTGATGATACGATTTCACATAAGAGAAATATAAAAGCAAAAAAATTGTGTATATATATAGATAACAAAAATAAAATAAACGCAATATTAATTTTACAAAATTATTTTAATATAATTATTAAACAAGAAACAATTGAAGTAAATATATTTTAAAAAACAGAATTATGACAGAATACGTGGTTAAAAATGTGAACATATCCGCAGGACAGAGGAAGAAACTTAAGAGAGCGTTAACAACTCGAGGCGAGGCGGTGAGATTCAAATTCACTCACGAAGATCTGACGAGAGGCGGTCAGGATTCGATCGCCTGGACCAGAAGTCAAATCAAAAGGATAGAGAAAGCGATTCGCGATGGAAGAGGGTTGACGGTGAGAATGAGTCCCGCTCAATTGAGATACAATTTGAGAATGAAAGGTGCTTTCCTACCGCTATTGGCAGGAATAGCCGCAAAAGCATTACCCTTCGCCGCAAAGGCACTACCCTTTCTCGGAAAGACTCTCGGCGTGGGAGCTCTCACGGGACTCGCTAGTTCGGCAGTTGAGAAATTAATGGGTGGCAGCGGACTGTTTTTGAAGAAGGGAGGAGCCGTGTGTCGCGTCCACGTAGACGACAGTGGTAAAGAATTGTATCTAGAACCCGTTAGAGGTGGCAACTCTCTGAGAGGAAACGGTCTCTATCTGAAGAGTGGACAGGATGTTGAGCGACTCGGCAAGGGTTTGTTGCTCGGTGAGAATTCGCCGTTTAAGAATATACTGATTTTGAATATGTTATTATAATATAAAATTATATAAAATATAAATCATAGAAAGTATAAAATAATATATTTAAAATGGGTAAAAAGGTGGAGTAACAAATTTATCACCTGGATGAAAAGGTGGAGAAACAATTTGACGATAATGACGAACATCGCAAGACAGAGAGCGAAAAAATAAAAAAATGGTTAGACGCTAATGATGGATATCTAAGGAAAGAACTAATAAAAGAGATAGATAAAGTGCAGGATAGACGGTTGAGAATGAGACGACTCTTTCCACCGTCACCACTACCTTCTGAAGAGAATGGTAATGATGTGAGTGTTACCAAGAGATGCACAACATTCGTTCATAATTATGATTCGGATAAACAAAAATGTTGTTATAAACGTATCATATCACAAAGAAAAAGAAAAAAAGAAAAAGAAGAAGAATCGACGCTGAAAATTGAGAGAAAAGGAAACGTTATTATAATATATGGTGATAGTGAAGAAGAAGGAAAACAAAAAAAAAAAAAAGTAATGAGATCTAAAGATGATCTTATTACTTTTTTTTTTTATTTTTCTTCGCTAAAAATTAATCACTCTATTGTTTATATTCCCAAGTCTGTTATTAGCATGTTGACACTCGTGTCTTCTCCTTTTTCGAAAACGTGTTGAATGTTTATCTTTACTCTTTTGAGTTTTTTTACATCGGTCAACTCGCTCTCACCACCCAATTTCTCCACAAGTTCGAATGAGATGTTTGGAAATATGTAATTTCCATAGGGCAACGACAAATCGTCCTTGTCGAATTCTCTATCTTTGGCGATGACGATGTTCTGCAGATCACTTTGGTACTCGTAAATCAAATCGAGCGTGGCTTTGTCCAATTTCAAAGGCATCTTATATTTGTCGTATTTGTGCTCTAAGCCCTTCGTCTCGACCTCATTCAATTCGATGGGATCATGTCATTGTAATCTATAGATTTTATGACCGAATTTCTTATTCGTTTCAACTTGTTTCAATTTCAATTCGCATCTTTTATGTGTTGCTGTCCTCATGATCGATTATTTGTTTTTTTGTTTTTACGAATTCTTGCAAATAATGTATATTTTAAATTTTGTATTTTAATAATTTGTTTAAAAAAAGTTTTTTTTTATATATATAAAGAGCAAAAAAAACAAAAGTTGTTTTTAATTTTAATTTCTTTAATGTGAAAAATGTTTTTGTAAAAAGTAATGAGATCACTTTTAGATCTCATTACTTTTTTTCCTTCATCTTTGCTAAAATCAATCTCTCTATTGTTTATATTTCCAAGTCCGTTATTAGCATGTTGACATGCGTCATTTTCTCACTTACGAAAATGTCTTGTATGTTTATCTTTACTCTTTTAAGTTTTTTTACATCGGTGAACGCGCTCTCACCACCCGATTTGTCCAAGAGTTCGAGTGAGATTATTGGATATATGTAATTTCTAAAGAACAACAACAAATCGTCCTTGTCGAATTTTCTGTCTTCGGCGACGATGATATTATTCACCAGATCACTTTGGTACTTGCAAAACAAATCGAGCATGGCTTCATCCAATTTCAAACACATATGATATTTGTCGTAGTAGCGCTCTAAGCCCATCGTCTCGACCTCGTTCAATTCAATGGGATCGTGTTCTTTCTATTTGTCTTGAACCTTCTTTTTTAATAGTTCGAATGACATTGTCGATTAATTTTTGTTCACTAATAGTATTACGATTCGATTTTCTATCGCAAATTGTATCGTTTTCTTTCGAAACGCGTAAATATAAATTACGATTTTTTTCTTCTTGGTTTTTTGGAGAATAACAATTTATTAAACAACGTCGACGTTTATGTCGAGATTCCATCGTGGATGTTGTCGTCATGATCGATTATTTGTTTTTTTTTGTTTTACGAATTCTTACAAATAATGTATATTTTAAATTTTTGTATTTTAAATAATTTGTTTAAAAAGTTTTTTTCTCTTTATATATATAAGTTAAATTTTTAACATCCTTTTTTTCTCGTTTTTTTTTTTAACATTAAGGAACATAAAAAAATCGATTAATTTCATCAAAAAAAAATTTTTTTTTCACATTAAAAAAACAAAACTTTTTAAACAAATTATTTAAAATACAAAATTCGAAAAAATATATTCTTACAAAATGAAACAAACAGATAAAAAAAAATTGGAAAATTTAAATGAGAAAACCATACCTCAGTTAAACGAGATTTGTAAACTATTAAAAATTTCACATTTCAGAAATCATAGAACTAAATCAAAAAAGATTGAAGTCATACAGAAACATTTGCAAAACGATGGAAAGGCAAACGAAATGCCGATAGCAATGACGTCAAAAAATGCATCGGTTGTGAAAAATGAGAAGAAGAAAAAGATAGTAAAAGGAATCGAAATGCCGATAGCAACGACGTCAAAAAATGCACCGGTTGTGAAAAATGAGAAGAAAAAAAAGATAGTAAAAGGAATCGAAATGCCGACATCGAAAAAAACCAAAAACGTTTCGATTGTGAAAAATAAGAAGATGACTAAACGAAAAGCCATTGAAGAAGAACTTCAAGTTTCCAAAGAAAAGAAAAGAAAAACTAAAACGAAAACGAGTGATGCACATCAGATTCTAGGCAAACGAGATATATCGAGCGAACTTCAACGAGCAATAGACGAAGGGAAAGGAGAAGAATATCTAGCGCGACTCACCACGGAACTATTTCATCGAAGTCCGTGGAACGGGAAAGTGTGATCAAAGGTATTTTTAAAACTTTTGACGTGGTTCCCTCATTGAAGAAAATCGATCCGAAATTGTTCATGGAACGGGTGAAGAAAAAAGTATTGGATTTGTTTCACAAACACATGAATGTGGGACTAAAAATTAAGATGATACTCCATTGCGTGATGAATAAAATCGACGTGAAGTCCGGCGAGAGCATCGTGAAAAATGCATATTTCAGATCTAATGTTGAACCCTTATTTCGAGGTTCAGATTTATCAGACGTTTTCGAAAAGATGAAAGACAAGATGTTGACGTCTCTTGCGAATTATCAACATGAAGGTAGTAATTGGACATTCGATGAGATGTTGAAACTCGAAATTCACATAACTAAAAACGATTTTTTGAAAGGGCCTTCCTACGTGAAATTACCGTATTTCCTAGCAAAAAACACGCCATGATCAACGTGAAAAATAAAGATGATCAGTGTTTTAAATGGGCAGTCACTTCCGCTTTATACCCTGTCAAAATGAACATCGAAAGAGTTTCTTCTTACGAGGTAACTTCTAAAAATCTCGATTGGACTGGAGTGACTTTTCCAACGCAGTTAAAACACATCGAACGTTTCGAGGCACAAAATCCCACCGTAGCGGTGAACGTCTTGGGATACGACGAAAAACGAAAGATCTATCCTCTCAGACTGACTTCGTATCTCGGAAGAGAAAAGATGATTATTTTATTATTGATTTCAAATGGTGACAATCATCATTATTGTTGGGTTAAACATCCGAGCCGATTACTGTCGAAACAAAATAATAATCATAACGGAAAGATATCTTTATGTTACAATTGCATGAATGCGTTTCACAGCGAAGACTCGTTGGCAAAACATCAGGAATATTGCAATGAAAATCAAGGTGTCGCCGTCGAAATGCCCAAACCCAACACCATCGTGAAGTTTGAAAATCACAATAGAAGGTTAAAAGTACCATTCATCGTGTACACCGATTTTGAATGTTTCACCGCGAAAATGAGTTCCTGTCAACCCAAAGCTCTTCAAAGTTACGTCGAAAAATATCAAAAACACATATCTTCTGGCTATTGCATTTACGTGAAATGCGCTTTCGACTCGCAACACGACATGGGTCCCTTCACCTACATGAAACAGTATGAAGATGACGACGTGGCTCAAAGGTTCGTGGAAGAGTTAGAATGGAAACTTCAAATGTTATACGACAAATTCAAAACTCCGGCAAAAATCATCATCACGCGAGAGCAGCAGGACGAAAATAACAGAGCCACCGAATGTCACATATGCAGACAATCGTTCGACGAGAATTCGACGGAAAATAAGAAGGTCAGAGACCACGATCATTACACGGGTCTGTATCGTGGTCCGGCTCACAGCAAGTGTAATTTAAAATATTGAGATGCCGCTTTCTATCCGGTGATGTTTCACAATCTCTCGGGTTACGACAGTCATCTGTTCGTGAAAAATCTCGGCACCTCACACGAAGAATTAAATTGCATCATGAACAGTGAAGAAAGATACATTTCCTTCACGAAATGGAAGCTCATGGAGGAGAAAAGAGTAATCGACAGAGAGACATTGGAAGAAAAAACGAAATTCATTCGTAGATGCATACGTTTCATCGACAGTTTTAAATTCATGTCGACCGCTCTGGAAAAATTAGTCAATAACATGAGCAAGGATAAATTTAAAATCATGAGCGAACATTTCGAAGAACGAGTAGACATCATGTTGAGGAAAGGAGTGTATCCTTACGATTACATGAATGATCTAAAGAGATTCGAAGACACCGCACTACCTTCGAAAGAAGATTTTTATTCGAAATTATACGAATCCGACATTTCCGACGAGAATTACGAACACGCTAAAAACGTGTGGAAATCATTTGATATGAAAACCATGAGAGATTATCACAATCTCTATCTGAAGACTGACGTTCTACTCTTGGCAGACGTGTTCGAAAATTTTCGAGACGTCTCTTGTCGAAATTATGATCTGGATCCTGCTTGGTATTTCACCGCACCCGGTTTGGCGTGGGACGCTCTGTTGAAGACCACCGAAGTCCAATTGGAATTATTATCCGACGTGGACATGTTGCTCATGTTCAAAAGGGCTGCGAGAGGTGGCGTCTCGATGATCTCCCACAGACATTCTGAAGCTAACAATCCCTACATGAAAGAAGGTTTCAATTCGAAACGGTCAACTAAATACATACAGTATTGGGACGCCAATAATCTGTATGGTTGGGCTATGAGTCATCCTTTACCAATTGGAAATTTCGAATGGGTGAAGGAACCAGAAGAGATGCAAAAATGGAGAGACTATCCTTGCATTTTAGAAGTCGATTTGAACTATCCGGAAGAATTACACGATCCACATAACGATTATCCGGTGGCTCCCGAACGAATGGAACCAAACGAAGGACACGAGGAAAAACTCATTTCCAATTTATTTAACAAACGTAACTACGTCGTCTACAGCAAGAATTTGAAACAGTACGTCGATTACGGGATGAAATTAGTCGACATACATCGCATCATTCGATTCGACGAAGAGCCTTGGATGAAAAAATACATCGATCTCAACACGAATCTCAGAATTCGAGCCAAGAACGATTTCGAAAAAGATTTCTTCAAACTCATGAACAACTGCGTGTACGGTAAATCGATAGAAAACATCAGGAAGAGAACCGACATTCGACTTGTCTCGTCTGAGAAAAGAGCTAAATCATTAGTGGTGAAACCCAATTACAAACACCGAACCATATTCGACAAAAATTTAGTGGCCATTCACATGCAAAAGACGCACCTGAAGTTTGACAAACCGTATTATCTCAGACCGATCATCTTAGATATCAGCAAGCAATTGACGTACGAGTTTCATTACGATTACGTCAAACGAAAATTTGGTGATAAAGCCAAACTACTGTTCACCGACACGGACAGTTTAGTTTACGAGATAGAGACAAAAGACGTCTACCGAGATATATCTCTGGACGTGGCCAAGTGATTCGACATGAGCAATTATCCCGTCGATCACCCGTCCAACATTCAATCGAACGACAACAAGAAGGTGTTGGGTAAATTTAAGGATGAGAGCGGCGGTAAACAGATCATCGAATTCGTGGGCTTGAGACCCAAACTGTATGCTTATCGTCTAGAAGATGATGAAGAGATCAAGAAGTGCAAAGGAGTTAAAGTGTGCGTGGTGAAGAAAAACATCTCTTTCCAAGAGTATAAAGATTGTCTGTTAGGAAGTGGTCCGGTGTATAAGACTATGAAATCGATTCGAAGCGGAAATCACGACTTGTATACCGAAATAGTCAACAAGATTTCGCTGACGGCCGACGACGATAAGAGATTCGTGTTAGACGATAAAATAAGCACTTTGACACTCGGATATTGGACTGTGGATCTAATTAGAGACGATATGAATATGGATGATTGGATTCTAGATACGATTGTTGATGATAGGACTCCAGAAAATCAAGAGGAATTAGACGATTTCAAAATTATAGAAATCGATAGAGACATCGAGAGTGTTAGTTTAAAAAGAAAAAGAAAAAAATAACGTCATTTTTAGTAAATTATAATAAAACAAATAAAAAAAATCTATACGCATTTATGAATAAGAAAATAAAGATATCCGTAGAAGGTGTCATCTTACCTAATGAACCCCTATCCAACTTCGATCTGTTGAATGCAGCAAAAGATCTGAAAATCAAAGATTTTCTAGGAGTGTTTTCCAGAGATGCCTTACCGAAGAGAAGACCTCGACAATCGGAATGCGGAATTTTAAATCTAGACGATTCATCGGGTGAAGGCACTCACTGGGTGGAATGGATGAAGAACAGGAAGAAGAAAAATTATTATTTCGACAGCTACGGAATCTCGCCGCCAAAAGAAATAAAGAACTATTTCAACAAATCGATGGTTCGTTACAACACGGAACAAGTGCAATCACCACATCAAGTGTTTTGCGGTCACCTGTGTCTCTATGTTCTCAAGAGATGGTCTGAAGGAGATCAATTTCAAGACATTCTCAATGATTTACATTAGAGAGAGATTTTTTTTTTAATAGTATATAAAGATAAAAAATTATTTTAAAAAAAATTTTAATCGAATAAAAACGAAAAATAAAATAACATAGTTCATTTTTAATAAACTGCATTTGAACATATTTTTCTAAAAAACAAAAAATCCCACAACAACATGCCAGTCGATAAATTTGGTAGAAGTGATGACGAAAAAGTGAACCCAAGAAAGAAGAGGAAGACGTTCGAAGTCGACGATGGTTACGACGTTGCCAATTTGGACGAACGTTACGTTCAGAGATACAAACCTCAAGAAGAACCTTTGAACATGAACGATAAGAAGCTCTACAATCTTCCCGAGCCGATAGATGTCGCAGATGCTGCGACTAAAAAATATGTCGACAGGGGGAACGCCGATTTCGAACGAATCCTGCTAGATAATTACGTGGATAAAACCATGACTGACGATCTGGATCAGAAATCCAAACGTTTGGTGAACGTCGTGAATCCCGTAGATCCCACCGATGCCGCGACCAAGAAATACGCCGACGACTCTCACACGAGATTCAGCGAACACCTGAGAAATAGATACGTTCAGAAAACGATGCAATCAGAATTGAACGCTAATTCTAACAAGATAACGAACGTGGCTACTCCCACAAATCCCAAGGACATGGCGACCAAATGCTACGTAGATCTGGAACAGAGAAAGTCTGACAGACGAGAAATGAAATCGGATCTGAATGCAGGATTCAACAAGATATTGAATCTGTCGAAGATTAACAACACGGATGCACACTCAACCGCGGTCAACAAGGGCTACGTAGATTCTGACGTGATACAATCACAAGAATACCTAGAATCGCAAGTGGACGATCTCTACCTGAACAAACAATCTGGCAGAACCATGGAGGGTGGCATCAACATGAACGGCAAGAATTTATTCGGACTCGGTCACGATCCCAAATTCGATTCCAGCGCAGTCAGCAGGAAGTACGTGGACGACAACTCGGTCTGGAGAAAGGGTGACATCATGGAAGGTAAACTAGACATGGGTGGACACACGCTCACGAATCTACTGGATCCCGTGAACATGACGGATGCATGCACCCTGATTTCGGTGGTGGAGAAAGTCAAATATGCTAGACAATTGATCACCGTGTGGGCCGAAGAGGCCGGCACCTTAGATGAGGGAAAAGCTAAGTGGTCTTTCGGAAATGGAGGTAGCGGATCGAAACATGGTCAGGTGGGATATCCCATGCCGTTGGGAGGTGAAATCCTTCGAATGAGTCTGGCTTCCTCGGATTTGAATAACAGAGCGGTCGTCAATCTCATGGTGAATGGTGTAGAGAGCGATAAGAGATACAGCGTCGAAAAGACTGAGAATCAACACGCGAATGTTAGCACGTTCGGCACGCCTCTCAAAGTGAACGCCGGTGACAGGATTAATTTCGTCACGAAAACCAATAATCCCAAAGCCACCACTTCCGTGGTGAGTCTACTGATCGAACTAGATTCATTGAACAAACAGTGAACGCGTGGAAAATAATGAATTAAAAAAATAACGTGTGATTATTAAAAACAAAAAAAACAAAAAAAAAAAAGTAATGAGATTTAGAAAGATGTTCAATCTCTCTAGATCACATTACTTTATTTATTTTTTTTTTTTGTTTTTTTGTTTTTAATAATTACTCATTACTTTTTATTTTTTTTTTGTTTTTTATTTTTTTTTCACACTCGTCTCTCATCGAATGATCGACATCTTATTTCCATCTGATTCAAATTGTAATTCTCTGTCCGACAGGACCAGGGCGAAGGCTTCGGTTTTTCTCGGCACGTTCCTATCGAATTGCATCTTGATCTGAATGTCTAACACGCTACTCTTGAGTCGTTCACTCTGTTTACTGACGTCGAATACGAACATGGGATACATCGACTTGTATTCGCCGGGAGACATGTTAGGGTTGCTCATCAATTCGTCTAGACCGTGATACTTCTTTCTAAAATCAGCGGCGTCGCCGTACAGTCTGCAGAAATCGTTCTTGTCGAACGACGCACTGTAATTGATTGCTGGATATCTCGTGGCGTTCAGAAACACTTGCATGTTTCTCAAACTGCAATGATCAAACAGCGACGCATTCTTTTCCTGAGACCCATCCCTATCGGTCTGAAACGCAACCACAATGAAACGCGGTCTCTTGGAAGCGGATTTCACCGTCAATCTCCAATCGAAGTGATTCATGGAGGGAGGAATGCTAGCCGTGTCACACTGTCTCATTCTAAATCCCATGGGTAATTTACTCTTGGATTCTATGATCTTGTAGAGACGCGCTTTCTCCATGATCGAAGGCTCCACGTGCAGAACGAACTACAATATCTTGTGTAGAGTTACCTTACCCGCATCGGTCGCAGTGAGTCTCACTATTGCATCGTCGTTTCCTTTTCGAATCAACGTCAGATTGTGTTTGAATCCGTACATGATCTTGTTGTAATCGTCCGCAAATCCAAAGATGTGTTTCAAAGGTATCCTGAACGAAAACGTTCCTTTAGGTCTGGACGTCTTGACGACGTAGTCGAATATCAAGGTGGCGCCTGCACTAGCAGGGCCTACAGTGTCTTTCACCCACAACTGACTAAGTCCTCCGGATTTCGATAAATCATCAGGATACGTCAAGAGTCCGAACATCGTGGTGGCCTGACCGGGATGAAACACAGATTCTATCTCTTGTCTGGATAGCATGTATTTTATATTACTGAATAGATGCATGTTGCCATTATTGGCTAGAGTAACCGTGTCGTCGCCGGCGTAGTCGCTCCCATCTTCCTTGGTGAGACGTCCCTGCACCACTATGTAACTCTCGCTAGGATGTACGAATAGATCTTGAGTTTCGACAATGATTCTTATCTCTCCTGCATTGTTCAAACTCGTTCCGGTTACCGGTTCGTATTCGTGAACCTCATATTCTCGAATACTTTCATCTTTCACTATGCTTTGTGCTATATCTAGTATATTTATCATTTTAAAGGATTTTTAGTTTTTTGTTTATTAATTAACTTGCTTTCTTTATCTAAAAATAGTTTTTAATTATTTTTTATTATTATTTTTTTCTCTCTTATATATATGTGTGTAAACAAGAAAATGTTAAAGAGAGTAAATAAAAAAAATTTTGTCTTTTTCATCAAAACTTCGTCTTCTGTAATTGTTGTTCATAAAACTTTCCGATGATTTCTTCTCCATCCAAAGCTTCGATTTCGTAAGTCACCGGATCGGTGTGAAATATTTTGATTATCACGAAGATTTCCGAGGTCCATCGAGGAGTATAACCCTTTTCGAAGTGCTTCTTATAAGCGTAGATTCTCACTCGATCACCGACCGCAAATTTCGGCGTTTTAGACTTCTTCCTGATCTTAGATCTCTCAGGATATAGATTCGCGTAGACCCGTTTTTCGTTTCGAGGATCGCTAGCTTCCGCATCGATCGATCTGTGTCGGGTGTTGTTGTAATCTTTGACCAGACCATTCAGAGCGTATATGTATTTCTTGGTCGAATTCGCCGTGAAGTATCTGTGCATCTTTTCCTTCATCGTTCGATTCCAACGTTCCACCACGCTGGCTTTCTCTTCGTTTTCGATCGAGTAGAGGTCTACCAATCGACGAACGTCCTTGTTGTAGAATTCCTTTCCCTTATCCACCCACAATTTACTCAGTTTTCGAGAAGATGTGTCGAACACGCTCTTCAGAGCCTCGGCGACGCAAGGTCCCGATTTATTCTTCAAAGCTCTGATCCAACCGTATTTGGAAAACACGTCGATGACCGTCAATAGATATTTGACGCCTTCGTTCCACCTCGAAAACGATCTCATGTCGACCAAGTCGGCAGACCAAATATCATCCAGACCCTTCACGAACACCCTTCTCTTTCGAAATTTACGCACTATGGGTTTGTGTAACTCCTCGGCCAATTCGCTCATCAATAATCGTTTCTTCTTCTTTTCAGATGCGCTTTTTTTTTAACGCCCCATCCAAACGACGTTTCGCACCAATCAGATTGCCGACCAGCGAACGTTCCATCTTCTCTCTCCTGGTCGGATTCGATATGCCTCTCAATTTCCCCAACATGTTTTTGTCGCAGACGTCGTTGCGAGTCTTGGTGTTGGGATGTCTGGCGTAGCACAGATCATGATCATACACGGCCGCGTCCACCCTATTCACAGGTTTGCTCCAAGATTTGGGTGTCAGATCGGCGTTGAGTCTCTTGTTCAATTTCGTTCCGGGTCCCGTGAAACTGTGACCGGGCAGATGCATTTCAAAAGGTAGATTATTGATCATTTTATTCACGATGCCTTTACCTTTGCTCATGTTCTATTTTTTGATGAATCGTGTCTTGACAGAACCACACATGTCGCAAATTCCGCGAAGCATCTGTCTGTCATTTTTAGTTCGCACTTCTCTAGAATTACTCATCTTGGTAACTCTCTTACACTTTACGCAATGCATTTTTAAGAGTTATTTAAATTAATTTCGTTTTTTTTATTTTATATATAAATTTAATTTTTTTTTTAAAATTCTGTTCTGATTATAATTTTTTTTTTTTTCAATCGCTGCTCTTGAGTTCTATCATCTTACTGAATTCCTCCCTGGCCTCTTTCCTCCCCTTTTCCACGAGAGAATCCTTCATCTCTTCCTTGATGATCTGACGAGTCTTGATTCTCACGGCTTCTTTCATGGCATCGTATTTCGTTTTCTCGCTCAATATCGCGAAGTATTCACCGTCCGATATCCTACCGTCTTTCAACGCCATAGAGATCATTTCGGATATCGTGTCGATCTTGGAGTCAGCCAAGACACGAATCTTGTCGTGTTTCCTCGCCTTCAGATATAATTTCCTACTCAAAAAGTTTCCGAGCGTGCTAAACAATCCGGTGGCGAGAGCCACTCCTTCTACAGTCAACATGATCGGAATGCCAACCGCGGTCGACAACAATCCGATGCCGGCCACGTGTAAACCCATGGAAATCATGATGAGTGTCGTGTCGATCGCATTGACGAATTTCACGAAACGCAAATACTTCTTCTTGAGGGAACGACGAGAATCTCTCTCTCGAGTTAGATACTCTTGGATTCTACTGATTTGATCAATGTGATACCTCTCTCCTCTTTCTCTTTCTTCTAGCGACGGCGCCGTCGGCAAAACGTCGATCGGCTTCTCGTCCTCGTCGTCCACTAACGTTGGATACAATTTATTTCTAGTTCTCATTTTTGTTTTTTTTCTTTCTAATATTAGATAAAAAATTTATGTGTGTATTTATTTTTATTTTCTATTCTCCCTTATTTTATATCAACGAGAAAACTAAGACGTATGCTTCGTTGAACAATAATTTCAAGATGCATCCCTTATCTCGTAAAGTCAGACTTTTACATGTCAATTTCTGTTCTTCCGAATCTGTGGGCTTGCTTCGATTCTTACAGTAGACTAATCTCTTCCAAAACGCGATCATTTCATTGATTTGAACGCGTTCGAATGCCAGTTCGAAATACTTGACGACCATATTTTCCCTTTCCATCCACAGACACGAATGATTCTCGTGATCGAAGTCTAGGTGATCCCGACATCCGACGCATCGTTCTAACAAGAGACGACCTAGTTGTTCGTTCACGCAGGATGCGTAGGCTCTCATCAGCATTTTTAAAAGAGACCTCACTCTAATATCCTGAGAATCGCTCAACATTTACGTTTTTATTATCTATTCGATTTGATATATTTATTTTTTTTAAATAACTATTTATTTATATTTTTTTCTCCCCTATATATATATCAATCAAAAACGTGACAGCGGGCTCGCGAATTTCTAACACACCGACAACAACACTCTTCGTTCAAAACATTTCCATCAAGTGCTCATCGAGATCACCTCGCAATAACGTGCGCCAGTCTCACTTCGAGAAACGCGACAGTGGGTTTGAGAATTCAAACATCACCTCTTCACGTGAGTCGATTTCAGACCTAAAATCCGCAAGCGAGTTTCCCCCATAGGATTCAGTGTTAAAAATCGTGTACGGACGCGGATTGTTAGAATCGGCGAGAGGATGATGTTAGAATTCTCAAAACGTTTTTTTTTGCTCGCAATTTAACACTGATTCCTATGGGGGGAAACTCACTTGCCGATTTCAATCAAAACGGTACATGTACTGTACGTAAAATTTCATGCGTTTTCTGTCATTCTTGGATACAATCAGTGATGTTTGAATTCTCAAGGGATTCTAAAGCACCGTAAAAAACGTTAAAAATCTTGTACATGTACACGATTTTAACACTAAATCCTATGAAGGTGTACATGTACACGTACACGTACATGTACGATGATGGTTGAACTCTCAATTATTACCTACTACCAACTTCATGTCATATGGATTCATATGGAAGTCCACATTTACAAACTGTGTTTTCAGGTTCTCAAGAGATGGTCAAAATCAGAATTAATTTAACTCAGTGTTGCTTTGAATGACATCACCCTACCGTCAAGTGGAAAAGGAGATTAAAGTTTTGTGTGGGCGTAACCTATGACGATCCTTTTAACTTACGCAATTCATCGGTCAATAAAAGTTTTTAAGACACAAGAACATGTTTCAGTGAAATGTATTGTTATTTCAAACAGAATTTTAGAAAACTATGCCTTTTTATTCAGTTATCACCAGAAGGCATGATAAGACCTGGTTTTTATTTCAACTCCGCAAAGTAGAGAGTGTTTAAATTTATTGCCCGTCAAGTTTAATTATAAGAAATGTTCTTTTGTTTCTGTCTATTTCTTGAGTTATGAACCCCAAAAAAGAAAGGCCAAACATGGTGTAAATGGTCACACTTTGGCCTTTGTTTTTTGGGGTTCATAACTCAAGGAATAGACAGAAACAAACGATAATTCATTTTGAATATCGACTGCGAGGTTGCTAACTGACTTACACCCTGTCTTTTGCTCAATCAATAAAACGCACAGACTCGGGTGTACTCAGTACTCGAGAGGTATTCAAGCGACATCACTTGAACACTCGGTCCTTTGTTCTAACGTGTATTTCAAGTTGGTTACTAACACCGAAAAGATTAAAGAGCCAGGGTGTAATTTTAGTTGCTGAATAGCGAGGATTGCTTTGGATGTATCACTGAGTGTAGAAATTGCAAGACGAAATGAAAATGTGTTGTTTCTTTATCGAAACGCTCGAAACGCTCGCCTAGCTTTTCGCGTATACATCCCCGACTTATATCGCCGTTGAAAATCTACTTTCGATAACAATTAAATTATTAAACTAGCGAAAAATAATTGAGAGGCAAGTACTTGTTGAGTAAACACACCTGCGTCAGTAGAAAATGTTTGTTACTTTTAATAAGCGAAAACAACAGACAGCTCCGGGAGCTGTCTGTTGTTTTCGTTTATTAAAAGTTACAAAAGGAAACTTGGCTTTTATGGCAATCTAATTAGAAGCAACTACTTTACAGATGATCTCTCATTAATAATATCTATCAAGACAGTATCATACCTACCAACACTATATAAGAGTCCACTTTGGCTTTTGTTTAGCCAATGTGTGTTTACTGTAATTTGCAAGTTTTTATTCTTCCCAAGAAAAGGAATTGGCAGTCTCGCTCCTAGACTTTTATATTAATAGAAAGTTCCGTGTCTGTATTATATTTCATGAAGGACACACTGTAGGTCATAAGCTATGTTTTGAGAAAAAAAAACTTTTCAAAATCCCCCCCCCCCCCCCCCCCATCCTGTCCGAGAAAAACGAACGTCACAGAACAAAATGGCCAGTGCTATTCAAAGAAAGCACCATTGGAATTTTATGAAGTTTACATTTTAATCTTAAAACATAGCTTATGACCCTATGATTTTGTTGTTTGTCCGCATTCATGCCGACCCGATTTGTTGTAGCATTCCTCGTTATGTACATTCCTATTTTTACATTCCTATTTTTAATACTTTTAAATAAATAAGATGAACAAACTGAGGGTTAAGTTATGATTTATTTTCGTACAAAGTACACATCTCCAAGATTTGTTTCCTGTACAAACAATTCAGAGTGACTGAAAGCTGAAACAAATGTTTATGGCACGAGTTAAAGCTGAGCAACCATTAACTACAGTAACTTTGTATCATGATGTTCTGTTTCCCTTCGCCCGTCAAAATCATCTGATTACCCAAATACGGATAACTCGAACACCCGGATAACTCGAAGTTCGCGGTGAGTCCCGCGGACTTCGAGTTAACGGGTTTCGACTGTATAATGAACACACAAAAAGTTGCAGAACATCAAAATATGGAGAAATAACCGTTTTCTTATTTTTAAATGATGTTCAACAGAGAATAATCGGCAAACGGTCAAAATGATTAAGACGACAGTAAGATAGCATGTACCCGGACATGCCCTATGGGCAGGGCCTAGTGCAGGATCTAGGAAGTGACGTCATGTCACGTGGCCTAGTTACGTCATGTTTGGTTGTGCTGGTGACCCGCGCGAGAGGTCATCTTGTGACGTCATCCCCATAGTGATATGTGGTCCTAGGGCACATGCGCAGCGCGTGTTGTTAGGGTCATACGTGTTTCCGTCGACCATTTTGTATACAGGAAGCCGCCATCTTGGTTTCTATGGTAGCACCCGGCTGCTGTGTTACCCAATGGCCTACAACAAGACAGGGGTATGCTCGGAGGGTATGTTCCTTTGAACAGGAATAATTTTCCGATTCGTAGAATTACCACAAACAACTCGATTATCCTCCAAATCACCAAAAACTACTTTATTTGATACGGATTCCCCATTTTATCGGCTTAGCACATAGTGCTACGGTGGCCCCGGATTGAGTTCGATTGAATCGGAGTATACTCCAGTAGAGTAAAAGAGCCTATCAGCTGGAACAGCTTTGCTTATTGTTACTATATTTAGCTTTTTCTGGTCTGTTCTTGTTAGTTCTGACCCTATTCCGAGTACTTTTGTTGTTTCATTTATCTAGATCACCCAATCAGTTCACTTTACTGGCGCTAACTAACCAATCACATTGCTTGATTTCACATAATCTATATGCAGAGTTATCTCCCTTCTGTATATCGATCCTAAAGCCAATAAGCTATCGAGTAGTTACTGATAAGCCATTGCTCGAACGACTCGAATCCCATCGAGCAAATAAGCCATAGAGTATTTACTAGAGCGAGTGACTAGCACATACGACTTTTAGCCTCATTTCGGTATCTGAGGATACCTTTGACCTGGTATTGTAATATTTGAGGATACATTTCGGGGAAACCTTCTGGAGAATCCCTTTTTGATGTATGAGGCCATGAGGGCCATGAGAAAATCCCTCAATGAGGTCTAATTTACTATCCCTCTTAGCCTCATTTCGCTTGAGGCCATGAGGGCCATGAAAAATCCCTCAATGAGGGCTAATTTACTATCCCTCTTAGCTAAATCTCGGTATTTAACAGCCATATCCCAAGACACCCCAATTTCAGTACCCCTTTTGGGAAAACGTCTGGCCTCGGCACCCCTTTTTAGTCGAATGAGGTCATGAGGGCTATGAGAAAAGTCCTCAGTGAGGTCTAATTTACTATCCCTCTTAGCCTCATTTCGGCATTTAAGGATACCTATGACCCAGCTCCTATACAGCTACTATATGCTACTATGTAGGTAGTTTTACCAACAGCTTCCATCTTATCTCCAAAGCACCGAGGCCACTACTTGTCTATGGTCTATCTGTCCTATCGTTAGCTTTTACAGCAATCTTGTGCCATTCCGGCCTTGTACCAGTACTATTGGCTATATTATCATCCATTAATATTGACTTGTTGATAGGAGCTGGGTCATATGTATCCTTAAATGCCGAAATGATGCTAAGAGAGAAATTAAATTAGACCTCAGTGAGGGATTTTTTCATGGCCCTCAAACGAAATGAGGCTAAGAGGTATAGTAAATTAGACCTCATTGGGAGCTTTTCTCATAGCTCTCATGGCCTCATACGACTAAAAAGGGGTTCCAAATTGGGCTGCCACGGGATATGGCTGTTAAATACCGGGAAAAGGCTAACAGGGATAGTAAATTAGACCTCACTGAGGGTTTTTTCATGGCCCTTAAGGCCTCAAACGAAATGAGGCTAAGTGGAATAGTAAATTAGACCTCATAGAGGGCTTTTCTCATAGACCTCATGGCCTCATACGACTAAAAAGGGGTGCCGAAGGCCAGATGTTTTCCAAAAAGGGGTGCTGAAATTGGGGTGCCACGGGATATGACTGTTAAATACCGAGATGAGGCTAAGAGGGATAGTAAATTAGACCTCATTGAAGGATTTTTTCATGGCCCTCATAGCATCAAATGGAATGAGGCTAAGAGGCTAAGAGGGATGGTCATTAGACCTCATTGAGGGCTTTTTATCATAGTCCTTATGGCCTCATACGACTAAAAAGGGGTCCCGAAGTCCAGACGTTTTCCAAAAAGGGATGCTGAAATTTGGGTGCCATGGGATATGGCTGTTAAATACCGAGATGAGGCTAAGAAGGATAGTAAATTAACCCTCATTGAGATATATTCCATGGCCCTCATAGCCTCAAGCGAAATGAGGCTAACAGGGTTAGTAAATCAGACCTCATTGGGGGATTTTCTCATGGCCCTCAGGGCTTCATACGACATAAAAGGGATTCTCCAGAAAGGAATCCTCGATAGGTATCCTCAAATAATACAATACCAGGTCATAGGCATCCTCAAATACCGAAATGGGGCTAAGAGTCGTATGTGCGAGTCACTCGCTCTAGTAAATACTCTATGGCTTATTTGCTCGATGGGATTCGAGTCGGTCGAGCAACGGCTTATCAGTAACTGTTCGATAGTTTATTGGCTTTGGGAACGAAAAAGGCTTTTTTTGTGCACATGGGAGTTACCTGTGCATACAGATTATGGGAAATCAAGCATCTGATTGGTTAGTTAGCGCCAGTAAAGTGAACTGATTGGGTGATCTGGATAAATGAAACAACAAGAGTACTCGGAATAGGGTCAGAACTAACAAGAACAGGCCAGAAAAGCTAAATATAGTAACAATAAGCAAAGCTGTTCCAGCTGATAGGCTCTTCTACTCTACTGGAGTATACTCCGATTCAACCGAACTCAACCCTGGCCCCTCGGTACCGTAGCACTACATGCTAAACCGATAAAATGGGGAATCCGTATCAAATAAAGTAGTTTTGGTGATTTAGAGAGATTGTCGGGTTGGGTTGTTTGTGGTAATTCTACGAATCGGAAAATTACTCCTGTTCAAAGGAAGATACCATCCGAGCATACCCCTGTCGTGTTGTAAGCCATTGGGTAACATAGCAACCACGTGTTATCATAGAAACCAAGATGGCGGCCTCCAGTATACAGAATGGCCGACGGAAACACGTATGACCCTAACAACACGCGCTGCGGATGTACACTAGGATCATATATCACTATGGGAATGACGTCACAAGATGGCTGTTCACGCGGGTTACCAGGACAACCAAACATGACGTAACTAGGTCACGTGACATGACGTCACTTCCTAGGTCCTGCTCTAGCTCCTGTCGATTGGGCACGTCCAGATACATGCTATACTACTGACGACTGCATTTGCATTTTCATCAGGGTTTAATATATTCCCGGTTTTCTTTCGTAACGAGAACGGGATAATATCAAGTAAATTTACAAGAGGAACAAGACGCATTTATTTTCGTGAAAATTGGCATATTTTATTGGCAATCTACCATCTCCATAAGGAAAAGTTCCTTTTCTAAGAGAATTATGGAAACCCGATCCCGCTTCCAACTCGTCTTTATTTTCAGAATAGCTAGTTTTATCGCCACGTCCTCCTGGTTTCTACTCCCTCTTCACTGCCGTAGCCATTCTCCTCTGCTCCAAGCAGAGGAGACTGGTGACGGCAGAGAAAGAGTTGGTGTTGAAGGAGGTAACGAATTCATTGTGAGTGATACTAGTGATTCTAAAAATGAAGACAACTTTGGGTTTTGAAGCGAGTGAACATCTTGCTGTTGAAGAGAGGAGTCCTCTGGAACTGATTGAGTGCTGCAGCGATTTGGAGAAAAAGATTCCTCAGGATGCAGGATTGTAAGACGTTCAGGTGCGGAAGGGTTGAGGAAATCTTAAAAAGTTACGTTGGGTCAGTTTTTCAATTTTGAAAACATCAGCTGAACGCAAACAGTATCATCCGTGATTCCCGGTTCCGTGATATGGCTTTCCGGGGAATAGTGACCGACTTTCTGACCCGGACATCCGGGAATTCCCGTTCTCGGGATTAAACCTGAATTTTCATACTGTTCTACAGAAAAATGACTGACGTTTGTGAAATGATGCACTATGCATTTACAATTCCGCCAGCGATGTAAATAATTATTCATTCAAAATGTAGTGTCTCAGATAAACACTACTGTTGTTTTTTTTTTATAATGCTGACAGCATTTTGTTATGTCAATGTTTTAATCAATCGTTTTATATTTCATCCTTCACATTGCGACCGTCGGTTTATTCGTTTACAACACTTGTCTCTTTTACAACAAGGGGGATTTCTGAAGTCAAGCTTTGTTCAAATGAAAATAAATAGAATAACTATCAGGGGGGGGGGGCACTAAAAATTTGCAAGACGTGACGTCCTATTTTTTATTCGGCTCCTTTTTACACCCACCCACCCACTACGTGCAAATTTTCTACTACCGTTCTCAGACAGAAACCCCCCCCCCCCCCCCCCACTCTCCCATTAAAATTCAAAATAAGCTTATAAACTTAGTAGGCACAGCTGTCTTTAGGGGGTTTTCATAATGTTCTTAAAACTGGTACCACCAATTTAAACCTCTGTGGGCTGCTGTGGGCCCCAGTCTACAAATGACAAGCTGTTCATTATCAGGCTTGGCCAGAGCAGGTGTACATATACGGGAACAAATTTTCATTTGAATTGTTCCCAAAATATTGTCTGCACATTTTCTACATTTCAAACAAGACACCCACCAACCAACTAACGTGTGACATTTTCCCAGTTTAAGCCCAATATTCTCACATATAAAGCCCCTTGATGTTCTATATATGTTAAGAGTGTGATGTGCAACATCATCTTTAAGGTTTCAAACACAAATGATGATATATATTAGCTGATATATTGATATATTTTTAAAAAATTCAAAAAATTGCATAAGTTGGAAATGCACATTTTTGGCACACTCAAGAGACCCACCCACCCCCACGTCACGTCTTGCAAATTTTTGGTGGCCTCCCCCTGTAACTATTCGCATTTTTCTCATCGCCAGTAAAATAGACAGGAGTAGTACGCAAGGACCGTAGCCTTTCTGGCAAGATTTAGCGTTGATTGGAATCCACTGATTTCCCTATCACTAGATTGCTGGAACGCTCATTGGTCACATACAGAAACGTGTACACACTGCGATATCTTGGGGAGGGAGTGGAGGTTGCTAAAATCAACAACAAAATATTTTCATTTTCCCGACACTTCGCAATCGCCGATCGCTTTTTAAAGAATATACTTTGATGTGTGCAGAAATGAATCTATTGAGAAAAATGAAAATGAGAGTACCAGAGCAAAAATCAACATTTTCCTTGTTCATATTTCGTATTCAGTCATACACAAATAATATTTTGTTTATATAACTTTGTTTTATTACAAATTATAGGAGAGTGCCCACAGGCACTCTCCAATAATTTGTAATAAAACAAATTTTAATGAACAAATTCAGACCACCAAAAATAATATGGCTCTCGACCAGTTAAAGACTATACTATGATTTATTATTTATTTATTTATTTATTTAGGTTTAACAGCACTTTAACAGCCAAGGGCATATTGTGTCGGTGACAGTTCTATGGGTGGAGGAAGCTGGAGTATCCGGAGAGATCGACAGAGCAATGACAAGCAGCTGCCAGCTCTCCAACATAGTAACTCCGCACTGTAGCACAGGCAGGATTAGATTGGTTGAAGACGTGCGTACCATCGACGTGCAGTACGCCATAGTACACAGCGTGCCCCCATGTGGACAATCGGAGTTAAGTGCCTCGGCCAAGGACACAACGCGGGAGTCCGAATTGATCACTCAGATGATCACCCATCCAAGGACTAACCAGGCTCAACGTTGCATAACTTCGGTGATCGGACGAGAACCAGTTACTGCAACACCACCGACCCCCCCCCCCCCCCCCCCCACCCCCGACCTCCTCCCTCACCTGTACTATGATGTCTGTTAAAATAGAAAAGCTGATGATGTGTACATTTGTTCATGGCAATGAAAATTGAATATTTACAACATATTTTAGTTATTATTGACAAAACAAGTGCTGTGATTGGAAAGTTGATGTAGTTTCACAAGTTTACGTGGAGGCAAACAGCATGACGATTGATGAAGTGAAGCCTGTAACGCCACAGCATAACAGCTTTCGCTTCATTAATCGCCATGGATGGGAAGTAGCCCATGCGTTGATTGTCTTGGCGTCAGTGCTCAAAATAATTTTCTTTCTTTGCGTGGCAAAATGCTACAAATTTTAAAAAAATGAATAGCATTTTGTAAAAATTACATAGCTATTTTTGTATTTGGAGTTATGTTATGCTTTTTTGTATTGAATTATTCTAAGTAGACAGAATAGTTTCCACCCATTTCTGGGCATTTCCAAATGATCTGCAACACATGAAACATTTACTATGTTAACTGAACTGCCTTCAAGGGTTGCATGGACTTGGATATTCTTAAATAGCGTCCTGGTTGTTCAATAGAGTTAATTTGAAGGGCTTGAAGTTATTTTTAATGTACATTTTATGCAAAATGTTTTAAAAACAGGAAGAATTTAAATCGATAGAATTCATCTTACATATGAAGTGGCTAATGATGCTTGACGGAGAGTTAATCTGAGTTATGCCTGGGATGTTCCACAATCAGAGGTAAAGCATCGGTGAATTAGTTTTGAAATTTTCATTTACATTTTGCGATACAAGATAATCAACTGCAGCCTAATAGGCTGCAGTTGATTATCTTGTATCGCAAAATGCTATACATAATTGAACATTGTGTAGCGTTTTGCAAGTTTTGCATAGCAAAAAGCGACGCGACACCGCTCATTTTGAGCCCTGCTTGGCGTCATCTTACGGGGTGGGGAGGGGTTCGCATAGCGAGGTTTTTCGCTGACGTTCCAGCAATCGGGCTTCAAAGAGATCAGTGGCGGAATCGCCGCGTTCACGCCACTGTTCTCCGCATCATTAATTTCCATTAAACGAGCGTGTACATGAGACACAAATGACCTTGCACGCCCATCCACACACTCACTTGTCATTCCAGTTAAGTCCTAAAATAATTAAGGTTTAGCATAATCTTGGGTTCGAACTACTCGTTACTCAAGTAAGGAAACTGAAAATCAAACAAGGCATCCGATGCGTCATTAAGGAAGCTTAGGAAGAGTGCGACCCACATCTGCAATGATTTTCCAGTCGCGACATTGGTCTGGATTGAAGACTTAGATATCGATTCGCTCTTGGTAGTAGTCATGTACTTTCTAACAAAACCCGATTTGAAACATAGAAGTATGTTACACACACTGTCAGTCATACAAATGACGATCCGTAGTACCCGATTCGGCCTTTTCGGGGACCCAGCTTGACAAATTTGGAGAGCCTGAACCTATGGGTTATTTGAATAAGAAGTTGCCTCGCGACTACCACGTATTATATCTTTCATTTATCCGCACAAACGTTTTCAAGAAGTGTTTAGTTTTTTTTTACTATAATCTTAACTAATATTTCACTTCCATCATCAAGACATGCCTTCGAGTGTGCTGTGGGCGAGTTTTTCCTCTTCTACTGATCTCAGATTACGACGATCTTTAGGTTTTATGTTTCGTGTTTTGTTTTTAATTTTTCTTTAAAGGTAAATATCGATTTAATAGAAGTAAATTTTCATTTTTATTACGAATTATTTGTTTTAAATTAAAAAATAAAACAATTACAAAACAAATATAATAAAGGAAGAAAAAAATAACCAAATAAACTAAGAAAAAGTAATTTTAAAAATTGTTTACCAGTCAAAGATAATAAGAGAGTAAAAAAAAAAATTAATAAAATGAATTAAAATAAAAATTATAAAAATTGAATAACACAAAAGATAAAGTTGAAGAAACATCGAATCGAATAATACGGGAATAAAATTTTCATTCATAATTCTTTTGAAGAAATTCAACGATAACAAACACTCGGGTATGAACAAAAAAGACCAATACACTAAATATTCTCTGCCATTGAAGCTGGACGATGGACAGTTGATAAAATTCATCGACCCGACTGAAAACATGTGTAAAATACCGAGAGAGAAAATGAAAAATTTCAATGAGAAAGATCTTACCATGCTTTATTGGAGTATCGTCTATCCGAAATTCGACGAGACGCTCGTGTTACAGATGGATGAAGACTATCTCTGTATAGAGATGATGAAGAAAGAACTCCGAATAGTTCTTGAGAAAATCCACATCAACGAAGAAAAAGATCAGCTCTCAATTCGTCCCCTGAGTTCCAATGTGTTCTATGTGCCAGTAGGCACATAGAACACATTGGAACTCAGGGGACGAATTATTGAAGATCAAAAATATAGTCATCAACGAAGAAGAACCACAAAAGAGATACATAATTAATAGTGGCCGCATGTATAAAAAAAGGAAGAAAACCACTAAAATGATTATGATACCTTTTGAATTTGTTTTTACAGTTTTGTACTCTCGAACTGACTGATTTGTGTTCAGGTTAAAAACAAATGATTTTTGTCTTAAAAAAATAAATATTTGAATTAATATAAATAAATAGGAAAACAATGTCGTATAATCAAATTAACAACTAACCCCAAAAGTGTCAGAATTACGAGATTTGGAAAGAAAAAGATTACCAAGATCACTGGATAGCCTCAGGTTCAAACATGTTTCCAGCATCCAACAAAAATATGTTAAGATTACTTTGGTGAACAGTAGAAAAATGTCAGGAATGAAGAAGGCAGCCAAGAAACATGGCATTGCAATCGATAAGAAAAGAAAGATCGAGTCATTATATGGTATGTCTGGAAATACGGTTATCTTAGATGCAACGTCATCGAAAAGAAAAAAGACAATCGTGCTAGAAACGAAGAACGCAACCCACACTGACTATAGTCAAACGTTCCGAAGACTTCAGTACATTTAAGAGGCCGTTCACTGAGAAGATCGTGAGGTATATAATAATGCTGCCGCAATTAATCGATTAATCGGTTGTCGATCGGTCACGCCGAAAATCGATTAGTATTTTTCATTGTCGAAGAATCGGTAAATTTTACCCCGTTTTAGATGTTTAATAATTAAAAAGAAATTGAAAAAAAACTATTGTTTCTAAAGGTGAAAGGCCAAGAAAATCGACGTTAAACCTCAAGAAGCCGTTAGAAGCCCGTGTTTTTTAGGTACATTCAAAGCTTTGATGTTCCGTACTTTTGAACCGTCAGTGTAGTAATCAAGACCGGTCGTCAGTTGCGAACTTCGCAACTGACGACCGGTCTTGATTATTACTCTTGCGGTTCAAAAGTTCAGAACATCAAAGCTTTGAATGTATCTAAAAGAGGATCGTCTTCGTTGTTTACTTGAGGTGGGTAAACTGACTTGAACTTAATTTTTAACGACTTCTAAGGGAGTGAGAGACGGGGGTCATCTAGGTACGATTAATCGATTATTACGGATTTGTTGTGACGATTAATCGATTCCTATATTAAAAGATCGTGACAGCCCTAGTATATAACGAGGCCTCTTTCCTTCGAGGAGTTAAACCTTTGGTAGTGAATAAGATTGATGACTGCATGGACAGAGGAATCACGGTCAAAATGATTCTCTTGTGTTAGTTTGAAAAACCGTGGTGAGGACTGGAAAGAACGGGAAGACTGGAAAGGATGAGATGATAACAGATATAGAGGGAAAACGGGGGTATTTTAACACTAAGATGAAAACCATCCACCGAGCCTCTGATGTTTTCAGGTCCATACAAGTCGCTGAACAAACTGGCAAAGTGGCAATGTGAGGAAAGTAGTTGGGTTCTCAAATACGTTGTGAAATTAGAGAATCACATCGACGAGTACATACCATTCTCCGGTTCAGGAATGTATTTCGAGCTTCTCGAATTTCTAGCGAGAAAAACCGTAGTCAACGTGCGGAATGGTGACAATGAGTGTTTCAAGTGGGCCGTTCCTTCAGCTGTGCATCTGGTGGAATAACACATAGTCAGTGTGAATAATTACAGGGTCGCAACAAAATTCGTTCCCCACACCGTTGAAAGAGATAGGTAGGTTCGAAAAGCAGAATCCATCTGCGACCGTCAGCACATTGTGTTTTGACAATGACAACGAGACGGTTTATCCTCTGAGAACTAACCGTCACTACTGCGAACAGGAAAAGATGTGATTTCGCTTGTGAGACGAGAAGCAACACTACTGTTGGGTTAAGGATCTGAGTTGAATCGTGTCGAGTCCCACGAGCAAACATAATGGCAAGAGGTTCTATTGTCGTTTAGTGTGTGAATTCATTTCAAGCAGAAGAATCTTTGAAAAACACGAAATCACGAGGATGTGAGGATGTGAGAGTGGCGCTGTCGAAACCTGGCACAGTCGTAACATTCGTGAACCACCAGAGACGTTTGAGCGTTCCACTCGTCGTCTATGTTCTTTTCGATTGTTTCAAGGAAAGGATAACGACCTGTCGACCCAATGCAGGCGAAACCACGCCGTCGGGATTCTGTTATTATATCAAATGTTGTTTCAATAACGAGGTGTACGATCTTGCACATGATAGAAGCGAGAATGGAGATGAATCCGAGTGTAGTTTGGAAAAGTGCACAAAAAAACTATATAAAAATTTAAACATGAGAGAAAAAAGAATAAGCTTGGAACGCATGAAAAACAGAAGACGATAATGTTATGGTGGCACATATGCAAGCACCCATTCAGTAATGGCGACGGTAAAATGTTAGAGATAACTGTCATTACACCGAAGTTTCTAGAGGGATGGCACATCATTTCCCATCAGGATGCAAAATTCCTCCTGATTCTATTTCACAAGGTAGCTGGGAAAGACAGGCACCTAATCATAAAACGGCTCGAGATATTTCATGCATTCCTCGCAATAAAAAAAATAAAATTATATTTCTTCACCAAGTACATGGTGGTTGGCGAGTATGAAATATACAGAGAGAAAAAGTACACTAAGAGAGACCCCCCAATTACTGTATAGTTACAAGCTCATGGCTTCTTGTTTGCTGGGGCTAATACTATAATTTCTTTTACAATTGCATTTTCTAGAATTGTATTTACTAGTTATGACTTTAATTGGGTTGAAATGAACAATTAGCATCTTCAAAGAAGTGTCAATTTGGCAAATTGACATATCTTTTAAAATGCAAATGATTCATTTTAGTCAGTTATACTAATAGGTAGAAAATAGAATTCTAGAAAATACAATTGTAAAAGCTTTATAGTATTGGCACCCGGGCAGATTAGTTCCGAATTTAAATAGAGAAAAATTCTGCATCCTGAAAAGATGCTTCAACTTGAGAGATGATGATCTCGACGACCAATTGCGGAAGGGTGCCTCTCCCTACGATTACGTAGACTCGTGGAAAAACTGTGCAAACGAGCACTGCCTCCCAGAGACTGCCTCCCAGAGAGGAATTCTATTCCGAGTTGAATGACGGTCAGGTATCGGTGGAAGCTTGCAAGCACGACGAAAACGTGTGAAACATGTTCGACATGGAATCCATCAGAGAATATCACGATCTCCACCTTGTGACTGGGGCGCTTCTCCTTGCGCACGTATTCAAAAATTTCAAAGAGAAATACCTACCTCGAACATTCGGACATGGATCCCTGTTAGTATTACACATCACCTGGTCTGATGTGGGCGGCGGCTTTGAAGTTCGGCAGAATCGAGTTGGAACTCTTGAGCGGCCCCGACATATTGATGATGGTAGAGAAAGGTATTCATGGTGGAATATCTATCGTTTCCACCAAACATGCTAAAGCGAATAAAGATACATGAAGGAGAAGTTCTAGCTTGACGAGCACACGTGGTATGCCATGTAATAAAAAGCTAATAATATCTATTGAGTAGCCATGTCTAAATGGATGAAAGAAAAAGAGCTCGAGAACTGGAGAAAAATACTTGTATTCTCGGAAGTCGACCAAGAATATCCGACAGATAAACACGATGCACAGCGACCATCCCCGGCTATGGAGAGACTCGATATCTATTCCAAAGAAATCAATGAAGACTGCTTTACAAGAAATGATGACAAGAGAGTGATTCGCGATGATAACATTCACACCTTTGTGATTGGACATTATTTATTCGATGGTGATTTAATATAAGCCTTTCTCCTCTCTCGTTATTAGTTTTTTTTTTAAATCATTACCTATCTTACCTCTATAACCCATCAAACCGAGTGATACTGTTTCAAAGATCTACGTCGACACTACGAAAAGAAAAATCGACGATGCCTTGGGTGACATTTACACGGAAGATAAGATGAAGAGCGATCTGAAGAAGAATTTCAAAAAGATCGTCAACATAGCGAAGTTTGAAGAGGATGGGGGCCACTCGACTACGGTCAACAACAGTTACGTCAGTTGTGGCTTTACTAAATCTAAGATGTATCTCAAATCACGGTGTGTTTAATCTCCACAAAGAATTTGAGGGACGATGAAGGCTCGGATCAACATTGAACGGCTTCAAACTCTTCAGTCTCAGATAAACCCGAATTCAATTTTAGCGCTATCACTAAAAATGCGTGGACGACACCAAAGTGCGGAAATCTGGCGACTAGATGGAAAGGGTTTGGACCTGGGAGGACATCATATCACCAATCTATCAGATCCGATACACATGATGGATGATTGTAGTTTGATTTCTGTCCCGGATAAGGTGAATATGTTAAACAACTGATCACAATATGGGTTTCGGAGCAAGGTAAAGTAGAAGTCTGAAAAGACAAATGGTCTTTTGGAAATAGAGCGAACAGTCCTCAAAACGGCTCTGTGAGCAAAGTGGTTATAGTCATAGAAGTCAACGGCGTGGAGAACGAAATTTACAGCATCACAAAGTTAGATAAATAATATTCTAGCGCAAGCTTGTTCACTTAGCCTTTGCAGATGGAGGAAGGGGATCAAATGAATTTCAAAACAACCATGGCCAATCTTTGTTGATCAAATCATATGCATTGAGTAAAAAAAAAATAGAATCAAAAATAAACTATGAATTCAAAAGGAAAAATAAATTATATTGGGGAAGAGCTTAAAGACGACATTCTGGTGATTAAATGATTATGCCATCAAGAGAGCGAGATATGAAAACCCACTGTAATGCATTTATCTGTTATATCGAATAATGGTTTGTTTTTTTTATTGGAGGGGGTTTCCATCGTCGAGCAAAACAAAACAAAATAGATATGAGGAATGACTTTTTGCTAATGCAAGCGAGCGAGAATAATAGATCGATCGAGAGGTTGCTGGATGAGGAATTTTACGTCATGGGTTTCCGTCTGCAGGTGGAAGAAAATCTAAATTTGTCAAAAGAGAGTCCGGAAACCTTCATTCGCAAGAGAGAAGATTTCCAGAGAAGTTTCTTCAGGATGCTGGAAAAGTTATTCCTAACGAGAGATTGGTCATATGTGGTCATATGTGGAGGCTTTGGAGAAGGTGTACAAACTGCTAAGTAGAAAAAGGAAGAGGAAGAACTCCAGCGAATTAGAAATACACCTACTTAAAGAAAAAGAAGACATGCCTGTGCATGACCAATATGAAGTAAATTATCGCTATATGATTCATAACCCAGCTGGACAACATTTTTGGAATAGATGTGCCATAAGAGAAACATCAACAAAAATACAAAATGTAAAATAAATAAATTATTTTATTTTTTTTTTAGAAATGTGTACGATTTTTATAGTTGCAATAACAAAAAAAGAAGTTTTTTCTCGTTTTTGCTTTTTATTATTTTGTTCGCCTCTAATAAATATAAATGACCTACATTTTAAGTCTGTCGGATTGTGACCTCAAGAGTCTGTCGACTCTATCGGATATGATGAGAGCAAAAGCTTTGTTTCCATTAGGTGCGTTCTGATCGAACCGATTCTTAATCTGTATGTCCCACACGATGTTCTTGAGTCGTTCGCTTTGTTTGCTGACGTCAAACATGAAGGAGATAGAGTGTCTTGTAATCTTTAGGGAGTATGTTCGAATTGCTTATCAACTCAGCCTAGCGATGATACTTCGATCTGAAGTCCAGCGCGACTCCATACATCAGAGAAAATTGGCATTTCTTGAAGGATGAAATATAATCCATGGACGGATATCTTCTGGCACTGAGTGTGACGTGTATTCTGTTCACGTTCATGTGATCGAACATGATTGGGTTTTTTGTCTTTTTACCATCTCTATTAGTTTGAAAGGCACCTACGATGAAGCGAGGTTTCTTGGAAGAGTATTTTATGGTGAGTTTCCAACTGAAACATTCTGAACGGGGAACAGTTATGGAATCGCGCTGTCTTTTTATGTCCCACGTAAATGGCCATCTTTGTCGATTTTCTTATGGAGTTTCATCTTGAGCTTGTCATTTGTTAATACGTATGGAACAAGCCACGACACTATGCCGAGCGTTATTTTTCCAGCGGCCATTGCTGCATTCCTGAAGATGGCATCGACGTCTCCCTTACGCACTAGATTGAGCATGTGTTTGAAACTGTAGCTGATCTTGTAGTAATCTTCGGCGAATCTGAACACCTGTTTCAGAGGAAACCTGAATGAGAACGTCTACATGGGTACAGACGATTTGAATACGTAATGGTGTCTCAAAGCTGCACCTATATTCACATCGAAGAGTCGATTGAGTCCAGAGAATTCGAAAAATCATTGGGATAATTGAGAAGTACTAGTATGATGGTGGCTTGTTCTGGTTGAAGTTCCGTTTTTATCTCTTGTCTTAAGAGTTGATATTGCATATTACTGAATACATGCATGATCTCATTGTCGGTCAACAATGCTGAATTCGTAGTCGGGCATAACCACCACCACCTTTCACAAGTTCTTTCACCACGAGATAACTCGCGCTGGAATTCTTGAAGAGATCTTGCGGTGTATGTTGATTCCTGTCTCCCCTAGATTATCGCGATTGCCTCCTACAACAGGTTGGTATTCATGCACCCTGTGTTCTTGAATGCTCTCGTCTACCACAGTGATTTTTATCATGTTTAATATATCATTTTTTCTTTTTCCTTTTAATTTTCTAGTTATATATATTTTTTCTTTTTTTATTATAACGCAGGCAAAACCCTCCTGCACCCCTGTGTTAATTTGAGACCACGTGCACAAAGCATGCCAAGTTTTCAGAGCTTCACGCATGTCAAGTTTACAAAGTGAAAGTTTACTAAGTCTGTCAAATGATAAGTACCGAGCAAGTGCCAAGTTTTTATCAAGTGATGAGTACCAAGCAAGCGCCAAGTTTTTTTGTTTTTTAGAACGGGTTTTTTTTGCATATTGCATTCTAAAAAAGTACCTGTGATTTCTTCTAATGCATTGAGCTTACGTGTTGTTGAGCACTTCACTGATGAAAAAGATTGCTCGAGTCAGTCTCGGTGTGTAGCCTTATCACTTCTAATTAGTAAATTTCATCCTTTCATCCACTTCGAAACAAGGTCTCCGGTGTCATTTGAGTGATCAATTGGGATAGAGATGTCTCCAGACATTGTTTGTTTTCATTTCGTTTCTCGCTAGTTTCCGTGCATGTGTCATCTTTACCAGACTGTGGTGTTATTGTTGTACAGATCGACCAATTCGTCCACAACGCCCACGTAAATATTTCGTCGAATTCGCCGTGAAATATCTTTTCTTTCATGACTCCATTTCATCGTCCGGCGACGCTCGATTTACCTATGTTTTCCATAGAGTAGATGTCTATTCGTGTCATCCGCTCTTGCGAGAAATGTTTTTAAAGCTCCAGCGATGGCCATTCCATATTTATTTTTAAAGGCATTGTCCATGCATATTTCCAGAAGATGTCCATGATGGTCAAGAGATATTTCACTCCTCGATTGTGTCTTGCCAACGATTGCATGTCCACTAGATTGGCAACCCAGTTGTCATCTACTCCTCGGATCTGTACACGCCTCTTAATGCACTATGGATTTGGGCAATGCATCCGCTAGTGGACTCGTCCACGTCGTTTATTCTTTTCCTTTAAGCCATACTGAACGGTCACTTGGCACCTATCAGTTTTCGAACTATGGCACGATCGAATTTCTCTTCCATCGTTGGATTCGCCTTCAATGATAATGTTCTCCTCAAAAATGTTCCAAAGCAACACCTTCTATCACCAGCGCGAATGGAACAGTGGCTACGGTCAATAAGAGACCGACTCTGGACACACCAGACCCATGGCTACAGTGATGAGAGTCAACACCATTGCGTTTACGAATTTCTTGACTCCTATGTATTTCTTGTTGAGTGATAGTCGTCAATTTCTTTCGGTCGTTAAGTAATGTGGAATTGTATTGATTTGATTGATGCAATATTCGGAACCCCAATCTTCTGAAGGAGTAGTTGTTAGCAGTACAGTTCTGTCTTTTTGAGTTGGCACTTCATGATATAAATTGTTTCTTTTTGAAACCATTTTTTTTTTCTCTTTCTCTGTTATAGCAAAAATTGAGCCCACATGCTATTTCTCTGTTTAAGTCCAGAATAATATTCCGAGAATGGATATATTTTGAAAGGGTGATGTCTGTCCAAATAGAAGACCTTGACCATCGCTTATGTCCTTCTCTGTCTTCATGTAAAAACCATTGTCATACTCTTTTAATGCTGCACATTTCGTGGGTCCCAGTACAATTCGTTTCGACTCAATAGATGCATCGTACTCTCTGCATGTACAGACCATCAACCATGATTTTCTTTGTTCCAAAACTGGTTAGACCCGAAAGCGCATTGATGTCTAGAGGTGGTGGTGGAGCGATTTTCGTGAGAACAGGCAAAGCTCCAGAGGCTAGTCCAGCTAACATTCCCAGAAAACCACCTTTTGTCTTCAACTTATAATTCAATCCTGCAAAACTCAATCTGATCATTATTCCATTCCCATTTCGATGAGCCTCGCCATTCTCTTCATTTGTGTTGTGTTCAGAATGATCACGTCTCGTCTCACAATATCATCATGTTCTAACTTTAATTTCGCCACTTCGCTTCAATTTTCAATTACTCGGCGAAGTTTGTCTCTCTGTCCTTCTGATATGTTTTCATTTCGATTTTCGTACCTCGTCATATTTTTTTCTCCTTTTATTTAAAAAAATGTCATTTTCTCTTTTTTATTTTTTTATATTTATATTTTTGTATATAAATTTGTATTTTTTTTTTTCTTTTTCTTTTTAATATTATTAAATTTCTCTAATGTGAAATCGTAAGGTGACCTTTTATTCTCGAAGATCTTATATTGCGTGTCATTTTGATCCGCCAAGCTGGTTTCAATGATATGTATAGTGTCTACCGTCATGGGTAAACAGATCGATTGTGTAACCCGGCAAAACGTTCAGAAAAAAGAATAAATCGTGGAATGAGTGCGATCTTTCATAAAACTTCCAGCGATGACGTCCACCTTCACCAAGATGCCGTAGATCGTGAGAATGTAAACCACATTTTCCTATGTGACATGACTTTCGTATACGGATCGATCAAAAGCTAATAACTTCCCGAAGATGTCGTCGTGTATGAAATCCACTTAATAACTTGTGTCTAAACCTTGCTCATAGAGTGTTCCATTGACAGTGGTTCTCACCAAGTCGTAATAACCATTTATCCTCATTCTTGTCTCGACGACGCAGTTGAGATCGACTATATTGTACCTCTTTCGGGAATGCAAATTTTGAGCCAATTCTTTCCTTCGTCGGGCAAATACATGAACAGGTTGTTTTCTTCCATGATGTTGGGAAACGAATAGTACATTTTGAGATTCACAATGCCATCTCGTATCTTCCCTGTTTTTATTTCGAGCATTAGGTTAAACTTCGTCGAAAAACAGGTCACGTTATCACTCACAAGAATCTGAAAAGAGCTATCTGTCGATGTGTTGTCCGCAATATTTTCTAATAATTCTTCCATTTTTTCTTATTTTTTTCTTTTATTATTATTTTATTTCTCTTTTTTATTATTTTTCCAGAATGTGACATCCATCGAATCCATTCTTATTTCCCAGTGCTCTTCTCTCTCGCCAAATCTACAACCACGAAATTATGAAGTCGTCGATCCCATCCATTCTTACAAAGACTCCTGAATTCTCTGCTCATGTCGTCGGCTACGTGGTTGTAGTAGATGTAATTGATCCACTAAATCTGCGGTTCTTTTACCGGCATCCATCGCTACTCTCTTGACAGCGTCACTTTCCACCTCCACTTTCTTACCGACGCCAAGGCAGTTGTATTACCCGCATTAGCAAACTTAGAAGCAAGGTCTTTCGCAACTTTCCTAATGATGAGACGCGCTTGGGATCCAGTCATCGGCCCGAAGACATTGGACCCACCCAGAGCGTAAGATCTTCAAAATCCTCTATTTTTTATGATTCATATTTTTGTCATTTTCTGTTTGGCTTTCCTTCAAAATACTCTATACTTGTTAAAAAACGAAAACATTGTAGTGGACCACCTAGGACCAGTTCAGTAAGAAACCGGACTACATACCCGGGTACCGGAGCGTGCCGGGCTGTTATATTTTGGACCGGATCGCACATGGCGGTCCGGTATGGTCCGCATCACTAGAATGAGAATACCCACGAGAGTTTGTTCAGCTCCACATTTATAGAATCTCACGTCACAAACCCCACTTACTGAATCCACATTTATAGAATTCGCCCGTGGGGTCTGACTGTGCCTATAGAATATCTTCATCGTACGAGGCCATGTTGTCTGTGTGGAAATACCTCGATGACTCTTCACCTTATGTCTCTCTTACGCTCATCTGCATATTGAAGGACAGCATACTGTGGCACCCACCTTCAGCAACCCTTTCTAGAATATGGGTATGATCGTAGAATCCTTTTTCATCGTGAAAGGTTGGGAATGAAAAGCAGAAGTTCCTCAGTGAGGCCTCACTTTACATACATTATATTCTCAGTATTGAATGTCTTCGTTCCGTAGCACCCGATTGTGCGCCTCCTTCTACGATCAGACTATGCCCATAGAATAATCTCTTTTCATCGATGATGTCATGAGATGTATGAGGAAGTTCTCACGGCGGTCCATCCTCAAGCCACTCATATCCCCATCTGTTTATTGAACGGTCACATTCCGTAGAACCCGACATCACAACATGGTCGTGCAACGGGCTACAATGACAACACACGTTACTCTCAACATCAAACGTGGTATGACGAAACTTCCCCTCAATAACCTTATGATAACATTACGATATGTTACTAATAGAGATACTGCCAGTTATGAAAGTACTCACCAACAAGACATAATAAATTATATTTCCTAATGAAACAAAATACTGCATTTTGATTGGCTGAGAGGTACGGTGTAACTTGCAATCCACAGTGGCTTTTTTTACACCGTGTTTAGCCACGGTGTAAAAACAAGAATATACAAGAGCAAGCTATATGGCTAAAAAGTACCCATACAGGTTATTTAATATCTATGTGCAATATAATATTACAGATATGGATGTCATTGGAACTGGCTCATTGAGCCAGTTCCAATGGCATCCATATTTGTCTGGTTTTATTTAAGAAACTTGCAAAGTACAAATTTTCTGTCAGTTTTTGCCCACAATGCAGGTTAAAGTAATAAGTACACCAAAATTCTTGGAAATAAATCCGTTATCTTTGTGTTTTCTAGGGTGTATGGGAATTTACACTGGTTTGGGAACTCATACACCCTTCGGCTTCGCCTCAGGGTGTATGAGTTCCCAGACCGGTGTAAATTCCCATATACCCTGGAGAACACAAGGATGACTAATAATATTCGTGTAAAGTATTCAAAGAGAAGCATTCGCTCATTTTTTTTTCCTTTGTGACAAGACTGCATATCCGTGCATTCTGGGTATACTGATCCTGATGTCTTCGGCAAACAAATCTCAAAGTGCACTGTAAGTTCAATAAATAAAATTAGGCCAGATTTCATCGGAATCTTGTATATGGACTGGTTTCCCTTCTGTCATTGAAAACGAGTATCTCGACTATTACAGTTTTGAAGTTCTGAGCTTCGTGAAACAGTTTTTCGAAAAAATGTATGGACTGTTTAAAGCTTGCTGTTAAAGCAAATGTTTGGTTCTCGTGTTCTTTATTTTGAAATACTAGTGGTTCAGTCTACACTCAGTAAGGACAGAAATGCATCTAGTACTGCCACCATTTTTCAAGTTTCCGACGACAGGCAGAAAAATAAATTAGCAGATCTTCAGAAGTCATTCAACGAAGCACGACCAACACACGTTTCGTACAAAGATGAAAGTGTGTGCTAACGTTGAAGACAAACGGAACATTTGTTGCCTGTCTCAAAAAGTAATTTTACATTTTGGTACACGAGCGCATGTCATAGTGTGAGATATTGAAGAATTGGAAAATGAACTATTTTGGTCTTGCAACCTCAGGACCTTCAAAAATACTTAGTCAGAAATTAGTGCACAATTGTAAATGCAAATAGACAAGGTGTGAAGCTTTAAAGCTGTGTCTTTGATAACTACGTACAGAGCGGCGCGATATACAAAATGAGCGTTTTTAATGAAAACTGTGAAAAGTGGCGTAAAATGTGACCAAACAAATAACGAAAAAGGATGATAAAACGAAAAAAATTAAAATATCTGTGTCTGTTTTTTTTGGCTGTACAAAACAACAAACTTTTATGAAATGCGATGCATTTTAATTTTTTGGATGTTGAACCCACTTTGGTGTCATTTCAGATGTTAGCAATTTCAAAGCCGCGTCACCTTTAACAATAGAACTGTTCTGTTACCAACTTAGCCTTCTTAGTGTAAAAAATGCAAATGGCCTTATAAGTTTAAGTGGCGTAAATCGTCGAAGGTGTGGATCGAGAAACAAGCTGCCAATAACCATGGCCTTCTCGTCCGAGAACCGCGACAAATCAGCGGCTGGCCAAAGTGTTATTATTATTATTACCCGATTTCTTGACTCTTGAGTGTTCGATCGATGTATGATGTATTCAAGCTGTTTCTATTTCTATTTTTCTATCTTTTTTTCTCCTATCAGTGCTGCTGTTCTACCTTCTTTTCCTTTTCTTTCCAATTCAATTTGATGTTTAAACAATCTCACACATCGTTGCCTGGCGGTTGAGGCTTTCTATACTCCGTACCTGAATGCTATTGATATCTCCACCCATATTGTGTCGCGCTAATTCTGGGGACTGGGTCTTGGTGATTGGGACTGATTGTGCACACGTACTTGAACTGATCTACAACCACAGGAACTAAGCTATTTTTATATCCAATAGAGTGAGAGTCTCAGCCTCCTGGTCGCGATGTGTGAGCTTCTCCACGGATATGCATCACCTACAGGAGTAATTTTTATATTTTGTCAGGGAGACGACTTACATAAGCTTTAAGCTTTCTGTCGAATCCCTCTCTTACACAGTACGCATTCATCTAGTCTTCACTTGTTTCGTGTATACTACCGTGTCTTGTGTTGCTCAGATCTTTCTTGTTAATTGTTCTTGTGAAGTGGATATACTTATCAGTTATTCAATAAATATTGTTTAAACTAAATCGAGAAAGTAAAAATATGTGTGTTCTTTTTTTTCTACAAAATTCTCAAATTGCATTAAAATGAGGCACATTTTAATTTTTTGCACATTGGCCCCTACGACATCACCTCAGAGTTTGGCCTTAAAAGCTGAAAATTTTCCAGGTCGGCACCATATTTTATTTATGCTTTTTATTGGAGAATGAATTTCCAAATTTACGAGGAGGGGTTTGATACGCGAGTTGATATTTAAGATGAATAAAAAACAAAAATATCGCATCGCTGGTATCGGGGACTGAAATTTGAAAAACCAAAAACTTTGCTTAGAAACAAAATAATTATCTATAAGTGTACTGAATTGTGTGATCGTTTGTTAAAGGAAAATGTCTTAAAATGCGAACAGACCAAAAAAAAAAAGAAAAAAGGAGGCTGACCATATCAATATGTCATTTTAACTTCGTTGAATGATATGATTGTCCATAAAAAGCTTACCTGGTGGATATAAAGTTGCTGTAAGCGGTGTTATTGTTGTTGGCACTGTTGCATATTCTTGTACTACAATTAACCAGAATGCAAATTAAAATTCAATTTGAAAGCGATGGTCGGTTTTGTTTGCTGAACAAAATTCATTGGTGCGCAGAAATGTCGATGCTGAGGCGTTGGTAGCTAAGCGAAAGTGGGGGAGTGGAAATAACCAAGATGCACCTGGTTACCATTGTTCGCCTTTACTTGAGAAAATTATTCAAATGGACCCACATAAATGCCATTTTATTGATTCTTAGATTCACGGGGAGTATAATGGGGAAGTGGGATGGGAGAACGAAGGACATGTGGTTAGGGGGCGACTCAAAGGAGAGGGTTAATATACTAATCGACTAGATTGGGAAGAATGGGGCAAGGGATGTCATCAAGCAGTTCGTCTCCGAGTGTTGGGAGGAGAGAAGAAGCGCGGGAATAGGGAGGCAGTTGGTAGAACATGGTAGAACATGGGTAACCAAGGCCTTCTCATACGAGAACCGCGACAAATCAGCGGCCGGCCGAAGTGTTATTATTATTAGGTCTTGACATGTGAGACGGCGGGTGCTTAAAACGTGTATGTTGGGGATAAGGGGGGCATCGTTCACCAAACTGCGCATTAACCCTTTACCCAACGTAGAAAATATCAAAATTTATTAATTTAATTACTATTTTTTTTAATTTTTTCTAAACATTTCAACGAAACCATAACATAATAATAATAATAACTCTTTGGCCAGCCGCTGATTTGTCGCGGTCCTCATAAGAGAAGGCCATCATTCCCCCTGCACCCCACCCCCTCTTCCCCTCCTCTCCTCCCAGCATTCAGATATAAACTGCTTAATAGTGTCCCTCACTTCCTCTTTTTCAATTTCTTCAATAAGCATTCCTACCCTCTCCCTCGTGTCCCCCTTCAGCCATCTATCCTTTGTTTCTTCACCCCACTTCTGCATTATTCTTCCAGTAAATTTTATTCTATGAGGTATATACTGTGGGCATCCCAAGAGAAAATGTTCCAGGGTCTCCACTACTCCAGAGTGGCACATTTGGCATCCCTTTTCCCGATCTCTCCCAATTTTTCCCCGAAGCTCCAGTGATCTTGATCTCAGTTTGAACAGCATTGACCCTCCAAAGGTGCCATCTAGGTACTTCTCAAAAGCTGGCTTTTCTTTATATTGTAACCCCTGCAGTGATCTTTTCACACTAACCCCTGCTCGCCAGTTTCGATTGCAATCTTCCATGACTCTCTCTTTGACAAACCTTTTGCCTTCTTTCATTCCTACTTCTATGTTTGTGACCTCTATAGAGTAATTGTCCATTAGTTCCCTCACATGTTTTGACCACCCCGTTTCTATATTAGAATTCCAAATGGTATCGAGCATCAATTTGCACCACCGGTTGTCAGGCAGGTTTCTCAAGTAGTTAAAGTAACACAGTTTTCCCAAATCTACCCTGTCCTTGATTTTCATCCACCCAAGCTCCCCCCTTACTGCTTCCAAAGCTGCAGCATTACTCGACCCTGTTATCCATCTGCCGGCATCATTTTGAGTATTTTCCAACTTCTTAGTAACGGTTTGGTTTAATGGAATCACGTCCGTGCCATACGTTATACTTGGTAAACCCACCCTCTCCCACAGTGTTTTCCCCACAAAGACCTTGTTGAAACTATTTTTCCCTAAAAGTTTTAGTTGGTTCAGAATTCTTTTCCCCTTCAGAATCAGTTTGGCTGAGTAATTTCTGTACACCCCTCTTCCCGTTATATTTATGCTTACCCCTAGATACTCATACTCTCCCGTTTCTCCTACAGTGATTTGTTTGCTTTCCCCTTCGGGGATTGAGAACTCCCCCACTCTCCATCTCTTCGTCATATCTACCTTGCGTCCAACGGGTATTACCTTGCTTTTATTTTCATTTAGTTCGAGCCGCCAAGTGTTCCCATATCTACCAACAATTTCCAGCAGTTTCTCTAGCCCCTGTTCAGTTCTAGACATTAACACCATGTCGTCCGCAAAGAATAAGCCTGGTATCTTTATGTCTCCAACATTTACCCCCTCCGCACTCTGAATTAGTTCATCCCCTAAATCTTTAACATACAATGCAAACAAAATCGGTGAAAAGATACACCCCTGCTTGAGGCCTATATCCATAGGGACTCGTTTTGTAGTGATACTCCCTAGACTGAGTTGGCTTTGCACATCTGTATACAGTGCTTTCATGATTCCCACAAAGTCACCCCCCAGTCCGATGCCCTCGAGCTTTCGCCACATACCTTCCCTCCACACTCGGTCGTATGCTTTTTTCACATCTAGAAATGCCAGAAACATTCCGTTCCAACGAGGGGTTACATGATATGGTTTTGTTGAAATATTTTGAAAAACTTATTTTTTTCAACTGCTCAATTTGCAAATTACCCGGGCGGATGCGGGCGATTCGGTAAGTAAAGGGTTAAAGCAGCCGACGATGTCCTTTCATGTCAGTTTATATATTATGATAGTACATCAGGAATTGTATGGATATTCTCTTTCGGCGTACTCATTCCACGATCTGCTTGTGATTGTGTCTATCTCTTTTACGTCAACTCTCATCCTAACCAAAGGCCATTCTTCGGGTTGGAAGATGGTCAAAGTAAGAAGAAAGATGCCAAATCGACTTGACCCTTTACCTAACATGAAAAGCAGACGACACTTGCAAAAAAAAATCTTGAATAACTAATTTTTTTCATTTTTTGTCTCAAAAACATAGGTTATGACCCCTCGTTGGAACGAGCTCGACGAGCTCGTTCCAACGAGGGGTCATAACCTATGTTTTTGAGACAAAAAATGAAAATATTTTGAAAATTAATTGGCGATTTTTGAGAATAGCGCTGGCCGGTTTTGGCCGTTACGTTGGGTAAAGGGTTAAGGAGGAAATCATTGGCCAAGCGCAACTAAATTGATTCCCTCTACAGATGATTTATATCACAGTTTATTGACGGGTACGTGAAGGGCATTATGAATTGTCGGGGGTGAGGGTACAACCATAGAATTGCACCCACATTTTGTAGTCAATATATCGACTGGAATTAGCACATCCATCTCTTATGTCCTATTATATAACATAACATTTGAACTGTTGATGCCCGGATATTGTTTCGTTGCACTGTTCGTTCGATTTACTCTCTGAATGCCGACATGGTGAAATTGGAAAATTAAAAAAATATTTTCTCTAAATGCCAATAGCGAGGGTTGTTAATTAGGTATAGTCTGTTCTATAAAACACTGCTCTTTGATTACTAAGTGTCGGCATTCAGAGAAGTGACCACTGTTTAGATTTCTGTTACAAGACACTGTGCTAGACGCAAACATTGTTGTTCTGTTGTGATTATTAATTAATCAAGCCATATCTGTTATCATTAAATTTTTGTTTATTCTGTTAAATTATTCAACTGCTTTGTTGTGATTTGTTGTAATTCTAAATCATTCAAGCCAAATACCAGTACACCAATTCCACAGATATATAGAGAAGTCATCACTAGTGTAAATACAAACTCTGTGGAGGATCTCGTTGAGGATATTCCAACCATATACAATTGTCATTCTCAGCTGTACAGAGCACGTGCCAAAACAATCTCCAAGCTGCCAAGGACTCAGCAAGAGATAAACCTGCCAGACCAATACACAAAGACACTTTCTGGTGATAATGTTTTGATACCGTGTGAAGACAACAGAATGTTGATATTTTCAACAGCGGACAATCTTCAGTGTCTGTCTGAAGCAGGAACATTTTATTGCGATGGAACATTCAGCATGTATCCAAATCTGTTTAAGCAAATTTACACGGTGCATGCTTTGGTGGAGAATAAAATGTTTCCCTTAACGCACAAAAACATGGCCTACAGAGTCTTTTTGGCAGTGATGAAAGTGCTACATCACTTGCCCGTCGGGCATCAGCTCCTCCTCTGATTCGACCAAGTGAGATAGACGATGTGTTGTCAGATACTATGGCCACTGCTGATTTAGACAACCCCAACAATCACGTAGAGGGGTGGCATGCAAAGCTCACCAAACTGTACCACCACCATCCAAATATTTATAAATTTATTGATCTAATCAAAACCGAGCAATCACACACAGAATCATCCATACTGCAACTAAGGAATGGGGGCAAGGTGCCGCCCAAAAAGAAAAAGGAGAAATTGGAGAGCGGCCAGATCACGTTAGATCAGTATAGTGATACCGTGTCTCATTTTGTAGGATTGTAAATATGAAATGTAAAAATGTCCAAAATTGTTCGTTAAAAATATGCATGTTCATACGTTGTTTGTTAAAAAAAATTCTTAGAAAATATCTATTTGTTAATTGATCTCGTCTTCATTTGATGAGAAATAATTTGTCCAAAATATAGATACAGGACATAGCTAGTTAATCCGATTATCACACCTTCACTAGTCACTGTAGGAGAACAATAGATGTCGGCATTCCGAGAAGTCCCCGTTCGTTCACAATGAAGATTGAAGAGATAATAATAATAATAACACTTCGACCGGCCGCTGATTTGTCACGGTTCTCGTATGAGAAGGCCTTGGTTACCCATGTTCTACCAACTGCCTCCCTATTCCCGCGCTTCTTCTCTCCTCCCAACACTCGGAGACGAACTGCTTGATGACATCCCTTGCCCCATTCTTCCCAATCTCTCCGATTAGTATATTAACCCTCTCCTTTGAGTCGCCCCCTAACCACATGTCCTTCATTCTCCCATCCCACTTCTCCATCATACTTCCCGTGAATCTTTTTCTTTTAGACTGGTATTTTGGGCATTCTATAAGAAAGTGTTCCAGAGTCTCCACCACGCCCACGTTACACATCTGGCACTCCTTTTCACTGTTTTTCTGAATTTTTCCCATCAGCTCCAGGGACCGCGACCTCAGCTTGTACAGCAGGACCCCCAAAGGTGCCATCAAGGTACTCTTCAAAACCAGGCTTCTTTTTATCACGCAGGCCACCCAAATATCTCTTTGATTTGCCCCCCTCTCGCCAATTACGGTTACAATCCTCCATGACCCTTTCTCTGGCGATCTTTTTGTCCTGGTTTGCCCCAACGTCAAGGTTCGAGATCTCCAATGAATAGTTTTCTACTAGCTCCCTCACTTGGACCATCCACCCCGTCTTGATATTTGAGTTGAAAGTTCTCAGGAACATTACTTTACACCATCGGCTTTCGGGGAGATTTACCAAATAATTAAGATAACCGAGTTTCAAAAGGTCTATCCTGTCCTTGATCCTCATCCACCCAAGCTCACCCCTAATTGCTTCTAGCGCTGCGGTCATATTGTCTCGATCCGCAAGTATACAGAAGAAGTCTCCTTGGTTACGAATCGAAATTAAGTATTTTTATTGTTTACTAATCATATATATTTCATTTTCAGGTTATTTTATTCAACTTTGTGGGGAGTTAGTTTAGTATAGTAACTGGGACAAAGTTAGGAGGCCTTAAATAAAACTGTGAGCGCTAAGTTGTCGAACGGTTCGTCGTGTTGCCTTTTGTCGCGTGTTTACAATTTTCCCTTCCGATCGCGTAATTTTGTCTTGATGATGGCGAGCAAGTCTGTTCAGACGGAGGTAAGTATGGAGGTAAATACGTGTAATATCGCGGTCCAGGTCAACGGTGCCAACGGAGTAAGTATTGGTGTGCAGACAGAGGTCACTGGGGGTGTCGGTCAGAGCCGGGTTGGTGGGGCCACCGATGGCGATATTGGGCTTGAAGTTTGTAAACAGTGTTCTATGATGTATGGGGACTGTCGCTCGATGGGATATGGAGAGGTATGTGCAAACTGTCAGGAAATCCTCCGCCTACTTGAGACAATTGTTAAGTTTGAGGGGGAGATTGCTGAGCTGAAGGGAAAACTTGGTAGGGCGGGGCTGTCTGGAGTTACGCCTGTGAAAGTGGCTTTCCGAGAAGGATGGAAGGTTGTCGGTGGTTCCAAGAGGAAACATGGGGGTAGAACCTTTGATGTGAATGAGGTAGGTGATGAGGTGGGGGCTGCTAGAAAAGTACGTAGGACAGATGAGGGGGGGCCCAGGCCGGAGCAATGCTGTAAAGCGTTTGGCGTGGACAACCAAAAGTGGTAGGAAAGGGGGGCCAGAGAAGCAGGTAGATAGGGGTGTAAAGTCCAAAGGCAGTGGGGAGTGCAGCACCAGAAACAGATTTGATGTGCTCGATTCGGAAGAGACAGAGGAGGAGATGGAGGTAGTTGCAACAGATAGTAGCTTGGGGTCTAGGCCAGGAAAAAGGAGGAGGGATCCGGGGGAAGACCAGGGGAGTAGTCCAGGTAGCTCAGGGCCTGGAAAGAGACGGAGGGACAATGATAGGAGTAATCCTAGGTCAAAGATACCGATACCGATATTGATTCCGAGTGGGGCTGTTGGAGAGGAAGAGGACGCTGTAAACAATAGGAGACTAGAGGAGATAAATAGGGCGAGGTCCAAAAGTAAGTTGGTGGTTGCGGGAAGTAGCATAGTTCGGGGGATCGACAAGGTTGTCTGTGGTCCGGACAGTAAAAATAGAACAGTTCTGTGCTTTCCGGGGGCTAAAGTGGAGGACCTGAGGGATAGAGTGGACGGTATTGTAGCTGGGTCGGGGCCTGATCCGGTAGTGGTATTACATGTGGGGTCCAATAACATCAGGGAGAGGAAATCAGTTCGTATGGTGGACACATACAAGGACCTAATTAGTAAGCTACTTAGCAGGAATGCTCGGATCATCGTTTCAGGGGTGCTCCCCGTTATGGGTGGTGGGAATGAGAGGAACTCGCGGATTATGGCACTAAACGAGGAGCTGGGAGAGCACTGCAAAGACTTGGGAGTACATTTCATTGACCACTGGGATTCATTCTGGGGACAAGGAGAGTTGTATGGGCGAGACGGATTGCATTTAAGTAGGATGGGTACAGACCTGTTGGGCCAAAAAATCTTACAGGTGGCTGGGCCTTTTTTGGAGAAAAGTGGGGTAGGGGACCACAGCCGGTAACCCAGAGTGGCACAAATGCTGGGAACATAGGAAGAACAACAAACATGCACAATACAGGGACATACCAGGGTTATAATAATGTGCCAGTGATGACAAAAAAACAAAGATTCATTAAGTTTGGGTACTGTAACATCCAGGGTCTGCACAAGAAAGTAAGCGAAATATCAACAATGATGGACGAAGGAGACTTCGATATAATGGGTCTAAGTGAGACGTGGATACGACGGGATGAGCGGGTTGATCAGATGAAGGGTTGCGTGTGGATAGGAGCTGGGCGAACTGAGGGTCAGAAACGGGGTGGGGGTGTTGGCATCTACGCTAAAGAGGAATTACAGCCCTCATTGATTACAGATCTCACAGAAGCAAGGACTCAGATTCCAGTATCCAACGAAATAGTCTGGGCAAAAATCAAGTTAGGAAGCAGGAGTGTTGCCGTTGGTGTTGTATACTTAGCAGTGGAGGGAAGTAAGCCCGAGTGGAATGATTCAATATATACAACTCTTAGATCGAATATCACAGAGCTTGGGAGCAGAGGGTTCAGTATTGTCCTAATGGGGGACTTCAATGGGCACATCGGGGATAAGGAGGAGGGCATACAGGGAGGTGATAGGAAAATTAACACGAATGGGAGGAAGATGTTGGACCTATCAAAAGAGCTTGGTTTAAAGATCCTGAACAGGGATGCGAAATGTAAGGGTAAATGGACCTGGGAGAGGAACGATAAGAAAACAATAATTGATTATATACTCACTGACATTAGCGTATGGAGGGAGGTTATAGATGTAGAAATAGATGACGAGGGAAAAAATGACTTGGGTAGTGATCACAACCTGATAACAGTTAAGATTATGGGTAAAAAGACTAATAGAGACAGAAATACCTCCAAGGAAGTTTGGGGACTAAAACAAGGAGCCGACTGGAAGCAGTTTCGGGAAAAACTAAAACCAAATCTTGAATGTATACCTAGGGATGCAAATGTCCAGAGTATTTCAGATGGCATAGTAAATAGCCTAACAGAGGCAGGGAAGGAGTGTATAGGAAGGGTGAGGGTCCCAACGAGAGAGCTTGGATACAGGGTTAACGAGGGACTGAAAAAGGCTATAAAAGAAAGGAAGGTAAAATGCGCTGCTTACAGAAGAAGTAGGAAGCTTAAAGGGGTGGATAACAATGACACGAGACTAATGAAAGGAGAATATGAACTGGCACGGAAAAAGGTGAATGAGATAAAGGATAATAATAGGAAGGAGCGCAATTGCAGTCTTGCCAGAACAATGAAGAAAACGGGGGGTTCGAGCTCAAACGTATTTTGGAACTGGGTAAATAAACGGGGGAAAAGTAGTGTGCAGAGTATCAAAGTGGATGGGGAAAGTACAGAAGATAAAGGCCGTATCGCTTCAGAGTTAGTCAAGCACTGGGAAAAGATAAACGATAGGCGATGGGGCAGTGGGTCCCCACCAAAAAGAAATACACTGGTGGAGGAGAACCTATCCAATCGTGTATGTAGCGAAATAACGGCAGAAGAAGTGCGGAACGTGGTCTCGAAATTAAAAAATGGTAAAGCGGGAGGGACTGATGAAATTCCGAACGAATTCCTCAAAAATGGAGGGGAGGCACTTATTGAAGTCCTGACAAACCTTTTCAACCTGGCTCTGCGAAAGCAAGAGGTCCCCAGAGAGTGGAGGGAAAGTAAGGTGTCGTTCATACACAAAAAGGGGGATAAGGAAGTTCTAGATAACTATAGGGGGATATCAGTTAGTAGTAACATCGGAAAAGTATTCTGTAAGGTCATATACGGTAGACTAGAGGAAGTTATAGAAGAGAAAGGTTTTTTAGGAGAAATTCAAAATGGTTTCAGGAAAGGACGAAGAGTCACTGATCACCTATTTACACTCACCCAACTGATAGAATCAACAAAGGCTGAAAAGAAAAAGATGTTTCTGGCATTTCTAGATGTGAAAAAAGCGTACGACCGAGTGTGGAGGGAAGGTATGTGGCGGAAGCTCGAGGGCATCGGACTGGGGGGTGACTTTGTGGGAATCATGAAAGCACTGTATACAGATGTGCAAAGCCAACTCAGTCTAGGGAGTATCACTACAAAACGAGTCCCTATGGATATAGGCCTCAAGCAGGGGTGTATCTTTTCACCGATTTTGTTTGCATTGTATGTTAAAGATTTAGGGGACGAACTAATTCAGAGTGCGGAGGGGGTAAATGTTGGAGACATAAAGATACCAGGCTTATTCTTTGCGGACGACATGGTGTTAATGTCTAGAACTGAACAGGGGCTAGAGAAACTGCTGGAAATTGTTGGTAGATATGGGAACACTTGGCGGCTCGAACTAAATGAAAATAAAAGCAAGGTAATACCCGTTGGACGCAAGGTAGATATGACGAAGAGATGGAGAGTGGGGGAGTTCTCAATCCCCGAAGGGGAAAGCAAACAAATCACTGTAGGAGAAACGGGAGAGTATGAGTATCTAGGGGTAAGCATAAATATAACGGGAAGAGGGGTGTACAGAAATTACTCAGCCAAACTGATTCTGAAGGGGAAAAGAATTCTGAACCAACTAAAACTTTTAGGGAAAAATAGTTTCAACAAGGTCTTTGTGGGGAAAACACTGTGGGAGAGGGTGGGTTTACCAAGTATAACGTATGGCACGGACGTGATTCCATTAAACCAAACCGTTACTAAGAAGTTGGAAAATACTCAAAATGATGCCGGCAGATGGATAACGGGGTCGAGTAATGCTGCAGCTTTGGAAGCAGTAAGGGGGGAGCTTGGGTGGATGAAAATCAAGGACAGGGTAGATTTGGGAAAACTGTGTTACTTTAACTACTTGAGAAACCTGCCTGACAACCGGTGGTGCAAATTGATGCTCGATACCATTTGGAATTCTAATATAGAAACGGGGTGGTCAAAACATGTGAGGGAACTAATGGACAATTACTCTATAGAGGTCACAAACATAGAAGTAGGAATGAAAGAAGGCAAAAGGTTTGTCAAAGAGAGAGTCATGGAAGATTGCAATCGAAACTGGCGAGCAGGGGTTAGCGTGAAAAGATCACTGCAGGGGTTACAATATAAAGAAAAGCCAGCTTTTGAGAAGTACCTAGATGGCACCTTTGGAGGGTCACTGCTGTTCAAACTGAGATCAAGATCACTGGAGCTTCGGGGAAAAATTGGGAGAGATCGGGAAAAGGGATGCCAAATGTGCCACTCTGGAGTAGTGGAGACCCTGGAACATTTTCTCTTGGAATGCCCACAGTATATACCTCATAGAATAAAATTTACTGGAAGAATAATGCAGAAGTGGGGTGAAGAAACAAAGGATAGATGGCTGAAGGGGGACACGAGGGAGAGGGTAGGAATGCTTATTGAAGAAATTGAAAAAGAGGAAGTGAGGGACACTATTAAGCAGTTTATATCTGAATGCTGGGAGGAGAGGAGGGGAAGAGGGGGTGGGGTGCAGGGGGAATGATGGCCTTCTCTTATGAGGACCGCGACAAATCAGCGGCTGGCCAAAGAGTTATTATTATTACTCGAGCCTGTTATCCATCGGCCTGCATCGTTCTGCGGAATTTCCAAGCTCTTAACAGCTGTCTGGTTTAGGGCTACAACTTCCGTACCGTATGTTATACTTGGCAGACCCGCCATTTCCCAAACGGTTTTCCCCACGAAAACCTTATTGAAACTGTTTCTCCCTATAAGTTTCATTTGGTTAAGGATTCGCTTCCCCTTCAGAATTAATTTATTTGTGTGGTTTCGGTAGATGCCTCTTCCTGTGATGTTTATATTTACCCCCAGGTACTCATAGTCACTAGTCTCTCCTACACTAAGAAGTCTCCTGCTACCTTCCGGAATGCAGAACTCCCCCACTCTCCACCTTCGAGTGGGGTCCACTTTGCGGCCCACGGGTATAACTTTGCTCTTGCTTTCATTAAGTTCGAGTCTCCATTTGCTCCCATATTTCCCAACAATTCCCAGCATCTTCGCTAGCCCCTCTTCGCTTTCTGACACTAGCACCATATCGTCTGCAAAAAATAGCCCTGGGATCTTCAAGTCACCAACTGCAACCCCTTCGTCGCTATGCAGGAGTTCATCTTCTAAACCTTTGATGTACAATGCAAAAAGAACTGGCGAAAGGATACACCCCTGTTTTAGGCCTATCTCTATAGGCACACGTTTTGTTGTAATGTATCCCAGGCTAAGTTCACTCTGTGCGTCTTTATATAATGCTTTCATAATCCCAACAAACTCGCCCCCCCCCCCCCCCCCAAGCCCAGAACCTCCAGCTTGCGCCACATACCATCCCTCCATACTCTATCGCATGCCTTTTTAACATCCAAAAAGGCCATGAACATCTTTTTCTTTTTTGATTTCGCGGATTCTATCATTTGGGATAGCGTGAAAAGATGGTCAGTGATTCTCCTTCCCTTCCTGAAGCCATTCTGGATTTCTCCCAAAAAAACCCTTCTCTTCAATCACCTCCTCTAATCTCCCATACAGGACTTTACAAAAGACTTTTCCAATGTTGCTGCTGAAAGAGATCCCTCGATAGTTATCCAAGACGTCTTTTTCCCCCTTTTTGTGAATAAATGTCACTTTACTTTCCCTCCACTCCTTTGGGACCTCTTGTTTTTCTATGGCTAAATTGAATAGGGCAGCTAGGCTTTCCAAGAGTTCCTCTCCCCCATTTTTGATAAACTCGTTAGGAATTTCGTCCACCCCTCCCGCTTTTCCATTCCTCAATTCTGAGATTACCCTTCGCACCTCCTCAGTTTTGATTTCGCTGCACACGAAGTCCGATAGATTTTCCTCGACCTGGTTCGGACACTCTGGTGGGTTCCCCATGCCCCATCGCTTATCGTTTACCTTTTCCCAGTGCTTGACTAGTTCTAATGCGATTTGATCTCGCTCTTCTGTAACTCTGCCATCTACTTTAATGCTCTGTGGGTTATTCCCTTTGTTACGTTTGTTCACCCATTTCCAAAATAAGCTCGAACTCGACCCCCCCCCCCCCCCCCCCCCCTGTCGTTCTTATCGTCCTAATAAGACTGCTATTTCGCACTCCCCTGTTGTCGTCTTTAATCTTGTTTCGGATCGAAAACTAAAAGAAAAAAGGCAACTTAAATTCAGCAATTATTTCAATCTCTACTATTTACTCGGGACTTTTAGAGTTTTATTGTTTGGGGGATTCGGGAATTTTAGACTTTTATTGTTTTTGGGGGGTATTTTTTTTTTTGGGGGGGGGGGGGGGTAGGTGTTTTTATTTTTTTTTTTTTCATTTATTAAGTGTCTGGCTAGTACTTTAATGTCGGTTCTATCTTTATGTGAGTGGGCAGGGCTTAAAATTACACGCGAATCCGCGAATCGATTCTCGTAATGATTCTGGCAAAACTACACTGGCGCGAATCCAAGTGGATTCGCGTCAATTTACTGCTTGGATTCACTTTATGTATGATGTCGTTGATTCATGATGAAGTTCCGACCTGGGTTATCATAAAATATATAATTTTGAAAAACTGTCCATTGATATTTCTTGAGTTTGGTATCAAATCAAGTCATGGCTGCTGTAGCAGCCATGACTTGATTTGATACCAAACTCAAGAAAATGTGAAGCATGTGGTAAATCAAGGGTTTTCAATCATTTATACCCCATGAAGCACATTTTAGAGGATTTCCACCTCAATCATTGGCTTTACTTCCCGGGTTCCCACGGGGGATTTCATATCATGGTTTAAATGGATTCGCGTGAAATTATTTCGCGAGAATTATGTTAGATTCGCGTGATGCCAGACGAATTTTAAGCCCTGGTGGGGAACCAGTAACCTGTTTTAACGTCTCCCATTCATCCTGCATTTGAGGTAATTTTTATTCCTTCGTTGAGATAAGTATAGCACGACTGCATGCAGACATTTATTTAAATATATAATCATTTAGGATGTCGCCTCAAAAACGAAAGAGGGTGCGTGTCCCAGTATCTCTTGATTTCGCTGTCTCTGGTAAGAAATACTACCAGAGGCATGCAAGCGCTACATTCTACACATTCCATATTTTAACGTCCCTTTCGCTTCTAATCGGTAGTTCCGATTTTATGAGTGTTTGTTAAGTTTTGTGGTGATTCCGAGCAATGGAAGATAACCTTCAAATGTTGTTTGATTCATTGAGGGATAGTCTCACATGACTGTTTAGTACCAATGTTCACGCTGGACCAAAACGTTCCGGTGCCACATTTTTTGGCAATTCTGAATATTGTAGTGTCGACCAAAGTGTTTTGGTGGCAAAAAAAACGCTAATGCGAGGGAAGGGGGATGGGGATGTACTTCGATATCAGATCCAAATAAATTGATCGAGATTTGAAAAATGAACTGAAAATTATTTCAGGAATGAACGGTCAATTGGGCCCGGGAAAAGCCTAACAGAACGCACTGACAAAAACAGGGGGTGGGCGAATAAAACAGCGGTCACCTAAGTTACATTTATGCCCATGATTCAATTAATTGCCAGGATGAATGATGTCTGTATATATACCTGTTGTTGCACTTAGTTAATGACAGATTAATTCACTAATTACTGATCTGAGATTTGCTCCACCTAATTCTCCTAATATCCTTCCTTTCCAGCTCATGTTGAAGTTCAAACATTCTCACATATCGTTTCCAGGTGTTCTGCACCCCCCCCCCCCCCCCCCCCCCCCCCCCTTCACCTCTCGTGATGATCAATATCGGTTACTCCTCCAAATAGCATGTCTTTTAAATTGTATTATGTTATTAAGTTTATTTCCGAAGTTAAGCCTTATGACCATCTTCGGAGCGAGGTCGTGGAGATCGTTCCGACTGAGGTCGCGGGCTGTTTCTGAAAAATCCGGCGGTTAATGCGAATTCTTTCTCTACACCCGTCGACTTCTATTTGCGTTGGATGAAGGGTTAATCCGGTGTACGAAGATAGGGAGATCACGGGTTACGATATGTGAGATGATCTATTGACTTACTTATAAAAAACACCTGCTTGAGTAACTGATAAACTAGCAAGGGAGACGACTCACACAAGCTTTCCGCTTTCTGTCGAATCCCGTCTTTACACAGCAATCTAATTCTTCGTATATCTATGTTATTTTGTGTACTATTGTATTCCGTATTATGCTTTTTTTACCATCCACTGTGTAATGTATACAGATAATAAATTCAAATAAATATTGTTTAAACTAATTACTGGTCTCAGCATTTCGCGAGTTTTTATCAAATGCAGTATTTAATTAGATAAATACGTCATACCGTCGCGAGTGAGTCGCGACGGTATGAAGTATTTATCTAATTAAATTCATCATTTTGTAAAGATGATAACCAAAAATGTTTTATTAAAGAAAGAACAATGCCTTGTTGCCACCCACTAACAATTAACTTTAAAAGTTTGTCCAAACCCAATTTCTCATATCTAATTGATACAGAAGTAACAAATTATGTTTGTTTCGTCATAGATCGTTCTTCACTGCCGCGGTGGCTTTCCTTCACAAGTGAAAAAAAGGTTTTGGTGCCAAAATTTTAGGAAACGTTTTTTTTTATACCAAATTAATTTGTTTTTTGTTTGTCAATTGGCTGAATTTGCACCCGACAGTGTGGAGACTGTTAACCCTTTACCTAACTAATCGGTCGCATCCATCTGCGTAATTTTCAAATTTAGCAATTGAAAAAAAAAAATTCAAAACGTTTCAATAAAACCATATCGTGCTACCCTTCATTGGAATGAGCTCAACCCTGCGTAGGACACAGGGTTAAATTGGTGTTTTTTTGTGTCGTTCATTTCTCATCAGTCATTTAGCCTTCAACTTATTTAGCACAAACGATGCTCTGAATTTCCAATTTGTTACGATCTTACGAACACTACAGTCCATATGATTGCAGCGAGGTCTGTCTGGTGTACACATTTTCTTCTTTTCGTTCGTTGAATGGGTATGTCTGTTCTTTTAGCTGAGTTTTTGTTAGTGAACTACACAAAAACTGATTGCCTCTTGAGTGGTATATGACCCAAGTAGTATGTAATATGGTTTTCAGGGATCATTTGGATGATCTCATTTGGATGATCTCATGTGACGTCATAGTCACGTGACCTAGTGCCGCCATGTTTGGTTGTCATGGTAACCCGCGTGAGCGGCCATGTTGTGACGTCATCCCCATAGTGATACGTGGTGTGAGTGCGCATGCGCAGCGCGTGTTGTTAGGATGATACGCGTTTCCGTCGTCCATTTTGTATACTGGAGACCGCCATCTTGGTTTCTATGGTAGCACGTGATTGCTATGTTACCCAATTTTTCTGTAATAAGACGGGGTATGTCCGGAGGGTGTGTTCGATTGTAGAAGAGTAAATCTAATTACCCACAAACAACCCGACAATCCCTCCAAATCACCAAAATCGACCCAAATTTTACTATTTCGAATTCTTCCAGAATTCTCTGCTTCTATCTATATATGCAACAGTTTACGTCCTATCTGGCCATGTTCTTTTGTTCTGGAGTATACTCCAGTAGCGTGGAAGAGCCTATTATTTGGAACAGTTTTACTTATTGTTACTATATTTAGCTATTTCTGGTCTATTCTTGTTAGTTCTGACCCTATTCTAAGTACTCTTGTTGTTTCATTTATCTAGATCATTTATAACCAATCAGATTGCTTGATTTCCCATAATCTGTATGCAGGGTTATCTCTCTTGTGTATAACAAACGCATTCCCAAAAACCCAATAAGCAATCGAGCAGTTACTGATAAACCATTGCTCGAATGACTCGAATCCCATCGAGCAAATGAGCTTTATAGTAATTGCTCGATCGAGTGACTCGGCATATTGGTCGAACGACTCGAATCCCAGCGAGCAAATGAGCCAACGAGCAATTGCTCGTTCGAGTGACTCCTCGAACGACTCTTCGACTCATTTCAGTATTTGAGGATACCTATGGCCCAGGTATTGTATTATTTGAGGATACCTATCGAGGATACCTTTTAGAGGATACTTATCTGAGGATACTATTACCTGTACCACAAGACATACCTATCCCAAATATCCCTTATAAGCCATCGAGCAGTTACTGAAAAGTCATTACTCGAACGACTCGAATCCCATCGAGCAAATGAGCCAACGAGCAATTGCTCGTTCGAGTGACTCCTCGAACGACTCTTCGACTCATTTCAGTATTTGAGGATACCTATGACATGGCTACGTATCAGTTGAGGATACCTATTGAGGATACTAAATTGAGGATACCTATGGCCTGGTATTGTTGGAGGATACCTGTTGTAGAAACCTTACATCTGTGTACTTCTGTTATTCTGCCCCATATCTCATCCATTACTTCCTAGCTATACCTATCTCATAGGATTGTCTTGTTTTATTATATGGCTGGTATATGTAGTACGTTATGGTAGACCTAGTGATTTTGTGGGGGTGGGGGTAATGCTTGGTAGTTTAGAACGGTAGTATAGCATTGGCTGTACATATCCCTGTAGGTCTCTTGCTGGCCTTTGGTACTACTGATCCACCAGGTGCTTCATATCATTGAGCGGTATTCTGGGGGTGGGGGTCAATGCCTGGTAATACAGAACGGCAGAAGAGTATGGTTTGTATATTCTCCTATAGATCCCATCCTAACCGTTGATAGTATTAACCTACCAAATGCTTTGTATCATTCTGTTACTGGTAAGGTGGTACGTAATACCCAGTAGTTCTTACCTTATTCCGAGTACTCTTGTTGTTTCATTTATCTAGATCATTTATATAAATTATAATTAACCAATTAGACTGCTTGATTTCCCATAACCTGTACTTAATCGTACAGAGTTATCTCCCTTCTGTATAATAAAAACCTATATCAACGACAATTTCCCCGGCACCCCAATTTCGGCACCCCTTTTTTGAAAAGCATATGGCTTTCGGCACCCCTTTTTTCTGAAATGAGGATAAGAGTCGTATTAAAAATCCCTCACTGAGGGATTTTTAATACGACTCTTATCCTCATTTCAGAAAAAGGGGTGCCGAAGGCTATATGTTTTTCAAAAAAAGGGGTGCCGAAATTGGGGTGCCTTCTGGAGAATCCCTTTTTTGTCAAATGAGGATAAGAGTCGTAGTAAATTAGACCTCATTGAGGGATTTTTAATACGACTCTTATCCTCATTTCAGAAAAAAGGGATTCTCCAGAAAGCACCCCAATTTTGGCACCCTTTTTTGAAAAACATATAGCCTTCGGCACCCCTTTTTTCTGAAATGAGGATAAGAGTCGTATTAAAAATCTCTCCTGCAATGAGGATAAGAGTCGTATTAAAAATCCCTCAATGAGGGATTTTTAATACGACTTTTATCCTCATTTCAGAAAAAAGGGGTGCCGAAAGCCATATGTCGGGTTGTTTCTGGTAATTAGATTTACTCTTCTACAATCGAACACACCCTCCGAATATACCCCGTCTTATTACAGAAAAATTGGGTAACATAGCAATCACGTGCTACCATAGAAACCAAGATGGCGGCCTCCAGTATACAAAATCGACGACGGAAACGCGTATCACCCTAACAACACGCGCTGCGCATGCGCACTCACACCACGTATCACTATGGGGATGACGTCACAACATGGCCGCTCACGCGGGTTACCATGACAACCAAACATGGCGGCACTAGGTCACGTGACTATGACGTCACATGAGATCATCCAAATGAGATCATCCAAATGATCCCTGAAAACCACATTACATACTACTGACCCATCAGTCCAGATGTACAGAGGTCAGAAGTTTCGGCTTTCGCGTTTGTCTAACTGCTTTCAACATTTATGTTTGGTTTTTAGCATGGTTTAACTTTAGCTATAACGATGTGTCAAAACCTTCAGAATGATCCAAAAAAATTATTTGTAATATCGCATTGCGTCCTGTGAATATTGCACACGAAGAAAGAATAGATTAGCCGATGGAATTCTTTTATAAATGTTTATTAATTATTTAATTTATATTTAAATTTGACTTTTTATATATTTAGTTTGTAGGTGCTTAGGAATGAATCTACGATGAATCGAGTAGGTTTAGGTCATAGGTTTTTGATGAATTTAAGTGAATTTATCTGCTTTGCCTTTTTTCGTGTCTTGCGGTTTGTTTTCGGTCCTGGGGTTGTGTAAACATGGACGGTAAGCTTTTCTTGTGTTTTCAAGTGTGAAGTGTCAACGGTGAGTTTGGTAAGTATGGTGAGTGTTGGGTGTGCAGACGGAGGAGGTGGTCGTGTCATTCGGGGGATAGGGGCACAGTAGGGATCAGAGCTTGGGGCATGTGGGCAGGGTGGTAGGAGTACCGTTATGGCCGTGGTATGGATTGGCATTGGGGTTGCGCAAATGGTCAGGAGCTTCTGTGGTTATTGGGGTCATATATAAAGTTCGAATGGGAAATGGTGAATATGAGGGGGTTGTTAGATAAGGTAGGACTGCCGAGGGGTATTCCAGCGAATGTAGAACTGATGAGGGTTGGGAAGTGGCTGACATCGTGAAGAGAGGGACAGGAAGTAGAAAGATGATTTTTTTATGTTGAAGATGAGATGAGAGGATGCTCAACGGGGAGGTCCGTAGAGTAGAGGTGGGGCAGAAAGACCTTGGTGGGGATAGAGGTAGGCAGGCTAAACGGCATTTAGAACATCCGTAGAGAAGAGATGGGAGCAGAGATACCTTGGTGGAAATAGAGGTAGACAGGATAAACGGCGCTTAGAGTGGGGTCTGAGGATGAAGACGAGGGGTGTTAGCACTAGAAAAGCCGAGGAGGGTAGCTGGTGGGAAAGTAGAGGGGGTTGTGGTAAATGGTGGGTGAAGCTTGAAAAATAGGTTCAATGTGTTAGGGACTACATGTAGTAAAGGTGGGCAAGGGGTGCATGTCAATGGGGGGCTCCTTTCGGGTGGTGGGGTATGTCTGTTCAGTAGAAATGGAGTGACAGGAAGGGGGTAACAGAGCATGTAAGCGAAAACTGTGGTAGTGGGAAGTACTATTGTAAAAGGGACTGAATAGAGTAGAATGTGGCCCAGATAGTTTGAACTGAACTAATCTATGTTCCCGGATCCAAAGTGGAGGATATTAAGAACAAAGTAGATGGTACTGTTAGTGGTTCGGGGAAAGAGCCAGTGGTGGTGGTTCACGTGGGCACAAATAATGTCGCGGAAAACGGGTAAGTTCGATTGATGGAGACCAATAGGGATTTGATAGCTAAATTATAGTAGAAATGCAAGGGTAGTAATGTCAGGGCTTATCCTAGTGATGAGTTTGGGGGGGGGGGGGGATGAACGAAATACAAGAATCATGGATCTTAATGAAAAATTAGAGGAGCACCCCAAGGATCTAGGAATACCATTTATCGACAACTTTGAGTCATTTTGGGGTAGGGAGATTTTTAGTAGGGACGGTCTTCATCTCATCCAATGGGTACGGGGGTGTTGGGAAGGAAAATTTTACAGAGAGTGGAATATTTTTGGAATAAGGCAGGGGATGGGAAAAGAATAGAGGCAAAGGCATTGGAGAATGGAAATAGGCAAAGGCAATTTGGAGAATGGAAATATAAGGAAAATCGAAAGCTAGTTTCGTTACGTCATATACTATCCCATTTTATTTCCTTTCAACTTTGAACTGTGTGATACCAGTCGAATACCAGTGCACAATTCTCACTGTGTCGTCGCACGAGGAGAATGCATTGCAGTAATAATACGATTTGCAGTATTTCACAAGTTAAGTATTCGACCCAAGCTCTCATGCCATCAGATAAATTCTGTAAAGAATCCGACGCTGTCATGGGATGTTTGTTTACCCACTTTTCAAAGAGTTTGCGTGCAGACTACCGTTGAGTTAATGTGATGCTCCTTTGCACACAAAGATATACAAATAGTTTTGCTAAAGTTACATCATTCCAAACGATAAGTATACAATTCGCCTTGAACACTTTATGATTTATTTATTTATTGGTATTTAACGTCACATATCTCTGCACAATGGCTGATCGTGACCGCAACATGGAGATAAAGTCAAGTTTGGTCAATCGCTTATACCCATGTTGCCAATTTAGATGACTTTCATCACAAGGATTGGAGACTGGGGCCTTTGTTACCTGTAAAACAAAACGTGTTTACTACAGTAAAAGAGTACTACTTCACTTCACGGGTGCCCATGGGGAGAACATCATGTTATTAGCACAACTGGTGGAACTACTCGGCGTAATCATAAATAACAGCAGTGGTGAGACTTCATTCACAATTATTTTGTGAACAAGCATGTCTAATAGTATTAGTAAAGTCATTAACCCTTTAACCAATGCACAGGATATCAAAATTTATTATTTTAATTATTGGGTTTTTTTAATTTTTCAAAAAATTTCAACGAAACCATATCATGTGACCATTCATTGGAACGAACTCGATTAGCTCGTTCCAATGAGGTGTCACATGATATGGTTTTGTTGAAACTTTTTGAAAAAATATTTTTTTCAACGACTACATTTGAAAATTACGCCGGCCTATTCGGCTGATTCGTTAGGTAACGGGTTAAAGATTCTCTCAAATCAAGTCTCGTCTGAGAAGTATTTCTTGTTCAGATTTAATTCAATAACTGTCTAAGGAATTTACAGATTCAGTCGTCTGGAATATTCCAGCTGGTCGGAAAGGTGAGCCGTTGGTTCGATTTTCCGACCAAATAAAATATTCCAGACGATTGAATCTTAATATGGGGAATGAACTATTTAAGGGCCACACCGACTCATGGCCATCATAGAGCCGTATTACTAGAAGAATATGAATAATGGATTGAGAGCTTGTGTTCGATTACATAGGAATATATCAAATATTATATAGTGAAGTGAACTTACTGAATGAAGTTTTAGTTGTTTGAGGAAATGTAGGTGTTGTTATTTCGACTGTTGGGGTGGTGGTTGTTCCAGGCGGTTCGGCTGCAATTAAGAAGAGAAAAAATCAGGTACCATTCATATAACAACTGTGTTACATGTTACATTAATAAATTCAGTGTCTGAAAATGAACGCATTCACTGCGTTCATTGACTAAATTTTTGATAAATACTTCTGTCCGTTATGTACCTCAAAAAGACACATTGTGCAGCACAGCAAAAAGCATTGTCACTTAATCTAATTTAGAAAAGCGGTGTTCTGTAAAGCAGGGTTAAGACTGTCAGGGAAGTTCCAACTTTATCATCATTGAATCGTTTTCTACCTTCACGACAAACTGAAACTGTGTATTGTAGATGAACAGCAGATGGTGTTACAACTCACTATACTTTCGAATTTCACATATTATTGCATTTACCCTCAAAGCTATCTCAGAATAAAAAAGCCTCAATTTGAACAACCCAGAAAGCTTATGTTGTTCCCCTTATAGGGTCCAAATCTCATATAGCGAAAACCCACAATTACCTTCTGAATCCTAATACGTAGGAAAACAAATGTATTAAGTTATGTAGTTTTTTTTCAGCCTGGTACACGCGAATAATGCTGCATATATGTAAAAAGCCTGCAATTTATAACTGAGTGATGAATTAGATATGGCCGCTCGAATCCTTTTGAAAAAACTTGATAACCTTTCAGTTCTCAAGATTTTTCAACTGCTGCTACCCACCATTTAATACATGCCTGTTCTGTGAAATCCCTATCTACAGCAACACTAAACCATGCGGAAAATGCAAATCCGTTCAGCACACAGGTGCCGAACGGAACTCTTTGAGCAGACGATTAATCACCCGAAGCTGAATGATTGCGTAATAACTAAATAAAATGTCTAAAATTGAAGGATATGGCGAATATAATGTGAACGAAAATTGCGAAGAAGAAATAGAGTCGATATATGAAGGGGATAATGAATATCCAGAAGACGAGTATGAGTACGCTAGTTTGGTTGATGATAAAATGTGTTCTTTTCGTTGATTGTTGTTTAGTGAATTGCTGAGTGTCTTTCTAATAATTAGGAAATAACTGTTCTTTTCCTTCGGTTTATGCGATATAAACGTAGCAAGTTATGATTGAGCTTGTGCTGACATTTTCGGTTTATATCGCATAAACCGAAGGAAAACAACAGTTATTTCTTATAATTTAATCCGGCTGTAATATTAAAATATAAAAACTATGTGTACGTGAACGAAAAACTTTTAATTTTCGCATAAGACAACAGTCAAACTCTGGAAAGTGTGCCACAAACAGAGCATTGTCAAATTGTTTGTTGTTTTGATTTTCGATCGCAGACGACAGATATTTAGCAAGTCACGTAACAATATCTGAATATCATTAAAAACATTTTTTTTAAGTTCCCCCAAAATCGTGTTTGGGTATATAATCTTTTATTCGTCTCCCACTTCGGTATATTTTATGAAATTCAATTGTTCCTGAGAAATTATCATTATATTCTCGCTGATTGGAGGCGATGAAAAATCGATCATTGATCTTTGTTTACAAGCTTGTTATCCATCTATCAGTCTGCCGTCACGCCCTCACGTTGACAATTGGATTGAGTGGGCGGAGCTTCTATAGTCTTCAAAGTTGGGTCGGATATGCGAACGTGTAGCGAAATTCCAAATCATGACGTGGTTTGGTTTATACGATTCTGACGACTTTCACGCTGTATGGTTTCAACCAAACAAACGCAGAGGCGGGGCAAATTATTAAATTATTTGATTTTATAGACGTGAAGGCGTGTAATAAACACAAAACAAGCGCGTGTGAAAGAGTTAATCCACATGCCACGAGTGCGAGCGCGGAAGGATAGAACGAGAGGCCATCGTTCTGTGTATTTATATCACAACCAGTTGTACTGAGAGACATGTAGTTTGTAGAGCTTGAAAATTAGGAGATAGTTGTTTTAGTTTTTTTTTAATTTTTCAGCATTTTTAACGTATTCACGTCACTTCAAATTACAGACTGTTTTGGACATTTATGATAAAAAACGATAATTTGGTGACATAGGTCTACTAGATACGGTTTTGAAAATCCGGACATCGATTTCCGGTTATCTGAAATTGTTCTATCCGTTGCATGGAAGCAGCTGGATGCTAAGTGTTTTTTTTTACTTGTACTTTCCAGCTCATTTTATACGTTTCTTCCTGACATTTAGAAATATAATCTCCAATAAGAACTACATCTAAAATATATTGTCGTACGAGCAAATTCCCAGCCGTTATGGCTGAGCCCTGAGGTGACGCCAAATTGGATCAGAGGGCCATAAAGTTAAAATGCGTCCGATGTTTTCCAGAAATTTTCGAATGTTGTAGGGCATGCAAAATTAGGCGATGGTTGTTTTTTCGCCATTTTTTAACGTTTTTAAGTCACTTCAAATTTTGATCGTTGTTTTCGTGCTCATTGCATAAGGTTTTTTGAAAGGTTAACAAGTGTTTTGTAGACTCAAACCACCGCACATACTTTACACTTCAGCACCCAAAAGGCAATTAACCCTTTACCTAACGTAACGGCCAAAACCGGCCAGCGCTATTCTCAAAAATCGCCACTTAATATTCATTATTTTTTTTCATTTTTTGTCTCAAAAATATAGGTTATGACCCCTCGTTGGAACGAGCTCGTCGAGCTCGTTCCAACGCGGGGTCATAACCAATGTTTTTGAGACAAAAAATGAAAAAAATTAGTTAGTCAAGAATTATTTTTGCAAGTGTCGTCTGCTTTTCAGGTTAGGTAAAGGCTTAATATGAGACAGTCTGAAACATGTATGAATTCATACATAGAGGTGAATTTCCCTAAAATGATTTTCGTCTTATCTCACGGATCGCACTCAAAGTGTGCTGACCAACGGCGCGCCATCACATAAATTCACGTTCATTGTTCTATGGCTTTCCCCGGGAGTCTGCGTTGGGACATCTCTTGTATATTGTCTATTTCGTGGTCTCGGGTGACATCATCCGCAACCATGGCCTTGGATTTCACTTATAGGCTATCGACACACAGCCATTAAATTTAGCGTCCTAAATTTGGGATATTTCTTAGACGAGAATCAAACTGATGATAGACCTCTTAAACAGGTCTGCCGAAGTGCATTTTTCCATTTGAGAAATATCAGCAAATCCGACCATTTATTGATGCAGACAATTCCGAGCAGCTTGTCTGTGCTTTGGTCGCCAGTTGTCTGTACTCCTGCAATTCCCTTCTTTCTGGCTCTAAAAATGTGTTCGAGAGAAGCTTCAACACGTTCAAAACTGTGCGGGGCGCATTATCATACAATATCGTAAGTACTGTCATCTAACGCCCTGTCCAATAAAGAATCAACGGAACTGCACTATCTTTACTTTCTGATTTGCTTTCCCGGTACCATCCAGGACACTTCGCTCATCAAACATTTACAATCTGGTGCAACCCGTATGGAAATTAACTAATCCTGGTGGCAAAGCTTTTTGTATTACAGGTCCAAAACTTTGAAACTCTCCTCTAACTACTTAAAGGACGTGCATACAGTTGAATCTTTTAAGTCAAGTATACAGACTTACCTATTCAGGAGGTCATTTCTGCCTCGAAAATGTTCTTTAAAGGTGATATTATCAAATATTTAACCCTTTATCCAACGTAACGGCCAAAACCGGCCAGCGCTATTCTCAAAAATCGTCAGTTAATTTTCATTATTTTTTCATTTTTTGTCTCAAAAACATAGGTTATGACCCCTCATTGGAACGAGCTCGTTCCAATGAGGGGTCATAACCTATGTTTTGAGACAAAAAATGAAAAACATTAGTTGTTCAAGAATTTGTTTTGCAAGTGTCGTCTGCTTTTCATGTTAGGTAAAGGGTTAAATTATAAAATAAATTTGTGAAGGTCTCAGCATATCTTATTTATGACATAGAATGTAAGTGCACCAAGTGTCCATCCTAAACTAGGAATAAAAAGAAATTCCACACAACAGTTTTCGCCAAATTGTTTCTGTTTACATTCCCCTTAAACAATATTTCACCTCACACATTAAGAACGTAAAACCAATGTTGATTACACGATTTCTGCATTTTACCACTGACTACACGCTTATATGAAAAAATACAGTTTATACCATGCTCGCCTATGTTCCTACCTGTGAAAAGTCTGTTTGTTACTTTTAACCCCATTACCGGTGTAAATCGTCTACTGGGGTTAAAATGGGGGCGCGGTGGCGTTGCGGTAACCGGTTCTCGTCAGATCACCGAAGTTAAGCAACGTCGAGCCCGGTTAATCATTGGATGGGTGATCGTCTGAACGATCAATTCGGATTCCCGCGTTGTGTCCTTGGACAAGGCGCTTAACCCCGATTGTCCACATGGGGGCACGATGACGCCGTGTACTAAGGCGTACTGCACGTCGATGGTACGCATGTCTTCAACCAATCTAACCCTGCCTGTGCTGCAGTGCGGAGTTACAATGTTGGGGAGCTGGCAGCTGCTCGTCGTTGCTCGGTGGTTCTCTCCGGGTACTCCGGCTTCCTCCACCCGTAAAACTGTCACGGTCATGATTAGCCATTGTGCATAAGTATATGACCTTAAACACCAATACATAAATAAATAACTGGGGTTAAAAAAAATTGTACACGCACAGTAGGACAGTCATCCATGACGTGCCATGACGTAATTTGCCAACTTCTATACATTCACACTTCGTGATGTTTCATTCAAACATACGACGTTTTGCGGCACTATCTACTACGTGCAATGACATGTTAAGTTTAAAATATCAACAACTGAATATTTAAAATAAAATTTAAGAATTGTTAATAATAATTTGACTGAAAAAGCAAGGTAAATTCAATCAACTTTGACGATGTGTCTAGCTGTTAATCAAACATTCACGTACAACTGGTAGTGATGCCCACCGGCGCAGATGTAAACGAAACAAACCGGGGTGTTTGCGACAACAAAAGTGTCGTTTTTTCTCTGTTTTAAGTGACAAAGTCGATTATTTATTAAGAGCATGGTATAAATAAAACAAATATATACTAGGGCTGGTAATCATATTTAACCCTTTACCTAACCTGAAAAGCAGACGACATTTGCAAAAATAATTCTTGAATAATTAATTTTTTTCATTTTTTGTCTCAAAAGCATAGGTTATGACCCCTCGTTGGAACGAGCTCGACGAGCTCGTTCCAACGAGGGGTCATAACCTATGTTTTTGAGACAAAAAATGAAAAAATAATGAAAATTAATTGGCGATTTTTGAGAATAGCGCTGGTCGGTTTTGGCCATTACGTTAGGTAAAGGGTTAAACCACTCGTAGAATAAGGCTTTGAGACTCCGCAAGCCGAGTGGTTAAAACCCTTATCCTACTCGGGGTTTAAATCTGATTACCGGCCCTAGTACCTCTATTCTGTGTTTCATTCATTCGCAGCACTTTATCATTTTAGCGAGTCTCTATTTAATCCTTTACCCGACGAATTATCCACATCCGCCGGCGTAATATGCAAATTCAGCAGCTGAAAAAAAAATTATATTTCAAAACATTTCAATAAAACCATATCATGTGACCCCTCTTTGGAACGAGCTCATTGAGCTCGTCCCAATGAGGGGTCACATGATATGGCTTTGTTGAAATTTGTTGAAAAATTTTAAAAAATGATATTTAAAATAATAAATTTTGAGATCGTCTGCGTTGGGTAAAGGGTTAAAAAAAATTCTTTCGCTGTTATCTCTAGCAATGCGCTATTTCATATTCTAACTAATATTATTACTCTGTTGTCAAAGACAGTCAAGTAACTGTTATTTTCAAAATACTGAGGAGATTATATGTGATTGATTAAAGCAGCATGCACATACAACCAGCGAAGCTTCGAAGATTCCATTCGATGTCGACACTGATGTCCTGATTCGAGATCCATATTGAGTCGGTTTCCCGATTTGTATATTTTTTTCATTGGAGAATTCACGAGGGGACTATGGGAAATAATTGTCAGTTATCGGCGAATGAATGTATCGCTCAGACCGAGAACGAGGAACATTGTCATTACCGACAAACAGACCGAATCAGTCAGTTCGCCGATAATGACAATATTTCCCCGCGCCACTTTATCAGTAAGCAACTTAGTAATTCGGTGAAATGACAAGTTATTTCATAAAAAAATTGTTCTTCGGACACTAGTAGTTAATAAAGGCCGATTCTAGGCCACGTGTACAAGATTTCGTACATGTACACGTACATCGATGTACACCTCCATAGGATTTAGTGTTAAAATCGTGTACAGGTACACGATTTGTCGTTTTTTATGGTAGTATATGGAATAAAAATCGAGAAACGGTACTTACGACCCGGAACGGTGGAAATGATTTGTATTGAAAGCAAAGACAAGAAGTATAGGTTATCGGACACTTAGTTCGAGGCCGCGTCAGCGGCCTCGAACTAATGTGTCCGATAACCTACTTGTTGCCGCGGCCTCGAACTAAGTGTCCGATAACCTGTACTTGTTGTTCAGCCTTTCATCTTGCCGACTGTACGTGACAAATTCACCTCCCACTATAAGTTGTGCCGGGATTTATAGCTTGACGCAGAAATGTGTCTGATGGAGATGTCGCGTTGCCAACTTTAGTACGTGCTTTGTCGATTTCACTTTTATGCCATCACAGTGACAGTTGAGAATTTTGAGCAAGTCCCTCAATACGTACACAGATGCACTGACACAACTTATAGTGGGAGGTGAATTTGTCACGTACAGTCGGCAAGATGAAACGCTGAGCAACAAGTAGGTTATCGGACATCTTAGTTCTCGGCCGCTGCCGCGGCTTCGAACTAAGTGTCCGATAACCTGTACTTACATCAAACGATAAGTATACAATTCGCCTTGAACACATCATGATTTATTTATTTATTGGTATTTAACGTCACATATTTCTGCACAATGGCTGATCGTGACCGCAACATGGAGATAAAGTCATCTTAGTTTATCGCTTATACCCATGTTGCCCATTTTAGATGACTTCCATCCCAAGCATTGATGACTGGGTCTTTTGTTACCTGTAAAACAAAGCGTGTTTACTACAGTGAGTACTACTTCTCTGGGGAGAACATCATGTTGTTAGCACAATTGGTGGAACTACTCGGCGTAATCATAAATGATAGCAGTGGTGAGACTTCATTCACAATTATTTTGCGAATAAGCATGTCTAATAGTATTGGTAAAGTCATTAACCCTTTACCCAACGCACGTGATATCAAAATTTATTATTTTAATTATTGTTTTTTTTTAATTGTTCAAAAAATTTCAACGAAACCATATCATGTGACCATTCATTGGAACGAGCTCGATGAGCTCGTTCCAATGAGGTGTCACGTGATATGGTTTTGTTGAAACTTTTTGAAAAATATATTTTTTTCAACGACTAAATTTGAAAATTATGCGGGCCTATTCGGCTGATTCGTTAGGTAACGGGTTAAAGATTCTCTCAAATCAAGTCTCGACTGAGAAGTATTTCTTCTTTAGATTTAATTCAATAACTGTCTAAGGAATTTACAGATTCAGTCGTCTGGAATATTCCAGCTGGTCGGAAAAGTGAGTCGTAGGTTCGATTTTCCGACCATATAAAATATTCCAGACGATTGAATCTTAATATAGGGAATGAACTATTTAAGGGCCACACCGATTCATGGCCATCATAGAGCCGTATTACTAGTAGAATATGAATAATGGCTTGAGAGTTTGTGTTCGATTACATAGGAATATATCAAATATTATATAATGAAGTGAACTTACTGAATGAAGTGTTAGTCGTTTGAGGAAATGTAGGTGTTGTTATTTCGGCTGTTGGGGTTGTGGTTGTTCCATGCGGTTCGGCTGCAATTAACAAGAGAAAAAATCAGGTACTATTCATATAACAACTGTGTTACATGTTACATTAATAAATTCAGTGTCTGAAAATGAACGCATTGACTGCGTTTATTGACTAAATGTTTGATAAACACTTCTGTCCGTTATGTACCTCAAAAAGATACATTGTGCTGCACAGCAAAAAAGCATTGACACTTAATCTAATTTAGAAAAGCGGTGTTCTGTAAAGCAGGGTTAAGACTGTCGGGGAAGTTCCAACTTTGTCATCATTGAATCGTTTTCCACCTTCACGACAAACTGAAACTGTGTATTGTAGATGAACAGCAGTTGGTGTTACAACTCACTATACTTTCGAATTTCGCATATTATTGCATTTACCCTTAAATCTATCTCAGAATAAAAAAAAAGCCTCAATTTGAACAACCCAGAAAGATTATGTTGTTCTTCTTATAGGGTCCAAATCTCACATAGAGAAACCCCACAATTACCTTCTGAAATCCTAATACGTAGGAAAACAAATGTATTAAGTTGTGTAGTTTTTTTTTCAGTCAGGTGCGCGCGAATAATGCTGCATATATGTAAAAAGCCTGCTATTTATAACTGAGTGATGAATTAGATATGGCCGCTCGAATCCTTTTGAAAAAACTTGATAACCTTTCAGTTCTCAAGATTTTTCAACTGTTGCTACCCACCATTTAATACATGCCTGTTCTGTGAAATCCCTATCTACAGCAACACTAAACCATGCGGAAAATGAAAATCCGTTCCGCACATAGGTGCCGAACGGAAATCTTTGAGCAGACGATTGATCACCCGAAGCTGAATGATTGCGAAATAACTAAATAAAATGTCTAAAATTGAAGGATATGGCGAATTTAATGTGAACGAAAATAGCGAAGAAGAAATAGAGTCTATATATACAGATTATCACCACAGTGTGTGTCTTCGGGAATTCAGATCAAATCGAGTTGTAGGAACAGAACAGTATTTCGACCAGCCCGTTAGGGCGAGTCGAAATGCGATTCTGTGCCTACAGCGAGGCTTGATCTGAATTGCCGGAGACACACACTGTGGTGATGATAAATTTATCTCACAATATTCACCACAAAATGTGTTATAAAACTTTTTTAAGAGGAACTTTTTCATTTGCCTTAACGATGGAAAGACGCACACTGAAAAATAGAATAGCGTTCATTGATCTCCATATTGAGGTCAGTGATGACGTTACACTTCAGAGAAAATTGCGTCACTGGGATTCACTTTACTGAATACTGTCTTGCGAAGTGGAGCAACTGTGTGTTTCGTCAACGTGAATTTGGTTGTTACTTTTGCAATAATTACTGGTGAATTAAAATATCCCTCTTGGTGTAAAGGTTTATTATATTTTAAAATATGCTGTTCATCGTTTATTGAGGTGGACTTTTCCACATTTCATAGTGAAAGCTAATCCTTTAATTTTAAGAGAGAAGCCTCGTCTCGAGCGTTCAGGAAGATCCCAATAATAAGGTACAAACCAGTCCAAGATGCCGAAAAGTGTGCATAATTTTTAACTATTCGTTGAGTTAACTTCCCCAGTGACATTTTAGCATGCCGTGCATAATAAATACGTTACCGGGCGTTTAGTTGGCAGACACACTGTCATATACGGCTCAGAGAAAACAATATTAGGTTCGGCTTCGCCTCACCTAATATTGTTTTCTCTGAAGGGGAAAACGCGAAGCGATCGAACAACGGTATTAATGACGTTGTTTTGGCAACAGCAGAATCACGCGCTTGTATCAGGGGCCCTTGGTACGGATTCGGAACAAGGGCCCAGATACATTAAACTTTAGTTGCGTAACAGTGCAAAAACGCCCCGATTGTGAGATAAATGAAGGAGATAATGAATATCAAGAGGAAGAGTATGAGTACGCTAATTTGGTTGACGATAAAATGTGTTCTTTTCGTTGATTGTTGTTAAATGAATTGTTGAGTGTCTTTCTAATAATTGATTTTATAGACGTGATGGCGTGTAATAAACACAGAACGACACACGCGTGTGAAAGAGTTAATCGACATGACACGAGTGCGAGCGCGGAAGGATAGAACGAGAGGCCATCGTTCTGTGTATTTATATCACAACCAGTTGTACAGAGAGACATGTAGTTTGTAGAGCTTGAAAATTAGGAGATAGTTGTTTTAGTTTTTTTTTAATTTTTCAGCATTTTTAACGTATTCACGTCACTTCAAATTACAGGCTGTTTTGGACATTTATGATAAAGAACGATAATTTGGTGACATAGGTCTACTAGATACGGTTTTGAAAATCCGTACATCGATTTCCGGTTATCTGAAATTGTTCTATCCGTTGCATGGAAGCAGCTGGATGCTAAGTGTCTTTTTTACTTGTACTTTCCAGCTCATTTTAAGCGCTTCTTCCTGACATTTAGAAATATAATCTCCAATAAGAACTACATCTAAAATATATTGTCGTACCAGCAAATTCCCAGCCGTTATGGCTGAGCCCTGGGGTGACGCCAAATTGGATCAGAGGGCCATAAAGTTAAAATGCGTCCGATGTTTTCCAGAAATTTTCGAATGTTGTAGGGCATGCAAAATTAGGCGATGGTTGTTTTTTCGCTATTTTTTAACGTTTTTAAGTCACTTCAAATTTTGATCGTTGTTTTCGTGCTCATTGCATAAGGTTTTTTGAAAGGTTAACAAGTGTTTTGTAGACTCAAACCACCGCACACACTTTACACTTCAGCACCTAAAAGGCAATTAACCCTTTACCTAACGTAACGACCAAAACCGGCCAGCGCTATTCTCAAAAATCGCCACTTAATTTTCATTATTGTTTTAATTTTTTGTCTCAAAAACATAGGTTATGCTCCCTCGTTGGAACGAGCTCGTCGAGCTCGTTCCAACGCGGGGTCATAACCTATGTTTTTGAGACAAAAAATGAAAAAAATTAGTTAGTCAAGAATTATTTTTGCAAGTGTCGTCTGCTTTTCAGGTTAGGTAAAGGGTTAATATGAGACAGGCTGAAACATGTATGAATTCATACATAGAGGTGAACTTCCCTAAAATGATTTTCGTCTTATCTCACGGATCGCACTCAAAGTGTGCTGATCAACGGCGAGCCATCAAACAAACTCACGTTCGTTGCTCTATGGCTTCCCCCGGGAGTCTGCATTGGGACATCTCTTGTATATTGTCTATTTCGTGGTCTCGGGTGACAGCATCCGCAACCATGGCCTTGGATTTTAATTGTAGGCTATCGACACACAGCTTTAAATTTAGCGTCCTAAATTTGGGATATTTCATAGACGAGAATCAAACTGATGATAGAACTCTTAAACAGGTCTGCCGAAGTGCATTTTTCCATTTGAGAAATATCAGCAAAATCCGACCATTTACTGATGCAAACAATTCCGAGCAGCTTGTCTGTGCTTTCGTCGCCAGTTGTCTGTATAACTGCAATTCCCTTCTTTTTGGCTCTAAAAATGTGTTCGAGAGAAGCTTCAACGCGTTCAAAACTGTGCGGGGCGCATTATCATACAATCTCGTAAGTACTGTCATCTAACGCCCTGTCCAATAAAGAATCAACGGAACTACACTATCTGTCCTTTCTGATTTGCTTTCCCGGTACCATCCAGGACACTTCGCTCATCAAACATTTGCAATCTGGTGCAACCCGTATGGAAATTAACTAATCCTGGTGTCAAAGCTTTTTGTTTTACAGATCCAAAACTTTGAAACTCTCCTCTAACTACTTAAAGGACGTGCATTCAGTTGAATCTTTCAAGTCAAGTATACAGACTTACCTATACAGGTCATTTCTGCCTCGAAAATGTTCTTTAAAGGTGATATTATCAAATAATTAACCCTTTACCTAACGTAACGACCAAAACCGGCCAGCGCTATTCTCAAAAATCGTCAGTTAATTTTCATTATTTTTTCATTTTTTGTTTTAAAAACATAGGTTATGACCCCTCATTGGAACGAGCTCGTTCCAATGAGGGGTCATAACCTATGTTTTTGAAACGAAAAATGAAAAAAATTAGTTGTTCAAGAATTTGTTTTGCAAGTGTCGTCTGCTTTTCATGTTAGGTAAAGGGTTACATTATAAAATAATTTTGTGAAGGTCTCAGCATATCTTATTTATGACATAGAATGTAAGTGCACCAAGTGTCCATCCTAAACTAGGAATAAAAAGAAATTCCACACAACAGTTTTCGCCAAATTGTTTCTGTTTGCATTCCCCTTAAACAATATTTCACCTCACACATTAAGAACGTAAAACCAATGTTGATTACAAGATTTCTGCATTTTACCACTGACTACACGCTTATATGAAAAAATACAGTTTATACCATGCTCGCCTATGTTCCTACCCGTGAAAAGTCTGTCTGTTACTTTTAACCCCATTACCGGTGTAAATCGTCTACTGGGGTTAAAATGGGGTCGCGGTGGCGTTGCGGTAACCGGTTCTCGTCAGATCACCGAAGTTAAGCAACGTCGAGCCCGGTTAATCATTGGATGGGTGATCGTCTGAACGATCAATTCGGATTCCCGCGTTGTGTCCTTGGACAAGGCGCTTAACCCCGATTGTCCACATGGGGGCACGATGACGCCGTGTACTAAGGCGTACTGCACGTCGATGGTACGCATGTCTTCAACCAATCTAACCCTGCCTGTGCTGCAGTGCGGAGTTACAATGTTGGGGATCTGGCAGCTGCTCGTCGTTGCTCGGTGGTTCTCTCCGGGTACTCCGGCTTCCTCCACCCGTAAAACTGTCACGGTCATGATTAGCCATTGTGCATAAGTATATGACCTTAAACACCAATACATAAATAAATAACTGGGGTTAAAAAAAATTGTACACGCACAATAGGACAGTCATCCATGACGTGCCATGACGTAATTTGCCAACTTCTATACATTCACACTTCGTGATGATTCATTCAAACATACGACGTTTTACGGCACTATCTACTACGTGCAATGGCATGTTAAGTTTAAAATATCTACAATTGAATATTTAAAATAAAATTTAAGAATTGTTAATAATAATTTGACTGAAAAAGCAGGTAAATTCAATCAACTTTGACGATGTGTCTAGCTGTCAATCAAACATTCACGTACAACCGGTAGTAATGCCCACCGGCGCAGATGTAAACAAAACAAACCGGGGTGTTTGCGACAACAAAAGTGTCGTTTTTTCTCTGTTTTAAGTGACAAAGTCGATTATTTATTAAGAGCATGGTATAAATAAAACAAATATATACTAGGGCTGGTAATCATATTTAACCCTTTACCTAACCTGAAAAGCAGACGACATTTGCAAAAATAATTCTTGAATAACTAATTTTTTTCATTTTTTGTCTCAAAAGCATAGGTTATGACCCCTCGTTGGAACAAGCTCGACGAGCTCGTTCCAACGAGGGGTCATAACCTATGTTTTTGAGACAAAAAATGAAAAAATAATGAAAATTAATTGGCGATTTTTGAGAATAGCGCTGGCCGGTTTTGGCCGTTACGTTAGGTAAAGGGTTAAACCACTCGTAGAATAAGGGTTTGAGACTCCGCAAGCCGAGTGGTTAAAACCCTTATCCTACTCGGGGTTTAAATCTGATTACCGGCCCTAGTACCTCTATTCTGTGTTTCATTCATTCGCAGCACTTTATCATTATAGCGATTCTCTATTTAACCCTTTACCCGACGAATTAGCCACATCCGCCGGCGTAATATGCAAATTCAGCAGCTGAAAAAAAATATATATTTCAAAACATTTCAATAAAACCATATCATGTGACCCCTCTTTGGAACGAGCTCATTGAGCTCGTCCCAATGAGGGGTCACATGATATGGCTTTGTTGAAATTTGTTGAAAAATTTTAAAAAAAAATAATATTTAAAATAATAAATTTTGAGATCGTCTGCGTTGGGTAAAAGGTTAAAACAAATTATTTCGCTGTTATCTCTAACAATGCGCTATTTCATATTCTAACTAATATTATTACTCTGTTGTCAAAGACAGTCAAGTAACTGTTATTTTCAAAATACTGAGGAGATTATATGTGATTGATTAAAGCAGCATGTACATACAACCAGCGAAGCTTCGAAGATTCCATTCGATGTCGACACTGATGTCCTGATTCGAGATCCATATTGAGTCGGTTTCCCGATTTGTATTTTTTTTTTATTGGATAATTCACGAGGGGACGATGGGAAATAATTGTCAGTTATCGGCGTATGAATGTATCGCTCAGACCGAGAACGAGAAATATTGTCATTACCGACGAACTGACCGAATCGGTCAGTTCGCCGATAATGACAATATTTCCCGAGCCACTTTATCAGTAAGCAACTTAGTAATTCGGTGAAATGACAAGTTATTTCATAAAAAATTGTTCTTCGGACACTCTCATCTTCCTTGTTATTTAATTTATTCGTTTATCTATTTTTCTATATTTTTATAGAATGAGCATTGCTCTGTACAGGAAATTTGAACCCAAACAATTCATGTTGCTCATGTTAATTTTCCGTAACTCGACCCCAAGGCTTACTTGAGTTCCTTAACTTTAGAAATGAGCTGTTTTTGGTATTATTCGCGCGAATGTGACAAGTTCTCGAGGGTAGCATGTATGTTTGTCTCCGTTTACAGTTTTAATTTCAAAGAATAGGTCTAAACTTTTGGCGGTGAATATTATACAGTACGTGGAGAGTGGATTGTAACTAAATCACCCGCGGAGTGGAGTTATCATCCAAGCTATAATTTTAAAATTTTGTACAGATCGGCAAAAAACACAAGCAATGTTTCAGCCAATGGACCTCCGGGTTTAACCCGGAGGCCCATTGGATGAAACTTTGCTTGTGGTGGTCAGGATTTGCAACAAATTTCCAATTGTTGCTTGGGTGGAATCTCCACTCTGCGGGTGATTTACTGATAAAACACTCTCCACGTACTATATATCTAACAATCATATGATTTCGGCCTGAAAAACACGAAAAACGGTATGTATCACATAATGTGTTTCGATTCCGTATCATATAGACGACTCATTCTGAATTCCGTATCATATAGACGACTCGTTTCTGGTAACGCGACGGGCTATCATAACAGGCGCATGAATACATTCTATGTGCGTTTCAGTGATCGATCCAACATTATGTCCCAAAACTATTTTAGTAATTAAAGATTTAATCTGTGTTTATAAATGAATTATCATGATAATGTGCATGTCCTGTGATTTGCATCAGATTCTCGGTGGCGTCCAAAAATGGGATCACAACTCGCCGGCAAAGCCGTCTCGTTGAGATCCCATTCTGGACACCATCTCGATTCTGATACAAATCATAGGACATGCACATAATCATGATAATCTGTCTTTATATCTGGCATGAAAATTCGCAATAAAACCCTGTTCAGACTGTTCTTTTGGTGCTAGTTCCGGTTCGACTCGGATTTGATGTCGACAGCATACCCCAGATTCAATCCGAGATTCAATTCGAGGATAGAAATTCCGATTTGAAGTAATTCAGGCCAGTATAATATAATATTAGAACGTTTATTTTCATGTTCTATCGGTCGATAGTACCTGAGTTTGCGTGATTTCTGAAATAAAACCTGAAGCAGAGAAGCTGCTGAAGGTTTCATTTCAGAAATCACACAAACTCAGGAACTATCGACCGATAGAACATGACAAGGAACGTTCTAATTATTTTATTATGTCGAACAAAAAATAGCTTTCATTGTTATGCGTTAACTGCAACATGCCATCAATCTTGCAACAATGTAGTCTAGTCCAGAAACATGTTTTTAATGATGTCTTTTCAAACGAATGACGTCGCTTTAGGAGTTTCCAAATCACCAAATTCGAAAATGACTTGTTACAAGTGCCGTCGCTTTGGGAGTTTCTATATCACCAAATGCCAGTGTTTACAACTGCATCATGCTGTTCATGTTATAATTCATTATTAATGCTTGCGTGATAAGTGGTATAATGGAATATAAATTCATGTTTCTTGGACGACGACAGTTGTTAGAATTAAGTGGGGGTGAAACAATTTATTTTGAACTTGAAGCAGAGACTCAGTGAGGTCGAGGAGTAATACTAAACTTGTGGAAATATAATTGATTGAAGTCATATTCATGATTCACTAAAGTGGTGAACAACACGTGGGTTTTTAATATTTCTGATTCTTTTGAATTCATTGTTTGCAGTTAAAATTGAAAACACACCCACTGAAGATGACATATTTGTTGGAAAGTTTGTGTCTATCGGTGATGAAAAAAGTTAGAACAGACACGGCACCAGCTTTTGGTGTTGAGAAATTCCAATCAGAGCGTGCGTAATCGACGCTGATCAATGGAAGTGGAGCTTACATTTTCTTTGTTCTTATGTATAAAGGGAAGAACGTTCCGATAGTACCTGTGTTTTGTCCAAAAACTCCAGTACTATGACTTTTAGAAGGTGTCAAATTAACCAATCACGGCTCACGCAATAGCAGTATGATTTTTAGAATTTCTAAAGTTACATATTCGACTTCTCAGAAGAAAATGAAAAAAAATATTTTCAAGTGAACTTACTTAAAATTGTCGTTGATTCAGACTGTGTTGATGTGGCTGTTTCGGCTGTTGTGGCTGTTGTGGCTGAACGTGTTGCTGTTTGATGCACTCCGGCTGTAATGTACAAACGATAGGGTTTTACGACGCAGTATCAAATAATTTACGCCTGAGACAACAGGGATACCGTCAAAATCCCCCCACAACATAGTCCACCTAATATAACCCCCCACCCCTCCTCCCCCGACAAAATCCAGCCCTCACTAAATCCTCTTTCTATACATCATCTGCTGACTAGCGCTTAGTGAGTGACAAAAAGCGCCAACACATTTTCACTTAAAGGACAAATAAGAAGAAAAAAACATTACATATATTTACAAATTATTCCACGCAATTTTAGGTCGTTGTCGCCTTATTGTCTCTCCACTGCTGAGCATGCATGCATGCAGCACAGTCAAGCAATGGAGGATTAGAAATATTCTACAGCTAAGCATGGCTCAGCAAAATAGATGGAGAGTATTTTTACATATTTTGTTCGGAATAATTGATTTGTAACTGTTTTTTGGAGAATATCTGTCGACACCCTAGAACAAAATGTAGCCTGGTGGTTTTATGGGTTGTTCTGTTAGTAAGCAACAAGCAGTTCAAAATATTTTCCACCACCGAGAAACCATAATATAATGAAGCCACCGTATTAAATCCACAGAAGTGATATTATTACTTTATAAAGCTATGGAGGCTTGTGATGATGGCTGAGGGCAGTTGGAGAAGGTTGGGTAAGGTAGTTATAGAAAATTGTTTTTGAGATGCATTCACTGCAAAAAATATAGGTTCTCTTTAGAACCCAAACTGGTTCTAATCTTGTCCCTGAGATGGAACCAGTTCTGTTTAAACAGTATTTATTTCAAATCAAATAAATTTATAAAGATTAACATTCAATATTAACAGAATTAAACATAAATTGAGGGGGTTTCAGCCGTAAGTTTAGAGCTTATACGAATTTGTCTCAAACCATTATTAAGCAAAGGAGATATGAACAGTTGGCATATCGAACAAGTTTTGGTTCTGTATAGAACCAATATACCAGGTATTTATATTCGCTTTGTTTCAAAATGTTTGACGACTGTGTTGAATAAGCTCCAAGTTTACTGCTGAATCTACTTCAGTTCATTTATTGTTCTGTTAAAATTGAATGCTAATCTTGGTAAATTTATTTTTTGCATTTTTATAGTTTTTTCATTCGGTTTGCACATTGTGGTCATCAGTTGGGCATTGTCGTTTGGTTGTGTGTGTTTTTGTCAAAGAAAATGACTTTTTGTTACAGGAGGTACCAGACTGTTTTATTACGGATACAAACCTTGCACCAGTTACTTTCGCCGAAACAAACAATTTTAGCCACATCAAATTAAGGTCATTATAGGTCAAGTATAATAGGCTAAACATAGAGGCAAAGGGAAAACATAATCCTACTTTCTTTACCTAACCTGAAAAGCAGACGACACTTGCAAAAATAATTCTTGAATAACTATTTATTTATTTATTTATTGATGTTTAAGGTCACATATTTATGCACAATGGCTAATCATGACCGTGACAGTTTTACGGGTGGAGGAAGCCGGAGTACCCGGAGAGAACCACCGAGCAACGACGAGCAGCTGTCAGCTCCCCAACATCGTAACTCCACACTGCAGCACAGGCAGGTTTAGATTGGTTGAAGACATGCATACCATCGACGTGCAGTACGCCTTAGTACACGGCGTCATCGTGCCCCCTCTTGAATAACTAATTTTTTTTCATTTTTTGTCTCAAAAACATAGGTTATGACCCCTCGTTGGAACGAGCTCGACGAGCTCGTTCCAACGAGGGGTCATAACCTATGTTTTTGAGACAAAAAATGAAAAAATTAATTAAAATGAATTGGCGATTTTTGAGAATAGCGCTGGCCGGTTTTGGCCGTTACGTTAGGTAGAATTTGTGAAAAAGTCTTGGTGGGAAGCCTTTTCTTCCACGCAGAACTGGAATTGGTAATGGTGTTCCCCTTCTATTGTTATTTTGTAAAACATTGTCCCAGCTTCCGCATTTAATCTTGTTTTATTTTCTATTGTTGGAAAAATATTGCATGTTGAGTAAGTATGAATTCATTGATTGACGCACGTTTCTTCTGATCTGATATACTGAAATTAGTGTAACTGAAAGTACAAAGAATTCTTACACGGAACTGCAAGTCAAGTTAAATCTTAATGTTCTATTGAATGGGTATTTAGGATCATTTGTTTTTATTTTTAATTCAGGTCTTTTTGAGAAAATTAAATCTTTTTATGATTTGTCCAGCTTTTACATAAATAAATAAATAAATAAATAAATAAATAAATAAATAAATAAATAAATAAATAAATAAATAAATAAATAAATCTTTGGCCTTCCGCTGATTTGTCGCAGTCCTCTGACAAGAAGCTCTACATTAACCAAATGGCCGGCCGTGGTATTTCTCCCCCCCACCCCCCCCCCCCCCCACTCTACCTCGTAATCTCACAGCATTCAGTCAAAAACTGTTTCATAATTCCCTCATTCGTGCTTTCTTGACCTCACAGACTATAAAATTGGCCTTTTCTCATGTCTTCCTCACCCAATTATCCTTCATCTTTCCAGTCCAATTTTCCATTGATTTCCCAATGAGTCTTGTTCCACTGAGCAAATATTTGGGGCATTCTAAAATGAAATGTTCAAAAGTTACACATTTGGCAACTCTTTCCTCCCCTTTCCCGATTCTCCCCTCTCAGGTGACTTGGATCTCACTTTGAACAACAATGACCCCCCCAACACGACCCATCCAGGTACTCCCCAAAAGCTGGCACATCCTTTTCATATAACTCGTCTAAAGAACCCTTGGTCCTAATTCCAGCTCGCAAGTTTCTGTTAAATCCTCGAGCACTCTTCCTCTTATAAAGCTACTCCCCGGCTAGCCCAATCGCCTACTTCATCCAACCTGTCTGAATGATATAGTTCCATACATGGTAAAACGCCGTTTACGCTATCTGTTGTTTGGGTGATTTACCAGGTAATTTGGGCAGCATAATTTTTCAAGATTAATTTCATCTTTAATCGGCATCCACCCGAGTTCCCCTCTGACCGCTTCCAGTGCGGCTGCGTTACTTCATCGGGTTACCCACTGGCCGACAGCATTTTGTAGGATCTTCAAGTTCCTCAATACCAATTGGTTTAGAGGTATCACATCTGAGCCATATGTTATAGTTGGTAATCCCTCTCTGTCCCAAATATTTTTCCAACGAACACCTTGTTAAAGTTATTTCCTCCCATAAGTTTTAACGGATTGAGTATTTTTTCCAATGTCTTACGTTTATCTGTGTGCATTATGTGTGCTTTCTGTGTGTGCCTCTACCTGTAACACACCGATTCACCCCGAGTATTCATATCCGTCCGTTTCCTCCACTATTATTTCCTTGCTTTCCTCTTCACCAATAGAGAATTTACCCACCCTCTATCTTCGCGACTCGTCTGTCATACGCCACACATCTATTGCCATGCTTTTTGTTTTGTTAACCCTTTACCTAACATGAAAAGCAGACGACACATGCAAAAAAAATTCTCGAATAACTAGTTTTTTTCATTTTTTGTCTCAAAAACATAGGTTATGACCCCTCATTGGAACGAGCTCAACGAGCTCGTTCCAATGAGGGGTCATAACCTATGTTTTTGAGACAAAAAATGAAAAAAATAATAAAAATTAATTGGCGATTTTTGAGAATAGCGCTGGCCGGTTTTGGCCGTTACGTTGGGTAAAGGGTTAAGTTCAAGATGCCATTCATCCCCGTACTTTCCTACTATGATTATCAGATTTTGTTGTAACTCTTCTTTCTCGCCTAATAAAACTATGTCATCGACAAAGAAAATTCCTGGAATTTTTGTCTCTCCGACATTTATCCCCTCTGCGCTTGCAACTATTTTCCTAAATTTTGAATGTACAATGCAATCAGAATCGGTGAAAGGATGCACCCCTGCTTAAGGTCTATCTCCATTTGAGGGCCCTCTTTGTTGTGTTGTTTCCCAGTTTAAGTACACTTTGCACATCTTTGTACAGTGTTTTCGTGATTCCAACGAAACTTCCTTCCCATTTTATCTATTGCAACCACCTGCCTCAGTCAAATGGGAACTTTTCGTATTCTAATTTCTCCTTAACTTAACAAAGCAACGCAGTTGACCCATTTTTGGAATATGTCACTTTTTATTGATTATAAAGTTATTCAATTTTGATGAAATTGATAATTTTTAATTGACGTTTAACTTTCTTCAAACCTATTTCAACCTGACTAACATAGACCATCATGTAACAGATGTTTTTGTGTATGTACAGTGTTTACAGTTCGTCATAAATGCAAATAATGCAGTCAGCAAAGGAGTGCTTTCACACATAAATACGATGATGTCCACACTTTTATTGCTATTTTCCTCTTGTTTACAGCCTGAAAAATCAAAGTGTTCATCAGGTAACAGGTTGAATCTTTACTGTTACAAGGAGGTTTGATAAGGTAACAATATAACATGTACTGAGTTTTTATATTGGCTTTAATTTTGCAGTTCATACTGTACGGACGTATCATGTGCGAAAGGATGACTTTGTAATTTTAAATTGGATATGGCTCTTCTTTGTTGAAGATTTGTCCATACTGTTACTAAATAGTGTCTCTCCTGTTAGACACGCAGCCCCACTGTAACAACGAGTTTTCACCCTCTCCTGTTGAGCTTGTCGGTGATCATTTCGGGCTTTCCTAGGATATTCATTATATAATGTGAGAAATTCCTTGTGATCGAATGCTTTTTGCCGAGGGGAGGTGATTCTCCAAACTTGGCGTTTATCTTATTGACGAAATTATTGTTTTTCTGTCAGAAATTCCGCAAATTTACGTTGCTTGAATTTTTCATGTTAAAATCCATGATTGGGTCATGAATATTGATAAACATACAGAATTAATAAAATTGACCAGTAATTTGATAACCCTTTACCTAACATGAAAACCCGACGACACTTGCAAAATAAATATTTTTTTCATTTTTCTATACTGGTAACACATGCTGTCCATGCCAAACTGGTAACATATGCTGTCCATGCCATAGCGGAAGTATTTCGAGATACTCGACGAGCTCGTTCCAATGAGGGGTCATAACCTTTGTTTTTGAGACAAAAAATGAAAAAAATAATGAAAATTAATTGGCGATTATTTGCCGATACGTTAGGTAAAGGGTTAAGCAAGTATCTCGAAATACTGGGGGCACGATGACGCTGTGTACTGAGGCGTACTGCACGTCGATGGTGCGCATGTCTTCAACCAATCTAACCCTGCCTGTGCTGCGGTGCAGAGTTCAGAGTTATGATGTTGGAGAGCTGACAGCTGCTCGTCGTTGCTCGGTGGTTCTCTCCGGGTACTCCGGCTTCCTCCACCCGTAAAACTGTCACGGTCACGATTAGCCATTGTGAATAAGTATGTGACCTTAAACACCAATAAATAAATAATAATAATAATCTCGAAATACTTCCGCTATGGATGGACAGCATGTGTTACCAGTTTGTTTTGGACACATATAGTGGGACGGTGGGAGAACCATTAACCTTGGATTTTGTTATTTTTATTCATAACAATGTTACATCTGTATAGAACTTCAATAACGAAACGTTTTCACGGATTTTACTTTTTTAGTTTTTGGTCCTCTCAAATTCTGCTGAAATTTGATAATGACTCCTATAGTTTGGTGAAATTTTCCATACATTTGAAACCGGATGGTCTGAATACGCCATTTGGTTAGTTTAAGAAACAAATAATGTGCAACGGTGATAAGAAGACTGATTAGTTTATATATGTGATATTATTAGTTACCCCGTGTCTGATCACGTGGTACGGGTTTTTACCTACCCGAAGCCAGCTGTATCCCATGAGGCCGAAGGCCGAATGGGATACGGCTGGCTTCGGGAAAGTAAAAACCCGTACCACGTGATCAGACACGGGGTAACGAATTTATCTATTGACTTTCCGTTTTAGAAGTACAATCTATTTCATGTGTGAACATACACAGCATGAGATCTTTTATCTTCCATTGTTGGGCCATACAGGTTTCTGCGGAATTTTTGTGCAAAAGAGTTTTTGTGAAAATATGCCGATATGACTAGTATAAAAAAATTATTATATTTCTTTTTTTCTTTTTTGTCTCAAAAACATAGCTTATGAACCCCACATTGGAGGGTACTCGACAAGCTCATTCCAATAAGGGGTCATGATCTATATTTTGGAAATAAAAAATTAAAATATAATACATGTACACTGTAAAACTGGAATGACGCGTCTTCTACGGGGTATGGACTATTTGTAGATTTCGGAACGAGGCTTCCACTGGGTATGGGAAATTTGTCAGTTGCTGGGCGGACGTATCGTGAGTTTCAATGAATATGGTCTCATACCACGTATCTATCAACCAATCAAATCAAAAAATTCACTTTAGTCAATAGATAATGGTGTATAACCTGGTGGGGCTGTAACGTAGAGGTTTGTTTGTATTCATGAAAACGCATTACTATTTACCCACTACTAAAAGTATTGAGTAGAGTGGAGTGGGGCATAGATTTGGAGGCTATGGTAAACTTGTCCTGAAACAACACATTGTCTATTTTATAAGATGATTTTCATGAAAAATAATTCTGTGAATATTTAGAAAATAGACAGTATTATAATAATTTCCAAACAAAGATTGACCCTGCAGTTTTACTTTACATTAAGATTTTTTCAGAACTCGCAGCTTCAAAATTTAATTCGAATACCATCTATTTGCAAATAGACGTTTGAGATGGGGGTAGGGGTTAACCCTTTACCCAACGAATCGCCCGTATCCGCCCGCGTAATATGCAAATTCAGCAGTTGGAAAAATATTATGTTTCCAAAAATTTCAACAAAACCATATCATGTGACCCCTCGTTGGAACGAGCTCATCGAGCTCGTTCCGACGAGGGGTCACATGATATGGCTTTGTTGAAATTTTTCGAAAAATTAAAAAAATGATATTTAAAATAATAAATTTTGATATCGTCTGCGTTGGGTAAAGGGTTAAAGTCCTCCCACTTGGATTAGAGAATTTTGCAGTTTTCAAGGCAATGGTGTGGTATTTTCAATATTTACGTAGGTAAGGGTTGGTGATGAAGCTGGAAAATTTTATCATTCAGTTCTTGAGTCATCACAGCCGCGAGATAAATCGGCTTTACATTCCCACCCCATCCCAACTGGTAATCCCCCCCCCCCCCCCCGTGTGTGGTCATGTGGCCTCCAACCTCCCAAAAAAACATATTCAGCATTGGTATGGGGAAAGGGCAAGGGGTTCCACCTCTGGGGGCCTTCAAATCGAATAAAACGTGTTGTTCAAAGCATCACGAATGTTATTGTTTCAGCAATATCTTATCTCTTCATGTATTTATATATTCATTTCTGGCAGAAAATTGCCATGTATGAATTACAAAACACCAAACAATTAATCAATCAATCAATGTTAACCATTATGTATTCAATTTTCTTTAATCCTTCACCTAGCATGAAAAGTAGACGACACTTGCAAACAAAATTATTGAATAACTAAGTTTTTGTATTTTTGTTTCAAAACACAGCTTATGATCCATCACTGGAACGAGCACAATGAGCTCGTTCCAACGAGGGGTCATAAGCCATACTTTTTAGACAAAAAATTAAACAAGAAAATACAGCAGTGCTGTGCAAAAAAGGACGATAATAATATGTCAATGCAGTTTTACTGAAAAGACCATCTTTAAAATAATAAGACCGAGTATCACAAATGTAGTTTGAGGAAACATTTGAGGAATAATTAATTTAAGCATAAACAGATCAATTTGAAAACAAATCAAAATATATTTGATTCTCAGTCATTATATTGTGGAAAACAATGAAGATGGGGTTTTTTATTTATTTTTTTTTTTTTTTTTTTTTATATATATGCAGTTTTCAGAAACTTGTGCATGAGGGGCATAGAACATTCTAGTGCTCTGGAAACAAAAGTTTTGCTGACAATTGTTAAGCCAAAAATGAAAGGGAATAAACCTTTTTTTTAAAGAATGAATCTGAAATCACAGAAAAAAAAACATGACATGAAGAGCAAATATAAAGATTATTTTGTATGCAAATCACGTAGTCTTGATTTCTTTAAGCACACACCATATTTTTTTTTCATTCGCTTTTCCAACAGCACTGAACGTTCTGAATACGAGTGGCATTTTCCGTAAATGCGATCAGTTCTATCGGGGTTTTCTATCAATAACCTCAGAGTACACATCGAACGTAAGAAAATTAACTCGGTACATGGTGTCTGGACGATTCGGACCAGATTTTTATAAAGGACGTTTCGGCCCAGATCTATTGACGATTCGGACCATATTTCTGGCCGATTCGGACCAGATTATTGGACGATTTGGACCATGTTTGTGGACGATTCGGACCAGGTTTCTGGGCGATTTGCCCAACAGACACACAAACTACACAAGCCAGCACAAACATACACACTTCACAAGACAGCACAGACTTGTCTTTTGAATTAAGTAGGCCCAGTGCTTTATGTGCCAATTTCAGAGACCCATTTTCATTAATTTCACTGAAAAAAATACCGACGTACCGGTATTGTTTGTAGTTATCACAACAGATAATTCTGCGAGTAATTATGAAACAACTAATCCTGTGCTTCTTGGTCATGTCAGGAAAGAGGAAAAAAGACGTGACGTCAACATTGACCTGCCTGTTTTTATTTGCAATGCATTTTGGGTCCGTATACCGAATTTGGTCAAAATCGGCCCAGTAGTTGGCCCGTTGCTAAGGGGCGCTCTCGTTGCTGGGGAAGTCACGTGACATCAACATTGACTGTCTGTTTTCATTTGCAATGCATTTTGGGTCCGTATACCGAATTTGGTCGAAATCGGCCCAGTAGTTAGCCCATTGCTAAGGGGGAGCTCTGGTTGCTAGGGAAGTCACGTGACGACAACATTGACCTGTATGTTTTTATTTGCAATGCACTTTGGGTCCGTATACCGAATTTGGTCAAAATCGACCCAGAAGTTAGCCCGTTGCTAAGGTGGCGCTCTGTATGCTAGGGAAGTCACGTGACGTCAACATTGACCTATCTGTTTTCATTTGCAATGCATTTTGGGTCCGTATACCGAATTTTGTTTGTATTCCAAACGTATTTTGGATCCATTTACCAAATGTGGTCAAAATTGGCCGAGTAGATTGTCAGTTGCTTGGGAGTTGGCATGGTTGCTAGGAATTAACGTGACATCATCATCGACCTGTTTCTTTGGATTCCTATTATAGTATTATGGGTCCATCTACTAAATTTGTTCAAAATTGGCTATGGGGTTGCTAGGGATGCCATGTGTCATCATCATCGACCTGTCTGTTTGGATTCCCAATGTAATATAGATCCTTATACTAAATTTGGTCAAAATCGGCCCAATAGTTTGTCCGTTGCTAAGGAGTTCATTGGTTGCTAGGAGTGTCACGTGACATTATCAGTAGCCCGCTTGTTTGGATTCCCACTGTATTATGGGTCCATACACCACATTTGATCAAAATCGGCCCAGTAGTTTGCCTGTTGCTAAGGAGCTGCTTTGGTTGCTAGGGAGGTCACGTGACATCATCATCGACCTGTCTCTTTGGATTCCCAATGTAATATAGACCCATATACTAAATTTGGTCAAAATCGGCCCAGTGGTTTGTCCGTTGCTAGGGAGTTGCTTTGGTTGCTAAGGAAGTCACGTGACATCATCATTAGCCTGTCTGTTTGGATTCCCACTGTATTATGAGTCCATATACCAAATTTGATCAAAATCGGCCCAGTGGTTTGGCCGTTGCTAGGGAGTTGCTTTGGTTGCTATGGAAGTCACGTGACATCATCATTAGCCTGTCTGTTTGGATTCCCACTGTATTATGGGTCCACATACCAAATTTAATCAAAATCGGCCCAGTAGTTTGTCTGTTGCTAGGGAGCTGCTTTGGTTGCTAGGGAAGTCACGTGACAACATCATCGACCTGTCTGTTTGGATTCCCAATGTAATATAGATCCATGTACTCAATTTAGTCCAAATCGGCCCAATAGTTTGTCCGTTGTTATGGAATTGCTATGGTTGCTATGGATGTCACGTGACATCATCATCGACCTGTCTATTTGGATTCCGAATGTAATGTACATCCATATACTAAATTTGGTCAAAATCGGTGCAGTAGTTCGTCCGTTGCTAGGCAGTTGCTTTGGTTGCTAGGGGAGTCACGTGACATCATAATTGGCACATCTGTTTGGATTCCCACTGTATTATGGCTCCATAAACCAAATTTGATCACAATCGGCCCAGTGGTTTGTCCGTTGCTAGGGAGTTGCTTTGGTTGCTATGGAAGTCACGTGACATCATCATTGGCCTGCCTGTTTGGCTTCCCACTGTATTATGCGTCCATATACCAAATTTAATCAAAATCGGCCCAATAGTTTGTCCGTTGCTATAGAGTTGCTTTGGTTGCTAGGGAAGTCACGTGACATCATCATCGGACTTCCTGTTTGGCATCATACTGTATTATGGGTCCATATACTATATTTGGGCCAAATCGGCCCAGTAGTTTCCCTGTTGCTATGGAGTCGCGTGGGTTGCTATAGGAGTCGCGTGACATAATCGGTGCTCTACAAGGTCTGACTCCCAATGTATTATGGGTCAATATACCAAATGAGGGTGCTCGAACTAAGTCAGGTCGAAGCAAAGGCAGTACATCCCGAATGTGTGTTAGTGTCCAAGGGTTCATTGAGATGTGTTTTTTTCTGCCTCTGTTTCCTTTGAAAAATTCCCCAGACGAAAGTAAATCTTGTAGAGTCTCTTCTCGGATGCCACTTCCTTTAAAAAAGAAAAAGTGTTTTTAGCCATCCTTTAATAAAAAATAATGAAAATTGAAAGGCGATTTTTGTGAATAGCACTGACAGGTTTTGGTCGTTACGTTGGAAAAGGGTTAATGATATCCAATTTACTTGCATATGCTTTGTCGAGGTGAGTTAAGAAATAACTTTTGTTTTCCTTCGGTTTATGCGATATAAACCGAAAATTTTCAGCACAAGCTTCATAACACGCGTAGCGAGTTTTGATTAAGCTTCTGCTGAAAAGTTTCGGTTTATATCGCATAAACAGAAGGAAAACAACAGTTATTTCTTATAATTTAATCCGGCTGTAAAATTAGAATATAAAAACTATGTGTACGTGAAGGAAACACTTTTAATTTTCGCATAAGACAACAGTCAAACTCAGGAAAGTGTGCCACAAACAGGTCACGTCAATCATTGTCAAATTGTTTGTTGTTTTGATTTTCGATCGCAGACGACAGATATTTAGCAAGTCACATAACAATATCATTAAAAATATTTTTTTCAAGTTTCCCCAAAATCATGTTTGGGTATATGATCATTTATTCGTCTCCCACTTCGGTATATTTTATGACATTCAATTGTTCCTGAGAAATTATCATTATATTCTCGCTGATTGGAGGCGATGAAACATCGATCATTGATCTTTGTTTACAAGCTTGTTATCCATCTATCAGTCTGCCGTCACGCCCTCACGTTAACAATTGGATTGAGTGGGCGGGGCTTCCATAGTCTTCAAAGTTGGGTCGGATGTGAGAACGTGTAGCGACATTCCAAATCATGAAGTGATTTGGTTTATACGATTTTGACGACTTTCACGCTGTATGCTTTCAACCAACGAAATGCAGAGGCGGGGCAAATGATTAAATTATTTTTTCATATCGTGATGAATAATTTTCCTATCGTATGAATGATGCTTTGCCCCACCCATTTACATGCATGCCCAATGGTGCACTTAAACTGTAGTTACTGCATGTGGACTGTCAGTTAGTATCCACGTGGGTTGTTCACGCTAATATTTCTCTTCAGTATTCGAAACCGCGTGCATCAGTCTGTTGAAATAATAAAACTGTCGTGTGTCCAAAAGTTGATATGACTGTTATGATAAAAATGGTGGAGACTTCGGTACATTATTATACAAGCAAACACTCTGGATTCAATTACGCTTCACACTTCAAACAACTTAACACGCCCATCCCGCATTCGTACTACGATTTATTTATTTATTTATTTATTTATTTATTTATTTATTTATTTATTGAGGTATAACGACACTTTCGACAACCAGGGTCACGACGTGGGCAATTTTACGGATGGAGGAATTCCAAGTATCCGCAAAAAACACAGAACAGCAGCGGTCAACTCCAGACTCACCAACATACTAACTCCACATAAGCAGAGTTAGCATTGGTTGAAGACAGGTGCACCATCGACGCGTAGTACGCCTTAGTGCATAGCGCACCGTGCCTCCACGTGGGCAATCGGGATTAAGTGCCTTGCCTACAGACAAAACGCAGTTAGTCCTGGCGGGGATCGAACCGTGAACCTTTCGGTTTGGAGTCCAATACATTAACCCTTTACCCAACGTAACGGCCAAAACCGGTCAGCGCTATTCACAAAAATCGCCAATTAATTTTCATTATATTTTTATTTTTTGTCTCAAAAACATAGGTTATGACCCCTCTTTGGAACGAGCTCGTTCCAATGAGCGGTCATAACCTATGTTTTTGAGACTAAAAATGAAAAAAAATTAGTTATTCAAGAATTTTGTTTGCAAGTGTCATCTGCTTTTCATGCTAGGTAAAGGGTTAACGACTGAGACAACGCGCTCCTATTCGAACGCTGATAAAGTGAGAGATAATTCATTCCAATTCGTATTTACATAAAACAAACTCACCAATTCCATCTTTAGCATACACGGTGTCGCTGGCCACGCTAGAGTCCATTACCCCATCAGCAGTGTTGCAGAGACGATTCAGTTCGTCAAAGTAAAATGATTTACAGTGATTGTCTTTCGCACAGATGTCTGCACATTGTAGTTTGGACCTCGCTGGTGTGCAGATTGGACTTCCAACATAACCACCATAATCTTGTCTGCTGAAGCTGAAGATTCTTATTTCAGCTAAAGTTATTTTCACAAAAATCCAAGTTAGTATACAAAAAATTAAATTCATTTTTAACGTGAACAATGTGTATTTGTCAAAAGCCTGAGTCTTGACGATGGAAAGTCTTGTCTGGTACATAAAATGTTGTTATGAGTTAATCTGGACTACATGATGTAAGTTAGTCTGCTGCAGAAAAGTTATTTCATTATATGTTAATAATCACAGCCTGTACTATGATTGAAGTATGATTTCGTTATGAGAAGTCTCTCGTAAATGTTTTCCCCCATGTACAATTCTTTTCTTGTCAATCGCTCATCGATTCTTTTATATTAAAATTTATGACTGGGGGAAAACTTCATTGGCAGTTAAGCATTCTTGAAGTAACCAATTGCGTCCTAGATGAATCTTGTTTTAATTGTAATGTTATATAATTTATTGATTTATTTATTGGAGTTCTTGTTATAATTCTATCTGTGAAAATAATTCTTCTCTAATTAGTCAATCAATCTGTGATACTTATGTCTGTGGTTGAAAAACTGGAAAATAAACAGGATATTTTATTCATTTAGTTATTGGGGTTTAACGACACTTTCCACAGCCAGGGTTAACTCGTGTCGGACAGGTTTACGGTGTAGAAAGCCGGTGTAACAGGAATAGAAGTCCGTAGGAAAATTAGTCCCTCTGGACTATTATTCCGCGGAATTATAGTCCTAGGTCTAACATTTCTAGGAATAGTAGTCGGACTACTATTCCTAGAAATGTTAGACCTAGGACTATAATTCCGCGGAATAATAGTCCAGAGGGACCAACGTTCCTACGGACTACCATTCCTTTTACACCGGCGTACCTGGAGAGAACCACCTAGCAACGACGAGCAACTGTCAGACTCCACAACGTACTAACTCCACACACGCAGGGTTGGCATTAATTGAAGACAGGTGCACCATCGACGTCGTGCATTACACCTTAGTGCACAGTGCCACCGTGCCCCCATGTGGGCAGTCGGGATTAAGTGCCTTGCCCAAGGACACAACGATGAAAGACGTTATTGTGAATTCAGAATTACCTCTGAAATCACAATATTTGTTTACACCTTCATTAAAATGAAGATTTCCAAAAATGAAAACTTCATTTTGCTTTTTCTCACAATATAACAGTAAGTGGATCCAGTACACCACCATTCTCAACCATTATAACCATGTCTTAAAAATCATATGACAATCAGAATTCTCACAAAGGCTTGTCTCAAGGAAAACAATGAGAACTAGATGATCTCGAAATCACAAAGCGAATTTCCAGAAGTCTAACATCGAACCACGGCCAACTCCGAAGCGCCCAACAATGAGGGGTAGGTGATCGTCGCCGTTTTACGTACTAAGCCGCTCAATAAACTGTACCCCGCCGCTCCTGTTTAATGAAGTATGTCAAAAATAGGCTAATCTTTGAAGTGAAGTAAAAATGTTAAAATGGCAGCAAACCGAAAAAAAGATACTATCTCCTAATTTTTTAGCTCTACAGCATACTACAATTTCAGAAAAATCCCAAGCATATTAATTTTTGACCTTATGACCCTCTATAACGTTACCTCAGCGTTCGGGTGTAACGGTCCCTAGGACGGCACCACACTTCTTTCAGACATGTTTTTGCGGAGATTAAATTCTCGAAAATTCTAAAGCCTAATGCTCAGAATGAGGTTGAAAATAAAAGGTATAGACCAGAAGGTTTCATTGGCATAGCTGGTATCGTGTGTGTCAAATTGAAATGAGCTCGTTCCAATGAGGGGTCATAACCTATGTTTTGGAAGCAAAAAATGAAAGTTTTTAGTTGTACGAGGCTGTTTTTTCCAAGTACCGTCTGCAAATCAAGTTAGGTGATGGGTTAAAAAGTCATACTAAGTGGCTACTTTGTGCGTGTGTATGTCATATGATAAATAGAATATGAAATGAGTGTTTTTCTCATATAATATTTATGAAACTCGTCCGAATTTTCCGTTTGAGCTCGCCAGAGGCTCGCCAAAACGGAAAATTCTTAGACTCGTTTCATAAATATTATATGAGAAAAACACTCATTCCATATCCTCTATATATGACTTCAAAGTGACGTAAAAACTTCAAAATGGCAGCAATCCAAAAACAAAAAAAAACAGCTATCTCCAAATAATTGAGCTCAACAACATACTAAAATTTCAGAAAAATCCGACACTTTTTATTTTTTTTATTTTTTGACCCTCTATGACGTTACGACAACGTCCGGGTATAACGGTTGATAATTTTTTAGGACGGCACTAGAGTTTTAGATATGTTTTTTGCGGAGATTGTATTCCTGAAAATTCGAAATTCTAAGGCTCAAAATAAGGTTGAAAATAAACGGTATAGGACAAAACGTAAAATTGGCGTCACTGGCATCGGGTGTGTCAAACTGAAATTAAAAATTAGGGTTAATAACTTCATATGATCACAAATAGGCGTGGTAAGCTTCATAAGTGTATCCTGTATTAAAAGGGAGCAAGTGGACTTAACAAATTAGGGATTTTAATTAAGAACAAACAAAATAGGCTAAACTTCAAGTGACACAAAAGTGTCAAAATGGCGTTAGATCGAAAACAAGCAAAAAACCAGCTATCTCCTACGTTTTGTAGCTCCACAACATACTTAAATATCAGACAAGTCCGACGCATTTTATTTGTTGACCATATGACCCTCTGTGACGTCACCTCGGTGTTCGGGTATAATGGATGCGAATTTCCTTGGATGGCAATATATTTTTAAATATGCTTTTTTTGCAGAGATTATATTTCCAAATTTTCAGAAAGATAGAGTTAAAAATTAGCTGTAAATTGAAAAAAAAAATTTAAAAAGAGCTTATAATCCGGCCCCTTCCCACAGAGTGTTGTAATTTAGGGTCCTGCGAATATTCGAGATTCGATTCGATATCGATACCATACGTATGCTTCGAGATCGATCCCGAATCAGTCTCAGGATTCGATTTTTTCGAATCTCTCGTACTGACTTCAATTTGTTACATTTCCAACAAAAATAGGATAAAACTGTCATTAGAAAATTCATTCATCTAGGCTCAATTCCTATTTATTTGAGTAATTGACAATGTTTAATTGTTAGGTAAGGTGTGAATGTGGCCCAGAACATTATCCATAGTTTTGGTTTTTGAAGGCTTAACTTGTTAATATTCACGTTCTTAAGAACGTGAATAGTAACAAGTTAAGCCTTCAAAAACTAAAACTATGGACAATAGGCCTAGCTGTTTCAGCGACGGTGCTACAGAGAATATTTAGTTATTGGTGTTTAAGGTGTTCACTCCGTCGCGTAAGGGTCATCACAGTGTTCCGTAACTTCCGTTTGATGCAATATGAAATAACTTGTCTTTTAAGATTCGATTCGGGATTCGATTCGATGTCGATATCAGAGACACGATTCGATTCGAGATTCGATTCGAAAAGAAATTTGTGATTCGCAGATCCCTATTGTAATTCCGAAAAGTAAATCGGATGGATCAACTTCAGGTAACTGAAATAGAAGTGAGAAGTTAGAAAGCTGTATCTTTCAGAACAATGGAGCTATGCCTGTCACAAAATCAGCGTTTTTAATAAGAAAATGCTAAAATTTCGTGTGACGTAAAAACCTTAAAACATTGCCCAATTTTTAAAAACAAAAATACAACTATATCTTAATTTCTCGAGCTCTACAACATACTAAAATTTCATGAAAACCGGAGAAAGCTGAATTTTTCCGCTTTATGGCTCCTATGACCTCACATGAGGAATTAATATAATTTCCCATGAGTGAACACATTTCAAATATGGTATTTACTTGCGATGGGATATGCCAAGTGTGAAAGAGAGGGGTCTGATACAGGCATTTATAATAAGTAATATTGAGAAATATCAAAAAAATTTAAATCCACATCATTCTCACCGTGGATTGAATTTCGTAAAGCAAATGGGTATCCGGGCGAGATTTTCGTATTTCGGATTAGTGTACCAAATTTCGTGAGTATAGTTCAAGGGGAAGTGCCTGAAATTTTTGTCTGACGAAAAAGAAAAAAGAAATAAAAAAGACCAGCGATCGCAATAAGTCATTCTAACTTCGTTAGATGACTTAATAAACTTTTCAAATGTTTGTTTGATTCATAGGTTATGAAAGTGTTCCCAAAGGCCCGAAGAGAATTCTTCTTATTTTTGCTCTCTCGTTATTAGGTGACACATTGACGTCGCAGTGACGCCAAGACTTCTTTTACAACCACTGGCAATGTGTCAAAGATATTGTAACCGCCATTAGCAAGACTACCAAATGCATGCGCTCCACGTGTGCATGGAAGACAAGAAACTTACATTTTTTGGAACTAGGCCCCTGTATTTAAATTCTAGTAAATATATAAATTTGACGGGTTTTTCCATGGAGTGTGTACCATTTGCACTCACAGGGATATCATATTACTCTCAAATCCTAAACTGATTCTCGTACCACAAGCAATTAAGTTTATATAAATGTTACAAGGATTGCGACCAAATTATACAACTTATATTAAGGCATCTCCTTCGCCCAAAGGCCCGGATATGAGGGGTGACCTCTGTTGCGGCTCGGATACTATGAAAGGAACTTGAACCTGCATGTATTGTGTCTCTCTCTCTCCACACAAGGGGTGGTCATTTTACGTACCCATCCGATAGGACAGCAGGCCGTGACAGCATCAACCCCACAATTGAATCTGACAGAGAATATTAGGGCAGATCGAGAACTTTCGGGACATGTTCTAAGGCCTAACAAATTTCACATTTTCACTAATCACAAGTACGCTACTAGTGTCAAATACTCTATTCTGCGCTTACCATCACAGTTGGAGGATTTATTGAAGAAATAAGAACACCTAAGCAATACCCAAGGTAACACGGTGTGATTGTAACAACTTTGTGGAAACGTTGCATTTTTTGTTAAAACGTTGGCATATAATACTCACTAATGGTAAAATTGTAGATTGATGTTGTGACAGCGATTTTCATTACGTGGGTAATACATGCCAGACCAACAACTTCTTATTTAACCATTTACCTAACATGAAAAGCAGACGACACTTGCAAACAAAATTCTTGAATAACTATTTTTTTGCATTTTTTGTCTCAAAAACATAGGTTATGACCCTCATTGGAACGAGCTCGGTGAGCTCGTTCCAAAGAGGGTCATAACCTATGTTTTTGAGACAAAAAATTAAAATAAAATGAAAATTAATTGGAGATTTTTGAGAATAGCGCTGGCCAGTTTGGGCCGTTACGTTGGGTAAAGAGTTAACGTTAGAGACACGTCATGAAAAACTTGTAGCAATAGATCCATGCTACAATATTTAGCAACGTATCACTTGGCGTTGTAGCAACGTTGTGACAAAACACCCATATCATAATAGTTAACAACTTCCCACTTAACGTTTCAGTCCCGCCGTGGAAACGTTGTAGTAATACACCTATTTACAACATTAAAACTGACAAAGATCTGGAAGCCTATTTTGTTGCTTTATCCTGCAGTGCAGCTGTTGCACCTTAAAGGCTTCATGTTCTGTAGATGTACTTCGTACTTTCTTCGGTGTGAAAATATTTTGGCTGTATGGATTTGAGAGTTAGTCTCACCTACCCGGTTGGTCGTGGGTATTCTTGTAGTTATGCACAATTCCTAGTCATCTTCCTTCCAACATTGTACGAGGATAATCCAGAAGTTCAGTGCGCGATACGGAGAGCGATTGCTCTTCCTTTAGTGTCCATAACCATGTGAGCGATGCGTGGTTCTTAACTCTTGAGGAGGCTCCAGTCAGTTCAAGTGTTGAACGGTTTCCTATGTTACGAGATATTTTGTGGAAGGTGACCACGGACGGTTCATGTGTAACCATTTTGATATGGTCGGACAAGTACTACAAAGCACATTGAAGGGCGACAGAGAAGGTTGAGTTTGTTTAAAGCTGGCTCTCACCCTAATGTACTCAAGATGATAGACGTCCTATCATTCCAGGAATCCACAATATTGCAGATGGGTACTGGGGGAAAGTTTACACCCAGGAAAAGAAAATACAGAAAAATACACAATTCAATTGAACATTTCAAAAGAATATTTCTAGCTGGAGAAACTGGACTACTAAACTACTCCGACTTTGTGTCTCACAGTACTGGATTTTAGTGTATTTATAAAATAATTTTTAATTAATATACCGCACTTATGGGTTAATCTGGTCTGTCCCGCCTATCAGGTTGGTTGTTGGTAATGAACACGAAATGAGTTAAGCGAACAAACTTACCAGATACTGACTATAATCCGCCTCCCTTTGATCTACCTAATTTTCACACATTTTACCGAAACAATGGCAACCGGGTAAGTTAGACGACTCCCGATTTGAATTGTTGCAATTTATGGGAGAGTGCCTTCAGGCACACTCACATAAAATGTAACAAGGCGAAGAATTGTGAACAAATATTGACGATCGAAAATAATTCCTAATTCAGCACTCTACCAGTTAACCCCCTGCACTCTGATGACGAAACGTCGGATTTGTCAGCCATGGTTATCCCCCCTGTGGTGTCAGAAATTCAGCAATTTAGATTTTGGTTGACAGAGCTCCAATTGAGCTCTGTCAACCAAAATCTAAATTGCTGAATTTCTGACAACACAGGGGGGGGGGATAACCATGGATGACAGGGAGGTGTGGTGGGGCTTAGAGTGGGGGAGGTGTCGAGTATTCTCGACATCAGAGTGCAGGGGGTTAAGGACCTCTTATTTAACATTGTGGGTCCGGTAGTAGAGTAAAGACAACACAGATCCGTGACCTTTTCGACCTGGCATTTATTTCAGCTTCCAAAACTACTTTGATTCCGTTCGGAAATATTACGTTTTTTATTTTACCCAAACAGACGAGGAGTTACTGTTGGACACAAAACTTGATTGGAGATTGACAATGTTTACGGTTGTAAAAAAATTAGAAATATCTACAACTTGACGAGTGTGGAGATTCAATTCGAGATTCGATTTGGAAATCTCTCTCTGATTCGATTTGGGATTCAATTCAACCAGAGCATTAAGGTTCTCAATACTATAATGTGACCTCACAAGTAATAGCCAAATGACATTATTCAATATGACATCAGGAGATTATATTAATCATCTGACACGCCCGAGGTCTCTTCGAAAGGACGATGGGTAATGATACCTTATAGGCATGACCCGTTTGCAGGTCTTTGTAATAGATCAAACTTATTTTTAAACCCTTTAACCAACGCAGAGGATATACAATTTATTATTTCAAACAGTAATGTTTCAATTTTTTCAACACATTTCAAGAAAACCATATCATGTGACCCCTCATTCTAACGAGAACGACAAGCTCCGAATAAAGAGAGGCTCCATTTGTCTTACTTCAAAACATGTACACTCTAAAATCAATTGGGTTAAAAATTAACCCAAATCAACTGGGTTGAGTGAATATGAACCCAATTGGCACATGACACCCAACATTATCAAAATCAGCATGGCTGCCTGGATTTTTCGAAGGCCTCCGCGTAGGCATAAAACAACTATCACACGTAATTGCTAATTTGGTGTTATGTGAGTTAGACAAGTCCTAGAGAATGAGCTACGGCAATCGATGTCGTCGTAAAATTCGTGGTTGTCTGTGCCTAATTTCGATAATTGTTATACTCCCTATCTAAATAACTGTAAAAGGTATCGGGTTTGTTTCGCTTTGTATAGAGCCACGCCAAATGTAATCTACATTACACAAATATTAGCAGAAACTTAGAATTAAGAGTTTCTGCCTTATATGTTTTCTTGCTGTATACCATATCCTCAAGCAGCGATAATATGATCACATTTTGGCGAACGGTTGATTTGTCGCGGTTCTCAAACGAGGCCTCCATTATCCCTATGTTCCCTCGATTGCCCCCTCCACCCTCTACCCCTTCTTAGCACTCACTAACGAATTGTTACATTATATTCCATACCTCATCCCTGTCAATTTCACTGATAATCATACCAACTCAACCTGCCTTATTACCCAGCACCCAAGTATTCTTCATTCTTCCATCTCATTCCCCCATTCTCTCCCCGTGAGTCCTATTCTGCTAGCATGGTATTTTGAACATTCTAAGAAAAAAAAGTTCTCTCTCTATTATTTAAAATACGCTCTGGCCTCGGAGCCTATTTTTTCAATTCATGCGCCAGATTTCAATTTACGGAGTCACACTGCTGTTTGTAACACACACTGCAAGTTTGTAATAGCTCTCATCATTTTCATTTAGTACACTATAGCAAACATTAATCTTCACTGTGGTTTCTGATCAAGTCTTGGCTGCCTATTTTGGCAGCTAAGACTTGATCAGAAACCACAGTGAAGATTAATATTTGGTAATTAAGACTTGAAGTTTTAACTTAAGCACTCTACAACAATGATAAATGATAATCATATATATAATACATGTAAGAGTGTCTCTCTCGATTATCCATCGAAAGAATATCAAAATATGATCTGAGAAGTTACGCGCCAACTGAGAAGCCTATTTCTGAGATTTAAGAGCCAGGTCCTCATGTTTCAGAACCAAATACGCACTGGCGCATGCCCAGGTCGGTCCCTGCCTTATTACCACGGTCCTGTGAATATTCGAAAAATAATTCGACTCGAAATGCGTCGAAATCGGAGATCCGAATTGGAGTTTTCGAATACGGTAACCGTCAGCAATGCAGAAAGTCTGGAGTTTTTTTAACTATAATTCCAACTGACTAATATTCCAACTACATTATCAAGTCATGCCTTCGACGAAGGCATGACTTGGTGATGTAGATGGAATATTTTATGAGTGGGGGCTTGAGCCATCACAATCGGCTGAAGTCAGATTTACACCTCACCCCATCTTCGTGACGCCTTTTACCTCAATATGATGCAAATGTCATGATCAGAAAAGGTGTTATCGTCCCTATTCGATGTTCGATATTTGTTCTATTCGATATTGTTGGTACTTATTCGATGTCATAATCAATTCGAGTGGAAATGCTATATGCGTTGGATCTTACAATTAATTCCCATTCAATGGAATGAACTTCTCGTGATTGTTCAAACGTGGGACAACAGACTATTTCTGTAGGCAACACATGAAAAATAATAAAATTTGAAGGGATATTTTTGGAAGGAATAAAACTGGATGGATATAATCGTTTGGTAAAGAATTAATAAAATAAAATAAACTCGTTCACTATCCGCAATTTCCCAAGAACAGTATGCCGGTCGGAAGTAAATCGTGTTCCACGTCTTTTCGGTATTTCATCCCACGGGAAACTGGCGTCTGCACTAAGATGCCACGTTTACATAGGTAAGTATAGTATTCCACACAAACTATTGTTTCCATCAGTTAGAATGGTATTTCGTCAAGACAGCGAATGCAGTTAGATGTTACGTTGCCACGGACTATTGTTTCCGTCACTTGGAATAGCATTTCGTCAAAACAGCGAATGTACGGCAGCATAGAGTTTTCAATTACCTTCACTTATTATCTTGTAATTACAAGTTAATATCTTGAAATTACAAAATACAAAATTGTAATTACAAGATATTATCTTGTAATTTCAAGTTACTATCTTGTAATTACAGTTTAGTGTCTTGTAATTACAATTAGCTACTTGTAATTATGCATAATTATCTTGAAATTACAATTAGCTAACTTGTAATTACAAATTATTAATTTGTAATTATAAGACAGTAACCTGTAATTACAATTTAGCTAACTTGTAATTCCAATTTATTGTAATTATAAGTTAGTAAATTGTAGTTACAAGTTATTAAATTGTAATTACAAGTCAACTAAATTGTAATTACAAGTTAGTAAATTTTAATTACAAGTCAGCTAAATTGTAATTACAAGTTAGTAAATTGTAATTACAAGTCAGCTAAATTGTACTTACAAGACTTGTAGTCAAAATCTAGTACCTTGTAACTACTAGTCAGCTAAATTGTAATTACGAGAAAATAACTTGCAATTACAAGGTAGTAACTTGCAATTACAGTTAGTATCTTGTAATTACAACCTAATGAATTGTAATTACAAGTTAGTATATTGTAATTACAAGATAATAACTGAAGGTCAGTGGCGTCTCTACGTTACCGTAAGAATGCAGTTATATGTCGATAACCATTTTGTTAGTTACAAAATTATAGCCCCAGAGCAAAATATTGGGAAATGTTATAATTTGCGCCAAATGTTGAGGGCTTGTTGGATGCTTTTTCTGTATGATAATACGAAGTTCAAAGGGTTGACAAATTAATTTCTCTCCAAGAAGCTCATGGACCCAATATCCTGGACTCAACCACGCCCTAAATTGTAAGAGGGTAACAAAAGGTACAGTATCCAAACAGAGTGTCGGATGCCGAGTGCTTTTAGTGGTTCTTTATGCAAGAGGATTTTTTTTAACTTGGTCAAATATGGCGAATAAATGAACACTGTTCGGTAAGAACTTTACATATGAATACACGTAGAATCAAAGTACCAGGCCACCAGTTTAATTCTGTTCGGAATTTTACGCTGCTATGGGTTGTTTGTTTACACAGATATTGTGGAAATGTGCGCACCGGCGATTTTTTAAGTAATGTGATGTGTTTTTACTTACAAAGATGTACGAGTATTCTTTTCTACGCCAGTTATGGATATTTCAACCAATAAGTGCTTAATTCCTCTTGAAAGTAGCAAGATATTAATATAATATGTGGAACTACCCAGCGTAATCCTAAAACTAAGGCTGTGGTGAGTCTAGATTTCTGATTGTAATGTTATCAAAATGTCGATCAAATCAGATCTTGATTGAGCAAAAATTTCTGGATTTAATCCACAGCAAACGAATCTTTTTGACATTTTTCAAATTCAGTCGATCGGAATATATCAGTTGATCCGAAAATCGAGCCCTACATTCGCTTTTCCAACCAATTGAAATATTTCAGACTGGTGAATCTAAACATACAGGAGATGACATATTTGAGGGCTAGACTGGTTCCAGGTCAGAACCACGTTAAATTTCTTACAGAAATGGACTGGCGGCCCGAGAGCGTGACGCGGTATGTGGTGATAATATCTCCAACACCCATCAAGTAATATCAGCTCTGTACTCTAATCCCCCCACCCCCAAAGTATTGAAGATACAAGATCCAGTTGAACGCAAATACATGACAAATGTTGACCAAAGTATTTGGTCCTTATCTGAACGATGCAAATTTATATGTATTTCTAGCTCAATAATTGAAGTTTTATTGAACTTTTAAAATAATACCTTTTTACGACGGCATCCGTCACCGAGTGTTATACTTCGGTCATTTAACCCTTTACCCAACGTAACGTCCAAAACCGGCCAGCGCTATTCACAAGAATGGCCAATTAATTTTCCTTATTTTTTCACTTTTTGTCTCAAAAACATAGGTTATGACCCCTCTTTGGAACGAGCCCGTCGAGCTCGTTCCAAAGAGGGGTCATAACCTATGCTTTTGAGACAAAAAATGAAAAAATTAGTTATTCAAGAATTTTGTTTGCAAGTGTCGTCTGCTTTTCATGTTAGGTAAAGGGTTAATATTGAAAATGGTCAACTGTATTCCAAATGTGGTGCCTTGACAGTTTTAATTTCTCAGAAATAAGGAAAAACTGGCTACTTAATTACGGGATTTTGTGACAGGATATCTTAACGTCCACTCTGAGGCACTCTGCAGACCGCAGAAACGAGAAAGCGGCTTTCCTCAAATATAAGCCGCACAGCCCCATCTGTGGTCTCAATGTTGAATTATACCCTTAATCGTGAACATAGTTTTTCAAGTCCTCCGCATATCTTTATGCTGATTGTCAGAGGTGTTTTTTTATAAATCACAGAAAAACATATCTACGATATCCCTGGTTGACTCATTAAAACCTTTTTAAAAATAAGGGCTGATTTTCATGATACATCATAACGTCATTAAATAGAATGGCTGTTCAGTAAATGTGTGGGGTAGGCCAATCAATATTTTCAAAGTGCAGCCCCGAGGCTGCACGTTGAAAATATTGATTGGTCTACCCCCAAATAATGAATATGGACTCTTCTAATTGCTGCTATTGAACTGGCATGAAAGATACCACTAGTGTCCAATGGGTTAAACTAAACATCTTTGCATTTACGGTACTTGGCATGTATTAAGCATGGTATTGTCCCTCTCGTTCTTCTCAACTGGGAAATAACTCGTCGTTTTGTCCTAATGGTATTTTTGTTCGATTTTTCTAAAGATGTGTGTATTTGAAATGATTTACGCAGCTTTGTATCTGGATAATTCCAGGTGGAAGGAAATGCCAAGATTTGAGGAGAAAACGGGCTACACACTATATTGAAAACCCTTCAAGAGACGGCCGTCTGAACAGTATGAGAAACTATGAAACAAACCTACCTTAGAAAGTCAGCGTGAACAAATAGCCTTTTCGCCACGTCCAAAGAATTTAGAACGAAAATGTCACATCACGTCACCGATTTTGTGTTGACAGTAACAATGGGGTTCATATCCACTCAAACCAGATGATATAGGTTAATATTTAATCCAACTGATTTTAGAGTGTTCACTCGGGCTTGTACTCGAGAAATTTTAGCATTAATTGAGCTAGTTACCACCACAGGTGCTCCGCATAAGCTGAGAAGTCGGTGATAATTGTTTGGGATCGATCCTCTTCGTCCCCCCCCCCCCCCCACCCCTTAGTAGATATATAAATACAAGAAAGTTTTCACCTCTCCTTTGCAAAATAAACAAAGGTCCTTCTTAACAATTTCGTGAAGAAACACGTTAAAAAACAAGGAATAAATGGGCCACCACCTAAATTTCACGGTTTTACCATAAGTTCAAGAGATTTCCTGTTTTAATTAACCCTTTACCTAACATGAAAAGCAGACGACACTTGCAAAAAATATTCTTGAATAACTAATTTTTTTCATTTTTTGTCTCAAAAACACAGGTTATGACCCCTCGTTGGAACGAGCTCGACGAGCTCGTTCCAACGAGGGGTCATAACCTATGTTTTAGAGACAAAAAATGAAAATATAATGAAAATTAATTGGCGATGTTTGAGAATAGCGCTGGCCGGTTTTGGCCGTTACGTTAGGTAAAGGGTTAAGTCAAGCAAATTCCTAAATTGTTTCGTGGTATTTGGTTTTCAAACGCGAATCAAAATTAATTCATACCTGATGATCATGTCTGTACATTTTGTCATTCTGGCAAGTATCACGTCAACACAGCCATTTTCCTGCACAAATGTATCGGCGTCCTTCCATTGGCTTCTATTCGTACCGACAAAACAACAACTTTTTGTGCACAAATATTCTAACCTCAAGACCACCATGATCTCATCTGTGTATCATCTATGTATTTGGGGGTCTACGTTCCATGGAATCGTTTCCACAGAACCCTCTTCGATGGCCAGTCTGTGCCCTTTGTCGTTGTATGTGGCTATGCGTGCCATAAGGAAATTCCTCAACGAGGAAAAATCTATCATTCCTCATATCTCATCTGGGTATTTGTACACTAAAGACAGTGGACTGATAGAGAGCGAAGTGGACTTACGTAGACCGGAGTGGATTGATTTGAACTGATTCCTAGCTACTAGATATCCGATGGTTTTGTGACCTCCATTCTTGAACCACTACCATCAGACCTCTCACTGTCTCCCAGAGAACAACAGGTGGTACTATTTTCCGGGGTATTCCTATTTTTCACTCATCATAAACCAAGAAGGATTGTTGAATAATAAAAGTTTATTGAGTTCTCTGTACACAATTGTAAAATCTGCTACCTTTGTTGTTTGTTTCATTGGAAAGGTTCACTGCCCTCACCGACAGGTATATATTTCTGGCTGTTATAGGTGGTGGTGGAAGGAATTGAATGAACTTTATTTCGCACTATACGTAACATTGTGTGTATGTTCAGTGTCACACATTATGTCCCAGTGGGTGGCTGTGTCACAGACTACAACTACGACCGTAACTCCAACCCAAGATCGCATTTCAAGGTCACACTTAACTTTCGTTAAAGGCCACATGTCATATCTCAGCTTTATTTATTTATTTATTTATTTATTTATTTATTTATTTATTTATTTATTTATTTATTTATTTATTTATTTGGTATAACGACACTTTCGATAGTCAGGGTCACCTCGTGTCGGATAGTTTTATGGGTAGAGGAAGCCGGAGTACCCGGAGAGAACCACCGAGCAGCGACGAGCAACTGTCAGATTCACCAACGTACTAACTCCACACAAGCATGGTTAGCATTGGTTGAAGACAGGTGCACCATTAACGTAAAGTACACCTTAGTACACGGCGCCATCGTGCCACCACATAGGCAATCTGGATATGGTGGTGATTCCGAATGTAGGAATGGTGTCTTGTCGATCTTCCGGAACGTACAGTCTGACACAAATAGTTGTTATAGGCTCCAATCGAGTCCTCATTTATAGTCTTCCCCGGCTCGATCAAGCCAGACCCCGCCCCCCCCCCCACCCCCACCCAAAGTACACATCCAGCAAACACGAAGGTCGTATGTGCCAAAGGTTTGAGGCCCCATAAACCAGTCGATATTTTAAAATGACTTGGTGCTTCTGCCATTACGGGGCAAGCCAAATGGGGAAGCCTGGTCGAACTGGGGAGGAGAAACCCCAGAAGCAATTCCAGTTAGGGAGTGACACCGGCATGATATTCTATTCCATACTGGTTCAAAAATAGCACTGGAGAAAAACTCCTGTACTATTCTTGAAGGCCAGGAATTATCCCCTATCCTTCGGTAGGTTGAGATGCCGTTTTTGACCCCCCTCCCCCCCCCCCCCCTCAAAAAAAAAATATAGTTAATAATCAGTATATTTGTGTATTAACTTTTGAACCCTAGCGGCCGGTTTTCCGGCCAGGAACATGATACGTCATAACTTCAGTAAATAGGATGGATGTTCAGTAAATGTGTGAGTTGGACCAATCAGTATTTTCAACGTGCAGCTCCGAGGCTGCACGTTGAAAATATTGATTGGACTACCCCAAATAATGAATATGGACTCTTCCAATTGCTGCCATTAAACTGATATGGAAGATACCACCAGAGGTCAAAGGGTTAAGTTTACCTCAATTTGTTGGTGCAGTATTTTAATAATATATTAAGTTGGTCGGGGAAAGGCCAAGTGAGGAGCGGCTCCTAGCAACAGCGATGCTGGCATCTGTTCTAAGGGACCGCGATGACCAGATATTATGCAGCGCACTGATATTCACCTGTCTGTATCCACTATGGGTGATTCTGTATATATGTGGTTGTTCTGTAGTAGCATTGTTGGTGTGTACGTGAGTTGATGTGATGCGGTGTTGTTATTGGTGATAGGTCGGGGCAGGGTCAAAGTATGAGCGGCAGTCAGAAAGAGCGATGATGGCATCTGTTTGTGGGGAGCATGGTGAACAGATAGTACGCAACCGGTAGTCTTTGCCTGTCCCTATCGGGTGACCGTGTTTATCTATCTGCTTGGATCGATGTTGTAAATTGTACGCGAGTGTTGAGTGAATTGCAATTCAGGGACCGACCTGGGCATGCGCCAGTGCGTATTTGGTTCTGAAACATCAGGACCTGGCTCTTAAATCTCAGAAATAGGCTTCTCAGTTGGCGCGTAACTTCTCAGATCATATTTTGATATTCTTTCGATGGATAATCGAGAGAGACACTCTTACATGTATTATATATATGATTATCATTTATCATTGTTGTAGAGTGCTTAAGTTAATACTTCAAGTCTTAATTACCAAGCATTAATCTTCACTGTGGTTTCTGATCAAGTCTTGGCTGCCTAAATAGGCAGCCAAGACTTGATCAGAAACCACAGTGAAGATTAATGTTTGCTACAGTGTACTAAATGAAAATGATGAGAGCTATTACATACTTGCAGTGTGTGTTACAAACAGCAGTGTTAGTCCGTAAATTGAAATCTGGCGCATGAATTGAAAAAATAGGCTCCGAGGCTAGAGCGTATTTTAAATACTCTTGATCGGTCCCTGGCAATTTGTTACACATAGCGATTGAATAGAAGTTAGTGTTGTCGATTTGTACGCGAAAGTGGTTAGTAGTACTATGGACGGACTGTGGCCTGTTGGATAAGCCGGGTGTTTTTATGAGTTTTATCTTTAAGTTCTTTTTCAGAACTCATTTAGTTCGGAAATGAGTTCGTTATCTTTAAGCCTGTTAAGTGTTTCTCTGTGATGTTTCTAAATCGCGTTTCTTGGAGCTTGGCTGGGTTTTGAGCCCCTTGTCATTGGCGAACAGGTAAACTTAAACCTGATTTTTACCCACTTTGTGAATGTAGTTGACATCAATTATATAAAGAAGTCGACTGAAGACCGAGCCCCAGAGCGTACCGTCCGAGAGTTCCACTTTCTCTTTGCTTTGGCGATTAACCTTAACTTTAATCTTCAAGTATGTTGGGAAAAATGAAATACTTCGGAATATTTTGTTTGAGAGGTCCATTTTGGCCAGTTTATATCTCATACCATCGTGACAAAATGAGTCGAATGTTTTTTCGACGTCAAGTTGGACCGTAGCCCCAATTTCCTCTTGGGACAGGGCGGTCAGCATGTAGTCAATCGGGCGGTACACATGCTCTTTGACCTTGTGGGTACGGTAGGCTATCTGACATTTGTTGAATAAAGTTAATTGATTCTAGGGGAGTTCTGGGTTTGTTGGTGATAGTACGTTCAAATACTTTTCCCAAACAGCTAAGTACACTAATGGGTCTGTAGCTTTATGGGTTGTTGGGGTTTTATCATGTTTGGGCATCATCACCCCAACGGATACTTTCCAGCATTTCGGGGAAGAAACCAACCGAGAGACAGCGATTTAAGATATTAGTGAGTCTCTCGATAAAGGCCAGGGTGATTTGTGTAAGGAATTTACAGTACGGTCGCAGTGGATTGGTCACTTTCCAAGCGGGGGCAATATTTCCACGGACGGAATAATATTAAATTCCAAACACTAATTATAAGGAATGATCATCGAAACTTTAATTAATGAAGCACCGGATACAATCTGGTGCATCAGTAATTACAGTTTTGGTGATGATGATTTTCATTCCCTGGTAAACGCATTCGTGGACATTTCTACCCACGCGTGGATTATGACCAGTCCACGGCGACTGTACTGTATATGTTGTCCCCTTACCCAACGCAGACGTTTTCAAAATTTATTATTTTAAATATAAATTTTTAAATTTTTAATTTCAACAAAACCATATCATGTGAACCCTCTTTGGAACGAGCTCGACGAGCTCGTTCCAAAGAGGGGTTACATGATATGGTTTTGTTGAACTTTATCGAAAAATATTTTTTTTTAGCTGCTGAATTTGCCTATTAGGCGGGCGGATGCGGGCGATTCGTTGGGTAAAGGGTTATTTCGTCTTCGCTCGGGAAAGAAGACTTTTCACATTTACGAATGATATCCATGACTTTGGTAGCGAGATTGGAGGCCGCGAGGTACCCATCGTCGCCAGATTCGTGTGTTGGGATGGAATTAGGTCCGAAAATTTGTTTATTCTGGTTTACAAACTCGTTAACTTCATCTGTGAAGTTTTCGTCGAGGTTAACGCCTTCGTGTGTTTTGTGAGTTTCCTTCTGTAATTCGGCAAATCGTCCCCCGAGTTCCAATGTGTTCTATGTGCCTACTGGCACATAGAACACATTGGAACTCAGGGGACGAAATGTGTCCGCCTTTGTCTTGTAGTCCAGTCAATCAAGTCAAAATATATCCCAACCACCAAGAAATTGCTGTACGAATGTTTGAATTGTTTTGGGGCAGGAATTAGTATGAAAAATAACATATAAAGATCCCCATTAATCTCAATTCGGGAAAATGGTTATTTTGGTGTGAAAATATTTTAAAATTTAATAAAATCAGCGAAAATTGGAATTTGCTCAATACTCATTCAAAGAGTTCAAACAATAATCATTTCCGTAGTACTTACATGTAGATCAAAATAACCATTGGCCATCCACCTGAACAAAAGACCTTGCTGAAGATGAAAAGATGTAACTGTGCTACAGGTTGTGAGACGTCAAGGTGTAGTTGCAACAAAAAAAAACACACTAACCTGTTCAAATGCGTATAGAAAATGCCAGAAAACTAATAACTGCAGCAATACCATTACCGATAATCTGGAAATCTGATTTCGCATAGCAGCAGGACCAGTTATCAGAGCTCCAGATTATCTGCACTGACATTACAGCAGTTATTATTTTATTTTTAAGATTTGTATATAACACTGATATATAACGATAATTTTTAAAACATTTTACCCCCAAAATCACATTTTTTAGCTCAACGTGACAACATCAAGTATGAGCTATTGGGAAGGGTTGCAATTCGTCGTCCGTCCGCCCGTTTCCGTCCACAATTCCTTTAACCCTTTACCTAACCTGAAAAGCAGACGACACTTGCAAACAAAATTCTTGAATAACTATTTTATTTCATTTTTTGTCTCAAAAACATAGGTTATGACCCCTCATTGGAACGAGCTCGACGAGCTCGTTCCAATGAGGGGTCATAACCTATGTTTTTGAGACAAAAAATGAAAAAATAATGAAAATTAATTGGCGATTTTTGAGAATAGCGCTGGCCGGTTTTGGCCGTTACGTTGGGTAAAGGATTAACACACCCTACAGGCCACAGTTCTCTCCCGATCAATTCCAAATGCCATACGTGGGGCCTTTGGGTAATGTCTAGATGAGAGCTATCGGTTTTTTTCGAATTTCGTTGGAAAACATGACTGTCAGCGACCATCTTGGATTTGGCATATAAATTGTCAACAATTCTACAGGCCACATCTTTCACCCGATCTTTTTCACATTTCATATGTAATTTGGTGTGATGTCTAGATGTCAAATTTCATACGTAATTTGGTGTGATGTCTAGATAGGAATTATCGATTTTTTCTGAAATTCGTTAAAAAATGGCCGCCAGGAGCTACCTTGGATTCGGCACATAAATTGTCAATATTGTCAACAATTCCATTGGCACAGCGTGCAGGCCGCAGCTCTCCTCTGATCAGTTCCTGATTTCATATGAGGCTTTCGGGCAATGTCCAGATGGGAGCAAATGAATTTTTCCGAATTTCGTTGACAAAAATGGGCGCCAGCGGCCATTTTAGATTTGGCATGTAAATTGTCAACAGTTCTACTGGCACACCCTACGGGCCACATCTCTCACCCGATCTTTCTCAAATTTCATATGTAGCTTTGGTGTGATGTGTAGATGGGAGCTGCCGAATTTTTCTGAATTTCGTTGACAATTTGGCACGTAAATTGTCAATAATTTTGAAAGCGATTGTAGAGAACAATAGTTTTAACTTCGGATTTTTATTTGGTTTGCGTTCGCAATTGTAGGAGTAAAGCTGAGACTAGGGGGCTCTGCAAATTTTTTTAAGAATACGTGGTCTCCTGAACTTCTTTTCATTTTCTCTACTCTGTCATATTTTCAATAAATTTAGTCAAAAAATTGGATTTAACCATCTTGTGTCATTTTTATAAGCCCATTTTGGGGGCTATATGACAATGGTACATACTTGCCATCTGCTTGTTCCACCTGCCGTTAGAAAAGAAAATTGAATACTTTGGAAAAATCATTAGGGTCAGTATATAAGGGTAAAGGTTAGCAGGCCACTAAACTAACCCTAAACCATTATGGATGTCTCCATTTTAGTTCCCGTCAATGTGAAGCTTTTGTTTTTCACTCTGTTAAGTTTACAGCACGAACGGGGTTAAAATTACTAATAAATATACAATAAATATTGTTGTAGTTGAAACAGTTATTATTTGTTGGGAACATGTTATGGAATGAAAATAAACACAGACAAATGGAGGAGACCAGGTATTTTGAAAATAAGTTGCTGAGTCCCCATTTTTCAGCTTTTAAGTGTGGGTTCTAAAGTCTTTTCTCATTTTTTTTTTTTGTTTTATAATTTCCATCGTTTTAACCCTTTACCTAACATGAAAAGCAGACGACACTTGCAAATAAAGTTTTTGAATAACTATTTTTTTTCATTTTTTGTCTCAAAAACATAGGTTATGACCCCTCGTTGGAACGAGCTCGACGAGCTCGTTCCAACGAGGAGTCATAACCTATGTTTTTGAGACAAAAAATGAAAAATGAATGAAAATTAATTTGCGATTTTTGAGAATAGCGCTGGCCGGTTTTGGCCGTTACGTTGGGTAAAGGGTTAAGTGAGATGAGGTTTTTCTGGGTTGAGAATGTTTCCATAGGGCAGAGTTCGCCTAGCGCCTGATTAATGCCGTCGTGTAGGTTTGTGCAGGCTGCATCGAATTTTTCCGCGTTGGGGGTGTCAGTTTTTCTGACGGTTAGTCTCTACTATTTGTGTTAACAGTTCCCAGTCTATTTTGGCTAGGTTCCGTTTTTAGGATGATGTCGAAGGAGTGACATTATGGGGAAATGGTCGCTGCCAGTATCACCAAGACTGACAACGAAGTTGGCCATTCAGTTGATTAGGGAGTTGCTAATAATGAATAAGTCGAGGATATCTGAGCGGTGGGGTGGGGGGGGACTTATATGTGTAATCGGTCGTCATTTAGCACATGCAAGTCATATGTTTCAATAACGTTGGAAAGTGTGTCCCCACTGGCAATGAGACTGAATGACAGGAAAATCCACTTCTTGATTGGTACGCTTATGTACGTTTTGTTCGTGATGGCGCCCTTTGGTAGCTGAGATCAGAATTACAATGGAATCGGCCTTTCGCCGCTTGAACACACTGATTAGTGTTCAACCGATTAACAAAAATGGCCGCTGACCGATTACTCGTTATTTGAACTCACACTCGGCCGATTCCGATGCCAATTCCGATTGTATGTTTGAAGTCCAAGCACTGTGAAATTGTATATATATATATATATATATATATATTATTTGGTAGGATGGTTGGCAGATTTGGGGTCATGATGGGAGTGTATTCTAATTTCTTGTGTTTTGCACAGACTTATCTCTTGCGCTTGACTATTAATGAAAAGCCGTAAATAACTGTTCATTTTCAGACTGTTTAATTTTGTAGTTCTGCATAATCGCACCACGCCGACCATTCCCTTTCTTTTTTTTCAATCTAGTAAATGAAGTGCAAATTAAATTAAACAGAGATAACTGTGCTGATGTAAAGGGTTGCCAATAAGATACCTTTTCTCCAATTCATTTATGCAAGTTATGAGCTTTAAAAGCTATAAATCCATTAATTATTATTAAATACATTTACTTGCAGTCATAGCTCAACTAAGATAGTCCATTGTCTATTGACTAAAGTGATTTTTTTGATTTGATTGGTTGACAGATACGTGGTATGAGACCATATTCATTGAAACCCACGATACGTCCGCCCAGCCACTGACAAATTTCCCATACCCAGTGGAAGCCTCGTTCCGAAATCTACAAATTGTCCATACCCCGTAGAAGACGGGTCATTCCAGTTTTACAGTGTACATGTATTATATTTTAATTTTTTATCTCCAAAAGATAGCTCATGACCCCTTATTGGAATGAGCTTGTCGAGTACCCTCCAATGTGGGGTTCATAAGCTATATTTTTGAGACAAAAAAGAAAAAATGAAATGCAATAATTTTTTTATACTAGTCATATCGGCATATTTTCACAAAAACTCTTTTGCACAAAAATTCCACAGAAACCTGTATGGCTCAATAATAGACGATAAAAGATCTCATGCTGTGTGTGTTCACACATGAAATAGATTGTACTTCTAAAACGGAAAGTCAATAGATAAATTATTTACCCCGTGTCTGATCACTTAGTACGGGTTTTACCTACCCGAAGCCAGCCGTATCCCATTCGGCCTTCGGCCTCTTGGGATACGGCTGGCTTCGGGTAGGTAAAACCCGTACCACGTGATCAGACACGGGGTAACTAATAATATCACCTAGTTGAAATTTACTTCTATAAAGATGATCGGTTTATTGAAGTTCTCTTTGATGTGTAACCTCTTCGGACTGGCACACACATTTTGCCATAAAATTCAAAGAATAAGACAGCCATTTTGTCTTTCACAGCTCTTTATGGGATAAGCTTTAATAATTCTGGTGCAGATGTTTAGTGGGCAGATACATTTTAAAACTTAAAAATAAGTAACCCATGATCGAATGACGCGATAAATACTGAAAATAATGTTTCTTCCACTTTTGACAAGCCTGAAGGTCAATGGAGCAGATTCAATGTGAAAACGTGCCGCTGCATAAATTCACACATAAGGTCGGAAACCTGAATCATAAATTCAATGTCTTTTTCAGTGAAATGGGTATTTTCTTTCCCATATAAGCTGAGTTTTAATACCATGCATATGCGAAAAGAGCAACCATCTCCCCGTCGTACAACATTGTTCTCAAAAATTACTCCAACAATTAGGGGCACTAACGATTACAGGTTTCAGCTTTACTGAACACTCCTTGTCTCTGGGCTTCGTGGTGTTGGAGTCAAAGTACTGGTGTTTAACATTGAAGTCTCCGAAGAAGATACAGTATTTGTAATTTTCCCTTATGAATTCATGTACTTTTTCATTTACTATTATTCCGGGTTCATTGTAGTAAGTAGGTATAAAAGGCGGATTCCAGGACACGTTGTACATGTATCGTACACGTACACGTACATGGTGCGTTTATTCTCATAGGATTCAGTGTTAAATTGCGTTCACGTTCACAAAAAATGTCGTTTTTTTCATGGTGTCCCAGAATCCGCAATTGTTTTGGGGCTCACAGATCGCACTTTTAACGTTCAAATACCCGTTGGCGAACGTGTCGAATGTACACGTCGCTCAAAAAAGTGAAAAATGTACGAAATTGTACATAAAAATTTTCTTACAAATTTTTTGTTTCTACCTGTCGCAGAATTATTTTCGGTTGCCCAGACAGATGATAAGGAGAACGCTAATTTTCTATGTTTCTTTCGCCAAGATCTCAAGAATCTCAATCACATCTACAGCGATCACATCGCAGACGACATGAGCGGGGCGGAATTCAGGAGATTCTGCAAGAGGGTTTGGGATGGAGGACTTTACAATTTCGTCGCGATCGATTTGACTAGCGAATTTAATCGCGGAAAATATCGATGCGGATTCGACAAGTTTTATGTTTCTGATGTTAATAAGATAGAGCGTGAAAATAAAAATTAGAAAATAATAAATCTTCAAATAATTAGTTTTGAAAAAATAAAAATAAAATTAAATATTATGTTCGAACAAGGAGAATTGTTAGAACGGATAGCCGAGAATACGGCTGCAAAACAATCAATTCAAATCGTGGTGAGTGGCGATTTGACTCGATTCGCGACGAAATTCGAACCTTCCATCGAACTGAATAGAGAGAAAAGATACGAGATGGTGTTGGTGAATCTGGAGACTCATTATTCCTTTCCCAACGTCACCGAAAAGAATAACTCGTTTAAGTATTCTGACAGAGTGGATTGGTTGGAGATTCGAATTCCCAAAGGAAGTTACGACATAGACGATTTGAACAATTACATTTAGACGCGAATGAAGACAGATGGAAAGGGAAGCAACAAGATCAGACTCGCTCCCAACCCTAATACCTTAGAGATGATGTTGGATTTGGAAGATAATTGTCGAGTGGATTTCAACACGGACGATTCTATAGGCAAGATGCTGGGATTCGATCGAAAGATGTATCGAGGCCACGTGGATGTGATTGCTGGAAGCTATGTGAATGGTAGCGCTCAACCGATGATCTATTCCTTCTTTCCAAACGTGTGGCCAGGTTATAAGATCGTGGAACGACCTCGAAATTTAGTTTATCTACCAGTGATTTTAGACACGTTGTATAGTCTCCTATAGTCTCAAAACCACGTTGACGGATCAAAATGGTGAACTGTTAGATCTTCGCGGAGAGAGGGTGATGATACGATTTCACATAAGAGAAATATAAAAGCAAAAAAAAAAATATTGTGTATATATAAATAACGAAATAAAATAAACGCAATATTAATTTACAAAAATTATTTAATATATATATATATATAATTATCATTAAAACAAAAAACAATTGAAGAAAATATATTTTAAAAAAAGAATTATGACACAATACGTGGTTAAAAACGTGAACATATCCGCAGGACAGAGGAAGAAACTTAAGAGAGCATTAACAACTCGTGGTGAGGCGGTGAGATTCAAATTCACTCACGAAGATCTGATGAGTGGCGGTCAGGATTCGATCGCCTGGACCAGAAGTCAAATCAAAAGGATGGAGAAAGCGATTCGTGATGGAAGAGGGTTGACGGTGAGATTGAGTCCCGCTCAATTGAGATACAATTTGAGAATGAAAGGCGGTTTCCTACCTCTATTGGCAGGAATCGCCACAAAAGCATTACCCTTTGCCACAAAAGCATTACCCTTTCTCGGAAAGACTCTCGGTGTGGGAGCTCTCTCGGGACTCGCAAGTTCGGCAGTTGAGAAATTAATGCGTGGCAGCAGACTATTTTTGAAGAACGGAGGAGCCGTGTGTCGCATCCACGTAGACGGCAGCGGTAAAGGATTGAATCTAGAACCCGTTAAAGGTGACAACTCTTTGAGTGGAAACGGTCTCTATCTAAAGAGTGGACGGAACGTTGAGCGACTCGGCAAGGGTTTGTTGTTTGGTGAGAATTCGCCATTTAAGAATATACCGATTTTGAGTATGTTATTATAAAGTAAAAATTATATAATTATATAAAATATAAATCATAGAAAGTATAAAATAATATAAAATGGATAAAAAGGTGGAAAAACAAGTAGACGATAATGATGAATATCGCGAGATAGAGTGCAAAAAAGATGTGGAAAAACAATTAGACGCTAATGATGGATATCTTAGGAAAGGGCTGATAAAAGAGTTGAATAAAGATCGGGATAGGCGGTTGAAATTTAAAAGAATGAAACGTTTTCCACCGTCACCACTACCTTCTGAAGGGAATGGTAATGATGCGAGTGTTACCGAGAGATGCACAACATTCGTTCATAATTATGATTCGGATAAACAAATGTGTTCTTATAAAAAAAACGTAACATATCACAAAAAAAAAAGAAAAGAAGAATCGACACTGAAATTTGAGAAAAAAGGAAACGTTATTATAATATATGGGCGATAGTGAAGAAGGAAAACAAAAACCAAAAAAAACAAAAAAAAAAGTAATGAGATCTAGAGATGATCAACCTCTCTAGATCTCATTACTTTTTTTTCCCTTCTTCTTCGCTAAAAATCAATCTCTCTATTGTTTATATTTCCAAGTCCGTTATTAGCATGTTGACACTCGTGTATTCTCCTTTTTCGAAAATGTGTTGAATGTTTATCTTTACTTTTTTGAGTTTTTTACATTGGTGAACGTGCTCTCACCACCCAATTTGTCCACGAGTTCGAGTGAGATTTTTGAATATATGTAACTTTCATAGGACAACGACAAATCGTCCTTGTCGAATTCTCTATCTTTGGCGATGACGATTTTCTGTAGATCGCTTTGGTAATCAGAAAACAAATCGACCATGGCTTCGTCCAATTTCAAGGGCATGTTATATTTGTCGTATTTGCACTCTAAGCCCTTCGTCTCGGCCTCGTTCAATTCGATGGAATCGTGTCGTTGTAATCTATAGATTTTAAAACTGAATTTCTTACACGTTTTGACTCGTTTCAATTTCAATTCACATCTTTTAGGTGTTGTTGTCATGATCGATTATTTGGTTTTTTGTTTTATGAATTCTTGCAAATAATATATATTTTAAATTTTGTATTTAAATAATAATTTGTTAAAAAAGTTTGGTTTTTTTTTACTCTTTATATATATAAAAAAAAGTTTGTTTTTTTATTTTTAATTTTCTTTAATGTAAAAAAATGTTTTTGTAAAAGTTTTTTCTTTTTATATATATAAATAAAAAGTTAAATTTTAACATCCTTTTTTCTCATATTAATTCAATTTTTTCATGTTAAGGAACATAAAAAAATTGATTAATTTCATCAAAAAAAAGTTTTTTGAAGGAATTAAAACATATATATATATATATAAAAACAATTTTAAAACTTTTTAACAAATTATTATTTCAATACAAAATGCAAAAAAAAAAAATATTCTTACAAATGGAGCAAACAAATAAAAAAATGGAAAATTTAAATAAGAAAACTGTACCTCAGTTAAACGAGATTTGTAAAATATTAAAAATTCCACATTTCAGAAATCATAGAACCGAATCAAAAAAAATTGAAGTCATACAGGAATATTATTTGCGAAACGATGGAAAGAAAAAAATTGAAAGATCGGAAGTGGATAAACTTAAACAGTCAAAAAATGCATCGGTTGTGAAAAATAAGAAGACGACTGAACGAAAAGCCGTTGAAGAACTTCAAGTTTCAATAGAAAAGAAAAAAAACCTAAAACGAGTGATGTACTTCAGATTCTAGACAAACGAGATATATCAAGCGAAATTCGACAAGCAATCAACGAAGGGAAAGGAGAAGAATATGTAGCATGACTCGTTGTGGAAATATTCCAATCGAAGCCTGTAGAATGGGAGAGTGCGATCAAAGGCATTTTTAAAACTTTTGATGTGGTTCCGTCGTTCAAGAAAATCGATACGAAATTGTTCATGGAATGGGTGAAGAAAAAAGTATTGGATTTGTTTCACGAACACATGAATGTGGGATGAAAAATTAAGATGATACTCCATTGCGTGATGAACAAAATCGATGTGAAGTCCAGCAAGAGCATCGTGAAAAATGCATATTTCAGATCTAACGTCGACCCCATATTTCGAGGTTCAGATTTATCGGACATTTTCGAAAAGATGAAAGACAAGATGTTGACGTCTCTCGCGAATTATCAACATGAAGGTAGTAATTGGACGTTCGATGAGGTGTTAAAACTCGAAATTCATATGACTGAAAACGATTCATTGAAAGGGTCTTCCTATGTGGAATAACCGTATTTCTTAGCTAAAAAAAATGCTGTGATCAACGTGAGAAATAAAGATGATCAGTGTTTTAAATGGGCAGTCACCTCCGCTTTATACCCTGTCAAAATCCATCCTGAGAGAGTTTTTCATTATGAGGAGACTTCTAAAAATCTCGATTGGACCAGAGTGACTTTTCCAACGCAGTTAAAACACATCGAACGTTTCAAGGCTCAAAATCCCACCATAGCGGTGAACGTCTTGGGATACGATGATGAAAAATGAACGATCTATCCTCTCAGACAAAATTCGTATTTCGAAAGAGAAAAGACGATTATTTTATTATTGATTTCGAATGGTGACAATCGTCATTATTGTTGGGTTAAAAATCCGAGCCGATTACTGTCGAGACAAAATAATAAACATAAAGGAAAGATATGTTTATGTTGCAACTGCATGAACATGTTTCAGAGCAAAAAATCGTTAGCAAAACATCAGGAATATTGCAACGAAAATCAAGGTGTCGCCATCGAAATGCCTAAACCCAACACCATCGTGAAGTTCGAAAATCACAATAGAAGGTTAAAAGTACCATTCGTCGTATACGCCGAATTCGAATGCTTCACCGTGAAAATGAGTTCCTGCCAACCCAACACTCTTCGAAGTTACGTCGAAAGATATCAAAAACACATGCCTTCAGGTTATTGCATTTACGTGAAATGCACTTTCGACTCGCAACATGAAATGGGTTCCTTCATCTACACGAAACAGTGCGAAGACGACGACGTGGCTCAAAGGTTCGTGGAAGAGTTAGAATCGAAAATTCAAATGTTATACGATAAATTCAAAACTCCGGCGAAAATGATCATCACGCGAGAGCAGCAGGACGAAAATAACAGAGCCACCGAATGTCACATATGCAGACAATCGTTCGACGAGAATTTGAAGGAAAATAAGAAGGTCAGAGACCACGATCATTACACAGGTCTGTATCGTCGTCCAGCTCACAGCAAGTGTAATTTAAAATATCGAGACACCGTTTTCTATCCAGTGATATTTCACAATCTCTCGGGTTACGACAGTCATCTGTTTGTGAAAAATCTCGGCACCTCCCACGAAGAATTAAATTGCATCATGAACAGCAAAGAAAGATACATTTCCTTCACGAAATGGAAGGTCATGGAGAAGAAAAGAGTAATCGATGGAGAGACATTGAAAGAAAAAACAAAATTCATTCGTAGAGGCATACGTTTCATTGACAGTTTTAAATTCATGTCGACCACTCTGGAAAAATTAGTCGATAACATGAGCAAGGATAAATTTAAAATCACAAGCGAACATTTTGGAGAACGAGTAGATGTCATGTTGAGGAAAGGAGTCTATCCTTATGATTACATGAACGATCTAAAGAGATTCGACAACACCCCACTACCTTCGAAAGAAGATTTTTATTCAAAATTATACGAATCCGACATTTCCAACGAGAATTACGAACATGCTAAAAACGTGTGGAAATCATTCGATATGAAAACCATGAGAGATTATCATGATCTCTATCTGAAGACTGACGTTCTGCTCTTGGCAGACGTGTTCGAAAATTTTTGAGACGTCTGTCGTAGAAATTACGATCTGGATCCGGTTTGGTATTTCACTGCACCCAGTCTGGCGTGGGATGCTCTGTTGAAGACCACCGAAGTCCAATTGGAATTATTATCCAATGTGGACATGTTGCTCATGTTCGAAAGGGCTATGAGAGGTGGCGTCTCGATGATCTCCCACAGATATTCTGAAGCAAACAATCTCTACATGAAAGAAGGCTTCAATTCGAAATGGTTGAATAAATACATACAGTATTGGGACGCTAATAATCTGTACGGTTGGGCTATGAGTCATCCTTTACCAATTGGAAATTTCGAATGGGTAACGGAACCGGAAGAGATGCAAAAATGGAGAGACTATCCTTGCATTTTAGAAGTCGATTTGAACTATCCGGAAGAATTACATGATCTACACAACGATTATCCACTGGCTCCTGAATGAATGGAACCAAACAAAGGAGATGAGGAAAAACTCATTCCCAATTTATTTAACAAACGTAACTACGTCATCTACAGTGAGAATTTGAAACAATACATCGATTACGGGATGAAATTAGTCGACATACATCGCATCATTCGATTCAACGAAGAGCCTTGGATGAAAAAATACATCGATCTCAACACGAATCTCAGAATTTGAGCCGAGAACGATTTCGAAAAAGATTTCTTCAAACTCATGAACAACTGCGTGTATGGTAAATCGATGGAAAACATCTGGAAGAGAACCGACGTTCGACTCGTCACGTCTGAGAAAAGAGCTCAAAAATTAGTGGTGAAACCCAATTATAAACACCGAACCATATTCGATGAAAATCTAGTGGCCATTCACATGCAAAAGACGCACCTGAAGTTCGACAAACCGTATTATCTCGTACCGATCATCTTAGATATCAGCAAGCGATTGATGTACGAGTTTCACTATGATTACGTCAAACGAAAATTTGGTGATAAAGCCAAACTACTGTTCACTGACACGGACAGTTTAGTTTACGAGATAGAGACGAAAGATGTCTACCAAGATATATCTCCGGATGTGGCCGTGTGGTTTGACACAAGCAATTATCCTGTCGATCACCCGTCCAACATTCAATCGAATGACAACAAGAAGGTGTTGGGTAAATTTAAGGACGAGAGCGGCGGTAAACAAATCCTCGAATTTGTGGGCTTGAGACCCAAACTGTATGCTTATCGTCTAGAAGATGAAGAGATCAAGAAGTGCAAAGGGGTTAAAGTGTGCGTGGTGAAGAAAAACATCTCTTTCCAAGAGTATAAAGATTTCTGTTAGGAAGTGGTCCGGTGTATAAGACTATGAAATCGATGCGAAGCGAAAATCACGACTTGTATACCAAAATAGTCAACAAGATTTCGCTTACGGCTGATGACGATAAGAGATTCGTGTTAGACAATAAAATAAGCACTTTAGCACTCGGACATTGGACTTTGGATCTAATTTTAGATGATAGGATTTCAGATATGATTGAGGATGATAGGATTCCAGATATGATTAAGGATGATAGGATTCCAGAAAGTAAAGAAGAATTAGATGGATTCAAGATTATGGAAGTCAAGGAATTAGACGGATTCAAGATTATGGAAGTCGAGAGAGTTAGTTTAAAAAGAAAAATAAAAAAATAACGTCATTTTAGTGAATTATAATAAAATAAATAAATTTAAAAAAAAAAAAATATATGCATTTATGAATAAGAAAATAGAGATATCCATAGAAGGTGTGGTCTTACCTAATGAACCCCTATCCAACATCGATCTGTCGAATGCGGCGAAGGATTTGAAAATCAAAGATTTTCTAGGCGTGTTTTCCAGAGATGCCTTGCCGAAGAGAAGACCTCGACAATCGGAATGCGGAATTTTAAATCTAGACGATTTATCAGGTGAAGGCACTCACTGGGTGGCGTCGTTCAAGAACGGGAAGAAGAAGAATTATTATTTCGACAGCTACGGAATCTTGCCACCGAAAGAAATAAAGAACTATTTCAACAAATCGATGGTTCGTTACAACACGGAATGAGTGCAATCGCCAGATCAAGTGTTTTGTGGTCATCTATGTCTCTACGTTCTCAAGAGATGGTCTGAAGGAGATTGGTTTCAAGACATTCTCAATGATTTACATTAGAGAGAGATTTTTTTTATCGTATATATAAAGGTAAAAAAATTATATAAAAAAATTGTAATTGAATAAAAACGAAAAATAAAAATAAGTGAAATAATTCATTTTTAATAAACTGCGTTTGAAATATATTTTTAAAACAAAAATCACAAAACAACATGCCAGTCGATAAATTTGGTAGAAGTGATGACGAAAGTCAACCCAAAAAGAAGAGGAAGATGCTCGAAGTCGGTGATGGTTACGACGTTGCCAACTTGGACGAACGTTATGTTTGGAGATACAAACCTCAAGAGGAACCTTTGAACATGAATGATAAAAAGCTCTACAATCTTCCCGAGCCGATAGATCTCGCAGATGCTGCGACTAAAAAATACGTCGACAGGGGGAACGTGGATTTCGAACGAATCATGCTAGATAATTACGTGGATAAAGCCATGACGGATGATCTCGATCTTAAATCTAAACATTTGGTGAACGTCACGAATCCCATAGATCCCACCGATGCTGTGACCAAGAAATATGCTGATGACTCTCACGCGCGATTCAGCGAACATCTGAGAAATAGATACGTTCAGAAAACGATGCACTCGGAATTGAACGCCAATTCTAACAGATAACGAATGTGGCCACTCCCACGAATCCCAAGGACGTGGCGACCAAACACTACATAGATCTGGAACAGAGAAAGTCTGACAGACGAGAAATGAAATCGGATCTGAATGCGGGATTCAACAAGATATTGAATCTGTCGAAGGACGACGACACGGATGCGGACTCAACCACGGTCAACAAGGGCTATGTAGATTCTGCCGTGATATGATCACAAGATTATGTAGAATCCCAAGTGGATGATCTCTACCTGAACAAACAATCTGGCAGAACCATGGAGGGTGGTATCAACATGAACGGTGAGAATTTATTCGATCTCGATCATGATCCCGAATTCGATTCCAGCACAGTCAGCAGGAAGTACGTAGATGACAACTCGGTCTGGAGAAAGGGCGACATCATGGAAGGTAAACTAGACATGGGTGGACATGTGCTCACGAATCTACTGGATCCCGTGAACATGACGGATGCCTACACCCTGATTTTGGTGGTGGAAAGAGTCAAATACGCTAGACAATTGATCACCGTGTGGGCTGAGGAGGCCGGCATGTTAGAGGAGGGAAAAACCGAGTGGTCTTTTGGAAACGGAGGTAGCGGATCGAAACATGGTCAGGTGGGATATCCAATGCCATTAGGAGGTGAAATCATTCGAATGAGTCTGGCTTCCTCGGATTTGAATAACAGAGTGGTCGTCAATCTCGTGATGAATGGAGTAGAGAGCGATAAGAGATACAGCGTCGAAAAGACTGAGAATCAACACACGAATATTAGCATGTTCGGCACGCCTCTCAAAGTGAACGCCAGAGACAGGATAGAATATTAGCATGTTCGGCACGCCTCTCAAAGTGAACGCCGGAGACAGGATTAATTTCGTTATGAAAACCAATAATCCCGAAGCCGCCACTTCCGTGGTGAGTTTACTGATCGAACTAAATCCTTTGAACAAACAGTGAACACGTGGAAATAATTAAAAAAATAATGTGTGATTATTAAAAACAAAAAAAAAGTAATGAGATTTAGAAAGATGTTCAATCTCTCTAGATCTCATTACTTCTATTTTTTTTTTTTGTTTTTTTTTTGTTTTTTAATAATTACTCATTACTTTTTTATTTTTTTAACTTTTTTTCACACACATCTCTCATCGAATGATCGACATCTTATTTCCATCCAATTCGAACTGTAATTCTCTGTCCGACAGGACCAGAGTGATGGCTTCGGTTTTTCTCGGCACGTTCCTATTGAATTGCATCTTGATCTGAATGTCTAAGACACTACTCTTGAGTCGTCCACTCTGTTTACTGACGTCGAATACGAACATGGGATACATCGACTTGTATTCGCCAGGAGATATGTTAGGGTTGCTCATCAATTCGTTTAGACCATGATACTTCTTTCTAAAATCAGCGGCGTCGCCGTACAGTCTGCAGAAATCGTTCTTGTCGAACAATGCGTTGTAATCGATTGCTGGATATCTCGTAGCATTCAGAAACACTTGCATGTTTCTCAAATTGCAGTGATCGAACTGCGATGCATTCTTTTCCTGAGACCCGTCCCTATCGGTCTGGAACGCAACCACGATGAAATGCAGTCTCTCAGAAGCGGATTTCACCGTCAATCTCCAATCGAAGTGATTCGTGGAGAGTGGAATGCTAGCCGTGTTGCACTGTCTCATTCTAAATCCCACGGTTAATTTACTCTTGGATTCTATGATCTTGTAGAGATGCGCTTTTTCCACGTTCGAAGGCTCCATGTGCAGAACGAACCACGATATCTTGTGTAGAGTTATCTTATCTGCATCGGTCGCAGGGAGTCTCACTGTCCCGTCATCATTTCCCTTTCGAATCAACGTCAGATTGTGTTTGAATCCGTACATGATCTTGTTGTAATCGGCCGCGAATCCGAAGATGTGTTTCAAAGGTATCCTGAACAAAAACGTTCCTTTAGGTCTGGACGTCTAGATGACGTAGTCGAATATCGCAGTGGCGCCGGCGTTAGCAGGGCCGACGGTGTCTTTCACCCACAACTGATTAAGTCCTCTGGATTTCGAAAAATCATCCAGATACGTCAAGAGTCCAAACATCATGGTGGCCTGACCGGGATGAAACACAGATTCTATCTCTTGTCCAGATAGCATGTATTTTATATTACTGAATAGATGCGTGTTGCCATTATTGGCTAGAGTAACCATGTCGTCGTCAGCGTACTCGCTCCCATCTTCCTTGGTGAGACGTCCCTGCACCACTATGTAACTCGCGCTAGGATGGACAAATCGATCTTGAGTTTCGATGTTGATTCTTATCTCTCCCGCATTGTTCAAACTTGTTCCGGTTACCGGTTCGTATTCATGAACCTCATAGTCTTGAATACTTTCATCTTTCACTGTGCTTTGTGCTATATCTAGTATATTTGCCATTTTTGAAGGGTTTTTGTTTTTTTGTTTATTAATTAGCTTGCTTTTTATCTAAAAATAGTTTTAATTATTTTTTTATTATTATTTTTCTCTCCTATATATATATGTGTAAACAAGAAAATGTTAAAGAGAGTAAATAAAAAAACTTTGTTTTCTTTATCAAAACTTCGTCTTCTGCAATTGTTGTTCGTAAAACTTTCCGATAATCTCTTCTCCATCCAAAGCTTCGATTTCGTAAGTCACCGGATCGGTGTGAAATATTTTGATTATCACAAAGATTTTCGAGGTCCATCGAGGAGTATAACCCTTTTTGAAGTGCTTCTTATAAGCGTAGATTCTCACTCGATCACCGACTGCAAATTTCGGCGTTCTAGACTTCTTCCTGATCTTAGATCTCTCAGGATATAGATTCGCGTAGACCCGTTTTTCGTTTCGAGGATCGCTAGCTTCCACGGGAGTCATCTTGATTGATCTGTGTCGTGTGTTGTTGTAATCGTTGACCAGACCGTTCAGAGCGTATATGTATTTCTTGGTCGAATTCGCCGTGAAGTATCTATGCATCTTTTCCTTCATCGTTCGATTCCAACGTTCCACCACACTGGCTTTCTCTTCGTTTTCGATCGAGTACAGGTCGACCAATCGATGAACGTGCTTGTTGTAGAATTCCTTTCCCTTATCCACCCACAATTTATTCGGTTTTCGAGAAGACGAGTCGAACATGCTCTTCAGAGCCTCGTCGACGCAAGGTCCCGATTTATTCTTCAAAGCTCTGATCCAACCGTATTTGGAAAACACTTCGATGACCATCAATAGATATTTGACACCCTCGTTCCACCTCGAAAACGATCTCATGTCGACTAAGTTGGCAGACCAAATATCATCCAAACCCTTCACGAACACCCTTCTCTTTCGAAATTTATGCACAATGGGTTTGTGTAACTCCTCAGCCAATTCGCTCGTCAATAATCATTTCTTCTTCTTTTCAGATGCGCTTTTTTTTTGAATGCCCCATCCGAATCGACGTTTCGCACCGATCAAATTGCCGACCAGCGAATTTCTCTCTCCTGGTCGGATTCGATATATCTCTCAATTTCGCCAACTTCTTTTTATCGCAGACATCGTTGCGAGTCTTGGTGTCGGGATGTCCGGCATAGCATAGATCGTGATCATACGCGGCCGTGTCCACCCTATTCACAGGTTTGCTCCAAGATTTAGGAGTCAGATCGGCGTTGAGTCTCTTGTTCAATTTCGTTCCAGGTCCCGTGAAACTGTGACCAGGCAGATGCATTTCAAAAGGTAGATTACTGATCATTTTATTCACGATGCCTTTACCTTTGCTCGCGTTCTTTTTTTTTTTTTGGCAAATCGAGTCTTGATAGAACCACACACGTCGCAAATTCCGTGAAACATCTGTCTGTCGTTTTTAGTTCGTACTTCTTGAGAATTACTCGTCTCAGTAACTCTCTTACACTTTACGCAATACATTTTTTGAGAGTTATTTAAATTAATTTCGTTTTTATTTTATATATAAATTTAATATTTCTTTTTTTAAAAATTCTGTTCTTATTATATATATTTTTTTTTCAATCGCTGCTCTTGAGTTCTATCATCTTACTGAATTCCTCCATGGCCTCTTTCCTCCCCTTTTCCACGAGAGAATCCTTCATCTCTTCCTTGATGATCTGACGAGTCTTGATTCTCACGGCTTCTTTCATGGCTTCATATTTCGTTTTCTCGCCCAATATCGTGAAGTATTCTCCGTCCGATATCCCACCATCTTTCAATGCCATTGAGATCATTTCGGATATCGTGTCGATCGTGGAGTCGGCCAAGACGCGAATCTTGTCGTGTTTCCTCGCCTTCAGATATAATTTCCTACTCAAAAAGTTTCCGAGCGTGCTAAACAATCCAGCGGCGAGAGCCACTCCTTCTATGGTTAACACGATCGGAATACTGACCACAGTCGACAACAATCCGATGCCGGCCGCGTGTAAACCCATGGAAATCATGATGAGTGTCGTGTTAATCGCGTTGACAAATTTCACGAAACGCGAATACTTCTTCTTGAGAGAATGATGAGAATCTCTTTCTTGAGTTAGATACGATTGGATTCTACTGATTTGATCGATGCGATACCTCTCTCCTCTTTCTTTTTCTTCTAGCGACGGTGCCGTCGGCAAAACGCCGTTCGGCTTCTCATCCTCGTCGTCACCTAACGTCGGATACAATTTATTTCTGGTTCTCATTTTTGTGTTTTTTCTTTCTTTCTAATATTAGATAAAAAATTTATGTGTGTATTTATTTTTATTTTCTATTCTCCCTTATTTATATCAACGAGAAAACTTAGACGTATGCTTCATTGAACAATAATTTCATGATGCATCCCTTGTCTTCTAAAGTCAGACTTCTATGCGCCAATTTCAGTTCTTCCGAAACTGTGGACTTGTCTCGATCCTTACAGAAGAGTAATCTCTTCCAAAACGTGATCACTTCGTCGATTTGAACGCGTTCGAACGCCGGTTCGAAATACTTGAAGACCATATCTTCCCTTTCCATTGTCAGACACGAATGATTCTCATGATCGAAGTCTAGGTGATCCCGACATCCGACGCATCGTTCTAACAAGAGGCGACATAGTTGTTCGTTCACGCAGAATGCGTAGGCTCTCATCAGCATTTTTAAAAGAAACTTTGCTCTAATAGTCTGGGAAGCGTTCATGATTTACGTATTTTTATTATCTATTCGATTTGATATATTTATTTTTTTAAATAACTATTTATTTATATTTGTTCTCGCCTATATATATCAATCACTTTTTTATTTCCTTACTATTTTATTTGAATGAAACAAATTCTACAAAGTGTTTTATTAAGATTTATTTCACAAAATTCGCAGTGACAAAACGTAAACAAACGATTTTCCCATCGATTTCTAATTTTCTAAAACTCAATTTTTTTTTCAATGTCATCCGTTTGAAACGAAAACCTTTCATTCACACCGAAACAAAACATGAATGTCTATTATAACAGATTCAATTTTATAGTCGACTCTTTTAAACGAAAACCTTTCATTCACACCGAAACAAAAACATGAGTGTCTATTATGATGGAATTTATCGAATTTTCAATCTTATAGTCGACTCTAGTGTGAGCCTCAAAAACGGTTTGCGGATTCTGGGACACTGTCCCAGAATCCGCAAACCACCTTTTTGATGCAGCCCTTGAAGCCGCAAAACGTTTTTTGCTCGCGTTCACGAACGATGGATCGATTGTCTAATCCACGATGGGAACGTCGACAAAAATGTTTAAGAAAATGTTTATGTACAATTTCGTACATTTTTCACTTTTTGGAGCGACGTGTACATTCGACACGTTCGCCAACGGGTATTTGAACGTTAAAAGTGCGATCTGTGAGCCCCAAAACAATTGCGGATTCTGGGACACCATGAAAAAACGACATTTTTTGTGAACGTGAACGCGATTTAACACTGAATCCTATGAGAGTAAACGCACCATGTACGTGTACGTGTACGGTGCATGTACGTGTCCTGGAATCCGCCTTTTATACCTACTGTAGTAGAAAACTACAAGGAACCCCTTGTTGTCTGCTTTAATTACTGTTGCTAAAACTCGGCATCGAGGCGGTCTGTGGGTATCTACAATGGACTCCAGCAGACATATGACGAGAACTTTAACAAGAGTTGGTCACCAAACTCGCTTTTCTTATTGATCGGTTCTCGTGCCTCCTTTTACAAACAATTAACAAACTCTATACAAACCTGTCGTTACAACAGCACGAGCGAAGGCTATAGCTCGTTGCAGCTTGTTTTAACCAAGTAACCAGTAGCTTTAAAAACAAATCGTTCTCACTGGCCAGGCTCTAGTGATGTCCACATTGTTTGTATTGCGTTGGACTCTAGTTACCACGAATACATAATTCAGTCGTGGATAGGGATAGGCTTGCTTTTACGGTTTTGGGGGTGGTTCTGGTTAGTTACTTGCCAATTTCTTGGCTTTGTGAAATGTAAGAGTCGCCCAAGTTGAGGGTATTAAAGGAGTCGCAATTTGGTGAGGGGATCACACCTCACCATCTTTTTGTTGGCTGGGTGGGGGTGTTGTGTCCAAGGATTCTGATATATCAACCTCCATTAGGGGGTGATGTGACTAACTGTGGTGTTTGTGGACTCATTTATTGTTACCTGTTCGCTATTGGAGCGACCAGTGGAGCGACTGTTGGAGCGACCAGTGCTGTCCACGTCGTCCCGAGGCTCCATGGCTTGCGAGGCGGATTTGCCCTTCTTTAACTTTTTATTAGGTTTGCCTATCTTGGACTTTTTTCTTGGAGTATTTCGCTTTCTTTGTTTTAAGGGAATTGGCTTTAAATTGCGAGTTGTCATTGTTAGGGTTTAATGTTGGGAACGGGAATTTAACGACTCTGTGGCTCCGAGTTCTGAGAGTCAATCACGATACCAGGGGGAATTCCAAGGCCACAATATCAATGACTGCGTATTATAGCTTATGAGACTGCGGCGAATATCAACTTCTTTGGAGTCCAGCATCGCCGTTGGAGATATGGTTTAACGAGAATTTCCTGGTTACCGTTCTGAAATTCAGTCCTGATGCCCGGAAAACTCAGAGACTAGAATCGGGAATTAAAGGTTACGTTCCCGGTTCTGTCCTATGAATTCCCCTAGTATTGGGACTGATATTCACAAACGAGAACCGGAAAATTCTCGGTACCGTGACTGACTTTCAGAAACGAGAACCAGAAAATTCCAGTTCCCGGGATTAAACCCTACGTGTAGTCAGTGTCTGAATCTGTGACAAACGCGAAATGGGACTCTGGTTCTCATTCCAGCCCGTTAGAATGGCGCAATCGTTTTCTTTGGGATTTACGGGATGCTGCCGTGATTGGCGAGTCGGCCAGTTATGCTTTCGACAGGTTTTGTGAAGTGGTGTTTCCTTGGCTTCTTCACTCGATTGGGTGACCATGATCTGTGACAATTTTTATTCCTTTCAGATGTTTTGGCCGTTGTGTCTACCTACTTGCGTTGGTGAACTAGGTGAAGTGTTGTTGTTGATGGATACGGTGGTAGGTGTCCTATTGGGCCAAAGCGCTTTGAGGTCTTTCAACTCAGACATTACCTCTTTATTTTTCTCTCTTATAGTACGTGGAGAGTGGATTGCAACTAAATCACCCGCGGACTGGAGTTATCACCCAAGCTATAACTTTCAAATTGTGTACATATCGACAAAAACACAAGCAATGTTTCAGCCAATGGACCTCCGGGTTTAACCCGGAGGTCCATTGGCTGAAACTTTGCTGGTGGTGGTTATGCTTTGCAACAATTTTTCAATTATTGCTCGGGTGGAATCTCCACTCTGCGGGTGATTTAGTGATAATACACTCTCCACGTACTGTACATACTCTGTTGCTTTATTCCTTTCTTCTCTCTCTCTGAGGCCAATATGGAGCTTAGGGATCATTATAACCCCATACCCATCATAACAGCGAAAACCAGTCAACTCTATTTACAAAAATCGCCATTCAGTATTCATTACTTTTTTCATTTTTTGTCTCAAAAACATAGCTTTGGTCCCGTCATTGGAACGAGCACGTTCCAATGAGGGGGTCATAAGCCATGTTTTTGACACCAAAAAAAATAGGTATTCAATAATTTTGTTTACAACTGCCTTCTTCCTTCTGTATTTGGTAAAGGGTTAACATAAGGCTGGGCAAGCCTTAATGATGGAGAACAGTGAACGCTCATTTAAACGTGGATTCATTGAAGGCACCTTACCTGTTGTGGGGAGGAAATAAATCCTGTCACTACATGACCGGAACCTACTTTTTTACATGACATTTTGTCGTAGATGATTAAAATTACCAGTCTTGTAGTAGTTTTGTGTCAAGTACATTAACCCTTTGAACTATAGTGGTATCAACCATGCCAGTTCAATGGGAGCAATTAGAAGAGTCCATATTCATTATTTGGGGTAGACCAATCAAAATTTTCAATGTGCAGCCTCAGGGCTGCACGTTGAAAATATTGATTGGTCTACCCCGCGCATTTGCTGAACAGCCATCCTATTTAATGACGTTATTACGTATCATGTTGGTGGCCGGAAAAAAAGGCCACTAGGGTTCAAAGGGTTGAATACATAGTTACACAAAGCTGCCAATAAAGTCGAGGAGATGGGGTTTGGCGGCGAGGAAAGATAAATGCCAACATATTTATCTTCTCTGGCACTTCCACACATTACCTTGGTCGGACATTTCTGTTTCTGATTCCCAGTTGAACCAAATTGGTGGAACTCACGATGTTGTGCCTCCCCTTAACATTCACATTCATTTGGGTGATGTTACACACAAAATCAGTCATTTATATTAGAGATGCACACAAACTCGGTCATATAAATTGAGATCTGTGGAACTAAAGTCATGGTGTAGAGCCCAACATGATCGATTTTGGGTAAAGACTTTGCTTGTTAAATAAGAAAACCCTAGGATCCCGAAACAGTTATTTTCCGACCCGCAGTTTGAAGATGTTTTTTGGATAATTCGGGATGCTGAATAAAGTAGAAATGGGCATATCTCACAAAAATTAGCGTAAATTTCGCTAGGCGGCCAAATCCATCGCATAGGAGGAAAATAGGGTGAGGAGAGTATTGTTCCCAAACCAAAGTTTGTATTTTTTTTCAAAATTCGGGAGTATAGAATGGGAAGGGATATATCTTGTAAACTGTTTTAGGGAAAGACTCAAGGGAGGGGGTGGGAGGGGACAAATACAAGATGGTCACCATGAAAGAGGAACGGGTAATCGAACCGAGATAAAAGACCCAAGTTTCATATCATTTTTGGGTGTTGAATAGAATAGGTGTTGAATAGGCATAACTCGCAAAAGTGTGCAAACAATCCGACAGGTGGCCAAGATAAGATGGTAATCAATAGTATAGCATGTCGTTTTAATCTCCGGTTTCCGGACCCAGAAGTGTCATCATAAGTCACGGGACCAGTGACATTATTTGGGTTGTTAATATAGCCCACCTTAGCGGCCATGTTGTGACGCCATTCCCATGATGATTTGTTGTTGAAGTGCGCATGCATAACGTATGTTGTTAGGGTGACATGTGTTTCCGCCGTCCATTTTGTGTACTGAATGCCGCGATCTTGATTCCTATGGCGAAACGCGATTGCTATGGACCTCAAAAGCCTCCAATGCAAAAGATGTGTGTTCTCGGTGTGTGCTCGATTGTAAGGGGTATATCTAATTACCGAAATGAACGTGACAGCTGAGAAAAAGTTACCCAAATAAACCCCACTCTATTTCAATAAAACTTCAAGAATCCTCTTTTTTCATCCCTTCCTTGCTAGCACGTAGTGCTATAAACCCCAATGGTGGGTTCAATTCAAAGAGAGTTTTGCTTGCTCAGTTATTTCAAGAATTATTTTTCTACCCTCATCTACCTTTTTCGAGACCTATTTTGCCTAGTCTGCCTATCCCTGGTTACCCCGAGCTATCTCTGATCCTGTTTCAAGCCTTGCCGTCGTTAAAATCTCAGAATGTCGAATTAGATCGCATCATTATCCAAGAAAACCAACCCCAGCTCCCCACCAACTATCGTCCACAAGGTTCGTAGCCCTAGACGTGTCAGTTCGTCTTTGATCATATGAGGCCATGCGGAAATCTCTGAATGAGGTCTAAATTGTAGTTCCTTATATTCTCATCCGGGTATTTGAGAATATTTCAGACATGGTGATGTTCTGTGTGGTGCATTGGCTTTCATGTCACTAGGGCATCGCATTTCTAGTTGGAAGGGAGCCAGAAAGTATATTCAATGATAGGCTGGATTTCCAATGTTTTACGAGTGCATATACTGGGATGTACTTAGGTTGGTCCACTGGGGACAGTAGTTTACCCTGAGCTAGGCAGTCGGGATGGGCAGTATGGATTCACGTTGTATTACTGCTCATTCTCCAGCCCGGGTACCCAATGTAATATGGACTATATATCAACAACTGTGTATTAAACTGATGTTACAAGGTAGTCACTGTGGTTGCTAAGAGAATTAATTTATGAGATTTTATCACAAACCTATCTGTTTGGATTATCTGTGTATTGTGAGTCCATGAATCAAATGATGTTGAAACCAACACAATGTGTTGCCCTGTCACGTTTGATGGAGAGGACATTATGTGATAGTATCGATTATCTGTCTGCTTGTTACCCAATATAGTATCAGCTAAGAAACCAAATTACGTGAAAAATTGACCATATAGTTTGTTGCTAGGAGATTGTGTTGGTTGCTATGGAAATCACGTGACATGGTCAGTGCCTTAATAGACCAAACTCCAAAAATACTATGGATCCATATGTCAAATTTGGTCAAAATTGGCCCTGTACTTTCCCTGTTGCTATGGATGTCATGTGACATGGTCAGTGACACAAGAGGTCGGTATCCCAATGTATTATGCGTCGAATATCAAATTTGACCAAAATAGACCCTATAGTTTGCGTTGCTAGTGAATCTTGTTGGTTACTATGAAGGTCGTGACACGGCCAATGGCTCAATAGATCCAGTTCCTAATGCATTGTGGATTCGTGTACCCAAATTTGGTGAAAAGCGGCCATGTTGTTCGGGCATTGCTGAGGAGTCATGTTGGTTGCTATGATAGTCAGGTGACATGGTTAGTGTCTCGATAGGCCAAAATCCAATGCATTACGGGTTCATATACCAAATTTGGTTAAATCTGTTCAGTAAGTTGCCCGCAGCAAAGGAGTTACGTTAGTGGCTGAGGAAGTCCCATGACACACTCAGTGACTCATGGGTCGAATTATAAATGTATTCTGGGTCCATATACCAAATTTAAATCGGCCTAGTAGCAGTGCCTGTTGCTAGGAGTCGCGTTACTTGTAATAGACATGACGTGACATGGTCGGTGTCCTAATTGGTCGAATTCCACATGTAGTATAGATCCATATATCAAATTTGGTCAAAATCGTCCTAGCATATTCCCTGTTGCTAGGGAGTCGCGTTGGTGGCTATGCAAGTCATATGACATGGTGAATGGCCCAATAGGTCGATTTCTCAATGCATGATGGGACCATATATCAAATTTGGCTAAAATCGGCCCAGTAGTCTTTCAGTTACTAGTGAGACGTGTTAGCTGCTCTGAAAATCACGTGACCTTATCAGTGCCCTAATAGGTCGAATTCCAAATGTATTCTGGGTCGATATACCAAATTTGACCAATCTCGGTCCAGCTGTTTATTCGTTGCGATGGAATTGCGCTGGTTGCTAGTTGCCATGGAAGTTCTTTCCTGTTGCTATGGAGTTGCTTTGCTTGCTATGAATGTCACGTGATATGGCCAATGGCTAAATGTATGACCCCCAAAGTATTGTGGGGTCATACACCAAATTTGGTTAAAATCGGCCCGGTTGTTTGCCCATTGCTAGGGAGTCACGTGACCTCGTAGTGCCCTAATAGACCGATTTCCCAATGTATTCTGGTTCCATATACCAAACTTGACCAAAATCCGTCCAGTAGTTTGCCCCAAGCTATGGAATCGTGCTGGTTGCTATGAGTGCCACGTAACATGATCAGTGGCCGAGTAGATCGAATTACCAGGGAATTATGGGTTCTTACACCAAATTTGGTTGAAACCGACCAGTACTATTCGCGCTGCTAGGAAGTCGCGTTGGTTGCTATGAGGGTTATGTGACACTGTCAATGACCCAATAGGTGGAATTTCTAATGCATTGTGGGTTCACATACAAATTCTGTTAAATAGGCCCGGTAGTTTCTCCGTTGCTATGAAGTCCCCTGGTTGCTATGGAAGTTTAAGTGACATTGTCAGTGGCTCGATAGGTCGGATTCTAAATGTATATTGGGCCAATATGCAAAAGAAATGTGGTGTCCTTCTTGGCAAATTCAGTGGCTGCGGCCTGCGTATATTGGTTTCCAAAGGACCCCGAAAATGATGATATTCTATCTTCATTTTCTTCCCCCAAATCCATGAGGCAGTAATTACTCTCGTTGATTCTCTTCTCGAAAACGATTTTCGACGTTATAAAAAGTTATTTTTGTATGAAGGACGATCGAGTTCAGACGTCTTCGCGTTTTCACAAGGGCACCTTCGGGTGTCGTTATCCTTTGAAAAAAAAAATTCTTAATTTTTTTTTATTTTTTTCTATTTATTTATTTTTTTTTAAGGGGTGTGTATTTGATGTCGGGTCCGTTTCGGCAATTCGATATACTATCATACAATCGAACACAGTCTCAGAACACACGTTTGTTATACTGTTATGCTTTTAGTTTCATAACACCCACGGGTCACCATTAGAAAACAAGATGGCGGCGTCCAGAAATTAGAATGGACGACGGAAAAAGGTGTCGCCTTCCAACACACGCTGCGCATGTGAACACCACTTATCATCAAGGTAATGACGTTACAACTTGGCCTCCCATGCCGGTTACCATGATGATAGATAGAGCAAACATTTTTTTAGAAGAACACAAAGTAACGTATCGAAAAAGTTACTTCCAGAACGAACTGCTCAACAATGAGACCATGCTATTGTTAATTTTAGTTTGTTCATTGTTGATTTATCATGAACAAAATATGCAACACGAGTCTTCAAAACTAGAAATGAAACGTTTTGTGAAAGTAAGTATTATTGAAACATTCTTCCTGTCTGCATCTCTACATGTTTCAATAAATTGGTTAATGAAACGGTAATTGGTGAAAGGGGAATTGATGTGCTGGTAATTGACGAAAGGGCATGAACAAAAGGGAATTGGCGGAACGGTAAGGCACCGGGTTTACGACTATTACAGAATGCATATTTATGATCAGTGCAATATCAAACATCCAACTTGAAGGGGGAAAAGGATAAGCTAACAACAAACATTAGCTTAACCTAACATGAAAAGCAGACGACACTTGCAAAAACGAGCTCGTTCCAATGAGGGGTCATAATCTATGTTTTTGAGACAAAAAAAATGAAAAAATAATGAAAATTAATTGGCGAGTTTTGAGAATAGCACTGGCCGGTTTTGGCCGTTACGTGAGGTAAATGGTTAAACTGCTAATGCCTTGTGACAACTTAAGTTACCCTCTATCTGACGCAATGGTCAGAGCAATTCACAAAACAGCGATTTTCAAAATTAATTAGTTTCTCATTTTTTGTCATGAAAACATGGCTTATGAGGAGGGAACTACGCTAGTAAATATATAGATGACGGAATGATTACTATCCGTTTTACATGATGTGTTAAGAATATTTCTATACTTGACCCTTCAATAAGCGAAATGGTCAGTCTCCATCCAACAAGGCGCATTAACGTCGCCAATTAAATGTTGTCATTGCACTCCCAAGGCATACATAGTTTATTTGTTTTTATCTTCTCTTTTTTCTTTTTTCTTTTTTTTTGGGGGGGGGGGGGGGGGTGGGGGGTGTTTTTATCTTTGTGATGTTTTATCCTGATATATACCAGCTGTATAAGGCCGCTGCCATAAAGAAAGATGAGATGTGGTTTTGAATCCAAAAAGAAAAATCAGAATTAGCAGAGAGAAATCACTGGGCTGTCGTCTACTGCCTTAGTAAAGAACTTGGGTACTCGTTATTTATTTATTTATTTATTTATTTATTTATTTATTTATTTATTTATTTATTTATTTATTTATTTATTTATTTATTGGGGTGCTTAACGACACTTTAGACAGCCAGAGTCAACACGTGTCGGACACTTTTACGGGTGAAGGAAGCCGGAGTACCTAGAGAGAACCACAGACCAGCGGCGAGCAACTGTCAGACTCCACCAACGTACTAACTCCACATGAACAGGCAGGGACCGATCAGGACTATTTAAAATACGCTCTACCCTCGGAGCCTATTTTTTCAATTCATCCGCCAGATTTCAATTTACGGAGTCACGCTGCTGTTTGTAACACACACTGCAAGTATGTAATAGCTCTCATCATTTTATTTAGTACACTATAGGCTATAGCAAACATTAATCTTCACTGTGGTTTCTGATCAAGTCTTGGCTGCCTATTTAGGCAGCCAAGACTTGATCAGAAACCACAGTGAAGATTAATGCTTCGTAATTAAGACTTGAAGTATTAACTTAAGCACTCTACAACAATGATAAATGATAATCATATATACAATACATGTAAGAGTGTCTCTCTCGATTGTCCATCGAAAGAATATCAAAATATGATCTGAGAAGTTACGCGCCAACTGAGAAGCCTATTTCTGATTTAAGAGCCAGGTCCTGATGTTTCAGAACCAAATAGGCACTGGCGCATGCCCAGGTCGGTCCCTGAACAGGGTTAGCATTGTTTGTCATCGTGCCTCCACGACTCGTTCAGTGAAATATATCAAACATTTTTTCTTCATCAGTTTTCCAACTGATTTGTCAAGCGTACATCGGCATCTTGGGCCAAAGGTCTGAAACTCATTAACAGTTTGTTTCGGAGAGCTTATGAGATTTGCAGATAAAAGAATATGAAAAAAGTAATAAGTAGAACAAAAAAATAAAGAACCTGAAAAAATCCAAGAACCAGAGGAGGAAGCACAATGAGTACACAGAGGAAATAACTCTCGTCATTTGAAATTTATAATTTATTTAGAATGTCCTGTATGAAAAGTACGTACCAGTATATTTTGGGGTAACACAGTGCATTTCTGAACACAACGTCCATTATTTTAATCAATCTCAATCCCCTTCACTTCTTCTCTGTATAATTAATTAGTCGCTTTATTTTCACATATCGACTACATGTTCCAAGTCGTTCTAAATCCTGGGTGACGATGCACCAAGTTAACTTACAGTACTTGCAGTCGACACATCCATAGTATCTTTTTGAACAGCTAATTTTTGTGACCCCTGATTGTAGCGAGTTCGACAAGCAAGTTCCAGTAAGGACAGGGGTGCAGGAGTCAGGGGTACACATGCGCCCCCTATTTTTCCCCAGACATAGTTGAACGAGAGAGAGAGAGCGTGAGGGGCAGAATTATCTTCACTGATATATTTTACTCCATACCTGCCCTTGCAAACTGATTGGGGAACAGAAAGTGGGTTAATCGAAGATTCCCTCGTACGATTTGTCTATTGTATGTGTTTAGAGTTGAGAAAAGCGCACATTTTTGGCTTCATACTTAACAAATTTAAAACAGATTCTTACAATCTGAATGAACACTTTCTGCAAGAAATTTTTTTGTTTCAATGTGATTTTTTTGTGTGTTGGTAATATTTTTCCAACACAAAAAGCATTTAAGGCTTAAAAGCTTAAAACACACTAACATAATGCACTGTAGCACAGATGAAAATTGTTTAAACCTTTACTTAACATGAAAAGCAGACGACACTTGCAAAAAAAATTCTTGAATAACTATTATTTTAATTTTTTGTCTCAAAAACATAGGTTATGACTCACCATTGGAACGAGCTCGACGAGCTCGTTCCAATGAGGGGTCATAACCTGTGTTTTAGAGACAAAAAATGAAAAAATAATGAAAATTAATTGGCGATTTTTGAGAATGGCGCTGGCCGGTTTTAGCCGTTACGTTAGGTAAAGGGTTTTACCAAGGTTTTTCCAAGTTTTCGCTGCTGAGAAAAATTTAGCTCGGCCCCCAAACCACGGTGCAATTCTTGGCCCCATGATTTAACAATCGAGTGTAACACAATAGCACTGAAAATTGTCGTTAAGTGTGTGTAAAAGTTACTCTTTTGAACATAGTGCCCCTGAAAGGAGCCATTGTGTAAATTTCTTTTTGTAAAATTTACCTGTTATAGCTGAATGTTAATCGCTATCAGACTTCTTGGAATAATCATCTCTTCACTCTTCTTCTGTCGTTCTCTTGTATTCCCCGCTGACTTCCACTGCGCCGTTGTCTTCGTCCCACCCATCCACTTCATTTGTGTAAAAACGATCTTCTCTCATTGCTTGTGCAGTATCAAATGACCCGTTTACAACAATAACAGCTAACCGAAGGGACGATGTGTGGCTTATCAACCAATTACGACCCCATTAGAAGTACAATGGTACCAACCCACGCCCAGAAGACGCAAAGGAGGAAAACAAAGGAACCAAGGAGGTCACCAAGGCCCACCACTCAAGGTAACCTGTTGGTCCATAGGTCGGTTCTTCGAGCATGTAGAGTCTTCCACTTGAAGAGATTTTGTTCTTGTACTGTTTCACTGTCTTCATTGACAAGTATAGTCTGTCTCTGGCCGTGTAAGTTTGATGATAGTTCCGGGGAGGTGACTTTGTAAGTCATCCGGTAAGTATAGACTGCCACTGTGGTAATTTGGGAATGCCCGATCGAAGGCTTCATTGGCAACTATAGTCTGTGTCCGGCCGTCTCAATCTGATGATAGTTCCGGAGCGGTGACTTTGTAAGTCATCCGGCAAGTATAGCCTACCACTGTGGTAATTTGGGTAGGCCAGATCGAAGCCTTCATTGGCAAGTATATTCTGTGTCTGGCCGACTCAATTTGATGATAGTTCCGGGGCGGTGACTTTGTAACTCATCTGGCAAGTATAGTCTGCCACTATGGTAATTTGGGTAGGCCCGACCGAAGCCTTTATTGGCAGGTATAGTCTGTCTCTGGTCGTCTCAATTTGATGATAGTTTCGGGGCGGTAACTTTGTAACTCATCCGGCAAGTATAACCTGCCACTGTGGTAGTTTGGGTGGGCCCGATCGAAGCCTTCATTGGAATGTATAATCGATCGGGTCAGTCCGCCCGCAGCATCCATCCAGAAAACAAGAGTGGCAGTAAAATGGGTCATACAGGCTGCCGAAGGTTTGGCGCTCAATGGAATGATCGCTGATCCCAGATAACAGGGAGCTTCCGTTGGTATAGACCGAGTGTGAGTAGGAAATTCGAATTCCGACAGGACACGACAAGCCAAATGTGTAGCCTCGTCGGACCAGAGAGAATAAGAAATCTGAGCAGCAACGCCAGCCAGGGAGTGACCCTGGCCTTATAGCCCATAACGGTTATAAGAAAGGTTTGCGGAAGTCTTTTGAAGGCTAATGGGAGGGTGGTAATCCACCAATTCTTTAGGGAGTTTGAGATGTCGCATTCGACGTTTTCCTACCAAAAAGAGGTGAAATAAAGGCTTTACTTGGATTAATTGTACATAGTTGTCGTGATTAAAGTATCGCTACGAGTCAGTTGGGGCAGGTTTATCAACGAGCGGCAACCGCAACCATCTGTCCTGGGGATACGCGATGAACCGAGTTTATCCAGCGCGTTTCCGTTCTGAGTGATTGCTGGAATGTGTTTGTGGCTGTTATGGTTTATACTCCTGCCTTGTGATGTAGTAGTTTGTTTTATGAGTTGGTCGGGGTAGGGTGAAGTTGCGAACGTCATCTGCAATCAATCCTGGCATCTTCTCGGGGGAGCGGGGTGAACAGATTTCATGCATCGCTTAGCTTTTGCCTGTCTGTATCCACTCGGGCGTGCTTGCATGTATGTTTTTTGATATACTGAGATTGGTGCTGTAAGATGAACGCGAGTGTCGAGATAATTGCAGTTAGGTATGAGCGGCACCTGGGCCCAATGTTGCCATCTGCTCGTGGGTGAACAGAGTTTATGCACCTTGTAGCTTGTAGCCATTGCCTATCTGTGTCCACTCTTGCAAGAATGCGTGAGATTTGTGTCAGTATTGGAGTTAGTGTTTGAGTGTACGCAAAGGTGGTTGATTGTATCATGGAAGGTTCGTGGGCTCAGTCGATTTTTTACGAGTTTAACCTTGGGTTTTTTTTGGTACTCATTAAGTTCGAAAATGAACGGATTTTTGAGTCAAATTAAGTTTTTATCTGCGATATTTTTTAACCGCGTATCAAACATTTCGATATTAGGCCGGAGAAGACGGCGATTGCGGTTCGAAGAGGGGTTGGGAGAGGTTAGGGCGTGGTGTTGAACAGGTTGAAAGTTAGGTATAGGTTTGTTATACTGACTTTTCGTGTAGTGTCCAACCCATTACCAAAAATGGTCGCTGACCGATTACCGGTTATTTGAGCACACAAACGGCCAATTCTGAAGCCGATTCCGATTGTAATACCGTGCACTACAAGACAAGTCGAGGCTCGAAAGAACTGCATTAAACTGAACATTTTTCGAAGTGTTAAACTTCGTTGACTGGGGTCCCAGTAAAATTACCAGTCGCGCACACTTGGGCGGTAAACGTGGCTCCCAGAACCACGTTTACCACCCAAGAGCGCGCGACTGGTAATTTCATTGCGACCTGAGTCAATGGAGTGCATCCTTCACTTTTCTGGTGTGAACTGGCGATTGCTGCAAGTGTGCTCAGTTGTAAGCTTTACATTCGTAACACGTATATCCCGTAAAGGAGCTTGTAGAGAGATTAGGAATACACATTGTGGTTGTTTCTCAACTTTATTGAATGGTTTCATCGACATCATTTTACGTTACCAATTGAACAATTGCAGAAGATAATAAAATGCGATTCAGAAAAATCACAAATTGCTTGGCAACAATCGGCTGAACCGATGTTCCAGGAGCCGTTGCCGTTGTCATCCGATTGCCCATAATCGGCCGATTGTGATGGCCGGTTCCGATCATCGGTTGAACACTATTTTCGTGTTTAATGCTCCGTCTGGTGAATGACGTATAAAGTTAAAGTAGGGCGGCTTTGTTGCCCCACTCCTCCCACCACCTTTACCTCTTATAATTTAAGGAGGTTGATTCACTTGTTGGCTCGAGTAGCAGTATTGAATATATGGGTATTATTAGAAATCGTAATTCCTCGGAACTTGGCCTCGTCGCAAGTATTAACCCTTTGGACTCTAGTGGTATCTTCCATGCCAGTTCAATGGCAGCAATTAGAAGAGTCCATATTCATTATTTGGGGTAGACCAATCAATATTTTCAACGTGCAACCTCGGGGCTGCACGTTGAAAATATTGATTGGCCTACCCCACACATTTACTGAACAGTCATCCCATATAATGATGTTATGGCGTATCATGTTACTGGCCGGAAAAGCGGCCGCTCGGGTTTAAAGTGTTAAGTTTCGTGTTATGGAGGTATAGGACGATTTTTTAGTTATGATTAGTTTTGGGGTTTTATTAGTATTGAGCTTGATGTGCCATTTCACGAACCAGTTTTCTGGATCTTTGAGGGCGTCCGGTATTTCGATGTTCGATGATGTTATGGGGTCTGCTAGCAGTGTAGCGTCCCTTGTCATCGGTGAACTGGAAGATTTCGACCTGATTTTCAACCACTTTGTGGATGTCAGTTACATGATTTATAAACCGAAGAGGGCTAAGTACCTAGTCATGGAGCGTGTCGCCCGAGTGCGCCACTTCTTCCGATATGTTGCGATTAACCCTGTCTTTAATTTTCGGGTCCGTTAAGAAAGAGGAGATAATTCGTTAGTATTCTGTTGAGGAGGTTCATTTTAGCCACTTTATATCTCATACCGTCATGCCACACTGAGTCGAAGGCTTTTTCGACACCAACAAGGACGTGTATGTTAGCAATCAATAGGCATACATGCTCTATAACTACCTCGTGGTTCCTGTAGGCTCTTTGCCATTTGTTGGAAACGTTTGTGGATAGCAGGTGGGTGCGGACTGTACTGGTGATAGCGCATTCAAATTTTTTACCCAAACAGCCAAGAAGACTGAAAGGTCCGTAGCGTGATGGGTTGTTGGGGGTTTTCACCTATAAGGCTACTTTCCAGCCTTTTGGGAAGTAGCCGACCGAGAGGCAGCGGTTTGGGATATTTGTGAGCCTGTTTAAGGATTTTGTATGTGATTTCGCCTTCAATGGGCGAGGAGCAGTTTTTCGTTTACGGATGATATCCATGACTTCAGTAGCTAGGATGGGGGCCGCAAGGCCTTCATCATCTCCTAGTTCAACTGGTGGGTAAAGTTACGTTCGAAGATTTGTTTGTTGTGACATACAAACTCACTGACATCGTCCCTGAAGTCATCGTCAAAGTTCTCAACTTTCTTGGTTTTGTGAGTTTCTTTGTGTGTTTTGACGAAGGTATCTGCCTTCGCTGCCATCGGGGCCTTTAGGTTCCGTCGGCCCCATCGAGGGGAGCGCCGAGGTTTTACATTTTTTACCTGGAAGGAGTTTGGTTCTATCCCAGATTTTTTTTTTTTTTTTTTTTGGTGGGGGTCACGTTGGGCGTTTAGGTTACCTATGACCCCTTCCACTTGGTCTGTTTTACGACGTGAAGGCGCCTGTAGATACTTTTTTGAGTTCGGCTTTCATTAATCAAAACCATTAACATCCGGCTCCTTTCAATCGAGGACCAAAATTACAAAAAGTACCGGATGGATCAACTTCAGATAACTGAAAATCGAACCTTCAAATCTATATCTTTAAGAACTATGGATTGGGCGTGTGACGTGTGTCACCAAATTAAGGGGTTTAATGATAAATGTTCAAACATCCTATAATTTGAAGAGACGTAAAAACGTCAAAATGGCGATAAATCAAAAAACAAAAAAACACATATCTTTTCAATTTTTCAGCTCTACAACATACTAAAATTTCATAAAAATCCGGCGCATTTTAATTTTTGGCCTTATGACCCCCATAGATGTCACCTCCGAGCAGGTCTTCCAATTCCCTCTAAATTCAAGGCGGTAAAACCTGTGCCCAAAATAGAAAACATACTAAAATAATGTCTTTGATTTGTCTCATGTAGAAGTATTTCAAATTTTTCAGTTGGTAGAGTGTTTTTCCTTCTTTTCTATGATGTTTAAAGTTGCTTTGAACTTTAAAAATTAATAATATCCCTTGAAAATGGAATTTTTTGTAAGTTTGGTACATTTAAAGCCCTGAAAAAGATGTGCATAGAATGAAGCAATCCAAAGGCCTGCCTCCCAGTTCGGCCATACCGCTTGGGAATTTCCAAGGACGGCACCACATATTTAGATATGGTTTTATTGGAGATTAGTTTTCCAACATGTCCGAAAGATCGGCTTTAAAATGTGTTGGAAATTAAAACCTTTTAACCCCTAGCACTCTAGTAGGGCAACAAAATTATCTCCAATTACTGTGTTTCTCTTGTTTAACCCTTTACCCAACGTAACGGCCAAAACCGGCCAGCGCTATTCTCAAAAATCGCCAATTAATTTTCAAAATATTTTCATTTTTTGTCTCAAAAACATAGGTTATGACCCCTCGTTGGAACGAGCTCGTCGAGCTCGTTCCAACGAGGGGTCATAACCTATGTTTTTGAGACAAAAAATGAAGAAATTTAGTTATTCAAGAATTTTTTTTGCAAGTGTCGTCTGCTTTTATGTTAGGTAAAGGGTTAACTGTGAATTTAACAAAATATATCTTGTTTCACTGAGCTCACTTAGCTCTGCCAAACAAGGTATACTTGATTAAATATCAAACTGCATTATAGGAAATATTTGCTGCTGAGACGTTTGCCATTTTGACATCCGAGTTCAGTGGGTTAAACAAATCGTTAACATCCGGCCCCTTTCCATTGAGGGTCTCAATGACAAAAAGTAAAACCGGATGGATCAACTTCAGAGGAGCGCGGTGGCTCAGTGGTAGACTGTTGGACTTCTATGCTAGAGGTCCCGAGTTCGATCCCTGTCCGGGACGACCCGCGCAGTGTCCTTGGACAAGGCACTTTATCCCGGTAACCTACATGAGGGCACGATGACGCCGTGTACTAAGGCGTACTGCACGTCGGTGGTACACATGTCTTCAACCGCTGTAACCCTGCTTGAGCGGAGCTTGAACATAGTTAGAATGTTGAGGAGCTGACAGTTGCTCGTCGATGCTCGGTGGTTCTCTCCGGGTACTCTGGCTTCCTCCACCCGTAAAATTGTCACGGTCACGATCAGCCATTGTGCGTAAGTATGTGACCTTAAACACCAATAAATAAATAAATATAAATAAATCAACTTCAGATAACCGGGAATCGGTGTGCGCGTTTCAAAGCTGTATGTTTCATAAGTATGGAGGTATGCGTGTCACAAAATCAGCGTTTTTAAAGAGAGAAAGCTGGAATTTGAAGTGAAGTAAAAACGTTGTATTACGAGAAACAAAAAAACCCAGCTGTCTCCTACTTTTGTACTCTACACCAGGGGGTGGGGGTGGGGGTGGCGCAAACAAGTGTGTGACACAATGTTTGGGGGATGGGGAGTACCCAGGTGTCAAAAACGTGTTTTCTCCAGATCATGTAATATTTTTCCTTATCCATTTTTATAGTGTATTTTTGTCCCAAAACAGCTTCACCATGCATTGCATCTATTTGCATACCAACCATAAAGCATTCTGAGCAGTATATATGCGTCCAATGACAGGAAACCTGGGGGATTGTCGCTGAAACTCATGTGGAGACAGGGGTGGGTGTCGTGTGGACAACGGGAAAAAAATGCATGCATTTTTTCTAAACTGTGTTTTCATTGAAAGCAGCACATGGGTTTTCATAATTTATGCAACCAGTTTCAGGAACCGACCTGGGCATGCGCCAGTGCGTATTTGGTTCTGAAACATCAGGACCTGGCTCTTAAATCTCAGAAATAGGCTTCTCAGTTGGCGCGTAACTTCTCAGATCATATTTTGATATTCATTCGATGGATAATCGAGAGAGACACTCTTGCATGTATTATATATATGATTATCATTTATCATTGTTGTAGAGTGCTTAAGTTAATACTTCAAGTCTTAATTACCAAGCATTAATCTTCACTGTGATTTCTGATCAAGTCTTGGCTGCCTAAATAGGCAGCGAAGACTTTATCAAAAACCACAGTGAAGATTAATGTTTGCTATAGTGTACTAAATGAAAATGATGAGAGCTATTACATACTTGCAGTGTGTGTTACAAACAGCAGTGTGACTCCGTAAATTGAAATCTGGCGCATGAATTGAAAAAAATAGGCTCTGAGGCTAGAGCGTATTTTAAATAGTCCTGATCGGTCCCTGCAGTTTCCACATTCAAACTCATGTAATAGACAGAGATTGGAGAAAAATGAAGATATCTCGGGATATTCCCTATGTATGCTGCTGTGAGGTTACAATAGTTACTCTCATGCGTACCACAACTTCTAGAACTAACTTGAGAGTTGTGGCAGCAACCCAAGTTCACCACTGTGAATTCCAACACAGTGTCCAGCATAGGGAATGTTTGATAAAGACAGTTATATGCCTTCAGTCTTTTGTAATCATAAGGAAATACCCCACGCTCTACAAAAAAAAATAAAAGTTTATGACGGGAAGATGAAGTTGAATTTTTCTGACCCCTATGACGTCTCCTGGGAGGGTAAGAATTTCCCATATCGGTCACACATTTTAGATATGTTTTTATTGGTTATATTCGAGCTCGAATACGCAAAATCTGAAAGAGGATGGCTTGATACTTCCGTTGATCAAATGAAAAAATTTAAAATCTTCATCACTCTCACCGTGAATGGAATTTCGGGAAACAAATGGCTGCCCAGGCGAGAATTTAATTTCTGAATAGTGTGTCAAATTTCGTGAGTGTAGGTTTTTGGAGGAAGTACACGAAATTTTGGTCAGACGAAAAAAACAAGAGGCCCAAGGGGCCTTAATCGCTCATCTGCCAAAGTGGTTCAAAGAAGTATTTGGGGTCACATTCAGTAAGACATGGTTCATCAACACTACAAAGGAATGAAGTCATGAGAGGCAAATTTTATGGAAAAACGCTAAGGAATGGATTTGAACAAACCTGAACCTAACATGCCACCCCCCCCCCTGCCACCCTCACCCCATTCCGCCCATAGAGCCCAAATATTAAGCCAAGGACTCAAACTGAACAAACTTGAATCTCATCCCCCTTGAGATGTCATATACCAAATAGGAAAGAATTCTGACTGGTGGATATGAAAAAGGTTTTTAAAGAAATCACCTCACATTGCACTAAGTTAAAATTGGGCTCAAATAGGGAGCCAAAATATTAGCCCAGGCTCCCAATTTGAACAAACTTGAATCTGACCCCTCTAGAGATGTTGTATACCGAATATGAAAGGATTCTGATTGGTGGATCTGAAGAAGAAGATTTTAAAAGAAATTTCCTCATATTGCACTTACTTTAAAATTCAGACTCCCATAGGTAGCCCAAATTAATAATTCAGGGACCAGATTTGAACAAACTTGAGTCTTACTCTCCAAGAGATGTTTTAAACCAAATATGAATGGTGGATCTGAAGAAGAAGATTTTAAAAGAAATTCCCTCATATTGCACTTAGTTGAAATTCAGCTCCCATAGGCAGCCCAAATTAATAAACCAGGGACCAGATTTGAACAAACTTGAGTCTTACCTTCCAAGAGATGTTGTATACCAAATACGAAAGGATTCTGACTGGTGGTTCTGAAGAAGATTTTTTAAGAAATTTCCTTATATTGCACTAAGTTAAAATTTCGGCTCCCGTAGAGAGCCCAAATATCAACCCAGGGACTAGGATTGAACAAACTTGAATCTAACCCTTCTAGATATACCAAATATGAAAGGGTCTAAAGAAAATTTTAAAAACAAGTTGGAACAGGACTCAAAATTTTCAGGCTGTAAAAAAAAATTCTGTCTCAAAATTGAACAAAGCGCATAAAAAATCCCCCAAAAAATTCTGGTCCCAAAGTTTTCAGGCTAATTTTCTTTTTTTCCGTCTCAAAATTGAACAAAACACATAAAAACCGGAAAAAAATTCCAAATTTTGTTCCAAAATTTCCAAGTCGGAACCGGACCCAAAATTTTGAGGCTATTTTTTTTTTCGTCTCAAAATTGAACAAAACGCACCCCCCCCCCCCCCCAAAAAAAAAAAAAAACAAAACAAAACAAAAAAATCAGAATTTTGGTCCAAAATTTCGGAGTCCGAACCGGACCCAAAACTTTTAGGCTAAAAATTTGGTGGGGTTTTCGTCTCAAAATTGAACAAAAAGCATAAATAATTATAAAAAATTTCTTATTGGAATTTTGGTCCAAAATTTCTAAGTCCAAACCAGACCCAAAATTTTCAACCCAGGGACCCCATTTGGACAAACTTGAATCTGACATAGGGGACCCAAATATTAACCGAGAAACTCGATTGAAAGGATTCTGATTGGTGGATCTGAAGAAGAAGATTTTAAAAGAAATTCCCTCATATTGCACTTAGTTAAAAATTTTGCTCCCATAGGAGTAGGTGATAAATGCGGATACGGGCACACCTGTACATGTACGTGTACGTGTACATGTACACCTCCATAGGATTTAGTGTTAAAATCGTGTACTTGTACACGATTTTAACGTTTTTTTAGGGTGTGTTCGAATATATTTAACACTGAATTGTATCCTAGACGCCCGTAGTTTTACGTACACATACATGTACCGTTTGATTGAAATCGGCAAATGAGTTTCCCCCATAGGATTCAGTGTTAAATTGCGAGCAAAAAAACGTTTTGTCGTTTCGAACACATCGTCTTGCCGATTCTAACAATCCGCGTCCGTACACGATTTTAACACTGAAATCCTATGGAGGCGTACAGGGAGATCCGCTTGTGGATTTTAGATCAGAAATCGACTCGTGTAAAGAGGTTGTGTTCGAATCCGCAAACCCACTGTCGCGTTTCTCGAAGTAAGACTAACGCACGTTATTGCGAGGTGATCTTAAAAAGCACTTGATGGAAATGTTTTGAATGAAGAGTGTTGCCGGGTGTTAGAATCTGCAAACCCACTGTCACGTTTTTGATTGATATATATATAGGAGAGAAAAAAAAATATATAAATAATAGTTATTTAGAAAAATAAATATATCAAATCGAATAGATAATAAAACAAAAATACATAAATCATGTGCGCTTCCCAGACTATTAGAGCGAGGATTCATTTAAACATGCTGATGAGAGCATACACAATCTGCGTGAATGAAGAACTATGTTCCATCTTGTTAGAACGATGTGTCGGATGTCGGGATCATCTAGACTTCGATCACGAGAATCATTCGTGTCTGACGATGGAAAGGGAAGATATGGTCGTCAAGTATTTCGAACCGGCGTTCGAACGCGTTAGATTCGACGATGTGATCACGTTTTGGAAGAGATTAGTCTTCTGTAAGAATCAAGACAAGCCTACAGTTTCGGAAGAACTGAAATTGGCACGTAAAAGTCTGACTTTAGAAGACAAGGGATGCATCAAGAAATTATTGCTGAATGAAGCATACGTCTAAGTTTTCTCGTTGATATAAATAAGGGAGAATAGAAAATAAAATAAATACACACATACAATTTTTTATCTAATATTAGAAAGAAAAAAATACAAAAATGAGAACCAGAAATAAATTGTATCCGACGTTAGTGGACGAGGATGAGAAGCAGATCGACGTTTTGCCGACGGCACCGTCGCTAGAAGAAAGAGAAAGAGGAGAGAGGTATCACATCGATCAAATCAATAGAATCCAAGAGTATCTAACTCGAGAGAGAGATTCTCGTCGTTCTCTCAAGAAGAAATATTCGCGTTTCGTGAAATTCGTCAACGCGATCGACACGACACTCATCACAATTTCCATGGGTTTACACGGGGCTGGCATCAGATTGTTGTCGACCGCAGTCGGCATTCCGATTGTGTTGACCGTAGAAGGAGTGGCTCTTGCCGCCGGATTGTTTAGTACGCTCGGAAACTTTTTGAGTAGGAAATTATATTTGAATGCGAGGAAACACGACAAGATTCGCGTCTTGGCCGACTCCAAGATCGACACGATATCCGAAATGATCTCTATGGCATTGAAAGACGGTAGGATATCGGACGGAGAATACTTCGCGATATTGAGCGAGAAAACGAAATACGATGCCATGAAAGAAGCCGTGAGAATCAAGACTCGTCAGATCATCAAGGAAGAGATGAAGGATTCTCTTGTGGAAAAGGGGAGGAAAGAGGCCAGGGAGGAATTCAGTAAGATGATAGAACTCAAGAGCAGTGATTGAAAAAAAAATATATATAATAAGAACAGAATTAATTATTAAATTTATATATAAAATAAAAAAAACGAAATTAATTTAAATAACTCTTAAAAAATGTATTGCGTAAAGTGTAAGAGAGTTACCGAGACGAGTAATTCTAGAGAAGTGCGAACTAAAAACGACAGACAGATGCTTCGCGGAATTTGCGATGTGTGTGGTTCTGTCAAGACTAGATTCGTCAAAAAAAGAACGCAAGCAAAGGTAAAGGCATCGTGAATAAAATGATCAATAATCTACCTTTCGAAATGCATCTGCCCGGTCACAGTTTCACGGGATCCGGAACGAAATTGAACAAGAGACTCAACGCCGATCTGACTCCCAAATCTTGGAGCAAACTTGTGAATAGGGTGGACGCGGCCATGTATGATCATGATCTGTACTACGTCGGACATCCCGACACCAAGACTCGCAATGACGTCTGCGATAAAAACATGTTGGGGAAATTGAGAGGCATATCGAATCCGACCAGGAGAGAGAAGATGGAACGTTCGCTGGTCGGGAATCTGATCGGTGCAAAAAGTCGATTCGGATGGGGCGTTCAAAAAAAAAAGCGCATCTGAAAAGAAGAAGAAACGATTATTGATGAGCGAATTGGCCGAGGAGTTACACAAACCCATAGTGCATAAATTTCGAAAGAGAAGGGTGTTCGTGAAGGGTCTGGATGATATTTGGTCTGCCGACTTGGTCGACATGAGATCGTTTTCGAGGTGGAACGAGGGCATCAAATATCTATTTACGGTCATCGACGTGTTTTCCAAATACGGTTGGATCAGAGCTTTGAAGAATAAATCGGGACCTTGCATCGCCGAGGCTCTGAAGAGCGTGTTCGACTCGTCTTCTCGAAAACTGAGTAAATTGTGGGTGGATAAGAGAAAGGAATTCTACAACAAGCACGTTCATCGATTGGTAGACCTCTACTCGATCGAAAACGAAGAGAAAGCCAGCATGGTGGAACGTTGGAATCGAACGATGAAGGAAAAGATGCACAGATACTTCACGGCGAATTCGACCAAGAAATACATATACGCTCTGAACGGTCTGGTCAAAGATTACAACAACACGAGACACAGATCAATCAAGATGGCTCCCGCGGAAGCTAGCGATCCTCGAAACGAAAAACGGGTCTTCGCAAATCTATATCCTGAGAGATCTAAGATCAGGAAGAAGTCTAGAATGCAGAACTTTGTGGTCGTTGATCGAGTGAGAATCTACACTTATAAGAAGCACTTCGAAAAGGGTTATACTCCTCGATGGACCTCGGAAATCTTCGTGATAATCAAAATATTTCACACCGATCCAGTGACTTACGAAATCGAAGCTTTGGATGGAGAAGAGATCATCGGAAAGTTTTACGAACAACAATTACAGAAGACGAAGTTTTGATAAAGAAAACAATTTTTTTTTTATTTACTCTCTTTAACATTTTCTTGGTTACACACATATATATAAGAGAGAAAAAAATAATAAAAAATAATTAAAAACTATTTTTAGATAAAGAAAGCAAGTTAATTAATAAACAAAAAACTAAAAATCCTTTAAAATAACAAATATACTAGATATAGCACAAAGCATAGTGAAAGATGAAAGTATTCAAGAATATGAGGTTCACGAATATGAACCGGTAACCGGAACGAGTTTGAACAATGCGGGAGAGATAAGAATCAACGTTGAAACTCAAGATTTATTCGTACATCCTAGCGAGAGTTACATAGTGGTGCAGGGACATCTCACCAAGGAAGATGGGAGCGACTACGCCAACGACGACATGATTACTCTAGCCAATAATGGCATCATGCATCTATTCAGTAATATAAAACATATGCTATCCAGACAAGAGATAGAATCTGTGTTTCATCCCGGTCAGGCCACCACGATGTTCGGACTCTTGACGTATCCTGATGATTTTTCAAAATCTAGAGGACTTAATCAGTTGTGGGTGAAAGACACTGTAGGCCCTGCTAGCGCTGGCGCCACCTTGATATTCAACTACGTCGTCAAGACGTCCAGACCTAAAGGAACGTTTTCATTCAGGATACTTTTGAAACACATCTTCGGATTTGCGGACGATTACAACAAGATCATGTACGGATTCAAACATAATCTGACGTTGCTTGGAAAAGGAGACGACGATGCAATAGTGAGACTCACTGCGACCAATGAGGGTAAGATAACTCTACACAAGATACCGTGGTTCGTTCCACACGTGGAGCCTTCAATTGTGGAGAAAGCGTGTCTCTACAAGATCATAGAATCCAAGAGTAAATTACCCGTGGGATTTAGAATGAGACAGTGCGACACGGCTAGCATTCCTCCCTCCACGAATCACTTCGATTGGAGATTGACGGTGAAATCCGCTCCGAGATACCGCGTTTCATCATGGTTGCGTTTCAGACCGATAGGGACGGGTCTCAGGAAAAGAATGCATCGCTGTTCGATCATTGTCATTTGAGAAACATGCAAGTGTTTCTGAACACCATGATATATCCAGCAATCGATTACAACGTGTCGTTCAACAAGAACGATTTCTGCAGACTGTACGGCGACGCCGCTGATTTTAGAAAGAAGTATCATGGTCTAGACGAATTGATGAGCAACCCTAACATATCTCCCGGCGAATACAAGTCGATGTATCCCATGTTCGTATTCGATGTCAGTAAACAGAGTGAACGACTCAAGAGTAGCGTCTTAGACATTCAGATGAAGATGCAATTCGATAGGAACGTTCCGAGAAAAACCAAAGCCTTTGCCCTGGTCCTGTCGGACAGAGAATTACAATTCGAATCGGACGGAAATAAGATGTCAATCATTCGATGAGAGACGAGTGTGTGAAAACTGGAGATTGATATATCAGTGGCATCGTTTATTTGGTATTTTTTCTTTTGCGATTTTGGATTATATTTTTGAGGTTTTTTTTACTTATTTTTGCGTCATTAAAAAAAAACTAACGCAAAAAAATCGTAAAAAAAAGTAAATTCGTTTTTAATGATATTTTTTTAACAAAAAAAAAAGTTTCATCCGAGAAAAAAATTGTCTTTTTTCAACATTCTCAATGTACAAAATGTTACAATTCATAAGTAGTCACGTAGAAAACGAAATACACATTTCATTTTCGCGATTGAAAAAAAAATTTTTTACATTTACATTCTGAATTATTTAAAAGATCGCGTGCTATTCACTCAAGAGAAACAAAAAGGATATTTCATGACGAAGATATTAAAACTCGAACAGATCTTAGATTGTTCGATCCTGTACGATCGTCTCTCCGTTTCCGTCAGATGTTCCATCCTGTGTTGCAAGCCAAAAAAAAAAACAAAAAAAAAGATGTGGAAAAATGGTTAGATAAACAGCGGGATAGACGGTTGGAAATGAAAAGAATGAGATGCTTTCCACCATCACCACTACCTTCTGAAGAGAATGGTGATGATGCGAGTGTTACCAAGAGATGCACAACATTCATTCATAATTATGATTCGGATAAACAAAAATGTTGTTATAAACGTATCATATCACAAAAAAAAGAAAAAAAGAAAAACAAGAATCGACGCTGAAAATTGAGAAAAAAGGAAACATTATTATAATATATGGTAATAGTGAAGAAGAAAGAAAACAAACAAAAAAATGAGATCTAAAGATGATCTCATTACTTTTTTTTTTTTTTGTTTTTTAATAATCACACATTATTTTTTTTTAATTCATTATTTTCCACACGTTCACTGTTTGTTCAAAGGAACTAGTTCGATCAGTAGACTCACCACAGAAGTGGCGGCTTCGGGATTATTGGTTTTCGTAACAAAATTAATACTGTCTCCGGCGTTCACTTTGAGAGGCGTGCCGAACGTGCTAACATTCGCGTGTTGATTCTCAGTCTTTTCGACGCTGTATCTCTTATCGCTCTCTACACCATTCACCATGAGATTGACGACCGCTCTGTTATTCAAATCCGAGGAAGCCAGACTCATTCGAAGGATTTCACCTCCCAGCGGCATGGAATATCCCACCTGACCATGTTTCGATCCGCTACCTCCATTTCTGAAAGACCACTCAGCTTTTCCCTCATCTAAGGTGCCGGCCTCTTCGGCCCATACAGTGATCAATTGTCTAGCATATTTGACTTTCTCCACCACCGAAATCAGGGTGCAGGCATCCGTCATGTTCATGGGATCCGGTAGATTCGTGAACGCGTGTCCACCCATGTCTAGTTTACCTTCCATGATGTCACCCTTTCTCCAGACCGAGTTGTCGTCCACGTACTTCCTGCTGACTGTGCTGGAATTAAATTCGGGATCGTGACTGAGTCCGAATAAATTTTTACCATTCATGTCGATACCACCCTCCATGGTTCTGCCAGATTGTTTGTTCAGATAGAGATCGTCCACTTGCGATTCTAGGTATTCTTGCGATCATATCATGGCAGAATCTACGTAGCCCTTGTTGACTGCGGTTGAGTCCACATCTGTGTCGTCGACCTTCGGCAGATTCAATATCTTGTTGAATCGCGCATTCAGATCCGATTTCATTTCTCGTCTGTCAGACTTTCTCTGTTCCAGATCTACGTAGTGTTTGGTCGCCACGTCCTTGGGATTCGTGGGAGTGGCCACGTTCGTTATCTTGTTAGAATTGGCGTTCAATTCCGAGTGCATCGTTTTCTGAACGTATCTATTTCTCAGGTGTTCGCTGAATCTTGTGTGAGAGTCATCCACGTATTTCTTGGTCGCGGCATCGGTGGGATCTATGAGATTCACAACATTCACCAAACGTTTGGATTTCAGATCGAGATCGTCGGTCATGGTTTTATCCACGTAATTATCTAGCAGGATTCGTTCGAAATCGGCGTTCCCCCTGTCGATGTATTTTTTAGTCGCAGCATCTGCGAGATCTATCGGCTCGGGAAGATTGTAGAGCTTCTTATCGTTCATGTTCAAAGGTTCTTCTTAAGGTTTGTATCTCCGAATGTAACGTTCGTCCAAGTTGGCAACGTCGTAATCATCGTCGACTTCGAACGTCTTCCTCTTCTTTCTTAGGTTGACTTTTTCGTCGTCACTTCTACCAAATTTATCGACTGGCATGTTGTTGTGGGGATTTTTTTTGTTTTTAGAAAAATATATTCAAAACGCAGTTTATTAAAAATGAACTATGTTATTTTATTTTTCGTTTTTATTCGATTAAAATTTTTTTAAAATAATTTTTTATCTTTATATATACTATAAAAAAAAAATCTTTCTCTAATGTAAATCATTGAGAATGTCTTGAAATCGATCTCCTTCAGACCATCTCTTGAGAATGTAGAGACACAGGTGACCGCAAAACACTTGATCTGGTGATTGCACTTGTTCTGTGTTGTAATGAACCATCGATTTGTTGAAATAGTTCTTTATTTCTTTTGGCGGCGAGATTCCGTAGCTGTCGAAATAATAATTTTTCTTCTTCCCGTTCTTGATCCACGCCACCCAATGAGCACTTTCACCTGATGAATCGTCTAGATTTAAAATTCCGCATTCTGATTGTCGAGGTCTTCTCTTCGGCAAGGCATCTCTGGAAAACACGCCTAGAAAATCTTTGATTTTCAAATCTTTTGCCGCATTCAACAGATCGATGTTGGATAGGGGTTTGTTCGGTAAGACGACACCTTCTACGGATATCTTTATTTTCTTATTCATAAATGTGTATATATTTTTTTTAATTATTTATTTTATTATAATTCACTAAAATGACGTTATTTTTTTTTTATTTATTTTTTTTCTTTTTCTTTTTAAACTAACATTCTCGATGTCTCTATCGATTTCCATAATCTTGAATCTGTCTAATTCCTCTTGATTTTCTGGACTCTCGATGTCTCTATCGATTTCTATAATTTTGAATCCATCTAATTCCTCTTGATTTTCTGGAATCCTATCATCCACAATCGTATCTGGAATCCAATCATCCACATTCATATCGTCTCTAATTAGATCTAAAGTCCAATGTCCGAGTGCCAAAGTGCTTATTTTATCGTCTAAAACGAATCTCTTATCGGCGTTGGCCATCAGCGAAATCTTGTTGACTATTTCAGTATACAAGTCATGATTTTCGCTTCGAATCGTTTTCATAATCTTATACACCGGACCACTTCCTAACAGACAATCTTTATACTCTTGGAAAGAGATGTTTTTCTTCACCATGCACGCTTTAACTTCTTTGCACTTCTTGATCTCTTCATCTTCTAGACGATAAGCATACAGCTTGGGTCTCAAGCCCATGAATTCGACGATTTGTTTACCACTGCTCTCGTCCTTAAATTTACCCAACACCTTCTTGTTGTCGTTCGACTGAATGTTGGACGGGTGATCAACGGGATAATTGCTCGTGTCGAACCACTCGGCCACGTCCTGAGATATATCTCGGTAGACGTCTTTTGTCTCTATCTCATAAACTAAACTGTCCATGTCGGTGAACAGTAGTTTGGCTTTATCACCAAATTTTCTTTTGACGTAATCGTAGTGAAACTCGTACATCAATCACTTGCTGACATCTAAGATGATCGGTCCGAGATAATACGGTTTGTCGAACTTCAGGTGCGTCTTTTGCATGTGAACGGCCACTAGATTTTCGTCAAATATGGTTCGGTGTTTGTAATTGGGTTTCGCCACTAATGTTTTAGCTCTTGTCTCAGACGTGACGAGTCGAACGTCGGTTCTCTTCCTGATGTTTTCCATCGATTTACCGTACACGCAGTTGTTCATGAGTTTGAAGAAATCTTTTTCGAAATCGTTCTCGGCTCAAATTCTAAGATTCGTGTTTAGATCGATGTATTTTTTCATCCAAGGCTCTTTGTCGAATCGAATGATGCGATGTATGTTGACTAATTTCATTCTGTAATTGACGTACTGTTTCAAATTCTCGCTGTAGACGACGTAGTTACGTTTGTTAAATAAATTGGGAATGAATTTTTCCTCGTCTCCTTCGTTCGGTTCCATTCGTTCGGGAGCCAGCAGATAATCATTGTGTGGATCGTGTAATTCTTCCGGATAGTTCAAATCGACTTCTAAAATGCAAGGATAGTCTCTCCATTTTTGCATCTCTTCCGGTTCCTTCACCCATTCGAAATTTCCAATCGGTAAAGGATGACTCATAGCCCAACCATACAGATTATTAGTGTCCCAATACTGTATGTATTTAATCGACCGTTTCGAATCGAAACCTTCTTTCATGTAGGGATTGTTAGCTTCAGAATATCTGTGGGAGATCATCGAGACGCCACCTCTCGCCACCTCTCGCAGCCCTTTCGAACATGAGCAACATGTCCATGTCAGATAATAATTCCAACTGGACTTCAGTGGTCTTCAACAGAGTGTCCCATGCCAGACCGGGTGCGGTGAAATACCAAGTGGGATCCAGATCGTAATTTTGACAACATACGTCTCGAAAATTTTCAAACACGTCTGCCAAGAGCAGATAGAGATCGTGATAATCTCTCATGGTTTTCATATCGAATGATTTCCACACGTTTTTGGCGTGTTCGTAATTTTCGTCGGAAATGTCGGATTCGTATAATTTCGAATAAAAATCTTCTTTCGAAGGTAGTGCGGTGTCTTCAAATCTCTTTAGATCGTTCATGTCATCGTAAGGATAGACTCCTTTCCTCAACATGACGTCTACTCGTTCTCCGAAATGTTCGCTCATGATTTTAAATTTATCCTTGCTCATGTTATCGACTAATTTTTCCAGAGCGGTCGACATGAATTTAAAACTGTCGATGAAACGTATGGCTCTATGAATGAATTTCGTTTTTTTCTTTCAACGTCTCTCCGTCGATTATTCTTTTCTTCTCCATGAGCTTCCATTTCATGAAGGAAATGTATCTTTCTTCACTGTTTGCGATGCAATTTAATTCTTCGTGTGAGGTGCCGAGATTTTTCACGAACAGATGACTGTCGTAACCCGATAGATTGTGAAACATCACCGGATAGAAAACGGCGTCTCGATATTTTAAATTACACTTGCTGTGAGCCGGACCGTGATACAGACCCGTGTAATGATCGTGGTCTCTGACCTTCTTATTTTCCTTCGAATTCTCGTCGAACGATTGTCTGCATATGTGACATTCGGTGGCTCTGTTATTTTCGTCCTGCTGTTCTCGCGTGATGATCATTTTTTCCGGAGTTTTAAATTTGTCGTATAACATTTGAATTTTTGATTCTAACTCTTCCACGAACTTTTGAGCCACGTCGTCGTCTTTATACTGTTTCGTGTAGGTGAAGCGACCCATGTCATGTTGCGAGTCGAAAACGCATTTCACGTAAATGCAATAGCCCGAAGGTATGTGTTTTTGATATCTTTCGACGTAACTTTGAAGACCATTGGGTTGACAGGAACTCATTTTCACGGTGAAACATTCGAAATCGGCGTACACGACAAATGGTACTTTTAACCTTCTATTGTGATTTTCAAACTTCACGATGGTGTTAGGTTTGGGCATTTCGACGGCGACACCTTGATTTTCATTGCAATATTCCTGATGTTTCGCCGAGTCTTCTCTGTGAAACATGTTCATGCAATTGAAACATAAAGACATCTTTCTTTTATGTTTATTATTTTGTTTCGACAGTAATCGGCTCGGATTTGGAACCCAACAATAATGATGATTGTCACCATTCGAAATCAATAATAAAATAATCATCTTTTTTCTTCCGAGATATGAAGTCAGTCTGAGAGGATAGATCTTTTGTTTTTCATCGTCGTATCCCAAGATGTTCACCGCTACGGTGGGATTTTGCGCCTCAAAACGTTTGATGTGTTTTAACTGCGTTGGAAAAGTCACTCCGGTCCAATCGAGATTTTTAGAAGTTTCCTTGTAATGAGAAACTCTATCGGGGTTCGTTTTGACAGGGTATAAAGCGGAGGTGACTGCCCATTTAAAACACTGATCATCGTTATTTTTCACGTTGATCACGGCATATTTCTTAGCCAGGAAATACGGTAATTTCACGTAGGAAGACCCTTTCAACAAATTGTTTTTAGTTATGTGAATTTCGAGTTTCAACACCTCATCGAACGTCCAATTACTACCTTCATGTTGATAATTCGTGAGAGACATCAACATCCTGTCTTTCATCTTTTCGAAAACGTTCGATAAATCTGAACCTCGAAATATGGGTTCGACATTAGATCTGAAATATGCATTTTTCACGATGCTCTCGCCGGACTTCACGTCGATTTTATTCATCACGCAATGGAGTATCATCTTAATTTTTAATCCCACGTTCATGTATTTGCGAAACAAATCCAATACTTTTTTCTTCACCCGTTCCATGAACAATTTCGGATCGATTTTCTTCAACGAGGGAACCACGTTGAAAGTTTTAAAAATGCCTTTAATCGCACTTTCCCGTTCTACGGACTTCGATTGAAATAGTTCCACCGTGAGTCGCGCTAGATATTCTTCTCCTTTCCCTTCGTCTATTGCTCGTCGAATTTTGCTCGAGATATCTCGTTTGCCTAGAATCTGAAGTGCATCACTCGTTTTCGTTTTAGTTTTTCTTTTCTTTTCTTTGGAAACTTGAAGTTCTTCAATGGCTTTTCGTTTAGTCGTCTTCTTATTTTTCACAACTGAAACGTTTTCGGTTTTTTTGACGTCGGCATTTCGATTCCTTTTACTATCTTTTTCTTCTTCTCATTTTTCACAACCGATGCATTTTTTGACGTTGTTGCTATCGGCATTTTGATTCCTTTTACTATCTTTTTCTTCTTCTTCTCATTTTTCACAACCGATGCATTTTTTGACGTCGTTGCTATCGGCATTTTGTTTGCCTTTCCATCGTTTCGCAAATGTTTCTGTATGACTTCAATCTTTTTTGATTTAGTTCTATGATTTCTGAAATGTGAAATTTTTAATAGTTTACAAATCTCGTTTAACTGAGATATGGTTTTCTCATTTAAATTTTCCAATTTTTTTTTATCTGTTTGTTTCATTTTGTAAGAATATATTTTTTTCCGAATTTTGTATTTAAATAATTTGTTTAAAAAGTTTTGTTTTTTTTACTCTTTATATAAAAAAAAAGAAGATTTTTTTTAAATTCAATTTTTTCTTTAATGTGTTTTTTATTCAAAACAATTTCACATTAAAGAAATTAAAATTAAAAAAACAACTTTTTCATATATATATAAAGAGCAAAAAAAACTTTTTAAACAAATTATTAAAATACAAAATTTAAAATATACATTATTTGCAAGAATTCGTAAAACAAAAATACTAAATAATCGATCATGACGACAACATCCACGATGGAATCTCGACATAAATGTCGACATTGTTTAATAAATCGTTATTCTCCAAAAAACCAAGAAGAAAAAAATCGTAATTTATATTTACATGTTTTGAAAGAAAACGATACGATTTGGGATAGAAAATCGAATCGTAATACTATTAGCGAACAACAATTAATCGACAATGTCGTTCGAACTATTAAAAAAGAAGAATTAATCGACAATGTCGTTCGAACTATTAAAAAAGAAGAAGAAGGTTCAAGACAAATAGAACTCTTACGACTTTTACGCGAAGTCTCGCACGAGGTTCAAAACAAATTTCCGCGAAGCAGACGCGAAAAAACAACTTTTTTTACATATATATAAAGAGAAAAAAAACTTTTACAAAAAAATTTTCACATTAAAGAAATTAAAATTAAAAAAACAACTTTTTTTTTCTATATATAAGGAGCAAAAAACAAAAAAAAACCTTTTTTAAACAAATTATTAAAATACAAAATTTAAAATATACATTATTTGCAAGAATTCATAAAACAAAAAAAAAAAACAAATAATCGATCATGAGGACAGCAACACCTAAAAGATGCGAATTGAAATTGAAACGAGTCGAAACGAATAAGAAATTTGGTCATAAAATCTATAGATTACAACGACACGATCCCATTGAACTGAACGAGGTCGAGATGAAGGGCTTAGAGTATAAATACGACAGATATAAGATGCCTTTGAAATTGGACGAAGCCGCGCTCGATTTGATTTATGAGTACCAAAGTGATCTGCAGAACATCGTCATCGCCGAAGATAGAGAATTCGACAAGGACGATTTGTCGTTGCCCTATCGAAATTACATATTTCCAAACATCTCATTCGAACTTGTGGAGAAATTGGGTGGTGAGAGCGAGTTGGCTGATGTAAAAAAACTCAAAAGAGTAAAGATAAACATTCAACATGTTTTCGAAAAAGGAGAAAACACGAGTGTCAAGATGCTAATAACAGACTTGGAAATATAAACAATAGAGAGAATGATTTTTTAGCGAAGAAGAAAGAAAAAAACGTGATGAGATCATCTTGAAAACACGAGTGTCAACATGCTAATAACGGGCTTGGAAATATAAACAATAGAGAGATTGATTTTTAGCGAAGGAAAATGAAAAAAAGTAATGAGATCTTTTAGATCTCATTACTTTTTGTTTTGTTTTCCTTCTTCACTATTACCCATATAATATAATAACATTTCCTTTTTTCTCAAATCTCAGCGTCGATTCTTCTTCTTTTCTTTTTTTCTTTTTTTTTGTGATATGATACGTTTTTATAACAACACATTCGTTTATCCGAATCATAATTATGAACGAATGTTGTGTGTCTTGGTAACACTCGCATCATCACCATTCTCTTCAGAAGGTAGTGTTGACGGTGGAAAGCGTCTCATTCCCAAACGTCTATCCCGCTGTTTATCTAACTCTTTCGTCAGTTCTTTCCTTGGATATCCATCATTAGCGTCTAACCATTTTTCCACATCTTTTTTTTTCGCACTCTGTCTCGCGATATTCATCATTATCGTCTAATTGTTTCTCCACCTTTTTATCCATTTTAAATACATTATTTTATACTTTTTTATGATTTATATTTTATATAATTTTATATTATAATAACATATTCAAAATCGGTATATTCTTAAACGGCGAATTCTCACCGAGCAACAAACCCTTGCCGAGTCGCTCAACGTTCTGTCCACTCTTCAGATAGAGACCGTTTCCTCTCAGAGAGTTGCCACCTCTAACTGGTTCTAGATACAATCCTTTACCGCTGCCGTCTACGTGGACGCGGCACACGGCTCCTTTCTTCTTCAAAAACAGTCCGCTGCCACCCATTAATTTCTCAACTGCCGAACTAGCGAGTCCCGTGAGAGCTCCCACGCCGAGAGTCTTTCAGAGAAAGGGTAGTGCCTTTGCGGCGAAGGGTAATGCTTTTGCAGCGATTCCTGCCAATAGCGGTAGGAAACCACCTTTCATTCTCAAATTGTACCTCAATTGAGCGGCACTCAATCTCACCGTCAACCCTCTTCCATCGCGAATCGCTTTCTCCATCCTTTTGATTTGACTTCTAGTCCAGGCGATCGAATCCTGACCGCCTCTCATCAGATCTTTGTGAGTGAATTTGAATCTCACCGCCTCGCCTCGAGTTGTTAACGCTCTCTTAAGTTTCTTCCTATGTCCTGTGGATATGTCCACGTTTTTAATCACGTATCCTGTCATAATTCTGTTTTTTTTAAATATATTTACTTCAATTGTTTCTTGTTTAATAATAATTATTTATATTAAAATAATTTTGTAAAATTAATATTGCGTTTATTTTATTTTTGTTATCTATATATATATATATACACAATATTTTTTTTTTTGCTTTTATATTTCTCTTATGTGAAATCGTATCGTCACCCTCTCTCCGCGAAGATCTAACAGTTCACCATTTTGATCCATCAATGTGGTTTTGAGACTATACAACGTGTCTAAAATCACTGGTAGATAAACTAAATTTCGAGGTCGCTCCACGATCTTATAACCCGGCGACACATTTGGAAAGAAGGAATAGATCGTCGGTTGAGCGCTACCATTCACGTAGTTTCCAGCAATCACGTTCACCAGAATGCTATTGACTGCGAGAATGTCGACCGTATTTTCAGATGCTGCGTGGCCTCGATACATCTTTCGATCGAATCCCAACATCTTGCCTATAGAATCGTCCATGTTGAAATCCACTCGAAAATTATCTTCCAAATCCAACATCATCTGTAAGGTATTAGGATTGGGAGCGAGTCTGATCTTGTTGCTTCCCTTTCCATCCGTCTTCATTCGCGTCTGAATGTAATTGTTCAAATCGTCTATGTTGTAACTCACTTTGGGAATTCGAATCTCCAACCAATCCACTCCATCGGAATACTTGAACGAGTTATTCTTTTCGGTGACGTTGGGAAAGGAATAATAAGTCTCCAGATTCACCAAAGCCATCTCGTATCTTTTCTCTCTATTCAATTCGATGGAAGGTTCGAATTTCGTAGCGAATCGAGTCGAATTGCCACTCACCACAATTTGAATGGATTGTTTTGCAGCCGTATTATCGGCTATCCGTTCTAACAATTCTCCATATTCGAACATTATATTTAATTTTATTTTTTTTTATTCAAAACTAATTATTTGAAGATTTATTATTTTCTAAATTTTATTTTCACGCTCTATCTTATTATCATCAGAAACATAAAACTTGTCGAATCCGCACCGATATTTTAAGCTTGTCAAATCTATCACGACGAAATTGTAAAGTCCACCATCCCAAACCCTCTTGCAGAATCTCCTGAATTCCACCGCGCTCATGTCGTTTGCAACGTGATTGCCGTAGATGTGATTGAGATTCTTGAGATCTTGGCGAAAGAGACATAGAAAATTAGCGTTCTCCCTTATCGTCTGTCTGGGCAATCGAAAATAATTCTGTGACAGGTAGAAACAGTCCACGTTGCTGTGTCGACCCCTAACGTAATACGATTCGCATCGGTTCTGTCTCTCCAAAAGCAGATCGTCGAAAATCATGAGATTCTTATCTTCCAATTTCAGTTCTCTAGGATCCAGAACGTCGCTAGCGTTCTCATAAAATCGACACTCGACGTTCGAAGATGCATTTCTCTTCATCAGCTCCATCGCCGCACCGTCCAAAATGGTCGAAAGTGGAGCTTCACTCTTGTCGAATTCCTCCCTACTGTCAAAGATTCTGGCTATGACGTCCTTGGGCAATCTACGATCCATGCACTCTCGAAGCAATCTGTATTCGGGTTGAAACAAGCTCTTGCCAAACACGAACAATCTGTCGTAATCCAACCAGTCGGGTCGGGACAACAGATTCATCAACAGATTGGTCTTTCCACAATTCGATTTTCCCACTATCAAGCCTCTTATGCTTTTGGGAAAGAACTCGTTATTCAACCTCTTGGTCGCGGCGTCGTTCCAATACATATCTTTAATGTTCATCTTTTGTTTTATTTTTTTGTTTGTTATTTTAGATTCTTTTCAAACGCAAATTTTTTATGTTTTTCAAACTCAGTTTTTAATATTATTATTTATTTTTATCACACCATCGCAAGTTCTCTTCAATCCAGATCCACTTGTCATTTTGGCTAAATCTTGTATGGGTACCACAGCATCCTTAAAATCTTTCCAACTTTTCGGCGTTCGCTCTAATGCAGCTCGCTTCGCCAGCGGACTGATCAACTTGTCGATCAACATGTCGGCTGCCCTCTTGCCAGCCACAGAAGTTATCCTACCACTGGCTTCGGAAGCAGCTTTCTTACCAGCATCCAAAGTCGTCTTCTTACCGACCTCAAACGCAGTCGATACGAGTTTTCTACCCGCATCGCTCGTGAACGCTCGCTTTATAGAATCGACGATGACAGAACTGCCTTGAATGTAAGTTCTGATGTATTCCCTGTTCTTTATCACCAACATATTTTATTTTTATAATATATTTTGTTTTTTCACTGGTAAATCGTTTTGCTGTTTAAATACTTTTATTATTCTAGTGTAAAAATTTACTGTTTTATTTCTGTTTGTTTGTTTCTCTCTACTTATTATATACACATCAATCCTTCAATTCGTTCATCAGCCTTTTATAGTGGTTTTTATTCAAAACCTTCTGTCTTAACAATTCGTCAGATATAGTAACTATCTGATTATCTAATCCTGTGTTACCAGCCCGTCTGCTCGCCATCAACAAACTCAATCTCTGAGACAGAGCATCAGAATCGCTCGGAAGAAAAGTGGTTTTCACCCCTTTGCCAGTCACCGATTCGATGAACTTCTTGTTCATATCCCATATGGGTTTCACCACTTTCGTCCACTTGTAACCTCTGTTGGTTTTGGGTCTCGTCTCTCTGGCATCGTTATTTCTCTTCATGGCGTGGGTCTGAACCAGAATGTTGCCGTAATTGTCGAAATCCTGTTCCGAGTAATTGCTAGGCTTGTCGTAAAGGAGCAATCTGCACAGTCCATCAGTCAATTCATATCTGTTCGAACCCACGATCAATTCATCATCGCCAATTTCTATTTCTGTGTCTCCAATAAAAGTTCTCCCCTCCGAATCCTTATAAAATCCATACAACAGATCTCTCTTACCGCCATCCTCATCAGACGGTGCATCGCTATCAGTGGTGATAGTCGAAGCTGTGTCATCAGACTCGCTCTCTGTTTGAATTCCCGTGGGAACGTAATCCGGTGTAGATTGAACGGAATACCGATTTCCAAAACTAAGAGGCAATGAACCCATTCTCAAAGAACTCTCCTTTATGGGTCTCAATTCTTCGACTATCTCCTTCCTGCTTCGCTCTTGACCCTCCGTCACGGGTTTAAATATTTTTGTGGCTTCGTGTTTGAGTTCCATCTCACCAAGACGTCTGCTTCTATCAGCTGACTGAATGCCCTTCTTAGCACGCTCAAACTCTTCTAAAATTCGATCTCGGTGTCTAGAATCCATCTGTAAAAACATCTTTCATTTTTAATTGTTTTATTATTTTCAAAATTAAATGTTTAATTATATTTTTATGTTTTTAAGTAATAAAAATCTTTCCGTCTTTAATATAATAAACTAAAAATATTCACATCTCAACTCACTGTTGATTGAGTTGGAGAAGTTTAAAAATACGTTTAAGCAGTACATGACAAACCGGTTTCTGATTTAATGCATTTTGATAGTAGTTTTACGTTTTGTCAAAGGATTTCCATTCACATATCAAAGAACCATTCACTCAGTGTCGAATTAAGAGAGAATCCCTTTGATGACTGTTAAAACATTTCAACACACAAAAGAAAACTTGTTTTCTAATTTTAACGCTGAAGGAACTTATTCATTTTCAAATCTCTCTGATTGCTATCGTGAATATATTAAAAATTTTACCACTCAAAACCTAATTGAGCGGAAAAATGCGTTTAAACATTCCGCTAAGTGTTTGACTCTTTTGAACGAATGCTTAAAAGTCAATTTCTCTTCTTTACATCAAGACAAAACACGAATGTCTATTACAGATCATATTTTTATCGACTCTTTTGAACGATATCCCTAAACTCAATTTCTCTTCGTCACATCGAACCAAGACATGAATGTCTATAATACAGACCATATTCATAATCGACTCTTTTTGAACGAAAACCTCATTCAGTCATAACGATAACATGTATTAGTTTTTACTTCAGGAAAACGTGACAGTGGGTTTGCGGATTCTAACACCCGGCAACACTCTTCATTCAAAACATTTCCATCAAGTGCTTATTAAGATCACCTCGCAATAACGTGCGTTAGTCTTACTTCGAGATATGTTGTATACCAAATATGAAAGGGTCTACAGGGTCTAAAGATTTTAAAAACAAGTCGGATTAGGACCCAAAATTTTTAGGCTATAAAAAAAAAAATTTCCTTCTCAAAATTGAACAAAATGCATAAAAAATCCCAAAAAAATTTTCGGTCCCAAAATTCTCAGGCTAATTTTTTTTTTGTCTCAAAATTGAACAAAACGCATAAAAACCGGAAAAAAAATTCCAAATTTTGTTCCAAAATTTCCAAGTCGGAACCAGACCCAAAATTTTCAGGCTAAAATTTATTTTTCGTCTCAAAATTGAACAAAACGCTTAAAAAATTATAAAAAATATCTTATTGGAATTTTGGTCCAAAATGTCAAAGTCCGAACCAGACCCAAAATTTTAAACCCGGGGACCCCGTTTTGACAGTCTTGAATCTGACATAGGAACCCAAATATTAACCGAGAAACTCGATTGGAACAAACTTGAATCTGGCCCCTCTAGAGATGATGTATACCAAATACGAGAGGATTCTGGCTGGTGAATCTGAAGAAGATTTTTTAAAAATATTCCACGTATTGCACAAAGTTAAAATTTGGGCTCCCATAGGGAGCCCAAATATTAACCCAGCGTCTCAATTTGAACAAACTTTTGAATCTGACCCCCCTATAGATGTTGTATACAAAACATGAAAGGATTCTGACAGGTGGATCTGAAGAAGAAGATTTTCAAAGAAATTTCCTCAAACTGCACCAAGTTAAACTTTGGGCTCCAATAGAGAGCCCAAATACTAACTCAGGGACCCGATTTGAACAAACTTGAATCTGGCCCCCTAGAGATGTTGTATACCAAATATGAAAGCATTCTGACTGGTGGATCTGAAGAAGATTTTTAAAGAAATTGCCTCAAATTGCCTCAAATTGCACCAAGTCAGGGACTGAATTTGAACAAACTTGAATTTGACCCCCCCCCCCCCCCCCCCCACCCTACAGATGTTGTATACCAAACATGAAAGGCTTCTGACTGGTGGATCTGAAGAAGAAGATTTTTAAAGAAATTGCCTCAAATTGCACCAAGTTAAACTTTGGGCTCCAAAAGAGAGCCCAAATACAAACACAGGGACCAGATTTGAACACACTTGAAACTGCCCCCCCCCCCCCCCCTCCCCTAGAGATGTTGTATACCAAATATCAAAAGATTTCAACTGGTGTATCTGAGGAAGAAGATTTTTAAAGAAATTTCCTCATATTTTAGTAAGTTAAAATTTGGGCTCCTAGAGGGAGCCCAATTATTAACCCAGGGGCTGGATTTGAACAAACTTGAATCTGCCCCCCCCCCCCCCCTACAGATCTTGTATACCAAACATGAAAGGATTCTGAGTGGTGGATCTAAAGAAGAAGATTTTTAAAGAAATTTCCTCTAGAGAGCCCAAATCTTAACCCAGGGAGTCGATTTGAACAAACTTGAATCTCACCCACGTCACCCCCCCCCCCCCACCCCCACCCCACCCCCACCCCCACCCCCACCCCCGAGATGTTGTATAACAAATATAAAAGATTCTGACTGGTGGATCTAAAGAAGAAGAGTTTTTGATTTTTTTTAAAAATGTATGGGTGCTATCAGAGTTCTGCCCCTTGTGGTGCCCTCTGTGGGCGCGGCAAGTTTATTTGTACAAACTAGAATTGTCATATGATAAGGAACATGCACGCCAAATTTGGTTCAATTTGGTCCAGTAGTTTGTGAGGAGAAGTCGATAATGTAAAGTTCACGACGGAAGACGGAACGGACGACGACGACGGGCGGCAAGTGATAAGTTAAGCTCCGTTCGGTGAGCTAAAAAGAAAGGAAAAAGAAAGAAAAAAGGCCGACGATCGCTATGCCATTTGAACGTCGTTGAATGACTTTATAAACTTTGAACCAGCTCCAGTAAGCCTTTTTCAACACGTTCCTCAGAGTTGTACTGAAAGCAAAGTGCCAAAATTCAAATGAAAATTGAAGTACAAAAACATCAAACTAGCGATTTAGGTCATACACCACTAGAAGGCATTTGTTATGTATTTCATGAATTGACGTCCGGCTATTTTCAATTAATCATCGATCTTTTTTTTTTAATCTTCGGTTTAACAATTTTCTCTGTATTGCCCTGTAGTAAATTACACGCAATGCACGACTTTGATTTTCGCACATGCGTACTAAGGGGGATAAAATAGTTTCTCATGTGAATGACTGAAAATAATGACAACTACAAATGACATTCTATACCTTCAAAGCTTTATTAAATAAATCTGCACGACTTTATACATCTTTGCTGTGATTATCAATTCAACAATTATTGACACATATCTACACATATTTTAAAACATAAAACAATATTACTAGAACAAACATAAACTGAAGGTTCGGAAGAAAAGTCAGTAGTTTCTACATATTTGTTGGGCTTAACCATTACAAAGAACGACAAGACGACGATTTCCTCTAAAACACAGTTTATGACCCTCTCGTTGGAACGAGCCCGACGGGCTCGTTCCAACGAGAGGTCATAATCTATGGTTTGTACGCCAAAATTGAAATAAATATAATAAAATTTGATTGTTTTGTGGAGAGGAGGGGGGTGGTAAATAGCGCTGAATGTATGATACCGTAACGTTGGAAAAGGATTAACTTAGCACTGCAATCCATTAAACATCGACCTTCATAAAAGCTAGCTTATTCACAATAAAAAAAATAATACAAGTGGCTTGTGTTTATGATTTTTTTTTTTTACAAAAAGCACAGACCTATAGAACTTTCGATGGTCCAAACAACCCTTTTCAACAGAACAGAAAACCCTCTCACTTATACATACAATGGTTTCTGTGAAATATTAAACGAATAACCGCGGGACATTTAGAAAATATTATGCACATCCTTTTGTCGATGTTTTCCGCTACAGACTGAATCAGCTGAAATGGTACTGATTCATTTGTTGGAAAGGGGGTGTGACGTGTCCCCACACAGATACGAAATTCATGTTTCTGTCGGACCTTTTTCTCTTTGACGATGGTTCATTCAAGCAAAATGGAAGGAACTGCACTCCACCTGGCGAGTGTTTCATTTCGATAATGTAGTAAAAAATTCCCTTCTGTTTTGGAGACGTGATTTTCTGTTAGAACGGGAACTACATCTCTGTGTATCTCCGCGATACACTGATGGTGTCAAATTGTGTTATATGATATTGGAAAGGGCTGTAATAATTTATTGATTTAGTGGCGTCATCTATTCCAAAATGGGAAGTTGTGGTTCTATCATGGGCGGACTGGACCAAGAAAAATTACGGGGGGAATGCACCAAGTGGGAGGCCCCAAACCCGGAGAAAATTTTTGCTTTTCCGAACTGAACGAACGCGGCTTCCTTGCATCTGAGCGACCAACGGCAGGCCACACGGAGGACATTTCAATGGCATTTTTGTATTATCTTCATGTGTATCTCCGCGTTATACTGATGGTGTCAAATTGTGTTATATGATATTGGAAAGGGCTGTAATAATTTATTGATTTAGTGGCGTCATCTATTCTAAGATGGGAAGTTGTGTTTCTCTCAGAGGCGAACTGGGTCAAGAAAAGTTACGGGGTAATGCACCAAGTGGGGGCCCCAAACCCTGAGAAAATTTTTGATTTTGCTGACTGAACGAACGGCTTCCTTGCATCTGAGCGACCAACGGCAGTTCACACGGAGGACATTTCAATGGCATTTTGTATTATCTTCATCGATCATTTGACAAAAATGGTTCTACCGAGGAGAGTGGGAGAGTGCGAGGGGGAGGGGTAAGACCCATCGGGAAGACCATAGTTCGGACCAATCGCGGAGAACTTTGATTTTTGAAATTGATGGAATGCTGTTTCCTTCCATCTAACCTATCAATGGCAGTCTAGACTGCTGGTATATCGAAGTGTCCTCCATGTGGACTGCCAATTAACAACATAAAAATAATGACTGGGCTTGAGGGTAACAATGTGGATTGCGTTAGCCGAGGGAGATAATGGTCCCAAGAGGGCACTAGCCAAATTGTTTACCCTCAAGCTCAGTCATTATTTTTTTTATTATACCGAATGAAGATTCCGTCTTGATACAATTATTTATGGATTAATGTCATATATAGAAGAGGAATCAAAGTTCCTAACTTTTCCGGAAGACAATTTTCGCTTTTACATTATTTCACAATACGGAAGTCGATTGGTAAATAAACTACGTCATCACACGCGCGAGCAACAATACTTCGGGTGTCTCAACTGGTGTTGTAGGGAATCTTCGGATGAAGCGGGTAATAATGCAAAAAATATTGAACGGCATTATTCATCGGGGATGGAACATTGTAAAATGCTTATTGGGAATATATGGGGGATTAGCATAACATTTGTAGATGAGGTATAATGTTACATATACTACGAAATCTCGACGATTTAACAACTGAATTCTTTGAAAGTGAGTATATCGATTTTGAGTTCAAATTTAAAACATCCGCGCAAATGCGACTTTGATCAGGTCAGTTCCGCCATAAACAATTCTTTTTTTCAGTTTTTGTTGATTATGAAGTTCAAAGTAATGTTTCTCGATATTCATGCAAGGAAGTATAATATAATTTTCGTTGGATTGCCAATTTCTTTTGAAACGCAACAATGCACTTTGAACCTATTTGCGTATTACAGGAATGAGAATGGCTTGCAGTTCGTTGAAATTAGCTAAAATTCTTGCAAATATTAGCACAATTTTTTTTAACCCTTTACCTAACGTAACGGTCAAAACGAGACAGCGCTATTCTCAAAAATCGCCAATTAATTTTCATTATTTTTTTCATTTTTTGTCTCAAAAACATAGGTTATGACCCCTCGTTGGAACGAGCTCGTCGAGATCGTTCCAACGAGGGGTCATAACCTATGTTTTTGAGACAAAAAATGAAAAAAATTAGTTATTCAAGATTTTTTTTGCAAGTGTCGTCTGCTTTTCAGGTTAGGTAAAGGGTTAATTTATGTTTCTTCAAAAAATAAAATAACACAGTGAACCTGTCGGTTGGCATATATTTTATTTACATAAAGTATTTATACAAATTATTATTCATATAAATTTGCATGAAAATGGCCTTCTAAGAGCAATGTCATGCAAATTTATAGAAATAAAATTTGAGTATTTGTGTATTTTGCTCATGCATTTGCTGGAATTTCTCCACCCTGATGTCACAACTCATCCCCCTTGATGCGCTTATTCTGCGGTACCAGGGAGGTTCTTCAAATATTAAATCCTTTGCAGGGGCGCATCCTAGAGGCGCACGCGCATCTCCGCCCCCCCCCCCCACTCCCCCCCCCTCCCACCACCGATTTTTGTATCTCAATTTTTTCACACCGAGACCAAGGGATACGGTATTTTCGGTGATAACACATGGACATCCACCACATATGGTGGATGGTAGATGTGTATGTGCTACCATAGAAAATATCGTGTCCCTTGTCTGTGTGTTGTCGCGGGTATACCGCACTCCATTCATACAGTTAAGGCTCCTGTGTGGGTCTCTTGTGGGCCGCTATAAATTGGCTTCCTTTTTTCCAAATTTGAAAGAGTCTATATAAATTTAAGGGAATATTTTGGCTGCAAAACATTATGGTAATTTGCAGAAAATGCACCGGAGACACTTGAGGACCCCTATAGGCTCCACTACACTTTTAATCTCTTACTGGAGGACCATACTGGCATTCCATTTTCTAACCCCACCGATGAGAGTAGAGTGGGAGACTCCTCTCGTGGTCGCCCCGAACTCGCCGCAACATACAGTTAAAACTAGAAGTCCTGTCATCAATTGCGCGCAAAAACCTCGCCATTTAGCGCGTTTATCGGCGCGTTAGGTCATATGGAAAGGCTATCACATTCTCTACGCAACCTATGCACAAGCAATGGTTCAGACGATGGACCTCCGGGTTTAACCCGGTGGTCCATTGGCTGAAACATTGCTTGTGTTTGTTGTGAGTTGTGATAACACATGGACATCCACCACATATGGTGGATGGTAGATGTGTATGTGCTATCATAGAAAATATCGTGTCCCTTGTCCGTGTGTTGTCGCGGGTATACCGCACTCCATTCATACAGTTAAGGCTCCTGTGTGGGTCTCTTGTGGGCCGCTATAAATTGGCTTCCTTTTCTCCAAATTTGAAAGAGTCTATATAAATTTAAGGGAATATTTTGGCTGCAAAACATTATGGTAATTTGCAGAAAATGCACCGGAGACACTTGAGGACCCCTATAGGCTCCACTACACTTTTAGTCTCTTACTGGAGGACCATACTGACATTCCATTTTCTAACCCCACCGATGAGAGTAGAGTGGGAGACTCCTCTCGTGGTCGCCCCGAACTCGCCGCAACATACAGTTAAAACTAGAAGTCCTGTCATCAATTGCGCGCAAAAACCTCGCCATTTAGCGCGTTTATCGGCGCGTTAGGTCATATGGAAAGGCTATCACATTCTCTACGCAACCTATGCACAAGCAATGGTTCAGACAATGGACCTCCGGGTTTAACCCGGTGGTCCATTGGCTGAAACATTGCTTGTGTTTGTTGTGAGTAATGGCAAGACTCTGTGGTAATTTGGGTAGTTTCAATAGGACAATTGCGCGCAATTCCTGTGCTAAATTGTATCAAGATAAGCGCGCAATTCATGACAGGACTTCTAGTTTTATCGGATAAGTCCTCGCATCATGACCAATGACTGAAATAAGGGGGAGGGTGCATCCCAGAATCCTGGATCCGCCACTACATTTCGATGTTAATAAGCGATTTATTTATATATTGTCGTTATTTATCAAACAACTTCTTCTCGACTGGTTTAAGTTTTTGCTCAATGGAGCTTACGAGATGGAATCTAATTCGCTTGAATTACGCGATTCGTATGCTTAATTATCGCCTTCGACTCGGTATACTCTGTTGTTAAATTGTTAATTCACGTGGATAAACCGTTTCTTAATTTTCGATGTTGCTTGGACAGACTCCAGATGAGAGAGGACTAGTCCCGCCCAATCCAATGTATTTAAATACCTTGTACCCTTGACAGACTCTCGGGGCAAAAAAACACTCTATATTTTCTATAGATGGGAAACACATTGTCATAAACAGAAACGGTTGAGGTGAGGGTGAGGTGTTGACGTTGCTTTCCCTCCATCTTGTCCAAACTGGCCGGAAAGACCGTATTTTAATATTTTGGTCCAAATCCAAAAATTAAAATACATTAAGAAAAATAAAGAGTTTTTGCAGATTTTTTTTGTTACTTCACATTCTCTATGGTATTTTCGACAACTTTTGTAAACAAAGCCCACAGTTATCATTTATTTTAACCCTTTTGAATTGAACCCTTTGATTGATTTCAGTGAAGCAGCCATCATTTTAAGGTACACGTTTCTTTCATATTTTCCTGAGATGGGGGCCTGTTCCTTTGCACAACAGCTTGCTCCCTTGATTAGAATTAGTGAGACTACATTGTTTATTTGCATTTAAAATCTCATTTTGAATGTGTTCTTTAATGGATTCGCCAGGTATGTACATATATACACATGTAATTGAATATGACGCATTAGAGATTAGGGCCAGTGCTTATCCTAACCCTTATTGCGCTGAAGCAAACCTCTGCTAAGGCGTAGCTATATCAAACTATTCCCAATGATTACTCCACCGTGACGTCATTAAGAACAGAGGCGGCGGAGCCAGGGGGCACGTGCCCCTCCACTTTTTTCCACAGACATGTTTCGCATTTACATAATGAGTTAAAATGGGCGCATGCAAACGTGTCAATATACGGGCATTCCTGTAACATAATTTGCAAATCCAAACAATATTTAGCCGAAGAATCCCACTTTCAGTCGCTTCGGTCCGTTTCTTCTACTTCAATTATCTTCCAACCCTAAGGCTGGCCTTCGGGTTGGAAGAGGGTTGAAGTAGAAGAAATGGACAGGACATTGACCACACAGCGGCATTTTCATCTAAACGAGAGACTATAGCGAGTCATGGTACATTTACCGATATACGATTGTAACCTTTCTCACATTGGATCGAACCATGGTAGCACTGTAAATTTGTGCCCCTCCACTTTTATCGAAATTCCGCCGCCCCCGATTAAGAAACATTGAATATTCGTGTCGCGCAATGTTTATTGCCGCACAAGTCAGCGCGTCTTATCTAAAGGGGTTAAAATTAATAATTATTTTGGTTGACTGGTGTTTTTTTCACTAAATTTATCAAAAATATGATAGAGAATGAACAGAAACGCAAAAGGCTCCAAAAACTCTGTAGTTTTCTTATAAACGACATGGTCCCCTAAAATACGTTTAGCCTGTTATGTATCCAAAACTGAATGTCACGTGACTCATAATGTCAAGGCATTGCTAACCATCAAGAACTTCGGTTTTGATAATCACATCGGTAAACTTGACTTTCTTCTTGGATGATATATCTACACGGCCACTGTCTGTATAAGTTTGCCTATAGTTCGATACGCTGCAATCGTCGTCCGTATCCATGGGTTGTAAATCTTCCATTCTTGATAACTGCTGAGTCATGGACACGTCATCACTGGTTAAGCTGACGTTATCGCTGTTACTGTCTATGTCACTCAAACCATTCTGTCCATTTACATTATTTAGATCCTGAAAAAAACGATCGGAGTGTTGAAATTTTCCTGCCCCAATCTACGCATCAAATCTTGCGTAAAGCAAAATTCGAGGTCCTTTAGCAAACGGCATCGTGGATAACTAATGTTTTTGATTTTATCAACTCTTACTACCTTTCCTCAAACCTCATATAATGCAGCTCCCTTGAATTCACAATTTCTATCGGGTTGGCGAGCTCCCTTGAGAATCCCTCTAATAGGGCCCCTGCGAATCTCTAATTTCGGGTCGAATCGGATTCCGAACCAAATCAAGTAGAGGGTATCGAATCGAATCTCGAGTCAATAATCACGGCTCTTCAAGTTGTAAATATTGTGCGGCTGCGTAGAACCGTCAAACTCACTTTAGTTAGTATCTTGTTTAACCCTTTATCCAACGTAACGGTCAAAACCGACCACCCCTATTCTCAAAAATCGCCAATTAATTTTCATTATTTTTTCATTTTTTGTCTCAAAAACATAGGTTATGACACCTCGTTGGAACGAGCTCGTCGAGCTCGTTCCAACGAGGGGGTCATAGCCTATGTTTTTGAGACAAAAAATGAAAAAATTAGTTATTCAAGAATTTTTTTTGCAAGTGTCGTCTGCTTTTCAAGTTGTTGATGTGGAGGGTATAAGTAGAGTTCTCTCTCTTATCACCACAATAGAAACGCGCAACGAGGATAGGGGTGGGGTCGAATGTAATTGTTGTGTTATTTATTTATTTGTGTTTAACGTGACATATTTCTGCACAATGGCTAACCATGACCGTGACAGTTTTACGGGCGGAGGAAGCTGGAGTATCCGGAGAGAATCACCAAACAACGGCGAGCAACTGTCAGCTTCCCAACAAACCAACTCCACACAAGCAGGGTTAGCATTGGTTGAAGACAGGTGCACCATCGACGTGCAGTACGCCTTAGTACACAGCGTCCCCGTGCCCTTACGTGGGCAATGGGGGTGAAGTGTCTTGCCCAAGGACACAACGCAGTTGCCGCAGGTGGGATTCGAACCGAGGACCTCTCGGCTTGCAGCCTGCACCTCTAGCAACTGAGCCAACGCACCCCCTGCTTTTCAAGTTAGGTAAAGGGTTAAACAAGATAAACTAAACAGGATAACTATCTTGATAACTATCTTGCTTAAACAAGATAATTTTGACCAATCGTAAATAGAATGTATGAAACGAGCAATTCTATTGGTTGGTCATGCTTCTATTAAACCTTTACTTAACATTTTTTTCAATATATAAGTTCATATTATGTGGTAAATTTAAGAAACGTTCTCAATAACGCCATACAAATATAGACACTAATGTAAACGGCTAATGCGGTCGGTTCGTTTGATCCCAATATTTATATGGTTTTATTTTTTTAAGAAGTATCGCTCGAAACAAAAAAAAAATGCTTCTGGGATTCCGTATAATATCTCGCCGTGGCGAATTAATTATCTCGCCGCGGCGAGATAATATTTTGCGACGTCGGGACAAATACTGACAGCAAATTGTTCGTTCTTGATAACTCTCTCGAAACGGTGGCCTAACAGCCGTACCTTTTGCCCCAAAACTGCACATCAGCGCGCATTTTGAGGTTGATACAATCCACAAATCACCACGACCTAGGGATCCAACACATCTATTTTCCGACTCCTCTACTCTGCCCCCACCCACCACCCACCACCCACCACCCACAGCTATCTACCCATCCCGATGACTTTCCACGACCCAGTTGATAAAGACCCATACCTTCGAACTTACAGACCTTCCTCCACGCCGACCAAATTACCTGACATGTCCCAGTGATTTGACACCCCTATCTTCCGACTTAATCCACCGATCTACCATGACTTAGCAACATAAAAGACGTACATTCAGATACGATCAGCAGCCCCAACCAATCATTACAAGGGTGACAGTCACCGGACCTATTCCAATAGACCATTGCAGCCCTCCACGACCAAGTGACCCCACTATCTCTGCATCCCCACCCATTGATCTTGATCTCCGTCTGTCGCATCCATGTGACCCAACACACATATTATGCCCCGCGACGATCAAGTGACGCCTGGTGGCCGAACCTTTCAACCCCACAACCTATTTGAATCGACTTAAAGTTCCATGCTTCCCAGTACTTGACCAGGCGACCCGACTGTGCCACTCGACCTCACTTGTCGCGGTATGATGGGCCACTACCACATCTTCAGTCGAGACCCTATCCAAATCGCCACCTCCCCTTTTCAATCATCTTTCGCGACTTAGTTGCCCAACACTCCAAACTACTGTGGCGGAGCCAGGAATTCAAAGCTATGAGATTCATGTACATTCTGAGAAGGGGGGAGGGGGGGTCCAGCAAATGACTGAAAGAACAATAATGGACGCGCGGACACTTGCTTGCCATTTATGATGTAGCACCTGCAAGGTACATCTCTCGGGGAGGACCATGACCCAAGTTTGAATGAGACTACTTATCATAGTAGGCCTACTTGGGCTCGTTGCTCAAGTACGTCTAAGATGGTAAGTAGCCTCACTGAGATTAGTTGTTGGGTCTAACTGGGAGAAATAAAAAAAATTTAAAATTGCACTAATTGTGCTGAGAATCTTTATATACTTGTATACCTTAATACACATGAGTTGTGACAAGTACGAGCTTATCTAAATTGGAGAGAGGGTGGAGCATTGTGGAATTTTAAGGGGCACAACCCCTAAGGCTCCCATGGCTCCGCCACTGTTCCACCGCTACTTCTTGTGATCCCCTAATCAAATCCCACCACCCATTCGACCCAGCATTCGACCTGGTCTTTACCATTCGCTCAGACCACCCCGCCAAGTGGTCCGTCCCAGAGACTTAATCAAGGTGCACACCAATATTTCTACCCAGTGATCTCCACATTCCTTTCGGGGGACTAGGACGTTCACTCGACCCGGAAGACCGAGCAAGAAGCCCAATACCCACCACCAATTCGACTAACTAGCAAGCCTATTGACTTGGCCATCAGGGCCCACTAGAGGGTAGGGTAAGTTCCTGTGTCGAGTGATTGAGGCCAAGTACTTTTAGAATGGGTGGTTGGCCAAAGTCGGGCAGCCATTTCAAGTCGATGGGTCAGCCAGTCAGTCGAATAGGTGGTGTGGTGGTACCTCATGGTTGGTATCCCGGTCGGCTGATCACCTTGGAAACAGGCAGTATGGTCAACTTGTTAAAAGGTAGGGTTATCCGTTCAAGTGGATGGAGCGGGGTCTTTGGATCTGAGTTGATTTGTGGAGGGTAGGTTTAGTCTCTGGGTCGAAAAAACACACTAGAGCTAACTTCCTGTGAGAGTCTCTGGGACGGAGAATTAACCCAAACTTGGAATGAACGTACTGCTGGGGTCGTGTTGGGTGTCGTTAGGTCGTTTGGTCGTTAATATCACAAGGTCTTTGAGTGGGATGGTTTGGACAACTGATTCAGTTAGAACTGGCAGTGGGATAGGGTCTATGGTATGATCTTTGGTGATAAGATTGGGTGACAGTGTCACCCTGGGAGTTGGTCAAACTTCTGGTCACACGTGGAATCAGGTTGAGCACAATGGTCAGATTGCTGTGTCCAATCCTAGGTCGATGCGTGGCGCGCTCCGAGCTTCTTTTTCGGGGTCAGATATTGGAAAGATGACAGGTTAGAATTGCAAAGAAGTTTGTAAAAAAATATATATTATCCAGCCGCGGCGAGATAATTAATTCTCCGCGGCGAGATAAATACTGTCATTGTCCATTTTGCCTCAAACTAAATAGCAGAAATCAACTGATAAGTAATCGCCGTGTCATGTTAGTGCTACCTGGAACACGTATGCTGATTTTATAGGCGACATTCTGACTGGTCTTATTTATCTCGTCTCAGCGAAATAATTATCTCGCCACGGCAAGTTATTATCTTGCTGCGGCGAAATAATTATTTCGCCGCGGCGAGATATTATTTCACCGAGGCGAGATAATATCTCGCCGCGACGAGATAATTATTTCGCCGAGGCGATATAATATCTCGCCGAGGCGATATAATATCTCGCCACGACGAGATAAATGTTGGCAGCCAAAGTCCCTTGCACGCTTCCATATCTCGTCGAGGCACTACAAGTGATACACCATACATGGCAAGGCAGTGACCGCGATCCAATTTTGTCCTTTCTGTCATTCGCTGGTCCCCCCCCCCCCCCCCCCCCCCCCATTAGAATATAGCATTGCCTCCTACTTTGATATCCTTACTCCGCCACTGTGGCGGAATGGGGTGCTGGGTAACTAAGTCGCGGAGCATGCTTGGAAGGGGGGGGGGGGGGGGGGGGGGTCTCGACTGAAATATGTGGGTAGTGGCCCATCATACCGCCACAAGTCGAGCCGAGGTCGCCTGGTCAAGTACTGGATCGAAGGCGTAGTTTGCGTTGCGTAACAAATGTGATATATTGGAGTTTGAGTCGGGTCGAATAGGTTGTGGGATGTGGAGGTTCGGCCGCCTGGTCGTCAGGGTTGTGTCACTTGATCGTCGTAGGGTATAGTATGTGGATTGAGTTACATAGATGCGGCAGAGGGAGATCAAGATCAATGGGTGGGAATGCAGAGATATTAGGTCAAGCACTTGATCTGAGTTGGTCGTGGTGGGATTCGGTGGTTTATTGGGACAGTCTGGATGACTGTGGTCCCTTGTAATGAACGATTGTGACTGCTCATCGTGTCTGAAGGCAGGTGTTTTACGTTACTAAATCGGACTGAGTCGGAAGATGTTAAATCACCGGGGCATGTCAGCGACTTGGTCGGCTTGGGGGGAGATATCTTAGTGTGAAGGTATGGGTGTTGGTCCACTGGATTGTGGAAAGTCACTGGGATGAGTAGGTGACTGTGTCATCAGGCCCGAGGGTAGTATAGGAGGCCTGTGGACAACCCAAGCCCCCTTCTTCAGGTCACCGTTGTCGGAAATTTTAGCCTCGTCATACTCTAGCCTCTTCATACAAGAATTTGGGATCATTGTTCATACACAATTGAGGTTTGCAGGTCATTTTCGCAATATTTTCGGAATTTTCAAAAGTCCCTCTCCCTCCCGTCGCTAGTGTGGATCAGTCTGGCTTCGGGCCCGGGTGTCATACTAGGAATGGGGTGGAATAATATCTGACATGGGTCAAAGGAACTGACTGGTGGGTCAGGAAGATAGTATGATCGGTTCACTTTAACTGGGTTTTTTTGTTATGGGGTCATCATTAGTATGGTTGGGTCTCCGTGTCGACTACTGGGTGGATCAAGCTTCTTGGTCAGGTCAGACATGGGAAGAACGGTAGGGTCGTGTCGGGTCGAGGTTGCGAGAAAGATGCGCTGTTGAGCCAAGGTAGGTGGGGTTGTGTGGTCAGATCACTATGTCGAGGAGAAGGCTCTCTGGGTCAAACCACTTACAAGGGCCATTGGGTCGAGTAGGTGGGTGGGGCAGGGTAGGAACAACGAGTTGGAAAGTAGATGTGTCAGGCCCCATAAGTCGTGGTGATTTGTGTGGACAGTATAAACCTCGAAATGTGCGCTGAAGTGGACTTTGGGGCGAAAGATATGGCTGTTAGGCCACTGTTTCGAAAGAGTTATCAAGAACGGACCTTTGGTTGTCAGTATTTGTCTTGACGTTGGAAGATATTATCTCGCCGCGGCGAGATAAATTTTGTCCGGAATCATCTTTCCACGTCGGGATGGTATAGGGGACGATTGGCTGCCAAAATTTATCTCGACGCGGCGAAATAATTAACTTGCCGGGGAAAGTTATTATCTCGCCGCGGCGAATTATTTATCTCGCCTCAGCGAAATAATTATTTCGCCACGGCAAGTTATTATTTCGCTGCGGAGAAATAATTATTTCGCCGCGGCGAGATATTATTCACTGAGGCGAGATAATATCTCGCCGCGACGAGATAATTATTTTCGTCGAGGCAATATAATATCTCGCCGAGGTGATATAATATCTCGCCTCGGCGAGATAAATATTGGCAGCCAATGTCCCCTCTACGCTTCCGTGGAAGCGTGGAAGGGGCAGTGGCTGCCAATATTTATCTCGTCGTGGCGAGATATTTCGAAGCGGCGAGACGTTATCTCACCTCGGCGAAATAACTATCTCGCCGTGGTGAAATAATATCTAGCCTAGGCGAAATAATAACTCGCCGCTGCGAAATAATATTTCGTCGAAGCGAAATAATATCTCGCCATGCGAAATAATTGGTTCGCCACGGCGCAATAATATCTCGCCGAGGCTAGATATTATTTCGCCGAGGCGAGATAAATAAGACCAGTCAGAATGTCGCCTATAAAATCAGCATACGTGTTCCCGGGAGTACTAACATGACACGGCGATTACTTATTAGTTGACTTCTGCTATTTAGTTTGAGGCAAAATGGACAATGACAGTATTTATCTCGCCGCGAGGAATTCATTATCTTGCCGCGTCTAGATAATATATATTTTCTACAAACTCGATGCAATTCTAACCTATCATCTTTTCCATATCTGACTCCGATAAAGAAACTCGGTACGCGCCATGCATCGACTTAGTATTGGACCCATCGATCTGACCATTCTACTCAACACGACTCCATGTGTGACCAGAATTTTGACCTACTTCCAGAGTGACACAGTCACCCAATCTTACCACCAAAAGTCATACCACAGGCCCTACCCCACTGCCAGTTCCAACTGAATCAGTTGCCCAAACCATCCCACCCAAAGACCTTGTGATAACAACGACCAAACGACCTAACGACACCCAACACGACCCCAACAGTACGCTCATTCCAAGTGTAAGCCAGTGGTCCGTCCCAGAGACCCTACCAGTAAGTCAGATCTAGTGTGTTTTTCGACCCAAATACTAAACCTATCTCCACAAATCAATTCAGATCCAGAGACACCGCTCCATCCACTTGAACTGACACCTCTGCCGTTTAACCAGTTGACCACACTGCCTGTTTCCAGGGTGATCAGCCGACCCAGGAGACCAACCAAGAAGTACCACCACACCACGCCACCCATTCGACTGACTAGCTGACCCATCGACTTGAAATGGCTGCCCGACATTGGCCAACCACACATTCAAAAAGTATTTGGCCACAATCACTCGATCCAGGAATCTACTCTACCTCTAGTGGGCCCTGATGGTCAAGTCAATAGGTTCGCTAGTCAGTCGAATAGGTGGTGGGTATTGGGTTTCTTGCTCGGTCTTTCGGGTCAAGTACCCGAAAAGAAAGTGGACGTCACTGGGTAGAACTAAATGTGTGCCCCTTCGTTAAATCTCTGGGACGGACCATTGGGCGGAGTGGTCTGAACGAATGGTATAGACCAGGTTGAATGCTGGGTCGAATGGGTGGTGGGATTTGATCAGGGGAACACATAAAGGAGTGGTGGGCTGTGCCCCTTAAAATTCCACAACGCCCCCCCCCCCCTCCCCTCTCTCTCTCTCTCTCTCTCTCTCTCTCTCTCTCTCTCTCTCTCTCTCTCTCTCTCTCTCCCCTTAGATCAGCTCGTACCTTTCTCAACTCATGTGTATTAAGATTCTCCGCACAATTAGGACAATTTTTTTTTAAATTATTTCTCTCAGTAAGACCCCCAACAACTAATCTCAGTAAGACTACTTACCATCTTAGGCCTACTAGAGCTACGAGCCCAAGTAGGCCTACTATAATAAGTAGACTTACTCAAACTTGGGTCATGGTCCTTTCCGAAAGATGGACCTTGCAGGCGCTACATCATACATGGCAAGCAAGTTGCCAAGCTTCCGTTGTTGTTCTTTCAGTCATTTGCTGGAACCCCCCACCCTTCTCAGAATGTACATGTATCTCATAACTTTGCATTCCTGGCTCCGCCACAGAAGTTTGGAGTGTTGGGCAACTAAGTCGCGAAGGATGATTGAAGGGGGGATGGGGCGATTTGGATAGGGTCTCGACTGAAAATGTGGGTAGTGACCCATCATACCGCGACAAGTGGGGTCGAGTGGCACTGTCGGGTCGCCTGGGCAAATACTGCGTTGATTGCGCAGTTTGCGCTGCGTAAAACTTGGGAAGCATGGGACGTTGAGTCGATTCAAATGGGTTGTGGGGTTGAAAGGTTTGGCCACCAGGTCGTCAGGGTTGTTTGGTGCCGTCACTTGATCGTCGCAGGGTATAATGTGTGGGTTGGGTCACATGGATACGGCAGACGGAGATCAAGATCAAAGGGTGGGGATGCAGAGATATCGTGGCCACTTGGTCATGGAGAGCTGCGATGGTTTATTGGAATAGGTTCGGTGGGGCTATTCATCGTGACTGACTGAAGGTACGTATTTTATGTTGCTAAGTCGTGGTGGATCACTGAATTGGGTCGGAAGATAGGGGTGTCAAATCACCGGGACATGTTGGGCGATTTGGTCGGCGTGGAGGAAGGTCTCTAAGTGCGAAGGTATGTGTGTTTATCAACTGGGCCATGGAGAGTCACCGGGATGGGTAGGTAACTGTGGTTGGTGGGTGGGGCAGAGTAGAAGAGTCGGAAAATAGATGTGTTGGATCCCTAGTGTGGAGTTTTGGGGCAAAAAGGTAGAGCTGTTAGGTCATCGTTTCAAGAGAGTTATCAAGAACGGACAATTGGCTGACAGTATTTGTCTTGACGTCGCAAAACAGTATCTCGCCGCGGTGAATTAATTGTTATGCATAATCCCAGAAGCGATTTTTTTTGGTTTCGTCCGATACTTCTTAAAATATAAAACCGTATAAATATGGGTATCAAAGGAACCGACTGAATTAGCCGGTTACATTAGTTTCTATATTTGTATGGTTTTATTGAGAACGTTTGTTAAATTTACCACATGATATGAAATTATATATTGAAAAAATTGTTATGTAAAGGTGCAATTGAAGCATGGTCAACCAATAGAATTGCTCGTTTTATACATTTTATTTATGATTGGTCAAAATTATCTTCTTTAAACAAGATAGTAACTAAAGTGAGTTTGGCGGTTCTGCGCAGCCGTAATATTACACATTCTTTCAACCATAAATATTGCCCGTCTCCACTTAACCCTTTACCCAACGTAACGATCAATACCGGCCAGCGCTATTCTCAAAAATCGCCTATTAATTTTAATTATTTTTTCATTTTTTGTCTCAAAAACATAGGTTATGACCCCTCATTGGAACGAGCTCGTCGAGCTCGTTCCAATGAGGGGTCATAACCTATGTTTTTGAGACAAAAAATGAAAAAAAATAGTTATTCAAGAATTTTTTTTTTTGCAAGTGTCGTCTGCTTTTCATGTTTGGTAAAGGGTTAACTAATATAATCAACGGTGACTCGTATGTTCGGGAAAGTCAACCAAAAAAGCGAAATATTCCAGATCGGCACCAAAGTAGTTTCGGAAGCTAAACTTTCTTGAATTCTTCGGGGAGCGCGGTGGCTCAGTTGGTAGAGATGCAGGCTGCAAGCCGAGAGGTCCTCGGTTCGAATCCCACCTGCGGCAACCGCGTTGTGTCCTTGGGCAAGACACTTCATCTCCATTGCCCGCGTGGGGGCGCGATGACGCCGTGTACTAAGGCGGACTGCACGTCGATGGTACGCAAGTCTTCAACCTATCTAACCCTGCCTGTGTTGCAGTGCTGCTTGTCGTTGCTCGGTGGTTCTCTCCGGGTACTCCGGCTTCCCCCACCCGTAAAACTGTCACGGTCATGATTAGCCATTGTGCATAAATATGTGACCTTAAACACCAATAACTAAATAAATAAAATAAATAACTTGAATTCACGGCTCGGACGAAATCGAATCGAATCGAATCTTGAAGATTCGCAGGGCCCTACCCTCCCCCCCCCCCCCCCCCACCAACACACACACACACAAACCACTCCTAGAACCGCCATAAGTTATGGTTCGTGATATGAAATCTTAACATCAGAACTGAATGGTTATTTCGTGTATATACAGCGCTGGGTGGATGTTTTACCGATTCGTTAGATATATTTATTTAAACAAGTTTTCGGGGTTGAACAGTTTCATCAACCAGGGTAACATCGTGTCAGGCAGTTTTACAGGTGGGGGACCGGAGTACCTGGACAGAACCACAGGCCGCCGAGAACGAAAACAGGCGCGGGGCAGTGTACAGAACGGGTCTTAAGGCCAATGCAAGCGCCGAAGGCGCGAAGCGATAAACGGAGGGTTTGGGGATCTCCCCAGAAATTTTTTTTTTAATTGGTGCTTGAAGCATTCTACTGCATATTCTTGACAATAACTACTCAATTATTTCCTTTCAATTTGGGTAATTTATTACCTGTATTTCTGTGCGTATGGTGCATTTTTCTCCAAAAGATAATCGTGACCACCACGATGAAGGAAACAAACTGGAACAAGTGGTTATTATATGAATGGAACCTGGTCAGTAATGCAACTGCGTACTATTGCCCCTCCACCAGAATCAGAGGCCCGTACCAAAAGCCTTCCCACGACTTTCAGCTTTTCAAAACACCAAATATCCCAGGACCCGCGTCAGTTGCCCCCCCCCCCACACCCTCCCCCTCCTCCACTATCACTCTCGGCACTAGTGGAGAACCAATGAGCAGCGGCAACAGCCCAGCACAGTATAAGGATGCAGAAGATCAAACAAAAGATAGCAAAATATACAAAATTAGTACATATGGGACGTTATGTGAGGGTTGTGTGCACATGGATGAAGTGATAGCTAAATTCATGCGATGCATTTCTTAACCCTTTCAAACCGAGCGGCCATTTTGCCGCTCTGGAACATGGTACGTCATAACGGCATTAAATAGGATGGCTGTTCAGTAAATGCGTGGGGTAGACCAATCAATATTTTCAACGTGCAGCCACAAGGCTGCCTCGTTGAAAATATTGATTGGTCTACCCCAAATAATGAATATGGACTCTCCCAATTGCTGCTATAGAACTGGCATGGAAGATACCACCACAGTTCAAAGGGTTAAGATTACAGACAGAAAGAGTCGGATGGAAAAAAACTGTACTTATTTGAGAAACAGAAAATTGTAAATCACCTTACCTCTATATGGGTGTTTTTCATGTGTTCTTTGACATTCCCTGATGTAGAGAAACACTTCCCGCATACTGGACAAGCATACTGTTTACAGGCACTGTGTACCTTGAGATGTGGCGTCGGTCTATCTTTTCCTGAAAAAATGAAGAAAATAAATATTTTTTTTTCTCAGAGGTAGATACGTTTCGTGTGGTCGTCTGAGCCATCAGCATGACAGCCCCACACTAATTAGATCCGTTTATTATTGATGATTGTGCACTGCAAAAAATATAGGTTCTCTTTAGAACCAAAACTGGTTCTAATCTTGTCCCTGAGATGGAACCAGTGCTGTTTAAACAGTATTTATTTCAAATCAAATACATTTATAAAGATTAACATTAAATATTAACAGAATTAAACATAAATTGAGGGGGTTTCAGCCGTAAGTTTAGAGCTTATACGAGGTTGTCTCAAATCATTATTAAGCAAAGGAGATATGAACAGTTGGCATATCGAACCAGTTTTGGTTCTTTTCAGAACCAAAACTGTTTCGATATGCCAACTGTTCATATCTCCTTTGTTTCAAAATGTTTGGCGACTGCGTTAAATAAGCTCCAAGTTTAGTGCTGAATCTACTTCAGTTCATGTAATATTCTGTTAAATTGAATGCTAATCTTGGTAAATTTATTTGATTTGAAATAAATACTGTTTAAACAGAGCTGGTCCCATCACAGGGACAAGATTAGAACCAGTTTGGGTTCTAAAGAGAACCTATATTTTTTGCAGTGTGTAAATGTATTGTATTTATAACAATTATCACACGAGCTGGGCCCCTTTTCTAGTCATGAAACCCATACTTTAAAAGCGGAAAAGCATGTTCATTCATTAACATTCCGAAAATAACAGCGAGTATAAGCAGTTGTATGCTTTCGCGCAACGTGATCCCTGAACTCTGATCGACCGTCTGCTTACATTTCGTACGTAACCTATTAAGTCACATGACATGCTTTCTGGATCGTTGCTTCAAAATGTCAACGGCATTAGGGACCAGGCCCGTCGGAACCGGGGGGGGGGGGCTGGGGGGGCTGCAGCCCCCCCCAATAATTTGCTCATATTTCGTCGTCAGTTTATCCATGATGGGAGCAACCGATGTAACCTGAATAAAACTGGACATTACATTATTGAACTCAGATTAGAACAGTGGCGTAGGAACCGGTTGGGGGGGGGGGGGGGGGGGTTAAGGGAGATATTTCCCCCACCCCCACAAATTTGTCAAAAGTAGGCTTTACTGGGCTGGGTTGGTGGTTTCTCCACACGGGATGCCCACTGGTTACCATATTCCGACATTACTGTTAATGATTACTGGATTGAGTGGGTTCCATGTTGGCTTTCTTCCACCAATAAAACTGACAGTCATGTTTTCGCCTTATTGTGGAAAGCGATGTTAAACCCCAACCAACCACAGATTAATTCATTGCATGTTCACTATTCCTGTCATTCTGCTCGGAAATCACGCTGAATTGATCAGAGAGCTGACGTATTTCCTTATTGACGATGTATTTGCTCAGAATCACTCAGAATGCATATTTGTACATCTTAAATTAAAAAAATTTCCCCGGGGAGGCCCCCCGGACACCCACCAACGAGACGGGGAGGTACCCCCTCTCGTGCTCACCCTCACTCGCCTTTTCGCGGTTCGGATGACGCTTCGCGTCATAGGAATATACGATTTATTTGCTCAGAATCAACCAGAATGCACGTTTTTACATCTTAAATTCGAAAAGTTTTCCGGGGGAGGCCCCCGGACCCCCCACCGACGATACGGAGGATATCTTCTCTCGTGTTCACCCCCACTCGCCGCTCGGATGACGCGTCGCGTCATGGGACTATAGATCCTACCCCTCCCCCCCCCAATAAAATTAGCTTACTACGCCCCTGGATTAGAATTATGAACGTATCACTGAATGTATAACATGCACCTGCATATGTTGATGTGCAGACGTTTTGAGCAATTCCTTTGGCAGCTCAGGAGGCCACGACAACCGTTGGCGTAATGATAAAACTAATGAATCCACCATAAGGCCTGACTGTTTTTTAGCATGACGGAATACGGACACGGCCTGCAGCTGAGCCCGGTGTGAGAACCGTCCCCAAATGTTATGGGGTTCTATTGGAAACATTGGAAACATTTTGTTAAAAAAACAACTTTTGCCGTTTAAAAAAATCAAGAGGTTTTTGCTTCAAAAGCTACCAGAATGCTTCCTTTGATTGCCCTTTTCAAAAAATTTTCTGGGGGAGTAACCCCCTCCCCTCCCTCCCCCCTCAAAAAGCTCGTGCCTTCAGCACTCGCGCCAGATGCCTTCGGCATCTGGATACCCCATACCCATTTAGTATCAGCCAGTTCACCCAAATTAGCAATATCAGCCCCCCCCCCCCCCCCCCCCCAATATAAATTTCGTTCCGACGGGCCTGGGGACTCTGTATTGTAGCGGACGCTATTCAAAACAATGCCGTGTTTCGAGGACTGGCATCTCTGCCATGTACGTGTGTTTCGACTGAATATTTTCACATGGCAAATTATACGCGCAGGCCGCTTACTACCGTAAAACTCGAGCCGATTGTGTCCGTAGGCAGACTTGCGGTCACAACTGGCGCGCGTTTTGAGGACATAATCGGCTTGCGGCGTGGCTTTTAAGAACGTAATCGGCCCGCGATAAAATCAGCTCGTTTGTGGACACAGTCGGTCTTGCAGACATATTTGATCGACACACACTTGAATTTCAAAGTGTCCGCATGCACATAAAGACAGACATTTGCGTTACACATGCCAACCAGAGTGTTTTAACCCTTCACCTGATGAATCGGAAGCATCCGCCCGCGTAATATGCAAATTTAGCGGATGAAAAAATATTATTTTTCACAAAATTTCAATAAAACCATATCATGTGACCCCTCCTCGTTGGCACGAGCTCAACGGACTCTTTCCAGTGAGGGGTCACATGATATGTTTTTCGTGAATTTTTTAAAAAACAAATTGGAAAAATAATATTTAAAACTATAAATTTTTATATCGTCGTGTTGGGTAACTAGAAGTCCCGTCATGAAATGCGCACAAATAGCACGTCGATCTGCGAGTTAATCTACGCATTATGACCATAGCAAGGCTATAAAATTCTGTACATATGGCCTGTGCACAAGCAATGTTTCAGCCAATGGACCTCCGGGTAACCCGGAGGCCCATTGGCAGAAACATTGCCTGTTTTTGCTATGAGTAACTAGGAGAACCTCGTGCTTTGGGTGCCATTCGATATGGCAATTGCGCGCAATTCCTACGCGCAATTGAACTTGGTAGATAAGCGTACAGTTCGTGACAGGACTTCTAGTTTTAACTGTGCCACTGAAAATATTGCTGATTTGTATTTGTTTTGTGATTCTTCCTCAAAACTCCTGATATTTAATATTAATATTAATTACTATAGAATGAGAACTACCACAAGGACGTAATCAAGAACAACTTTTGAACGAAGAATATCGGAAATGTTTGTGTAGTGTTGATAGGTACTATTTATTTATTTATTTATTTATTTATTTATTTATTTATTTATTATTTGTGTTTAAGGACACTTTCAGCATCTTTGGCTATCCCATGACCGTAACATACGGATAAAGTCAACTTTAGCCGATAGTTTATACTAATGCTGCCCACTTCAGAGGATTTCCACCATTGGCGTTAATTCCGATTCTTATTTTACCAGTGAAGCAGAACTTGTTTATCGCAGTAAACAAAAAGTGATCCTCCTCCCACGGGGAATATCTGTATTTATTTAATATTGACTGATTCAATGCTTCGGTGCCCACTGGTTTGCACAAAGTACTCTGATCACAAAAGTCGTTAGAGAATTTCGACCGGGGTGCGACTGGGGTCAGTTTTCCCATCTCACAGAATACCACCAGTTGGAAAGGAATACGAGAACACTGAACCTGAGCTGCTATTTTTTTTTTCAGGGATTCGGTCTGGATTTCGCAATATTTTATGTATGAAATCTCGACACACCAATGTATAAGTGTGCGCGAGAAAAAACACTTTTGTGATCACAGCACTATAGCTTGGCAATGTCTTTCTTACTTTATGTTCAGACGAGATGCCCTCTACCGTTTTTGTCCGCCCCCCACCCTCCCCACGGGTAACCTGCGATAACATCTATTCTGTCTAAAACCGGGACAAGTGTATTAATACCAATAGACCAGAGTGTGAAACCATGAGTTTCTTGTATTGCCAGGAGGGGGTGGGGTGGGAGGGGGGGTGGTTGGCTCTCCTCCCAAAAACATTTTTGAAACCCCCAAAACATAAAACTGAAATGGTCTCCAGTATAGAACTACACACGCTACAAATACATCCGATTCGCTCTAACAGTACTGCACTTTGCAAAAATATTCTCAGGAAGGGGCCTGAATCCTAACTAGGATTAGGATCTCCCCCACTTCCCTTGGGGAAGTGGGAGATGAGGAGGCGACCTAAGGATCCTATTTAGGACTAGGAACGCCCATGACCGCCCCCACCTACACCCCCCCCCCCCCTCCCACCCCCATAACGGCCTTCCTCCATACATCGGCTATGAACCCGTATTTTAGATTCCTGGCTACGAGCCTGCATGAAAGTGTGTTTGGCGAGGGCTGACAAGTATAAAGGGCTACTTCTCGAAAAACCACCTAACCTGTTGCATTTGTAAATCTTCATGGGACAAAGGTCATAGGACATAGGTCCGGTTTGTCGAGTGCCGGTCACATTTTAGGCTTCACTTTTTATGTCGATGCAATTTTCTTAATAACTTATGAAGTGCCTTTGCAAAAGGCAGAAGTATAACCATTTCAAGGACTAGTCAAAAGAGGCCAGAGCTCAATACGATATACTACTGTCCCTTTCGCATCCATCACACCCATCCTAAGCCCTCTTCTTCTGGGGTTCTGCGCGAGTTCCCCAAATAGAACTTATCTTACCGTGCTATCTCACTAAGGTGGGATATAGAATACCTATTTCGTAATTACGGAATTGTACTCCGTAATTATGGATTAGCTCTTCTGTAATTAGTGTTCCGAAATTACGGATACTAATTCGTAATTACAAATTGGCAATTCCATAACTTCGACAGTATTTCATAGTTACGGATTATTCCTTCGTAATTTCTGATTACTAACTAAATTACAAATGGTGCTAATGCGTTTCCGTATTTAGCCAACCTCTGACTAATTTCTTTGCAAATCTCCATTCATGATTGGCTTTTGTGGTCATGCGAAGACACCGAAAAATCCATGCACGGTGCTGAGCTGATACACAGATTTTCGCTCCAAAGGAAAACTTTGATGATTTTTTAGAGTTATCTCCCTTTGATCATCAACGGCCAGTGGAAACAAACTGTTCAGGGAATTATTTCCGGATACATCATCTATTTACTTTTTTATTGGTATGTAATATCACGTGCAGAATCTATAGCTATACCGAGACATAGGTATGAAGTCAAGTTTAGCCATTTGTTTATACCTGTGCTGTCCACTTCAGAAGACTTCCGCGTCAGGCGAAAGCTTTGACCATCCGTTTATTTACGTTATGTTTTATGAACTTTACGAACGCCGAGGTATATGTACAGTAAACACGTGGGCTGGCCACGGAGTGACAGTGCTTTGAGCGATACATATAAAATGGTTCAATAGCCAGATCTTGCTTATACTGCACACAATGATTGCTTGTGACTCAAGAGTGCGCCATGACCTTTAAGGTCACAGACCATTAGTTTGTTTGTTCCTTAACTCTAACTTTGTTCGTCCCATGAAATTATTCATTATGCTCCCCAAAATGTTTCTGGGGGCATAGATTAACCACGTGTCCGTCAGTCCGTCCATCCGTCCGCACGTCCGTCCCGACTGTTCGTCTACTGTTCGTCCGGTCCCTAAAAAATGACTCCATGGTCCAATCTTGTTCAAACTTCACACAATGTTTGTTTATGACTAAAGGCTGTAACATGACCATGACCCAAGGTCATACCTCATACCTGAAGGTCGAGCTCACAAACTGTGGGTTTGTTTGTTTCTCCACTCTATTGTTGTCAGCACTATAAATTATTCAATGGGGCGATCTTCTTCATACTTTCCACAGTAACTGCTTATGATTCAAGGCTGTATCATGATCCAAGGTCAAGATCACAGGCCGTTTGTTTGTTTGTTCCCCCTTCCAATTTGTCAGCCCACGTAAAATGATTCAACAGCCTGATCTGGCTCATATGTGAATGTCACATAATGATTGATTATGGTCCAAGGGTGTATCATGACCTTGGCTCAAGGTCATACCTCCAAGGTCACACACTATTAGTTTGTTTGTTCCTCCCCTCTAGCTTTGTCCGAAGCATAGAAAAGTATTTAATGGCCCGATCTTGTTCATACCTCACACAACGATTGCATACGACTCAAGATCATAGATCCAAGATCAAAGTCACAGACCATTAGTTTGTTTATTCCTCCACTCTAACTTTGTCCAGCCCATAAAAAAAAACTATTGAAGGGACAAATCTCCTTCATACTTCATACAATGAATACTTATGACTCAATGATGTGCCATGACCTTGGCCCAAGGTCAAATCTCTGTGGTCAGACCCACATATCGTTAGTTTGTTTGTTCCTCCACTCAAACTTTGTCTGGCCCATAAAAAAATATTCAAAGGGACGATCTTGTTCAAACCTATCACTCGGATTGCTTATGACTCACAGGTGTGCCATGACCTTGGTCCAAGTTCATAACTCGAGGGTCAAGGTCACAAACCGATCGTGTGGACTAACTTTATTCGGTCCATAAATGGCTATTCAATGGACAGATCTTATTTATACTAAACGTAATGGTTGTTACTAAGTCAAGGGTGTGTCCTGACCTTCATCCAAGGTCATAACTTCAAGGTCTCTAACCGTTCATCCATTCTAACTGTTTCCAGTTCACAGAAATCATTCGGTGGGCTGATCACTGTGGTACCCTATTTTCTGGGGTCATATTAAGGAAGCATCCATCAGCTCTGCTGATATTGTATTGTTTTAGTTTTGATAGTATAATATTTTAATGAATATCTTAAATTCTGAATAAAAAAGCGCCTGTGTTTGTTGCCGAGTGAAAATTAAAATTCTGAGCTGATAAGAAATTGTTATTGGTATTAATGTTTTAACTTCACAACTGTCGAGTGCCTATGCGACATATTGCAAAAAACGTAAAGTTAGAAAAACTTGTGTGATATTTTTTTATTGATTTTAATTATTACCACCGGGGCATCTGAGCATAAAGTAAGAAAGGCATTGTCAAACTCATGAAACACGTCCCAGTGAGGGGGTCATAAACTATGGTTGTAATCAGTGGTGGTGCCAAGGGAGGGTCAGGGGGGCTAGAGCCCCCCCCTCTCCCGTCGGAGTGGTCCAGCCCCCCCCCCCCCCCCCACCCCCCCCGTCGGAGATTTTTAGTCAGTCCGTCGGAGAGTCTCGTAAACCCGACTTCACGAGAATTTTCCGACAATCGAATGTAGATATCTCGTCTTGTCTGTCTCGAACCCGTGCGGCACTGGAACTTTGATAGAGAATAGTGAGTCTCACGAAATTCCTTAATGTCGTTCGTCAAACTGGCTTCATAGATAAAATATTTCCCGACCTTATTATAATATGTTTACTTTAACCCTTTACCTAAGGTAACGTTCAAAACCGGCCAGCGCTATTCTCAAAAATCGCCAATTAATTTTCAGTATTTTTTTCATTTTTTGTCTCAAAAACATAGGTTATGACCCCTCGTTGGAACGAGCTCGTCGAGCTCGTTCCAACGAGGGGTCATAACCTATGTTTTTGAGACAAAAAATGAAAAAAATAGTTATTCAAGAATTATTTTTGCAAGTGTCGACTGCTTTTCAGGTTACATGCAAGTAAAGGGTTAAATAACCAACAAACATACTCAATTTGCTTCTATTTTGGTTCTCCAATTTACCAATTTTCACTCATTTTCCTTCGTTTGGGAGGTCAAATGTTATAGTTCCCCTGTCGGAGAGGTCAGCCCCCTGTCGGGAAATCCCTGGCGCCACCCCTGGTTGTAATTGTCGTTTTCTGGTAATACTAAGCGTTAAACAGGGAAGAAGTTCAAATTTCGAACTGGGGGGGGGGGGGAAGGGGGAGGGGGGGGGGTAAATGAAGGGTACCCAAAGACTGATACTATAAGTTACATGGTCTCTCAATGGACCGGTACGGGATGAGACAGGGTCAGTAGAATTTATACCGGGGCGAGCCGCAGGCGATCCCTGGTATAAATTCTACTGATCCATGTCTTATCCCGTACCGGTCCATTAAGAGACGATGTAACGTATTTACCCCACCGATGACCCCACAACCACAATGATGAACGCCCACTGATCATCCCCACACACGTAACAACCTCCTATATCCGGAGTTCTTGGTCACCAGGTGTCAATGTTTGACAATATGTATTGTGAATCAGCATGAAGATAATTGCTTAATGTAGCGAACTTGTATTTAATAACATATAACAGAATACAACGATGTTTAGCTGCTTTCTTGTTACTGCGAATAGTCTCCACAGAATTTATTTTCAGTCTTTTCTCAGCAATTTTACTTGCGGTGTTCTCCGCGAAGCGTTTGCCACGAACAGACATTTTGTTTTGTTTACAATTTAAGGGACATAACTCTACGCGTTCTTCACATGCTCGCGGTCACCTGATATTAAAAAATATCGGGTCTGTGGGCGTGTACTAAATTCACATATTCAACCAATCGCTTTATGGTATTTCTTCTTATAGCTTGTCAGAGGTGGGGGTAATGATAAAAATCAGCGGTGGCTCATGTACCTTTGTGGTATTGTATGGATACAATACATAAAACTAACGTTCCAACTTATACGCCTCTACAGCTGAGAAAAGTACATATTTTTGGCTCTGTATTTAACATCTCTCTCCACCGAACCGAAACTAATTATACGGGGGGGGGGGGGGGGGGGCTGGGGGGGGGGGATCTTCGGTCACATCGTAAGCGTAAGGAGTCTGTGCACCCCCTTCTTCCCGTTGTCCCCCCCCCCCCCCCCCCCATCCGATATGATTGCAATGACGTGAACCCTTGAGAAAAATACAAGTTTCACGTGGCCGCATTTGAGTCGTGTGACCCCTACCCCTTGACCTTTTGGTGGTGGTGATGTTGTGGTGTCAAAACAAATTGAAAAAGATACTGTTTGGCCAACTCTCTCTCTCTCTCTCTCTCTCTCTCTCTCTCTCTCTCTCTCTCTCTCTCTCTTATTATTATTATTATTATTATTATTATTATTATTTGTTGTTCTTGTTCTTGTTATTGTAGACTCAACCAGTAACCTAAAAATAACTGCCAGTTAGTTAGAATCGAGAGATTGCGTCTTTTCGACATCTATTCTAAGGTGAAGAGATAGCCACCCCAGTAAGGGGTTCGCGATCACAATTTCGACAGCATTCAGCGATACAATGCCTCGCCGAATGTCGCATGTGACGTGCAGCGATTCTTTTCACCGCTAAATGTTGTTGGAAATGTTAGGACATCGCTCCACCGCAACTGGCAATCGTTATGTCATTACATTAATTTACATCGTTCATCTTTGTCGTATTTTGTGACTTGACTGTTTCTAACATGGTTGTCAGTATTGAACATCGGAAGAGATTTACGGGAAAGTTAGCTCCCCTTAATTTCCTAAAGCTGTCAGTAAATTTAAAACAAAGAGTATGGGAATTTCTGATAGGGATTGAAATTTCGAAATGTTATCGAATTTGCATCAACGAGGTGCGCATCAGTTCACAAACTTGAGGCATTTTCCTGTAGAGTGGTACAGAAGTTGGGTTTTTGGTTAATTTTTCCCCAATCAGTTTTCACGTTTGACTATTTTTCTCTGTTGAAACCCCCTTGTAAAAAAGGAAAAACGGCGTTTTCTCGATCTTTGATGTTCTGTAAAAAATGTTCTATCCATTATATCAACAGTATGCGCATCGGAACATATACAGTGCGTGGAGAGTGGATTGTAACTAAATCACCCGCGGAGTGGAGTTATCACCCGAGCTATAACTTTCAAATTTTGTACATATCGATAAAAAATACAAGCAATGTTTCAGCTAATGGACCTCCGGGTTTAACCCGGAGGTCCTTTGGCTGAAACTTTGCTTGTGCTGATTAGGCTCTGCAACAAATTTGCAATTTTTGCTTGGGTGGAACCTCCACTCTGCGGGTGATTTAGTGATAATACACTCTCCACGTACTGTAATACACTGTCCTTTCCATTAATATAAACATCTAGAAAGTGAGATTTACTAAAACAAATTCCTGTGAAATATAAAAACTTGCAAATTACTGTAAAAAACACATTTGCTAAATAAAGAGCCAAAGTTTTTGAAGGTGTGGTACTGATAGAAATTCTTGATGACGGAGTATCTGTGAACTGATTGCTTCTAATTAGCTTGCCATAAAAAGTCCAAGTTTCCTTTTGTTACTTTTACTAAACGAACGAGCTGTCTGTTGTTGTCGTTTGTTAAAAGTAACAAAACTGACGTCATGGAATATGGGTATTTTCTCAGCAGTTACTCGATTTTTCCTCGTGCGTCAAATAATTTCAAGGGAGATAACTTTAACGAAAATCGATTTCATCGAAAGTTGATTTTCGTAACGATATAAGTCAGAAATGAAAAAAATTGGGCCGGGGTACATGCCCTCTATGCGCACCTGTTGCAACGTCTATGGGGTTGATTTACTGCCTTACCTGGACCGTGACTGCGCATGTGCGCCTCGTATTTGCTCTCATTTGAAAATATCTCTTTGCATTCTTTACACCTGAACTCCGTTTCGTTCAAATCCTTGCTGGTGTGTTTGGAAAAGAAATGAGTTTGAAGTGCTTTGATATCATTGAATGTCTGTGTACATAAAGAGCATCTGATTAAATTCAACGCCTCTTTTATCTGATGTGTTTTTCGGTGACTGTTCAGATTAGAGATGTTGTGGAATGATTTACTGCACTCTGGACATTGATAAACAATTGGTGTAACATTAGACTTTATTTTGCCAAAGCCTTTCGTTTCCTAAGACTTACAATGTCTTATCCCGTACCGGTCCATTAAGAGACGATGTAACGTATTTACCCCACCGATGACCCCACAACCACAATGATGAACGCCCACTGATCATCCCCACACACGTAACAACCTCCTATATCCGGAGTTCTTGGTCACCAGGTGTCAATGTTTGACAATATGTATTGTGAATCAGCATGAAGATAATTGCTTAATGTAGCGAACTTGTATTTAATAACATATAACAGAATACAACGATGTTTAGCTGCTTTCTTGTTACTGCGAATAGTCTCCACAGAATTTATTTTCAGTCTTTTCTCAGCAATTTTACTTGCGGTGTTCTCCGCGAAGCGTTTGCCACGAACAGACATTTTGTTTTGTTTACAATTTAAGGGACATAACTCTACGCGTTCTTCACATGCTCGCGGTCACCTGATATTAAAAAATATCGGGTCTGTGGGCGTGTACTAAATTCACATATTCAACCAATCGCTTTATGGTATTTCTTCTTATAGCTTGTCAGAGGTGGGGGGTAATGATAAAAATCAGCGGTGGCTCATGTACCTTTGTGGTATTGTATGGATACAATACATAAAACTAACGTTCCAACTTATACGCCTCTACAGCTGAGAAAAGTACATATTTTTGGCTCTGTATTTAACATCTCTCTCCACCGAACCGAAACTAATTATACGGGGGGGGGGGGGGGCTGGGGGGGGGGGGATCTTCGGTCACATCGTAAGCGTAAGGAGTCTGTGCACCCCCTTCTTCCCGTTGTCCCCCCCCCCCCCCCCCATCCGATATGATTGCAATGACGTGAACCCTTGAGAAAAATACAAGTTTCACGTGGCCGCATTTGAGTCGTGTGACCCCTACCCCTTGACCTTTTGGTGGTGGTGATGTTGTGGTGTCAAAACAAATTGAAAAAGATACTGTTTGGCCAACTCTCTCTCTCTCTCTCTCTCTCTCTCTCTCTCTCTCTCTCTCTCTCTCTCTCTCTCTCTCTCTTATTATTATTATTATTATTATTATTATTATTATTATTTGTTGTTCTTGTTCTTGTTATTGTAGACTCAACCAGTAACCTAAAAATAACTGCCAGTTAGTTAGAATCGAGAGATTGCGTCTTTTCGACATCTATTCTAAGGTGAAGAGATAGCCACCCCAGTAAGGGGTTCGCGATCACAATTTCGACAGCATTCAGCGATACAATGCCTCGCCGAATGTCGCATGTGACGTGCAGCGATTCTTTTCACCGCTAAATGTTGTTGGAAATGTTAGGACATCGCTCCACCGCAACTGGCAATCGTTATGTCATTACATTAATTTACATCGTTCATCTTTGTCGTATTTTGTGACTTGACTGTTTCTAACATGGTTGTCAGTATTGAACATCGGAAGAGATTTACGGGAAAGTTAGCTCCCCTTAATTTCCTAAAGCTGTCAGTAAATTTAAAACAAAGAGTATGGGAATTTCTGATAGGGATTGAAATTTCGAAATGTTATCGAATTTGCATCAACGAGGTGCGCATCAGTTCACAAACTTGAGGCATTTTCCTGTAGAGTGGTACAGAAGTTGGGTTTTTGGTTAATTTTTCCCCAATCAGTTTTCACGTTTGACTATTTTTCTCTGTTGAAACCCCCTTGTAAAAAAGGAAAAACGGCGTTTTCTCGATCTTTGATGTTCTGTAAAAAATGTTCTATCCATTATATCAACAGTATGCGCATCGGAACATATACAGTGCGTGGAGAGTGGATTGTAACTAAATCACCCGCGGAGTGGAGTTATCACCCGAGCTATAACTTTCAAATTTTGTACATATCGATAAAAAATACAAGCAATGTTTCAGCTAATGGACCTCCGGGTTTAACCCGGAGGTCCTTTGGCTGAAACTTTGCTTGTGCTGATTAGGCTCTGCAACAAATTTGCAATTTTTGCTTGGGTGGAACCTCCACTCTGCGGGTGATTTAGTGATAATACACTCTCCACGTACTGTAATACACTGTCCTTTCCATTAATATAAACATCTAGAAAGTGAGATTTACTAAAACAAATTCCTGTGAAATATAAAAACTTGCAAATTACTGTAAAAAACACATTTGCTAAATAAAGAGCCAAAGTTTTTGAAGGTGTGGTACTGATAGAAATTCTTGATGACGGAGTATCTGTGAACTGATTGCTTCTAATTAGCTTGCCATAAAAAGTCCAAGTTTCCTTTTGTTACTTTTACTAAACGAACGAGCTGTCTGTTGTTGTCGTTTATTAAAAGTAACAAAACTGACGTCATGGAATATGGGTATTTTCTCAGCAGTTACTCGATTTTTCCTCGTGCGTCAAATAATTTCAAGGGAGATAACTTTAACGAAAATCGATTTCATCGAAAGTTGATTTTCGTAACGATATAAGTCAGAAATGAAAAAAATGGGGCCGGGGTACATGCCCTCTATGCGCACCTGTTGCAACGTCTATGGGGTTGATTTACTGCCTTACCTGGACCGTGACTACGCATGTGCGCCTCGTATTTGCTCTCATTTGAAAATATCTCTTTGCATTCTTTACACCTGAACTCCGTTTCGTTCAAATCCTTGCTGGTGTGTTTGGAAAAGAAATGAGTTTGAAGTGCTTTGATATCATTGAATGTCTGTGTACATAAAGAGCATCTGATTAAATTCAACGCCTCTTTTATCTGATGTGTTTTTCGGTGACTGTTCAGATTAGAGATGTTGTGGAATGATTTACTGCACTCTGGACATTGATAAACAATTGGTGTAACATTAGACTTTATTTTGCCAAAGCCTTTCGTTTCCTTAGACTTTGTTGTGGAACCATTATCAACGTGTTCTATCTTCGTGAATGAAGAGTTGCCCTTGGATTGTGGCGCATGATTCACAGTTTTATGAGTGAAGGCGTGATTCCTCAGTTCTGCACTGAAAAAGAATTTCTGAGGACAAGAGTTACAACAGTATTTTCTAGCACTGGGTCCATGCTCAATGGCATGTGACTGAATATCAGCTGTGTTAGAGAAAATCCTACAACAGAAACTGCATATCATTTCTGAATTTTCATAGGTGTGTTCAATGAGATGACATTGTAGTTTCGCTGGTGAATCAAAGTTACGATTACAAAGTTTGCATTCGTTATTATTTCCCTCTGTTATCATATGAGTAGCCACGTGTATCTGAATTTCGTATTCAGATCTGAATGATTCCTGACATTTTATGCACTGGTACGATTTCTTATGTGATGCTGTATGAACTTCTAGCTGAGCAGGATTAGAGAATTTTTCGCTACATTCTGGACAGGGATATTCTGTTAATTCTCCGTGATAACACGGTTTACACACATAGTATGCTCGCCCAGATGTGTTTAGTTTAGAGATAAGGTTTTCCTTACAGTCAAACGTTTTCAGACAGACACAGCAGGTATAGAGAGCTGAAGGTTGAAAATGATGTTTTCCGTGTAACTGTAGTTCAACAGTTGAGTCTAAAGTCTGTCTACATATAATACACTGCATTACGCTACCCTGATATCCGTGTTCCATTGAATGCATGTAGTACTGTTCTTCTCCTTTCAAGGCGACTTTACACACAAAACAAAGATTTCCCTGTTGTATTTTGCAGTGCGACAGCTTGTGTTCAGCTAGAAGGTTGGACGAGGAAAATACCTCATCGCAAATGCTACACTTCAGATTTCCCACATTCAAATGGATTCGAGAATGTTTATCTAAATCGCATTTATTTTTGAAGTTCTGGCTGCAGAATGAGCAAGAGAAACTATAACTGTTAGAAGCATTGGCAGATAACGGTGTCATTTCAATGTTTCTATCATGACTTTGCATGCTTACTGATACAGGTATTTTATGATCTTGTATTTTATGAGCCTGTAGCAATGTTGGGTGACTGAATTTAGCATCACAAATGTTACATATATGCAAAGTATCTACGTTTTTCCATATTCCACTACTTGGTGCCGATACTGAAGAATTAGATTCTGGTCTTTCTTCTTTGGGTTCCACAACATTTTTATCTGGGCTCATGTCTACTTCTATTTTTGGAACGATAATGTCGGAAGTATTTGTTCCAGAATGTACACTTTGCAGGTGTTTGTCAAGTAAATATTCGACATGGAATGATTCGTCACACATTGAACACTTGAACGATTTGTTATGAGTTGTCAAATGACACTGAAGTTCAATCTCGCTAAGAAAGCTCTCGCTGCAGAACAAACAACGGAATGGTTTAGAAATCATTAAATGTGTAATTTTGACGTGCACCTGCCATTCCATTTCTGAGCGAAACACCGTATCACATTCAGTACACTTATAAAGCTTACACTCGTTACTGTGTTTGATAGCAAAGTGAACTTGTATATTGACTTTTGAATCAAAAATCTCTTTACAGAGAGAACATCGATATAAATGGTGTGCGTGAATGTCCATAAGATGTTTCTGTAATTCATCGGGCTTGCAAAACAGCTTCATGCAACTCGTACAGCCATATTCCGTTGACAGGTTGAGATAGTGTGAAGAAGAATGATTTTCTAACATCTCCTCTGATGGAAAATGTTCATTGCACTGCTTACATTTGTGTTTCAATGACACTGATTCTAAGTGTATCTTCATGTGTGCCTGGAAATTATTGGCATCATTGAACACAGCGTTGCAATGGTCACATCGCATGTTCTGCACTGGGCTTCTACTGGAGTATGTTGAAACAGGGAGTGTCATCGGTTGCTGCTCAACTTTTAGTGGTTTATTAATATTGTCTGACGATGACTTTGTGAAACTTGGCGAAGCTTTTGAGTTTTCTTTCTTAGGTTTATCTATAGAAGGCATTCTGTCTCTGTTCAAACGCTCACTGCTGGATATTTTGGCAGCGTTTTGATTAATGTGTGTTGCTGAAGTATCATGCGAGGAAAGCTCCTTAGCATGCGTTGCTTTCTTGTGTTGATAGAGTGCGTTTATACTAGAGAACTCTCGACTGCAGGAACTACATGGGTATTTTATGTCCATCGATGGCTGAATACTGTGTACAGCTCTCATGTGTTCGTGTAGCGCATACAAGTTTGGGTATGGAGCGTTGCAGTAATTACACGTGTAGATCTCGGTAGGCTTAACAGAATGAACACTTTGCATGTGTAATTCCAGCATCTCTATCGAATTGAAGTTGTCGTGGAAACAGTATGGACAAACCAAAAGGTCTCCAGTAAAATATGATGAGTTTCCATTAACATCTAATCCTGGCGTGGCGTTTTCATTCTTTATCAAGATATTTCCCGTGCTTTCGTTACTTGCTTTACGCTCGCGATATATTTCTGTTGACAATCTCCCAGAGCGAATAAGTTCTGGTTTATCTGATATCATTGCATGATCTATGCCTCGACCCCGAGTAACAACATCGTGCTCAGAACTCATATGTATGTTCATTTCTTCCATACTTGCTAACTCGACGTTGCAAATACTGCAAACAAAACTCGCGTTATGACAGCATTCCATGTGTTCATCTAAATCGCACGCAAATTCAAACACTTCTTGGCAGTGGAAACATTTTAGCAGCTGGTGCTGTTCGTCGCCGTTATTTTTATGGATCAGCATGTGAGACACGAGTGCCGCTGTTGACGTATATCCACGACTACAGACACTACATTGGAATGGTTTAGAGTTATCGTGAGTTCTCATGTGGCTTTTCAAGTGATCACTTCTGAAATAAAAGAACAACATTTATTACTCGCCTGTTCTACGAAATCCGCATCTGCAGCAACACTAAACCATGCGGAAAATGAAAATCTGTTCCGCACATATGTGCGGAACGGAAATCGTTGACGGGCTATTTTTAAATAGAAACGAAATTTCACTGGACTTTTCTACAAATCATGCAACGCAATTACAATCTGAATCACTAGCGATAGCTGAAAATCGTCCCCTGAGTTTCAATGTGTTCTATGTGCCAGTAGGCACATAGAACACATTGGAACTCAGGGGACGAAATAGTAACACGGGTTCCCCTCGTAAATTTGGTAGGCGATAAAATGTGTTCTTTTGGTTGATAGTAGTCAAATGAATTGCTGAGTGACCTTCTAATATTTTTTATAGACTTGAAGGCGTGTAATAAACACAGAATGACACGCGTGTCGTTCTGTGTATGTATCATATAATCACCACTGAATAGTTCATTGCGGAAAATATCATTAACAACACGTCTAATACTAGTCTTTGTAAGACTGTGACCCGGGGCCCTCCTGACCCTCACAGTCTTTGAGCAACCCGTTCAAATTTCATCTGACTAAAACTGAAAGAAACTGGCCGCATTTGGGTCTACTCAGTTCACGCTTCATATCGAAGACAAAAATCACATAATCAACATTCTACTTGTCGTACTCAGCTCAAATATAATTTATTTACGTGTCTGCGTCATTAATTAACGCAAACACAGCATCAAATTCAAGAAATGTTGAAAAATATCTGACTTCACCACGTTAAAAACATCATGTTACAAAGATAAACAAATTGTGCTACGCATGCGCACAGATACTGTGCGCATGTGTAGTACAATTTGTTTATCTTTTAAATCGATGTTTTTTAACATGGTGAAGTCGGATATTTTTCAACATTTCTTGAAGATGAAATTTGAACGGGTTGCTCAAAGACTGAGGGCTAGGAGGGCCCCGGGTCACAGTCTTACAAAGACTAGTCTAATACGAGAATGACGTCTGAAGCCAGCGTCGACGTCGTAACACTGTAAGTTGATTTCGGAGGTGGAATTGAATTAATCTTCTCGTATGTTTCATTAACTGTTTACTTAATACAAATAGCAGACGACAATTGCAAAAAAAAACATTTCATGAATAACAAAACATTTTAAATTTTGGCCTCGGAAACATAGCTTATGATTCGTCGAGCTTGTTTCAATGAGCTTCTATAAGCTATGTTTTTAAAGACAAAAGTTGAAAAAATAATAAAATTAGTTTAATGACTTTTTGTGAATAGTGTTGGCGAGTTTAGTCGTTACATTAGGGATAAGGTGAAATTACACATTATGTGATAAAAAGAATCTCAAATTCGTCACGATTTGATATGAAATTCCGGAACCTCGTTCGCTAAAATCGATCTGAGCCTCGGTAAACCTCGGTGAACTCGGTACAGATCATTAGAGATCCTCTGTTATAATATTAGAACGTTCCTTTTCATGTTCTATCGGTCGATAGTACCTGAGTTTGTGTGATTTCTGAAATAAAACCTGAAGCAGCGCATATTTCTGAACCCATTCAAACGTATGTGTGGTTCTGTATTTATCACACACCTCCCATGTAACAACCAGTCTACACGAAATTGAACTAAAAGCACTTGTTGACTGCATAACTGTCGCGTTTCCTTCGTTGGCAACAATACATCACTGTTAGTTGGTGGGGTACCAACTAGAGCTGTAGGTTTTTAAATTTCTTGTTCGGTTTCGGTTTTGGTTTTTCAGGAGGAGTAAAACCTCGGTTCGGTTCGGTTTTCGGTTTGTTCATGAAGCCAAATAAAATTCAATAAAACTCATTCTTATGTCCGGAGTCATAACTGAATGGCAGTGAAATTGAGTGAAACTCAATGAATGCCCGAAATAAGCTACAATACATGAAGAATTAGGAAGGCCAATATAATAATTACCTTAATATACAGAACTTTTATTGTGCTTGGCCATTTTTCGAGGTCTGACACCTACACGCAACTTGAGGAAAGCTGCAAACACAACTAAACTGAAATGTCGGAAATTCTCAGAATGTAGCCTTCCCAGAGTCACCAGAGTACCCAGACACTGCCATTGGCAGTGTCTGGGTACTCGCACTACTCTAGGATGGCTACATTCTGTGAATTTCTGCAGCAAGAGAGTATTTAATAAAAAACGAAAAACCTCAGATTACGGGATGTCGACGGTTTCGGTTTCGGTTTTTAAAAAAAACTAAAAACCTCGGTTCGGTTTCGGTTAACCTACAGCTCTAGTACCAACCCTAATTTGCTTTTTAATTTTTACTGCATTCAACTGGTCGAAACCAATTGACACCGATCACTGATGATCGAACTTTCAATATTGACTAAACTGGTGGGAATAACACAACAAAATTTTAAATAGCTCATAAGTTTAGTACACTCCATCATCATATGACAAGTTGTGGAAAGTATTTGTCAAGGAACAAGCAGTCAGAATGTCGGTCAACCGTTCATTGAAATTTCTCCTCAAATTGGAGGTATCACTGCAGGACGTTGGGATTTGGAAGGGATTAGTGAATACTTGGAAACTCCAATTTATGTTTTTCGACGATTAGTTTCTGTTATTACATATCGTCGTCTGATTGCTAGAATGTTCTATGTCCCGAGATAGAACATTCTAGCACTCAGGCGACGATATTGCTACACGACTGTATGAATGTGTCAATGTGAGAAATATCGGTGGTAGAGCTGTAGGTTAACCGAAACCGAACCGAGGTTTTTAGTTTTTTTTAAAAACCGAAACCGAAACCGTCGACATCCCGTAAGATAAGGTTTTTCGTTTTTTATTAAATACGCTCTTGCTGCAGAAATTCACAGAATGTAGCCATCCAAGAGTAGTGAGAGTACCCAGACACTGCCAATGGCAGTGTCTGGGTGCTCTTACTACTCTGGGAAGGCTACATTCTGTGAATTTCCGACATTTCAGTTTAGTTGTGTTTGTAGCTTTCCTCAAGTTGCGTGTAGGTGTCAGACCTCGAAAAATGGCCAAGCACAATAAAAGTTCTGTATATTTAGGTAATTATTATATTGGCCTTCCTGATTCTTCATGTATTATAGCTTATTTCGGGCATTCATTGAGTTTCACTCAATTTCGCTGCCATCCAGTTATGACTCCGGACATAAGAATGAGTTTTATTGAATTTTATTTGGCCTCATGAACAAACCGAAAACCGAACCGAACCGAGGTTTTATTCCACCTGAAAAACCAAAACCGAAACCGAACAAGAAATTAAAAACCTACAGCTCTAATCGGTGGTCAGAATAAAAGTTGGCGAAGGTTTTTAATTGACTCGAATTTGATCGTTTAAATATCTCGAGTCAACAAATCTAAATGAGGAACTTGGCATTTCCAAGAGATCTCGACTCCGGTGCATTCGACCAATGATTGACGTGATTTATTTAGACGGAAACGAAATCGAACGTGTTTTGTTTCACCATATGTGCGATACAACTTTATTTTTATCGTACAGTCAGAACAGTGGAAATCCCGTATTTTACTTTAATAAGTGTTTGATAAAGGGACTTTTTTTGGGTGTGGGGGGGGGGGGGGGTGGGGGGGACTTTTTACCCGATTCCTTTTATGAAAAGGGTCAGTTCCCTGATGAACTGATCATATACACCTGGAACTTAATTAAGCACCCCCTGAAATGTTTCATGACAGTGAAGTTGCTGTTACTGATTATTATGTTCTAACCCTTTACCCAACGCAGACGATATCAAAATTTATTATTTTAAATACCATTTTTTTTTAATTTTTCAAAACATTTTATAAAAAACATATCATGTGACCCCTCGTTGGAACGAGCTCGACGAGCTCGTTCCAACGAGGGGTCACATGATATGGTTTTGTTGAAATTTTTTTAAAAATTTTATTTTTTTCAATGCTGAATTTGCATATTAGGCGGGCGACTGCGGCCGATTCGTTGGGTAAAGGGTTAATGATTGCTATGCCTTGCAGTTCATTTCATCTAGTGAAACATGATGTTTCTGGTTGATAGCGTACCCCAAACACATCCCCTCGTTCAGTGAAGCATGCTTCCCACGAATGTACCACACAAAAAATCATTCACATGCAATGTCTGGGTATAAAACAAGAATATTTGTCACTTCATTTATCAATAAATGTTGACATGGCAAGGAGGAAACTGTCAGAGGCACTAAGATGACAAATCGTTGGCATGCATGCAACAGGCATGTCATTCAAAGCTACTGGAAGGGAACTTGGCTATAGTCATTCTGTCATCAGCAGACTTGTCCGAAAACATCAACAAACCAACGATGTTTAGGACTCACCAAGGCCTGGGCAACCCAAAAGACCTCTCCGCTTGACGATCGGAGTCTGGCACGCCTCGTTAGGCGTGAACCCTTTGTTTCAAGTGGAGTTTTGAAATGGCTTTGGCTCCCCAACAGGCGTTGTGCAACAGAACTGTCCGAAACCGTTTCAAAGCACTGGGTATGAGGTCCAGAAGGGTCACCAAGCGTCCAGCTCTGTCCGATCAACATCAAAGCCAACGTTTGGAGTGGTGTATGGCACGACAACATTGGCGTCTCGGGACGTGGAGGAGAGTCCATTGGTCACACGAGAGTAGGTTCCTGTTTCACGTCACAGATGGTCGCATGAGAGTGTGGAAATACTGCTTTCTTGCCCAGGAACATCAGACCTACTGTTTCTTATGGTGTAGGATCAGTAATGATCTGGGGATGGCTCTCTCATGATTGTAAACTTGATATGGTGACTGTACGTGGGAATCTCAATGGTCATCAGTACATCCGGGACATTCACAATCCGGTTGTCGTGCCTCATTTTGACAACCAATCGTTGACTACTCGCGCTGTATTCATGGACGACACTGCAAGACCACATCGTTCCCATGCTGTGAGAGCATTCCTTCAGAACAACACACTTACAACACTACCTTGTCCCGCAATGAGCCCCGATTTGAATCCCTTAGAAAACATCTGGGACGTTCTTGCTTGGACGTCGTGTGCATGCAAGGGATCCGCCTGTACAGAATCGGGCCGATTTGGAAGCTGCATTGCTTGAGGATTGGCAACAGTTGCCTCGTGTCCGTATCAGAAGGCTCACTGGTAGCATTAGGAGGAGTGTTCGGGCTGTTATCCAGGCACGTAGTGGATACACTCGCTACTGACGTCAGACACTGCTATTGTGTTTAGTAGATCACAAGTTACATTTTTGGTTAGTAATTACAGGCATTGTTTCATCATGGACCGTTCCAGCACCACACTTGTCGAGAGAACATTTTTCCATCAAAAACATTACTGACAGATATGTGTAATTAGCGCCATTAAAATACTGCATATTTTCATCATTGTGTTGTTTTTCATTTGTCAATAGACCATTCTTTCCGTAAACAATCACTTTTGGCCATCAGAAAGATAGCATGAAAGTAATGACAGTTTCTATTAACACCACTGCGATAAAAACAGGGGGTGCTTAATTAAGTTCCAGGTGTATATTTTCATTGACAAACCATCTACCAGTAATCTCATGCAAATAGTACGCGAGTCCAGGTATTAGCAGTGATGCTTTCCTGAGGAACTCGGGGGACGCTTTTCCCCTATTTGTGTCTGAAAGGGAACACTGTTCCCCTAATATTTCAAAATTTGGAATGGCTTGATCTTCACTAATATCCAGCACAGCGATCACTCACTCATATTGTCAGTGGCACTAAACCTATTTAGCCGTGTGTACAGGCTTGGCTAAAAGTGCAGAAGAGCTAAACATCGCTCCACTCGAGTGGCCTAAGGGAGCGATTAACTCTCCTCAAGCTTACAAAAGCTAAAGGTGGCAAAATGAAGTTTTACAATAAATGAATTCTGCCTAGTAGGCTTTGTACATTTTATTTGGTGCTGCTAACAAGGTAGTCTCTGTGAGATGGCTACACTGCCCCGCACACACCTCCGGGCCTCGCAAGGCCCGGAGGTGTGGGGGGGGGGGGGGCAGTGTTGCCGTCTTACAGATACCACTAACATAGCAGAGATCTGAAAAGATGTGGGTTTGGGCCTTTTGGGAATAGGCGGTTATGGTGCTCATTATTTTCTAAGGCCAGGAGGGCGAGTTTTCGCCCTCCTTAATTTTTTTAAGGCGACCAGCAGGCGAGCGAATAAATCGCTCTCCTGAAAATGCCAGGGCTGTGTGTAACTCAGAGCCCCGAACACACATCAAAGCCTACTTCTTTTGTTGAGTTTTGAGTACTGCATTTAATTTTTTCCCGAAGGTGAACACCGGATTCACTACTGCTACGACAGGGGGAAATGTTTCGCTTTACCATTGATAGTTATTCTGGGGTTGAATGGGTTGACGTAAAACCTTAAGCATACTAGCTGAGAGGGTCACAAGTCAACTTAAAACAAGGAACTCTCGTCTTTTATCGGAAAAAAATCACGAACGGTGACGGGAACTTTGAACTAGTCTAACTTTTTATTTTAATTTTTCAAAATATCGACTCAAGTCAATATCTTAGCTGTGTCCAGGTTTGAACTTTCGAAATATGGTCTCCCGTTGTTTATACGACAAGTTCCCCGAAAAAGCTGAGAAGTCGAAATGTGCTATTTGATAACATGTTTTGGTCGATCCAATATAAAGAATCGATAAAATGTTACGACCAATATCTTTTTTTCCACCTCTTGTCTTGTGTTGAGCGCTTGTAAAAATAAATGGATGTGTTCTGAAAATATGCAGGTTTTAAGAGCCTGTACTGTTGTTTCCCGTTTGTCGAACGAAACTCCGATTAAAATGATTAAACTATCTTCAACGAATATTCCATGGAAGGGACGGGACAAGATCGTTATCTTAGGCAACATACAGGGAATGTTGAGTTTTATACCTGGGTGTTTCTTTTAAAACCTCCAGACTCTTGTTAAGGTTTCAAACAGACATCCGGGTATTAAATCTCCATGTGCACATGGATCTTGCCCGAGGTACCTAAAATTGTCTCTATATTAGAATGTAACTCGTCCTCTGATTGGTTAGACTTTTAATTGTTAAGCTATCCTCAACTAATATTCGTATTATTAAACAAGTTTCCTGAAACACACATACCTCTCTCATTATTTATATGCTTGGAGGCGGAACAAAATCGGTAAATCGGTAAATATCCAGGGTATATGGAGATTTAATATCTGGATGTCGGTTTTACACCATTTCCCAAACATTCCCCAACACGCTGCCGCATAGTCAGGTTCATCATTTTTTCAGGACCGGAAGTGTACGTCATAACTCACGATCAAAATAGCGAGCCTTTGGACCGCCTCGGCGGAAGCTTTCGCCCATTAGGGTTTAATTTTGAACGGTTTATACCTTTTTACATAATGCATGGAACTTTTATAATTATTCTTGATATCTGACGCCCTTTGTAATTCAATCAAGACTGTAACTTTCCATTTAACCCTTTACCTAACATGGAAAGCAGACGACACTTGCAAAAAAAAATCTTGAATAGCTAATTTTTTTCATTTTTTGTCTCAAAAACATAGGTTATGACCCCTCGTTGGAACGAGCTCGACGAGCTCGTTCCAACGAGGGGTCATAACCTATGTTTTTGAGACAAAAAATGAAAAAAATAATGAAAATTACCTGGAGATTTTTAAGAATAGCGCTGGCCGGTTTTGGCCGTTACGTTGGGTAAAGGGTTAATCCTTTACCCAACGTAACGGCAAAAACCGGCCAGCGCTATTCACAAAAATCGCCAATTAATTTTTATTATTTTTTATATTTTTTTGTCTCAAAAACATAGGTTATGACCCCTCTTTGGAACGAGCTAGTTGAGCTCGTCCCAATGAGGGGACCTAACCTATGTTTTTGAGACAAAAAATGAAAAAAATTAGTTATTCAAGATTTTTTTTTTTTTTTTTTTGCAAGTGTCGTCTGGTTTTCATGTTAAGTAAAGGGCTAATACGTCAGAACATTCCTTCACTTTACAAAGAGACATATCGCTATGGCGTAAATCATGGACAGTTTTGTTTGTTTGTATTATTGGGATGAACGACATTTTCATCAACCAGCATCATATCGTGTCGAACAGTTTTACGGATGGAGGAATCCGGATTACCACCGAGCTTGGGCGACCAACTGTCAGCTCCCTAACGTAATAAATCTGTATAAGCAGGGTTAGAAGCGGTTGAAGGCAAGTCTACCATCGACGTGCAGTATGCCTTCGTACATATCGCCACCGTGCTCCTATGTGGGCAATCAGGATTAAGTGTCTTGCCTAAGGACACAACGCAGTTACCGCTGGTCAGGATCAAACCGTCGAGTTTCAGGTTTGAAGTCCAATTCTCTTACCATAGAGCTACTACATAGACAGTAATGATCTGTTACATAGCAACGGCGGTTAACTGTCGTAAACTATGGTGATAACGTCATAGCACGCGTTACCTTCAGGGCATACCATATTACATCGCACATTGTGACGTGACTGACGACACGCACAACGTCATTTCCGTCATGATGTAACAACACGGTTACCTGTACAGTTCCCTGTGAAGACCATCTCGCAACGCGACAATGACAACATTTCCTGTTAACCCTTTACCCAGCGCAACGGCCAAACCCGGCCAGCGCTATTATCAAAAATCGCCAATTAAATTTTCATTATTTTTTTCATTTTTTGTCTCAAAAACCTAGGTTAAGATAAGATAATTAGAGCTGTAGGTTAACCGAAACCGAACCGAGGTTTTTAGTTTTTTTTTAAAACCGAAACCGAAACCGTCGACATCCCGTAATCTGAGGTTTTTCGTTTTTTATTAAATATTCTCTTGCTGCAGAAATTCACAGAATGTAGCCATCCCAGAGTACTGAGAGTGCCCAGACACTGCCAATGGCAGTGTCTGGGTACTCTCACTACTCTGGGAAGGCTACATTCTGTGAATTTCCGACATTTCAGTTTAGTTGTGTTTGCAGCTTTCCTCAAGTTGCGTGTAGGTGTCAGACCTCGAAAAATGGCCAAGCACAATAAAAGTTCTGTATATTTAGGTAATTATTATATTGGCCTTCCTGATTCTTCATGTATGATTGCTTATTTCGACCATTCATTGAGTTTCACTCAATTTCACTGCCATTCAGTTATGACTCCGGACATAAGAATGAGTTTTATTGAATTTTATTTGGCCTCATGAACAAACCGAAAACCGAGGTTTTACTCCACCTGATAAACCAAAACCGAAACCGAACAAGAAATTTAAAAACCTACAGCTCTAAAGATAATAAGATAAGATAATATATATTGCAAGAACACCAAAAACAAGGCAGATTGCACGTCATTGAAATTAGTAACAATAATACCAGGAAATAGCAAAATATGTTTGAAACAATAAACACTAATATTCAGTTGGTGCATGTTATAGCTAATGATTTCATTCTAATTGGTGTCATGCCGCAAGTAAGCATTCTCTACATTCAAACATTTGTCGGATCATATTACAGATGATACCACACAGTGCGGGGATTTCATTTTTCGTAAGAAATACGAATCTCTCAGAGCTACTCATACCAACAAAATCTGGATATTCTCTCTCGATTTTGCGATAGGAGTCAGCATGTACAGAGTCATATCTTTTACAATCCATAGCAAAGTGGAATTCGTTTTCTATATTACCATTGTTACAGACCTTACATAACCTTTTATGTACAGGTAATGGGGGCTGCGTATGTCTACCCTTTTCAATCATTAAGTTGTGATTACTAATATGTAATCGGGTGAACATATTTTTTGCATGTTCCGAAGTTGTGTTCACTAAATAAACTTCTATGTTATAAATGTCTTTAAACTCTCTATAGGTTCTAAGTTTGTTTTTTCTGGCCTTCTTATCATCATTGTAAATAGCATTTAGAAAAGTATTAAGGTGGCGAGTCTTCAAGTCTTCACGAATTACGTCAATTTTCCAATTTCTAAAGTTTGCTGGTTGTTTACCGGGGGCATTTGCTTGACCACTATCTTCCACAAGACGGTGACATCTTGAAATGATTGAATCTGGTAATGTATAATTTTCAGACTCAATTCTAGCCTCAGTCAACAGTGTTGAAGAAGACATCTGGTACAATTTGGTTGCATATTTAATCATTTGCATCGTAGCCTCTATGTGCACAGGATATCGACCTAATTCCGCTCTCGCTGCGTGGTTGGATAATTTCCTGTTAACACCGAGTAGGTTTTTACAGAACCGTAGATGAACATGTTCACACGGAACCTTATCACCGTGTGTGTTGTTTATTTCAGACGCCCATATTTCACTTCCATATAAAAGAATAGGCTTAATAAGTGAATCGAAAAGTTTAGTGAGAGAATTATCGGAGGTGACCATTCCTTTTTGAAAGTATTTAGTAGACTGTACAGTATTTCCATGCCCTTTTTGCTTAATTCTTGTTGTGCTTTTGTTAACTTTCCATTTTTTGCGAAACATAGGCCAAGATAAGTGTAATCGGATACCTGAGTAACTGAATTTGAACCAATGTGGAAGTTTGGCATTCTAACTTTACGGGAGTGGAATGTCATCGCCTTTGTTTTATCTACATTTACATGGAGCCCGTTTCTAACTGAATAATCGTCCAATTGGTCTAAGCATCGCTGCAATCCGTAGGGGTTATCTGATATCAGCACCAGATCATCTGTGAAAAGCAGATGATAGAATGTAGTATTATTTAATTTTACAGGTGCACATTTTTCATCAAAAATGTCTCCAATGTCATCAATAAAAGTTTTAAATAATGTCGGCGAAATAACACAGCTCGACGAGCTCGTTACAACGAGGGGTATAGCCGATGTTTTTGAGACAAAAAAATGAAAAAAAATAGTAGCAGGGGGAGGCCACCAAAAATTTGCAAGACGTGACGTGGGGGTGGGTGGGTCTCTTGAGTGCGCCAAAAATGTGCATTTCCAACTTGTGCAATTTTTTGAATTTTTTAAAAATATATCAATATATCAGCTAATGTATACCATCATTTGTGTTTGAAACCTTAAAGATGATTTTGTACATCACACTCTTAACATAAATACAACATCAGGAGGCTTTATATGTGAGAATATTGGGCTTAAACTGGGAAAATGTCACACGTTAGTAGGGGGTGGGTGTCTTGTTCGAAATGTAGAAAATGTGCACACAATATTTTGGGAACAATTCAAATGAAAATTTGTTTCCGTATTTGTACACCTGCTCTAGCCAAGCCTGATAATGAACAGCTTGTCATTTGTAGATTGGGGCCCACAGCAGCCCACATAGGTTTAAATTGGTGGTACCAGTTTAACCCTTTACCTAACATGAAAAGCAGACGACACTTGCCCAAAAATGATTGAATAACTAATTTGTTTCATTTTTTGTCTCAAAACATAGGTTATGACCCCTCATTGGAACGAGCTCGACGAGCTCGTTCCAATGAGGGGTCATAACCTATGTTTTTGAGACAAAAAATTAAAAAATAGTAAAAATTAATTGGCGATTTTTGAGAATAGCGCTGACCGGTTTTTGCCGTTACGTTGGGTAAAGGGTTAAGAACATTATGAAAACCCCCTAAAGACAGCTGTCCCTACTAAGTTTATAAGCTTATTTTGGATTTTAATGGGAGAGTTGGGGATGGGTGTCTGAGAACGGTAGTAGAAAATTTGCACGTAGTGGGTGGGTGGGTGTAAAAAGGAGACGAATAAAAAATAGGACGTCACGTCTTGAAACTTTTTAGTGGACCCCCCCCCCCCCCCCCCCCCCCCTTGATTCGAGAATTTTTTTTTTTTTTGCAAGTGTCGTCTGCTTTTCATGTTAGGTAAAGGGTTAAAGTACCAAGAGAGGAATCAATTTACGGAATCGCACCTGCAGAATGCCTTTACAGAATCCCTTTGTCGGGTCGGTCTGTGCCCAGGAAATCTCTTTTTCACAAATGAAACGATAAGAAGTACAAGGAGTGCGAACCCTTTGGGTCGATGCATACACAATATACTACTGCAACCCAACAGTCGCTGTCAGCTCTCACAGAGCATCGGAGAGCTATTGAATGCAAGGCTGTTATTCCCAGATAATGTGTTAAAACACCGTTGAAAAAAAATCACTGTCAATTACAAATACTTACATTGCATGTTTTCTAACAAATCATTTCACCTCTCTGCTACACAAACTTTGTAAAATTAATTTGTCACGACCAAACGAAAAGCTGTCCGCCACGACTGTGTGTGCATTGTTGTTGATCTATGACAACAATTAAGTGCATCATTACGTACATTCATACTGCTTATCCACATTCGTGACAGAATAACTTAGAAAACTAAATGAATTGCCAAACTATTAGCACAACGGAAATCCGTAACTGAGAGTAAAGTGTTTTGAGTGTATGCTGTCCTTTGTTGACAAATCTTGGGGGCTTCAAAGAAGGTGAATATTTTGTTGCGAAAATAACATGATTGATAAAAGGGTAGAAGGAAGAGAGTAGTGATGCAGACCGTATCGGATCGCTGTTGGTGGTCCGGTCCAAAACATAGCGACCCGATACGGTCAGATACCCGAGTATGCTGTCCAGTGTTCCCGACTGGACCGCTCCAAGGCGGTCGTGTTTTCGATTTGAAACCAATAGAGAGCGTTTTGTCGTCTTCCGTGTATGTATTCGATGGTGGAGAGTGGGTGTATGTTTTAGTGAATATCAAACATGTTTGATAAACTGCCAGCAATATGAAGTTTTCCATAAGGCATTATGGCTTTGAAACAGCAAATATTATATCTTGTCGTGCTGACATTTAGTGCAACAGGGCGCCATCTGCACTTCTTTAGTACTGCAGGTGGCACCTAGTTGCACTCAAGAACGATAAATCGTATCACTTATGCCTTCACTCGTAATGGGCATGTGTCTCCTATGTGGAACGACGGATCTCAGACTGTGATGGAAGCGTGTTTCCAGAACTAACCTCCTTGTTAGTTCACAGTTTACGTTGGAAGGTAAAGTCCAAAAATGAGCGTTGTGTCCGGAACTAGCGATAATTTGACACAAAACAATGCCGTGGACCGGTCCAGCTAGTTTGTGTACCGATACAGCAGGGGTGGTCCGGTCCGGGCCGCGGTCCAGCTCTGGATCGGTACCAGGCCGGTGTTTTGCGGTCCGATCCGTAACATTAGAAGGGAAACATAGACCTACACAATTAACATTGGGTGCGAATGATGGAACAGAAAAAGAAGCAGATGGACTTGAAACTCTCATTGACCATGTTGTGCGCCCATCTGAGAAATTCTCGATTGTTTCAAGTGTGTAGCTTGCAGATGATCAACAAACAATACACTGATGTGAAAATGATGTCACATTGATGTCAAAATGCCGAAATATGCAGTCGCCAATATTTTCCATTATGTAACTAGGAAGTTAAACACGCGTAAATTTGCTGCAGCAAGTGGTTTCCATTGTGAAACAAAGAAGTTAACCAATTAAATCTTATTTGACAGAGCTCAACGAGCTCTGTCAAACAAGACAAAATTGGGTAAATTCCTAGGTGCATTATGGAAAAACAATTGCAGGGTGAAATTTTAATATTTTTCATCAGTGTGGAGTGGGTTAATGGAAGAATTGAAAAAATATAATGTTAACAAAATGATTATCAGTAAGGGGGGGAAATGAAAATACTGAAAGCACTCACAGTTCCTCGTTTTATAGCTTACTTCGAAACCCACAGCTCATCCCGAGGAGCTGGAGAAATACGATATTACCTATTGTCCTTGCCGATTGGGTTGATTCGCAGTAGAAAAAAGATTTCGTTCGGTCGCGACTTTTTTATGTTTATTTATTCTCATACAGCCGCTTAACCCTTTATCTAAATTCGGAGGAAATACCTCTGGAGGAGGGGGCATTTCTGAGCCTCTAGAAATAAACTTTTGTCAAGACGACGATGCATTCATGCCCCTTTGGACCATCGCGGAGGTTATGTAATTCAATATTCGATCCCTTACAAAACTCAGGATACACCATGATGCATGACATTGTCATGAGAATTCAGAGAGACAGCACCCTTTAGTTTATAACTTACAAAATGTATCACGGCCCGTTAACATTTAGAGGACAAACCAGACTCTGTTTGCTGACCGCTAGTCCAACAGCAGGGCCCAATAAATAAAGAGTAGAAGGGTTGAAATTCATACCATTTCAGAGACTGGTACTCAAAAAATTATCGGATTTTTTCGCCTTCTGTAATTTACAAGCAGCTGAACTACTCGCGCACTTTTCATCGCTTTCATTAAATTTTCTGCATTGCATAATAATCAATCAACTTATAAATCGATCGAGAAGTCACTCAGTCAACTCGTCAATGCTTCTTAACTTCGTTAACCCTTTACATAACACGAAAAGCAGACGACACTTGCAAATAAAATTCTTGAATAACTAATTTTTTCCATTTTTTGTCTCCAAAACATAGGTTATGACCTCTCATTGGAACAAGCTCGACGAGCTCGTTCCAATGATGGGTCATAACCTATGCTTTTGAGAAAAAAATGAAAAAAATAATGAAACTTAACTGGCGATTTTTCTGAATAAGGCTGGCCGGTTTTGGCCGTTACTATGGGTAAAGGGTTAAATGTCCAAAATAGTGATTTGCTGTCATTAAAACAGGAAAGAAATATGTCATCGTTAATTTTAGGATTTTTTACGCCTAATTAATGACGTGGACACAACAATGTTGGCCATACTAATGAATCTACTTCCTGTTTGTACACGTATGCTTCTCTGCACAAGAAGGAAGCGCGGTAACTCAGTGGTTAGAACATTGAACTTCAAAACAAAGAGCGCACGGTTCGATTCTGACCAGCCGTAACTGTGTTGTATCCTTGTGCAAGGCACTTAATCCCGATTGCATACGTGGGGGACACGGTGGCGCTGTGTACTAAGGTACAGCACTTCGATGGTGCACTTGCCTTCAACAATGCTAACCCCGCTTGTGAGGAGTTCGGACGTTGGGGAGTCTGACAGTTGCTCGCCGTTGCTTGGTGGTTCTATTCGGATATTCCGGCTTCCTTTACCTGTAAAATCTGTCGAGAGTGTCGTTAAACCCCAATAAATAAATAAATAAATTCTCTAAACAAGGAACTGACGAACGTCAAAGGTGAAACTCATTAACCTTACCTAACTCGACTAGGAAACGTCGGGGGCACGATGACGCTGTGTACTGAGGCGTACTGCACGTCGATGGTGCGCATGTCTTCAACCAATCTAACCCTGCCTGTGCCGCGGTGCAGAGTTCAGAGTTACGATGTTGGAGAGCTGACAGCTGCTCGTCGTTACTCGGTGGTTCTCTCCGGGTATTCCGGCTTCCTCCGCCATAAAAAACTGTCACCGACATGACATGACCCTGGCTGTTAATGTGTCGTTAAACCCCAATAAAAAAAAAACTAGGAAACGTCACTTGTAAAAACATATGCTCTCAGATAATTACAAACATATTTTTTGTCTGTAACGCATAGCTCCTGACACTTCATTGGAACGAACTCGACTAGATCGTTCCAATTAGGCGCCATGGGATCTGGAGGCAATAACTGAAAAACAAAATTTGAATGATGATTTTTGTGAAGAGCGCCGGATGTTTCCGTTGCGTTATCTACAGGTTTAAACGTGGTGCATTTACTCTAAACTGAACAACAGCAATGCATAAATTAATTCCTCACCTTGCAAAAGCCGCGTCACAGTGGTTACATTTGAAACGCTTATCTCCTGTGTGGAGCTTGACATGGCGATCTCTGCTTCTCTTATGACGGAACCTTTTGTTACAGAACTTGCAATCAAAGGGAAGCTGGTCTCCGTGCACCTGAAGAAACAGAGAGTTGTTATCAGTGTGATGTTATTGCTCTTTTATTCTCGAAGCAAAGCTAAAATACACCCCAAATACGTTCTGGGAGCTTTCAAAATTCAAGGGGTTGGGTGGGGGTGATCGGGAGGGGGGACCTCCTCTCAAACTCCCCATCGCGAGACTTCAACTTTCGAGACATGCATGCTTCGGCATGATATGGCGGGGCTACTAGTGTGAGAGTAAATGCCCCTTTCCCGGGGTATGACTCCCCTGCCCTGAAGTGCTTCTGGCGCCCCTGGGAAAGATTAGTGGGCGAAAACATCTGATACTGGCGACCAACTATCAAACAGCCTTGTATACGCTAAACTCGAATCCTAATCATTTAAGAGGGTATGCAAATTGCGTGCTCGAACTTTATACTTTGGGGGCTGAGATTACCAGCAATATTCAACACAACACACTCACACGTACGCACAGTTTAACACACACGCACATGTACACTCGCAAACCGATGTTAGTTTGTTTGTTTATTGAGGTTTAACGGCACTTTCAGCAAATATAGTCACATCACGTCGGGGCTAGTTTTACTGGTGAAGGAAGACCCCGAGAGAACCATCGAGAATCGGTGAGTCATGGTCAGAATCTCCAACTTACTAACCCAGGAAAGAGCAGATTTGGCAGCGGTTGAAGCCAAGTGCTCCATCGACCTGCGGTATGTATGAGTACACAGCGCTACCGTCCCCCATGTGTAATTTTGTACCTCCTTTTATTATACAATCTGACCTTTTTCCGGTTATTAGGCCCATTCATTAAAAAGGTAATGCACGGTCCATCAAGCTCAAGAATCGGAGAATAATCGTAGATTCAGACTCAGGGAACGAGGAATGATACACATTTGTTGTCTGTGACGGTAGCTGATGGTAATTGGAAAATTATTTCATCAAATTTTTGTCATTAAATACTTCGTAATCCTTTCTTTGTCGGGGACTATTTCCTGACGCAAACACTGTGGTAACCTATCTTTTTTTTTCTTTTTTTTTGGGGGGGGGGGGGCGGGTGGGGGGGGGGGGTTATATGATAAATAGAATCAACTCGTCCCAGTTTTTATCGAAACTTACAAAACTCGTCGTCCAGTAAATTAGGTCTGCACCTCGCTAAAGCTCGGTCCAGACCTAATTTACTGAACTCGTCCAGTGAATTACGATATGAACTGGCGACACGTTGTAGATTCTCTGTGTACAAAATATGTATATTACAAATTAAAACTTTTCTATTATTGAATAGTTAAATAAATACTCTCGAGGGATACTTCATTTCAGGCCAGTGTTTGAACTTTAACCCTTTACCCAACGTAACGGCCAAAATGGGGCCAGCGCTATTCACAAAAATCGTCAATTAATTTTCATTATTTTTTTCATTTTTTGTCGCAAAAACATAGGTTATGACCCCTCATTGGAACGAGCTCGTTCCAATGAGGGGTCATAACCTATGTTTTTGAGACAAAAAATGAAAAAAATTAGTTATTCAAGAATTTTGTTTGCAAGTGTCGTCTGCTTTTCAGGTTAGGTAAAGGGTTAACTAGACAGAGATAAGTCGACTTCTTTGTTTTTCGTGAAGTACGTTAGAGGGTGCGTACAGATACAGTTTCGATACCAAAGATATGTGTATATGTCGGTCTTTCACCCCAGCCATCCACCTCCCACCCCCACTCTCAAACGCACAAAATCTCCCACACACATGGAGGGAGACCCGGGGGAACAATACCATAAATATTTTACGATGTTATTTTCTACCTGTGAACATTACTGATTGGATTGAATCGTGAATATTTTAAAGATCGTGGCGGTTTTACTGCAGGTAAATGGCCAGGCATTTAAGAACGTTAATGTTTCATTTCAGCTATTTGTTGTCAGAGGTAGAAACTACAAATCTCGAAAATACACCTGTAAAAGCTTTCAAGTACTGGTCCCCTGTCTAAAAAAAAAATAAATTAGAAACTGTCAATACCGAAAGATGATCTAAGGGAAGTAACTCGGTGACGAGCATACCTGTTCGTGGATTTTGAGATGATTGAGCCTTGTGAACGATTTGTTGCAGAATGGACAACAGTACGGATTTGTTTCACTTGTTCCATACACGTACGGGAAATCGTCTTGATTACCAGTGTCAATCGGAGGCGATGTGGACGAGCTCGTATCGCCTTCAGGACTCTTTTGAAAATCTTCAGAGCAGTCTGAACAGGGTGAGTTGGGATCTTCATTTTGAAGTTCAAAGTTTGTATTGGTTCTCTGATCTATGCCATCACCTGAAATAGAATGAATAAACCCTATAAGTCTGACAAATTCATCAACACTGCATTCAGTGGTGACTTTTAACCCTTTTCCTAACACTACTGGTAACCAATACTTGCAAATCATTAAAACTAAAAAAATAATTTTTGTTTCCTCAACAAAGCTCATGACCCTTCATTGGAACGACTCGTCGAGTCGTTGTAACGAAGAGTCATAAGCTATGTTTGGAGGAGGAAACATTATATGCTTTGGATGACCGTTTTTGTGTTCAGTGATTGTCAGATACGGACGTTACGTTAGGAAAAGGGTTAACCGAAAAGTCATGTAACGACTAGCATTCCAAGGGGTATTCGTGTCAGTACGTTTGTGATCAAATAGTTCCAAATTAGAGATCGTTTCCTCAGACTTATGAATGACAGGTCGCAGCTACTCGGGTAGTCGCCCTTGTTGGTTTCCGCGCTGAATACACACAGTGTGAATCTTGTCCGCTTGCCAAACCTGACAAGAAAACCCAGATATGATGGAACTCGTGCATGCTTACAGTGCGGTCGCCGTGGACTGGCCACTTTTTACAGGTGGGCACTATATCCACGGACGCAATAATATTAGATTCCAAACACTAATTATAGGAATAATCATCAAAAATTTAATTAATGAAGCACCGGGTACAACCCGGTGCTTCATCAATTAAATTTTTGCTGATGATGGTTTTTATTACCTGCTAAACGTATACGTGGACATCACTTCCCATGCGTGGATTACGACCAGTCAACGGCTACTGTACTGTATACAAGGAATTCCATGAACCCATGTGTATTAACTAGAATCTTTAACTCATATCGAAATTAATTTTCAAAACACGTCCAGTAAATTACGATATTAACTGGGGACCCATTGGAGATACTCTGTCTGTTGCATATGTGACACTGATATACCAACATTTGAAATATTTATGATTTCTGTTCCATGTAAAGAGATAGTTCATGTAGTCCATATTTTTCATATATTTCACATGTGATGGATGCCATGTTAAAGTTTACCACAAACTACACATACTATTTGACACTATTTGACACTTATTACACACTAATCGCAGATGACGCAGGCAAAAAAAAACGTTCTTGAATAATGGAAAAATAACGGTTCTTGGTTATATCTTTTCTCATCCGTTGATCAAGGGAAGTTGACCTGACAAAAGTTATTTCCCAACTCAGCTTGGATTGTTTTATTCGCATAATGGTTACCAAATAGACTCAATTTCCTTGATACTAAGTATCAACTGACGATTATTTTAAGCGTGGATGGATAGACCAGCGTGTTAGTGTATTACTTATTACACTTGTGTCAGGTTGTAACATGCAGTTCGCTTTGAAACATTCAATGAAAAAGTGAAAATAGGTATCGTGGAACTAAATATTGGAATTAGAGTCAACCCCCTTAAAATGTTGCACTCGGAAATGACGCAAGCTCTAAAAATAAACAGCCTTGGGAAAATCCATTGTTTCAATAAAAGTTTGAAACATTCTATTGACATCTTGCATTATTGTTGAATATTCCTGATAAAAAGAGGGTGATTTGATGACTTTTAGACCTAAAAAATACAATTTACTTTTTGTGTGTTTTTGTAGGGAATTCCCTGAAAAATATGTACATGTGACCGGTACTTCCCTTTGTGTCAGTTTTTCTCTCTTATTTGTTGCATGACCCCTTGTTTTCAGATCAGAAAAGGTTGTCTGAAGGGCTATACTTGACAGAGATATTTGAATGCCAAAATTAAAGTGATGCGATCATATTTTTTTCCACCTGAACGTTATATTGGTCGCCTATGGGAAAATATTTAGCTCTGTGATACCTATAAACGACATGTTATTCCCGTCCACAACTCCACGTTAAAAAAACATAGGGAACGTGCCTCCACCCCCACCCCTCACCCCCACCCCCTACACACACACAATCGACTCTAATCAAGAAAACTAACGGGCTTGCGACGCCCTGGACAGATGAGAGCAGTTCGCACAACAGTAATGTTAGCATATATCTTTGGATAAAATCATCTGCAACACCTAATCACTTCTCCCCTCCAGTCGCCACGTCCTTGGTTATGCCTCTTCTTTGGAACGAGCTCCACGAGCTCGTTTCAATGAGGGTCGTAAGATATGTTTTTTGCCCAAAATGGGAAAATAAAAAACTTTATATGGAGATGTTTGTGGATATCGCTCATGGCCCTTTTCATTAGGTAGATGGTTAAAGCAAAATATTCATACGCTTAATTTTAGGGTTTAATATATTCCCGGTTTTCTATAGTAACGGAAACGGGGATGAAATTACGCTCAGAACCGGGAAGCGGGAAATGTCCCGGATAATATAAGTAAATTTACGAGAGTAACAAGATGCATCAATTTTCGTGAAAATGAACACATTTTATTGGCAATCTGCCTTCTCCATGTGGAAAAGTTCTCTTCGAAAGAGAGGTGTGAAAACCCAACTCCGCTTCCAACTTTCGTCATTTTCAGAATCGCTAGTTTTATCACTGGCTTCAACTCCATCTTCACAGCCGTCACCAGTCCCCTCTGCTTCAACCAGAGGGGACTGGTGACGGCAGTGAAGAAGGAGTTGAATTTATTTATTTATTTATTGATGTTTAAGGTCACATATTTATGCACAATGGCTAATCATGGCCGTGACAGTTTTACGGGTGGAGGAAGCCGGAGTACCCGGAGAGAACCAACAACGAGCAGCTGGCAGCTCCCCAACATCGTAACTCCGCACTGCAGCACAGGCAGGGTTAGATTGGTTGAAGACATGCGTACCATCGACGTGCAGTACGCCTTAGTACACGGCGTCATCGTGCCCCCACGCAGGCAATGGAGATGAAGTGTCTTGCCCAAGGACACAACACGGTTGCCGCAGGTGGGATTCGAACCAAGGACCTCTCGGCTTGCAGCCTGCACCTCTACCTACTGAGCCACCGCGCTCCCAGAAGGAGTTGAAGTTGAAGAAGGAAGTAAATAGTGAGGGATACTAGTGATTCCGAAAATGAAGACGAGTTTGAACTTTGAAGCTAGTGAACATCTTGCTGATGACGAGAGGAGTCCTCCGGAACTGATTGAGAGCTACAGTGATTTGGAGAAAAGGGTTCTTCAGGAAGAAGGATTGTAAAAAGTTCAGGCGTGGAAGGGCTGACGAAATCTTACAAAGTTACGTTGGGTAGTTTTTCAATTTTGAAAACTTTAGTTCAATACAAACAGTGTCATGCGTGATCTCCGGTTCCGTGCTATGGATTTCCCGGGTATCGTGACCAGCTTTCGGAACCAGGAACCCGTGAATTCCTGTTCCCGGGATTAAACCATAATTGATTTGTTTCAAAACAAACCGTCCCGACGGCATAGAGAGCTCGCCTGAGTAATGACTTCTGTCCATATTTAGCAAACCAGGAAACAGCAGCTCGATTTTTCCCGATTCAGTTGTTAAAATGTTATGTCACTCTGAAGCACACCAATCAGTGATGGATAGAGACGGGGTGTAATCACATCCACCACCCTTCTGCCCTGAGATGTGATTTTTTCTGTTAACAAATTCTCTGAGCCACGTTAACTCAGTATATTAGAGTTTATTCTATCGTTCGTCGCATGTTCTTCCTAGCGCGAATGGTTTTTCACTTGGGCCTGATTTTTCCACCTGACAGTCACACCTTTTGCCACTTTACGTGTCATCTATAGCTGATATATTCAGTCTCTCATTGCTTTGAGAATATTCCAACAATCCCCTCTTCCGTTGGGTTAATTGACGGGAATGGGGACGTGACAACTGTTACCTATTCCCAGTTCCTTATTCGTCATTCGTTATCAACCGATTTCATCGGTTGATAACGAATATCAAATAAGGAACTGGGAATAAGTAACGGTTGTCGCGTCTGAGATTTGCATCAGATTCGATTACCTCACAATACACGCCAGAGCTTTCGTTGCGTAAGTGGAGCTGAGCTGCTGGAAAATGCTCGCGAAGATTTGAGAACACTCAGATCCTTCACTTTAAATTTGGAGATTTTGCTCCATTGGCGATAGCATAAACCCATTTTTGATTAAGATTTTTTCAAAGGAGACGGGGCTAAAAATTTTAAGGAGGAGGTCGATACTGCTAACGCGTTTTGAGTAACAATTAGCTAAAACCAGAAAATATGCTTGAATTTCTCATTTCTATAAATTATATTCGTCGAAACTCCCAACAGGTTTTAGGAAACATTAACTGAATGCAGAAAATGTGTTTAAATTTCCCTTTTCTGTATGTTATATTATGTATACTGTTGGACGTAACATTAATTTTATAGTATGCTGCTGAATTTAATTCGACTGAAATTCAAGAGAAGTTTCCAGATTCTCGCAGTTATATTCCCAGAACTATGGAATCATGTGTCTTTATGACAAACACGAACATTATATTTGGCGAACACATTGTAAAAATTGCCATTAAAATGCGGTAAAAAGAACTGGCAATATTGTGTTGAAAATGCCGTCTTTAAATACATTTGGTAATGCCTTCCCTTTTTTTGTTCCATCTTGAGCAAAAACGGAGGAAGTGATATTTCGTTTCACTTTACGACACGAGAAGGCTGTTGGTCTGTCATACCGATTGGACAAACTAATATCCTTAACCTGCAGCCATATAAAGATATTGATTAGTCTACTATAACCCTTTACCCAACGTCACGACCAAAAGGGAGCGCGGTGGCTCAGTTGGTAGAGGTGCAGGCTGCAAGCCGAGAGGTCCTGGGTTCGAATCCCACCTGCGGCAACCGCGTTCTGTCCTTGGCCAAGACACTTCATCTCCATTGCCCGCGTGGGGGCACGATGACGCCGTGTACTAAGGCGTACTGCACGTCGATGGTACGCATGTCTTCAACCAATCTAACCCTGCCTGTGCTGCAGTGCGGAGTTACGATGTTGGGGAGCTGGCAGCTGCTCGTCGTTTCTCGGTGGTTCTCTCCGGGTACTCCGGCTTCCTCCACCCGTAAAACTGTCACGGTCATGATTAGCCATTGTGCATAAATATGTGACCTTAAACATCAATAAATAAATAAATAAATAAATAAATAATAAATAACGACAAAAAGCGGCCAGCGATATTCACAAAAATCGTCTATTAATTTTCATTATATTTTCATTTCTTGTCTCAAAAACATAGGTTATGACCCCTCTTTGGAACGAGCTCGAGCTCGTTCCAAAGAGGGATCACAGCCTATGTTTTTGAGACCAAAAAATTTAAAAAATTATTTATTCAAGAATTTTGTTTGCAAGCGTCGTCTGCTTTTCAGGTTAGGTAATGGGTAAGAACAGAGTCTTATAAACGAAGGAGCTTTCGGTTGACGCTACTTTTCAAAAGTGGGAATTAGGGTGAATGTAAACAAAAACAATCTGGCGAAAATCGTCGTGGTTAAAATCTTTGTATTTGCATTTTACGGTGCATTCTTGGTGCCCTTGCATTCTTCATCACAAATAAGATTCTTCTTTCTTGGGAGATGAAGTTTAAGATCTATTGGTTGAAGAATGACTTCTAACTCAACATGTCCTTTCTTCACAATGAACCCTCTTTGACTGATGACAAGTATCTGAAAACTTTGTTAATATAAACGAATATATGATGAAATATATGTATCTCCTCATGGTGAGGGGATTACTCATTAGTTATCACAATCCACCTTCTCTAGCCCCCCCCCCCCCCCCCCCCCCGCGCCCTCCACCCCTCGGCTTTTACTCTCTTTTTTATTTTTGTGAACCTACAGTTTGCCATATAATATATGTATTTTAAATTTGTAGGAGGGGAGGGTAAACTAAGTGTTTAGCACTTATCCTCCAATCCATTTTGCACAGTGTGTTGCAAAAAAAAATATGTTTAATCTTAAAAGCTAAACAAATAAGATATGCCGAGGCCTCCAAAAAGTTATTTTGCGATTTAACCCTTTACCTAACATGAAAAGCAGACGACACTTGCAAAAAATTGTTGAATAACTAATTGTTTTCATTTTTTGTCCCAAAAACATAGGTTATGACCCCTCATTGGAACGAGCTCGACGAGCTCGTTCCAATGAGGGGTCATCACCTATGTTTTTGAGACAAAAAATGAAAAAATAATGAAAATTAATTGGCGATTTTTGAGAATAGCGCTGGCGGTTTTGGCTGTTACGTTGGGTAAAGGGTTAAATATTTATTAAACTTACTTTCAAAGAATGGGGTTTTTTAGCACTTATTCTCATTGTATTGAGGTCCAACCTCTACAAAACTGATGTGAACAATTTTCTCTTTTTGTGGTATGTAGGAGGCCCGGGGTTTTGATACTGCGTTATAAAAGAATCAAGAACGAAAATTTGGTAAATATGTTAATGATGAAGATATAAACAAGAAACAGCCATCTTGATGTATGTTGAGGTATTGGATTTTTCGAAGCGTATGGTAGGCAGTACTAGGCACTACCTGTCAGTGATGTTATTCAGACTGTTTGGCACAGACACCCCGAGAAAACCACCGCAGAAACAGCAATTTCATGATTGACTGGGTATCTATTGTTTAAGACAGCTCAGTATCAGTAAAGGCGTTGAACCAAGTAAAGTGGTCGTACCCGGAAAAAAATTGGGACAAGCTGATTTTGTGTCATTTTGAAGAGGAATGTCTCTCTCGAAGATATCCAAAATCCGCTTTGGGGAAAATTTTTTATAGCATTTGTACTGATGGTGGTGTAAGAGCGAATTTCGATCAATTTTCCGAAACCAGCATTCCAACGTTTGCGAACGTGAGGACATGGATTTGTGTGAATCTAGTTTTTTTTCTACTCACTAACACGCAGGGTATACAGAGTGTATCATCAGAGACCATAACACCGGTGCACATCCCGAATGAAGAGCGTTGTTTTATAGAAATTTGAAAAATCATTGAATTCTCACTGCCAAACTCGGTTTCTGCTTGTGTATCTGACATATCACGAGATACTGCGATCACTCGACACACAAAGCTATTCGCTAATGGCCTCACGCTCCTGAATTATTGTTTTTGATGTGCTTGTCATTTTTTCTTTGTCTCCTGTTGAAACCTAGCGTAGTTAACATACACAGGAGGCATTCGTTTGTCACATTTACTTGTTGGTTTGCTTGTTTTCTGTTTCTCTGTCCTCTTGTATTTCTTTTCAGTTCAGTATATATTCGCCCTGTGATTCAAGCTTTGTTGTTCTCATATAATTCGTTTGGTTTTGGTTAATGAAGTATATATTTCCTTGTCCACATAACCTAACCCATGTTGTGATTTGAAATGGCTTCTTCTGGGCATTCCATTGGTGTTGGAGTTGTTTCCGAGAGGACTCCTGTGTTATATGCCAGATTGGTTTTGATGACGTTAAACCAGTGAAAGTCTCCAAAAAGGGTATCCACACGCTGCTCAAATTCTGCAATATGAGAGCGAGGCCAGACCTGGAGACATACCTTACGGACAAGCTACAACAGGAGCCTGTGGGGGTAGTTTTGGTTCATGCAGATTGTCGCAGAGATTTCACTGACGCAAAACGACCCGCTGTTACAAGCACTCCCGAAACTGAGCCTCCGTCAGCCAAGAAAGTGAGATCTAGTTTGCCGGCATTTGACTTCAACAGTGACTGCCACTTCTGTGGTCAATCGGCGGTAATTGATCTACGCCATCCTGACAGGACTAAAGTTGTCAGAACTGTCGAAACACTCTCTATGCGGGATAAACTCCTTGAGCATTGCGAACTGAGAGGGGACAGTTTATCATCAGAAGTTAGAGCTCGTTTGTTGAGTTGCATTGATCTGGTGGCCGCCGAAGCTGTCTATCATGCTCGTTGCCATTCAAGATTTCTTGACAATAGGGAGTTGACACCGGAGAACATACCAGCTGGGCGGAAATCTGATCATGACATGGAGTAGTGGTTTGAGTGCATGTGCGACCTACTAAAATCGGAATCTGATGCAGAATTGTACAATTTATCTGAGTTGCATTCTAGAATGGAAATCGCCGGTGAATCAGGCGCACACACCAGAAAATGGCCGAAGCAAAAACTAGAAGAGCTGTATGGAGATTTTAACTTCTTCGCTAGAGTACAGGGTCGCGACAATGTCGTGTGTTTCCGCAACACGGCGGAATATATGATCAATGACAAATCGTCGCCTGAGTGCTAGAATGTTCTGTGTCCCCTATGGGACATAGAACATTGTAGCACTCAGCCGACGAAATGGTGCGCCGATAAGAAAGAGAGTATGAGCGACGAAGCCGAAAGAATCATTGTAACTGCGGCAAAGTTGATCAAAGAGTAGCTGAGAGAGAGGAGTTTAATACAGAATCTTACCCCAAACCCGACGATATCAAGGACATTCCGCGTGGCAGAACCTGGATCTCCGCTTACCTACAGTCATTTCTCCAAAGTGTGTTTCCATCTGATTTCAAACGGAACAGCATAGGCCATTCTATAGTCCAGTCGGCAAGGCCAAGATCAGTCATAACGCCTACCCTATTCGAGATTGGGATAGAGATGGATCATGTATTCGGGTCAAGATGGCTTGTGAAGGAACTCTCAAGGCTTGGGTTTTCTATCACTAACGACGAAGTCAAACGTTATAAGCATGGTGTTATGGAGCTAGATTCGGTCGACAGCTACACCTCTAATTATTTTCCCGGTGAATTTGCACAATGGGTTGCAGATAACGTCGACCATAACGTTGCCACGATCGATGGAAAAGGCTCACTACATGGTATGGGTATAATTGCAGTATCCACTCCAAAGCACAACCGAATGACCCCTATATCGCCCATTGTGATAAAACAGAGAGCTCGAGTCGGTGTTGAGAAAATGTTGGAGAATAAAGGTATACCATTAGCTGATTGCTTGGAGTCACAGAGGAAAGGCCTTAGTGGTTTGAGGTACAAACCATTAGTCCAACTGCAATCCCCCAATATCCTCCCACCGTGCTTGAATACTGACATTCTATGTCATTGTGGGTGGCTTTCAAAAGCAGAAGATAACACTGTACCCAATTGGTCCGGCTTCATGTTTTCTCGGGTGTATCGGGTCAATGGTGGCTGGATCGCAGTGAGTTCGATGTAAATCGGCAAAGCAGTGTGTCAAGGGCAATGCGGGCACATTTGCTGGTCGAAGCTTCGCTAACGAACAAGCTGTTAACTGGTAAAGTGCTGAGTTTTTTGTGACAACAAATCAAAGCTCATCATATACTGCTCTATTACATTTAATTGGATAGTGCCTTATAGGCACTATCCAATTAAATGTCAGAGAGCAAGGTATTGTATAAAAAATCTGATTCATATCAGGGACAATAAAGGCTTCCTCAGGTAGAATGTAGCTACAGACAGTTATTGCCTGTCACTTTTAGTAAAGCCCAAAATAGGGCTTCCAGCACTCTGCCAGTTAAATGTCCTTACTAGCTCAGAAGTGGCTGAACCTGATGCCGCTCCGAAGAGTTCATGTAGCGTCGGAAGTGGACAGATATCTATCAACAGGGAAGATTTAGATAGTGTCAAGGAGTTGTATGATAATGTGCTGGACAGCTCGATAGCTCTTTCCGATGCTGAAAACTCTTTCGTAAGGGTAAACACTTGCTTCGACGAGTACAAAGCCAAACTGGCTGAACAATAGCGCACTGCTAAGCTATGGGTACAATATCTAGAATATGTCCAGACACTGAAAATGTTCATCAGAGGTGAACGCCTTGGCGATTGGAATCTCCACCTTATTGCTGTCAGTAATATGTTGAACCTCTTCGCTGCCACGGGACATGTACGCTAAGAGTTGCAGGTTTATCTGCAAATGATGCTTCAGCTCCCCGAGAAACATCCGTGGCTGTATGATCGGTTCTTATTTGATAGTTTTCATGCTATACGCCGGAGTTCCAGAGTTTGGGCAGGCCTTTCAAGTTACCTTGTGGTTGAACAAGTCCTCATGCGCTCAATTAAAAGTCGAGGTGGACTACCGCGAGGCCGTGGGGTGACCGAATCAGTGCGTCAGGAGTGGATTTACACCATGCATAAATGCGCTGAAATACACGAAGCTATGACAACGCTGACTGACATGAAACTCAGTACCAGTGAACAACATGTAGACATGGGCACTTCTCGTCGTAAACGAGACAACACCGACATGATGAAAATACTAGAGTGGTTTGACTTGTACGATCCTTTCGATGAGAATGAAAGATTGCGCTCCCTGTCCTCCGGATTGTCAGCTTCCTTGGGTGATGGTATTAACTGCGATAATACCGAATCGATAGGGGCGGAGATACACTCTAAACTAGACAAGGTTGTTGTTTCTGATGCCTCCATCCAAATGAGTGATCAAATTCGCACTTTAGACCATTTGAACCCCGGGGTGAAGTTGGATAACCAGAGGGTATCAATAGACCCATCAGCTCTGTTCACTCGATTGATAGCTATTGCTCAGAGGGAGCACGACGTGGAACAGTTCTTCGGGTACGAACTAACTGTGATGCCAACAGCCCTCTTCAAATACTTCTTTCTCAGAAAAGCAAACAAGGCAGACCTAGCAGCTGCAATGACAGATCGAGTAGCACTTTCGGAGCCGCCATCTGATTCCATGTACGTGCTTGACGGAGGGGCTCTCCTCCACAGAGTCAAATGGAAGGCGAAGGCTACCTACTCGAGGGTAGCCCATCAGTATGTTGGATATGTGGCCAACAAATATGGGCAGAATTGCTGTGTCGTCTTCAGTGGTTATGGACAGCGACCAAACACGAAGAGTCATGAGCATAGAAGGAGAGCTGTCAACGTGTGTGCCGATATCCGTTTGACAGACACCATGACTGCACACAAGAACCAGGAACGGTTCTTGTCGAACGAGAATAACAAAATGCAGTTCATAAGATTGCTGTCCACATTACTCAGAGCGGGTGGACAAACTGTTAACTGCTGTTCGGGCGATGTGATACCCTGATTGTTGAAAGTGTCATCAAACTTTCATCTCAAGGGAATTCAGTTGTCATTGCCGCAGATGATACTGATGTACAAGTGCTATCCGTTCACCATTGGAATCATACTGATGTTATTTCCAATCAGAAGCACTGACGTCACATAGAGGTGGGGAGGCGTGGAAGGTCGCAGATATAATAGCGAAGATCGGAGAAACAACTAGGCGACACCTCCTGTTCATACATGCATGGAGTGGGTGTGATGTTACTTCGGCAACGTTTGGCCATGGGAAAACACAGCTTCTCAAGAGGTTAGAAAAGTCAAGGGAGATGCAGAAGATATTAGCAACAACAGCGCCGTATCTCAAGCAGAAATTGGAAGAATCGGCGCTGAACCTTTGGTAATGCTGTACTCTGGCAAGCAGTCAGACACATTGAATGGCTTGAGATACTCAAAGTCCATGACAATGGTCACTTCCAGCAAGACAGGAATCGAACCTCAGAAACTACCTCCAACTGAACGCGCGGCATACTTTCACAGCCTGCGAGTCCACCTACAAACGGTGGAATGGAAGCAATTGGATATTGATATCCTAGATCCTCAGAAATAGGTCTTGGAAATTCTCGAAAATGAGTTGATACCCGTGATGACTGAACTGGATGCAGCGCCTGAAGCTCTCCTGAAATTTATACGTTGCAAATACAAAATGACTTCCAAACACCCCTGCGGAACGAATATATGCTCTTGTAGAAAGAACGCAATCAAATGTGTCTCTGCTTGTGGAGACTGTCGAGGGGAGAATTGCCTGAACTCCGAGCCGGTTGAGATTGGAGACGAAACAGGCGACAGCAGAGTGCCTTGAGGAACACCGGCATGATGTCGGTCAGATCTCATCTGGGGAGTTAATCATTGCGAAAAAAGTTGATCGATATCATTCTTCGCCATCTCGGGAGTTATCAGAGCATTCCAAATAATGAGGGTACCAGGGCAAAAGCCAACACTTTCCTTGCTCGCGTTTCGTATTCAGTCAAACGCAAGTAATATTTTTGTTTATATAAATATAATTAAATCTTTTTTTCTGTTTATGCATTTTCAGACAAAATGATTGGCTAAAGTATTTCTTTCTTTTTTTTCACAACACATTGAACCGAAAAAAACGCATTTACGGGCCTGCCCTAATCAACGCCCTCAATGTCAGTCTTAAAAATTACGTTGCACAGTGTGAATGGAAAAGAACCCCTGCACGCTCAAATTGTTTTAACATGAAAAGTAATTAATATTTAACTCATCATAGTATAAAGACTTTCAAAATAAAATTTAATAAACAATGAAATCCTTATCATGCTTTTTATTCCATGTTAAATTTGTTTATACTCATAGGTTATCGTCTGCGTTCATCGTTTTACCCAAACAAACATAAACGATGGTATGGTTGGTCATAATAATCCACAAACGAAACTCACGCGAACAAAACTTTCCAATTTCCAAAGAGCCAGAATGAACTCTTTCTGAGACAAAGTTCAACCGACTTCATGTCATCTGGGATTATACCGAACTCCAAATTTACAAACTGTTTTTTTCAGTTTCTCAGGAGATAGGCAAAATCGGAATTGAATTTAAATCAGTGTTGCTTTGAATGACAGCACACGTACGTCAAGTAGAAAAGGAGATTAAAGTTTTGTGTGGGCGTGGCCTATGACGTTCCTTTTCACTTACGCTATTCATTGGTCAATAAAAGTTTTAGCGTGGCCTATGACGTTCCTTTTAACTTACGCAATTCATTGGTCAATAAAAGTTTTAATGACCCAAGTACATGTTTCAGTGAAATGTATCCTTATTTCAAACAGAATTTTAGAAAACTATGCCTTTTTTATTCAGTTATCACTAGGAAGCATGATGCGACCCGGTTTTTATTTTAACTCCGCAAAGTAGAGAGTGTTTAAATGTATTGCCCCTCAAGTTTAATTATAAGGAATGGTCGTTTGTTTCTGTCTCTTTCTTGAGTTATGAACCGCAAAAAACAAAGGCCAAATATAGTGTAAATGGGCGTACTCACAGTCTGGCCTTTGTTTTTTTTTTGGGGGGGGGGGGGGTTCATAATTCAAGAAATAGACAGAAACAAACGATCATTCCTTATATAATATTTTTGGTTTTTTAAATTTGTTTTATCACAAATTATTGAAGGTTGCTTGTGAACACTCATCAATAATTTGTAATAAAACAAATTTTGATGAACAAATTCAGACCACCAAAAATAATGTAGCCTTCAACCAGTTAAAAAGAAGTGGCAGCTATAATTCATCATGTTTTACCCTGATGAGTTAAAAATTAAAATATTAAGTAACATTTCTCCTCTTAATCCAACTGGGAGTCTGAGACATTTAAATGGTATTCATGGGTACATTCAAACCACGCTGCTTGTCAAATCTAGTTTATTCAGATCACACTCTTGGGGTCATATTTGAGTGGTTTTCAACATAATGGCACTTGGACTGAGTAAATACTGTCAAAGAAAACATTATTAACTGAAATGGCCCGCTATACTGGGAGTGTAATGGGGAAGTGGGATGGGAGAATGAAGGGCATATGGTTAGTGAGTGATTGTAAGGGGAGGGTTAATATGCTAATCGGACAGATTGGTAAGAATGGGACAAGGGGTGTCATCAAGCAGTTCGTCTCCGAGTGCTGGGGGAGAGAAGAAGCGTGGAAATAGGGAGGCAGTTGGGAGCAAAGGGGTAGCCAAGGCCTTCTCGCCGAGAACCGCGACAAGTCAGCGGTCACCCAAAGTGTTATTATTATCATTATACTTTCTAGATAAAAACTGTTCGTCAAATCAGAATGACAGATTTTGTTTACATTAGCTTCATTAACATATTTTCGTAACTTTCATACTTTATTTCTTTGTGGCACAATATATTGTCAGATCTCATCTAATACATGTTAGCCAAAGACAGAGGTGCCGCCGATAATGGGTTCGTCAAGATCGGACCTCACCACGATGAGAATATATGCCTCGAACAAATATATTCTTCAAACGTGAATTTATTAAATATTTAAATTGTTAAGAACAAAACTGCAGCTCTGGACATATGTCGTTTATGGTATAGAATGCAGATTAACTGACAGTACATCACAAACTGGAATTAATAACCCATTTTCCCCAGTGTGTTATTTCGTAATTTTCTTCTTCATAGCATTGTTTATGTTTACATTTCTCTTTATGTGTTGAATGCGTTCGTTCAGAAAAAGGACTTGGCTCCACTATATATGGGCATTCCTCGATTAGTTTTCATATGAAATTTTGAGCAGTTACATTTTGACCGCTAAAATTTGGGATAGAAGTAACGGCAGTTGGTTGTCAGTACTTCTTCCGTAATTTTAACAGTATTTTTTTACAGTGTAGTACAAGGGTTCATTCTGGTCCCGAGGTGTTTTGTACTCACTCTGGGTCCAAGAATCTTGAAGGTGAAAGCGTAAAACTTTAGCGCACAAAGGGACTGGTGAAAAACTCAAACTCTCTGCCCGTGGATGTGTCTTTTGTGTACGGTGGAGTCTTATGGACTGAAAACTATAGCGGTAAAAACTTAAAGTGTTAAACCTATAGCGCACTCAGAGACTAGCCTAAGACTACACATAGATATTTTTCATGGCGTCAAAGAGTTTAAATTTGGACTACTATGACTGGACTACTATGGCTGTTGTTACGCCCAATTTTGAAGTAACTGACCACTTTTGCAGTAGCTCATCACTTTTGAAGTTAAAATCGGCCACTTTTGAAGTAGCTCACCACTTTTGTAGTAACCGTCGCCCAGTTTAGAAGTAAAATGAGGTCTCCACTTTTTCAGTAACCATCGCCCACTTTTGAAGTAAAAAAACAAGGTCACTATTGTTGAAGTAATATTTGACCAAAGTCGTGACCTACTTCAAAAGTGGCCATTTATTTTGAAGGAAAATCTGTTAAGACGTAAACAACAGGCCATTCTAGTCATATGTCGATGCAATGCGTAACCTTTGAGACTTTGAGTCGAGTTTAATCCGAAAGAGTGTCATATCTGGCTGACAAAATGTGCGGGATTAGGGAACTGATTTGTGCTGTGTTGTTTTATCGTAACCTGTACTGCGTGGGCGTATTTTACAATTGACGTAAAACCCACTTAACCTAAACGATCGTCCACGTGTTATTTCTAAGCCTGTTATATTAACCATAATTTATTTATTTATTGGCGTTTAACGACACTTTCGACAGCCAGGGTCATCTCGTGTCGGACAGTTTTACGGGTGGAGGAAGCCGGAGTACCCTACGAGAACCACCGAGCAACGGCGAGCAACTGTCAGACTCCCAACGTACTAACTCCACACATGCAGGGTTAGCATTTTGTTGAAGACAAGTGCACCATCGACGTGCAGTACGCCTTAATACACAGCGCCACAGGCAATCGAGATTAAAACAAATGTCTTGCCCAAGGACACAACATAGTTACCTATGGCGGAGAACGAACCGTGGACCTATCGGTTTGAAGTCCAGTGCCGTAACCACTGAGCCACCCTGTTTTATTAGTAAAACAAAACTTGTTGCCACAGGACGATAATGACTCCCATAATTATGTGGGGAATTTGGACTAGACACACTTTTTTTTCTTTAAATCAGTCCAGGATATATTTATTTATTTATGAAGGTTTAACGACACTTTAAGAGCCAAGGCCATATCGTGTCGGTGACTGTTTTACGGGTGAAGGAAGCCGGAGTACCCGGAGAGAACAACCGAGCGAGGACGAGCAGCTGCCAGCTCCCCAACATCGTAGCTCCGCACTGCAGCACAGGCAGGGTTAGATTGGTTGCAGACATGCGTACCATCGACGTGCAGTACGCCTTAAGGACACGGCGCCATCGTGCCCCCATGTGGTCAATCGGGGTTAAGTGCCTTGCCCAAGGACACAACGCGGGAGTCGGAATCTATCGCTCAGACGGTCGGGCATCCAATGACTAACCGGGCTCAACGTTGCTTAACTTCGGTGATCTGACGAGAACCGATTACCGCAACTCCACCGCACCCCTGTCCTGAATATAAAGAGCTCACATCGTAACCTGTTAGCAGGTTATACTATCTAACATGGCAGTAAGCTATAGGGAAAATGTGTTTGATGCTTTTCCACTTTCTATGTTTTTACTGCGCAAGTCATGTTGTTTACAAGTTGACAGAATTTTATCCAAAATAAATAGCAACAACTAACGCGCGATCTCGCTTTGGTGAGATCGTGCGTTAGCATGCACTTGCTATCTATTTTGAAGGAAATTCTGTTAACCCTTTACCCAACGTAACGGCCAAAACCGGCCAGAGCTATTCTCAAAAATCGCCAATTAATTTTCATTATTTTTTCATTTTTTTTCTCAAAAACATAGGTTATGACCCCTCGTTGGAACGAGCTCGTCGAGCTCGTTCCAACGAGGGGCCATAACCTATGTTTTTGAGACAAAAAATGAAAAATATTAGTTACTCAAGAATTTTTTTTTGCAAGTGTCGTCTGCTTTCCATGTTAGGTAAAGGGTTAAGATGTAAACTGCATGTCACTCTAGCCATATGTGGAAGCAATGCGCAACCTTTAAGTCGAGTTTGCTCCGAAGGGTTGTGATATCTGACTGACAAAATGTGCGGAAATAGGAAATTGATTCATGTTGTGTGATTTTATCGTAACCTTACTGCGTTCGCGTATTTTACAGTTGACGTAACCCCAAACGTAACCTAAACGATCGTTCGCGTGTTATTTCTGGTCCTGTTATATTAACCATAAAAATACGATTAAAGCCTGTAACCACCACAGATGGGTGTGGTTTACGGTAAAAACCTCGTATTTTTGAATTGTTGGTTAAGCTTCGTGACTCGAGAAAGCTTTTCAATTGCCATTAATTAGCTAGCTAGTAGAGCTGTAGGTTAACCGAAACCGAACCGAGGTTTTTAGTTTTCTTAAAAAACCAAAACCGAAACCGTCGACATCCCGTAATCTAAGGTTTTTCGTTTTTTATTAAATACTCTCTTGCTGCAGAAATTCACAGAATGTAGCCATTCCAGAGTAGTGAGAGTACCCAGACACTGCCAATGGCAGTGTCTGGGTACTCTCACTACTCTGGGAAGGCTACATTCTGTGAATTTCCCACATTTCAGTTTAGTTCTGTTTGCAGCTTTCCTCAAGATGCGTGTAGGTGTCAGACCTCGAAAAATGGCCAAGCACAATAAAAGTTCTGTATATTTAGGTAATTATTATATTGGCCTTCCTGATTCTTCATGTATTATAGCTTATTTCGGGCATTCATTGAGTTTCACTCAATTTCACTACCATTCAGTTATGACTCCGGACATAAGAATGAGTTTTATTGAATTTTACTTGGCCTCATGAACAAACCGAACCGAACCGAGGTTTTACTCCACCTGAAAAACCAAAACCGAAACCGAACAAGAAATTTAAAAACCTACAGCTCTACTAGCTAGAGAGAGAGGGGGGGGAGCCATTTGAGAGAGAGAGAGAGAGAGAGAGAGAGAGAGGGAGAGGGAGAGATAGAATTTATGTCAACATTATCTTTACCAACCCATCATTGAAATCTTATTGGGAATGTGCAGGAAGAGGGTACAAGGACTCCTCCTCACTTACTCTAAGAATGTGATCAAAGATTCTCCCGTTTGATTTGTTTCTACTATGAAATTTGAGGTCGAGACAGATATATATTCTTGGCTCCATATTTGACAAATTTCCCCATCGGGCCGAAACAATGTTTCGGTTCGATTGGAAAGTTAGTTAACTATGGAGCCAAGAAATGTACATTTTTCTTAATGAAGAGGAGCGTGAGTCCCAAACATAGCTCTGTGTATCGTATTCCTACCATCTCACTAAGGTACATGGGCCACAACTGAAATGTATCAGTGTTCTTCCTACGTGCCTGGTCTATATTCTACATGACGATGCGTATGCTGCTGAAGAAATTGTACTGGAAAATGCTATTGTCTGTCACAAGTCTATGAGAGTAGAATCTATTCAACAACAGTTGAAAAGCTATGGCTACAAAAATATAAATACCAAGCTCCAGTTAGCGGAAACGATAATGTTTAAAAATAGCTTGTGAACAAAAAGACGATCGTTGGGTACAAAAAAAAATCTGAGATGTCGACTGACCGATGTAACAGGAATGGAAGTCCGTAGGAAAATTAGTCCCTCTGGACTATTATTCCGCGGAATAATAGTCCAGAGGGACTAACGTTCCTACGGACTTCCATTCCTTTTACACCGGAAACATAGTTAATTTTTTTCCATTTCCCTTAACGCTGGATGGATTTTGCCAGTTCCCATATGTTGAAGGTAAACGCGGTATGAACTGCTGCTAGTTTTCTAAAGCACAACTTGAACACATTACCCTTCTCCCTTCCTTAATGGCACGCACGGCTTCAGTGAAAAAGTAAAATAAAAAAATCATAGTGATTTTGTCCTATTATGCAATTTATATTCAAGGAGTATATTTGTAGTGCCCAATTCCACCCTCATTGCTGTGGGTGGGGACTGGAGAAGGCACGACCCGTGCAAATGAATATGGGCCCTCAGGTTTCGTAGAAAATAAAAAAAATTCAGAAAAAGCTACTGTCACCCGAAAATCGCCTCAAAAGCAGACCATTACAAAATATTCAGTATTAATCCATTTGCGGAGACTATGAACTGAATAGTTCACACCGACTGACAGACTGGTGATTGATTGATTAATGTTTATCTCCATTTTGCATGGATATGGTATCTGTACTTATAATGAATATCCAATTGATTCAAAACTTATAACAATCTGCATGACGGAACTGCATGGTATACTACTAATTATGACGTTTTTATTAAATCACTGCGCGCTTCCGGCCCTGATGCTCGTTTGGAATCATAGAGCCACAAGCGCACTGTCACCTTATGAAACAACGTTTGGAAACATAGAATTCTGATCCGAGAGTAAAAAAAAAAATGCTCCATCAAGATGTTCAAATTGGGATGGCACCGGTGCAACATTGAGACTCAGTAAACATTTAGGTCCCGTGTTCCTGTTCCACTGGGGACCGAAATTTCTCTCGGCGGACCTGTCAATTCCCTTCATTTTATATTGTCAAGTGAAAAGTTCACAGATATGCCCCATGTCAACAGTAAAATAAAAAAAACAACCAAAGTTCTAGGAAAATTTATTAATGCGTTTATGTTTTGCATCAAATAGTTCGGTAGCTTTACTTAGTTCACATGGGCATTTCAACACGTTCCCATACTGATATAATAATTTCTTTCATTTTTGAAATCGATATTACTGAGACTCAGATTCCTGAAACAACTTTAGAATATGTGTTATAAGTACGTAATATAATGGATAGAGCAAGTCATATTTACATAATTCTCTTGCCATTAGGTTCTAAACCTTCCTACACAAGAACATTAAAACTGGAACGACAACACGTTCCACTGGGAGCAATCGGGTTATTACAATAAAAATTCTAGCATTTTTATCATTATTAATTCACTCACGTTCTGAAAAATTGCACACGAGCCACCTCGATGTTTTACATAATGTGTGCATACGGAGTTGATTCGGTGAAAAAATATACCATCGCCATCTCTCGCTTGTGAATAATTTCTGTGAATTCTAGAGGGATGTTCCATCAATAACCAGGCAACAGAAGGTTTGAAAAACACCATATAATTATCCCGCGCTCTCCTGAGACCTTAATTATCTCGCGAACCCCTGGAGAGTCTGCGGAAAAGAAGTCTAGTTCATTTGTATGACAGCTCTAGAACTCCCTACAGCATTTTCTTTGACTCATTAAAAATCTCTTCAGTCGTCTGCCATTTCCTCCAGACTGCAAGCGTGGCGAGGGAGCCAGGGAGAAACAAGTAAGCAGTACGTCTGAAGTTATGTTTGCAATTTTGATTACGTTGAAAATTAATTCTCCCGGGAGTCAAGTTAATTATCTTTGATTCTTTCAGGGAACATGTGAGCTTCCCATCAACATTTTTGCATGACTTCTCAGCCTCCGGGGATACGCTGTAAAGGTTTCCATCGAGTCAGTTTCAATCAAGAATTCCACGAAACCCATCAGATTATATAGTGTACTTCAGAGAACTTTGTTCAGCTTTACTAATATATTCAAAGCACTAACAGTTACACACACCAAGCTAATGATAGAATCTTAAGATTATGGACAATGGAATGGGAATATCGTGTTAGGCCTTTAAATTTCCCAAATAGGGACGGTAAACACTGTGCCCAAATAATGAAATTGTGCCAAAATTATGCAGATGCGGACTGGCAGTAGGGACCACCAGGAACTTTCTCAGAGGTAGGGATCTGCGAATCACAAATTTCTTTTCGAATCGAATCTCGAATCGAATCGTGTCTCTGATATCGACATCGAATCGAATCGAATCCCGAATCGAATCTTAAAAGACAAGTTATTTCATATTGCATCAAACAGAAGTTACGGAACACAGTGATGACCCTTACGCGACGGAGTGAACACCTTAAACACCAATAACTAAATATTCTCTGTAGCACCGTCGCTGAAACAGCTAGGCCTGTTGTCCATAGTTTTAGTTTTTGAAGGCTTAACTTGTTACTATTCACGTTCTTAAGAACGTGAATAGTAACAAGTTAAGCCTTCAAAAACCAAAACTATGGATAATGTTCTGGGTCAAATTCACACCTTACCTAACAATTAAACATTGTCAATTACTCAAATAAATAGGAATTGGGCCTACATGAATGAATTTTCTAATGACAGTTTTATCCTATTTTTGTTGGAAATGTAACAAATTGAAGTTAGTACGAGAGATTCGAAAAAATCGAATTCTGAGACTAATTCGGGATCGATCTCGAAGCATACGTATGGTATCGATATCGAATCGAATCTCGAATATTCGCAGGACCCTACTCGGAGGGCACCCTATTGGGCCTCACCCCACCCGACCCCAGAGCCCCCAAAAGCTACGCAGCCCAATACCTGTTGGCGCATGAAATTTCGTGAAAGTGGTCAAAAAGCGAAACGGAATCTGATAGAATAGAATGACGGTTTATCGAAATGGCCCTGTAGAGGGCATTTCGATATAACAACAGTCCAATCAGCCATTGATCGGTTAGATGCTAGGAAACAGCGTTCTTTCGGTTCGAAAAATTAAAATTTTCTCCCATTCGGTCGAAAAATGGTCGGCCTGATGACTTTGGGGCCCACTTTGGAGCAACCATTTTTGCCAAATGAGCGACACAGATGTTATAAAAATACCCTCTATGTGTAACTGTCATTGGTCCATCCGCGGTACATTTCCCGGCAACATTTTTTGCCCAGTCCGCCCCTGAAATTATGTGATTATTTTTTAAAAAAATGTCATCGTTTTGCAGTGTTTTGGCCATATATACATGTAGTTTGGTCAAGTTTATCCGATGCATGAAAGGTAGTTTAGAGCCTACTTGTCGAATCACACAATGCAATAAATAAGTTGAAAACACAACAGACAAAGTTCAGCCGTGAAAAGAAATCCGTATCAATAGTATCGAATACGACACTCAGGGACGTAGCTAGAGGCCTTTTAATTGGGGGTTAGACCCTTTGAAATTCTAACTGGGAATCCCGACACATGAGCACCGTAGGATGGTAGGCGCGAAACTGCGAGCGCCAAAGGCGCGAATCTTTAGCAGAGGGTCTGGGGTGCTCCCCTGGAAAATTTTGAAAAATTGATGTGCTCAGATGCGTTTTCATGGGTTCTGGTAACAGTTGTAAGGCTAATTTTCAGTTCTAAATTCAGTGATTTTTTTGTAGGGAAACATTTTTAATTCGAGTTGGATACAAATTTTCAATATCTTGCTTTGCCCGAATCGTCCCCAGTGGCTCGTACGCCTCCTGTCTGATGGACAAATTTGAAACATCGCCTTTGGGAAAGTGGGAGTTTTGTGTTTTAGAGCACTTCACAGGCACTTGACATGACAACAAGTACTTTTTTATTAACCCTTTGAACCCGTAAGACCGCTTTTCCGGTCCAGGATCATGACACACCATACATTTAAAAAGTAGAATGGCTGCTCAGTGAATTTGTAGGGTAGACCAATCAATATTTTCAACGTGCAGCCCAAAGGCTGCACGTTGAGAATATGGATTGGTCTACCCCAAATGGTGATTATGGACTCTTCTAATTGATGTCATTCAGACTGCAGGCCGCGTGGAGTCAGAATTATTTGACCCGATTTTTACCCGAAAGTCTCGGTAGTCGGAATATTTCCTTATTATGGTCCTCCAGTCGGAAAAATAAGTTTGTTAGTGAATTATACCGTATATTCAGTAGTTTTTAAGTTTCTAACTGTTGATATTTTTGCCCTCCGAATTTTCAACTATTGAGGTTTTGACAAATATTGGGAGGGTGAGACAGACCCGCCCCCCCCCCCCCCCCCACTCCTCCTGTCGCGACGTCCCTGACGACACTGTCGATGCACATTACTTTTCACTGGTGAATTCTTTATGAGAATGTGCTCAAAGCTTTGGATCTAATAATAATTCTTTTGCATTCCGATGATTTGTCGCGACCCTCTAATGAGGAGGCCTATCTTAACCAAATCCCGCGGTTCTATTCTTCTCTGACTCACTCTCCTAATCTCACAGCATTCAGTCAAAACGAGTTCTATAATACCTCCCATCCATGCTTTTTCGAGCTTCCTAACTATAAAAGTGATCCTGTCCCCTATGTCATTCCGCATCCACTTATCCTTCATGTTTTCATCGATTTTCCATTCGTATTCTAAGGCGTCTAATTCTCTTAGCAATTAATATTTGGGGCATTTTAAAATGAAATCTTCAAGCGTCTCCGTTACTCCAACGTAACATTACACGTTCGGCACACTCTTTCCTCGCCTTTCCCGATTCTTTCCCTCAACTACAGTGACTTCGATCTCACTTTGAACAACAAAGACCCCACCCCACCTTCTTAACCCTTTACCCAACGAATCGCCCACATCCGCCCGCGTAATTTGCAAATTCAGCAGTTGAAAAAATATTATTTTTCAATAAATTTCAACAAAACCATATCGTGTGACCCCTCGTTGGAGCTCGTTCCAACGAGGGGTCACATGATATGGTTTTGTTGAAATGTTTTGAAACATTTGAAAAAATGATATTTAAAATAATAAATTTTGATATTGACTGTGTTGGGTAAAGGGTTAAGACCTATCTAGGTACTCCTTAAAAGCCGAGGCATCTTTTTTGTACAACCAGTCTAAAGAGTTCTTGGTCCTAATTCCAGCTTGCCAGTTTATATTGCAATCCTCCAGCACCCTTCTCCTAATAAGGCAACTCTCCTGCTTCAGACCCCTTTCTACATCGTCGGTGTCTATAGAGTAATTCTCTATTAACTCACTCGCTTGTCTTAACCACCCTGTCTGAACGTTAGAGTTCCATATATGGTTAAATGGTTAAACGTGGCTTTACACCATCTGCTATTATATATATTCATATTTGTACCGTTTCGCATTAAACTTCATGCTGATTGACATTCATAGGGTTTCGGTTCAACATCGGAAAACTAAGAAACCTTTCCTAGTAAACCTCAGCTCAATGGAAGAACCAATAATAACGGTGAACACCGAGTCTGCAAACTATTATTCTAAGGGTCGAGGGGAACTTGAAAAGTGTATGAAACAGATATGGGGCGAAGGTGAGAATACGGGTGCTTTTCTCCCCCACCAGGCCATAATATGATGGCTCCGTATTATCCGTAGTGGCTAAATTAGATTAATCTAAAGGCTTGAATGTGTGTTGAACAGAAAGGGGCGCAATGAGGCCGTGGAAAACTCCTCAGGTAAGATGCACACATGAAATCGAATATGGAATTGCAAAGTGTTATTTGATTATTGACGGTGGGATCATTCCCGCTTTGCCGTGGGATCAAATCACCAAATGGACACTGTTCAGGCCCTGGAAAAGATATCCTATACCGGACATTAGACATCTGAATGAGGAGAATGGACGGAGGGGGGGGGGGGGGGTTGAATCTCGGAGTACACCCATTAGGAAACCACGAGTTGTTCCCCCTAATTATTGTCGTGATTTGAATGTGAACGATGAGCTTTGTTTTACATTTTTCTTAAACAGTCTTTGAGAGAGAAGATTCTATTTGACAAATAATAAAACACGAGTGTGTTACAGGCGTTGTAAGGCACTTCGCCCAAATACAACTTGTCTAAGCGACAATTTGTCTACAGGACAAAATGCCTAAGGCGACAACTGGAAAACGTGTCGATACGTCTAAGGTTCCGCTCCACATTGTTCCAGGCATTTCCAAAAATGACGTGCCTCTCTTCAAATGAAAATATTTTGTAACTTAGTTATCTACTAACCCATAACATGTATTACATTTCCCAAATCCACAAAAAAAATATAACACTATCTAAGTAGAAATAAACAATCTGAATCTGGGTGGAATAATTTATTGTCAAAGGCAAGACTTCAACCTGCAAAATTGCATGAAAAAATGCCGAAACCAGTCATTTTCAGCCACCCAGCAGCCTCAAAAGCAGAATTTTCCCACAACTGCCACCTACCTATCCCTGGAGCATAGCATCCCCTGTTTCTAAAATGCAAAAAAAAAATATGTTTCATTTTCATTTTTCATTTTTCATTGTGTAAAGCTATGCATCAGACTCCAACTTTGGGACCAAAACTTCACATTCTCTTGTCCAACAAATAGCCTAATGTAATCATATATCTGATACTAAAAATATATCTCCAATTTACGTGGCATCAGTTTCAACATATGCCCTATGTTTAGAATTTCACCCATGTGCAACAGTGCGAAACTGTAGAGCGGAACCTAACACGCAGTTCGCTTGAGCGACGGTTCGTTTCAAGACAAATTGTCAACACGGCAACAGGTCTAAAACAAAGACATCTCTCTCAGAGTATATGGAGGAATATACCAAGAGTGGGACTGCATGTGCGATATATGGAGGACATCGAATTCCAGTTGAAGATGCGAATGTTTGAGGCAGTATCATTTGTTCCGGTTGATGACGTGAAGTCCGCATCACTGGAGGTCCGGCAACTCTTTGGTGATAACAATTCAGAAGAAGGGGCTTACTTCATAGACTACTTTGAAAATACATACACGGGAAGATACTGGATGAAGGAGAGTGTAGTTGATGGGGAAATGAAAGTGGTCATGCAAAGAAAGAATCCCACATTCAAACCACAAACATGGAATGTCTACGAGCGTGCTGTCAACAAGGAACCGAGTACAACAAAGTACTTACCCCTTTACCTAACGCAATGGCCAAAACCGGCCAGCGCTATTCTCAAAAATCGCCAATTAATTTTCATTATTTTTTCATTTTTTGTCTCTAAAAGATAGGTTGTGACCCCTCATTGGAACGAGCTCGTCGAGCTCGTTCCAATGTGGGGGTCATAATCTCTGTTTTTGAGACAAAAAAAAGAAAATAATATTTATTCAAGAATTTTTTTTGCAAGTGTCGTCTGCTTTTCATGTTAGGTAAAGGGTTAAGATAAATAATACATAAATATGATCTAATGTTGCTTTCGTGGGTCTTTTTTCGCCACCTACTTGTTTGTCTAAACTCGTTTAAACTTGTCTAAATCTCTGGGCCAGTTGTCTTTTGACAATATGTGGCTTAGACTAGTTTTCTGTTAGACAAAATGTCGCAGGAAATGTCGCATTTGACCAGATGTCCCGTAGACGAAGTGTCGTTTAGACCATTTTCCTGTAGACCAGCAGTCATGGACCCGTTACAGGCAATGCAAATGACTGGTGTTATATTTGAAATATTTACCCGCACAAAACGATAGTAGCTCCACATTGCAAATTAACTCACTCTGAATATCGGAACAGATATAAACTTCTCATTTTGACAAAAAAACGTCTAATACATACATTCAGATTCATCTTTGCCCTGCTGGGGTAGGGGTCTATGATCTCCGACAGGGGAGTCTAGAGTCCTCGGATTCAACGGGCCGACCATGTCCGGGCCGGTGTGAGATTTTTTTTTTTTTTTTGTTTTCATTGGGAAAGAGTCGTATATCCGTGACTTTGAGAGAGTCAAAACGACATGCAAAATATCGCGATATTTATATCAAAATGAAAAGTTATGTCGAGAAAACCGGTAGCTGCGGACAGCCAAACTCAAATATCGGAAGATAATCTCATTAGATGGGGGTTTTTTCGACCAGTGATTGTGTAGAAAGTTTCTGGTATCAAATTAAAATAGAACTCTCGCAATGTAATTAACTCTGCCTATGCCACGGTGATTATATGTCCATCTGGTTACTCTTATTGTGCACGTGTATCGGGTCTTCGGAAGTATTATTATCTTTACCTTTATGGAGTTTGCATAATTTTATCTCGTGACGAATCCCCCTGTTGCTGTATTGTTGTAACTGGGTAGAAAGAATCTATATCGCCCGGCGTCAAAAAGGTTAATCTCAATTATAGTACTGTGATCACAAAAAGCGGACTCTTTCTCGGTGAGATCGAGGTCTGGTCGCGACACACTTGCACCACTGGGTCTAGAGATTTAAAACATAATATTGCGAAATCAAGACCGAAACAATAGTATCTGTGATTCCAAATTTTCGTATTTCCTTTTTGACAGCAAGGTTCTACACAGTGTTATGGGGTCGAAAATGATGAAAGAATCGACTCAGTCGCGATCCGGCCGAACTTCTCTCTCCGTTTTTGCAATCATAGAATTTACTGTACTTCTTGACGAATTTGGAAATTCGATCTCGTAACTAGATACATGCACTGCGCTGTCTTTAATAGCTTTATTCGTCGAGCCGAAATCTTGTCATTATGGATCGGTAATGCTATCCCGTGGGAAGGAGTGTATGTCGAGTAATGCGAACAGTGTGCCGGTGACAGTAAGCATAATAGTGGATTTTGACAGCCGAGGAAAGATTATATTTTCAGGGTTATTTCGTATGGGCACAATGCACCACCGCCTACGAAAAAACATCTTCTACACATGGGAGGGGGGGGGGGCACTAAAAATTTGCAAGACGTGACGTCCTATTTTTTATTCGGCTCCTTTTTACACCCACCCACCCACCCACTACGTGCAAATTTTCTACTACCGTTCTCAGACACCCACCCCCCACTCTCCCATTAAAATCCAAAATAAACTTATAAACTTAGTAAGCACAACTGTCTTTAGGGGGTTTTCATAATGTTCTTAACCCTTTACCCAACGTAATGGCAAAAACCGGCCAGCGCTATTCTAAAAAATCGCCAATTAATTTTTATTATTTTTTCATTTTTTGTCTCAAAAACATAGGTTACGGCCCCTCATTGGAACGAGCTCGTCATAACCTATGTTTTTGAGACAAAAAATGAAAAACATTAGTTATTCAATCATTTTTTTGGCAAGTGTCATCTGCTTTTCATGTTAGGTAAAGGGTTAAACTGGTACCGCCAATTTAAACCTCTGTGGGCTGCTGTGGGCCCCAATCTACAAATGACAAGCTGTTCATTATCAGGCTTGGCCAGAGCAGGTTTACATATACGGAACAATTTTTCATTTGAATTGTTCCCAAAATATTGTCTGCACATTTTCTACATTTCGAACAAGACACCCACCCCCTACTAACGTGTGACATTTTCCCAGATTAAGCCCAATATTCTCACATATAAAGCCTCCTGATGTTGTATTTATGTTAAGAGTGTGATGTACAACATCATCTTTAAGGTTTGAAACACAAATGATGGTATATATTAGCTGATATATTGATATATTTTTAAAAAATTAAAAAAATTGCACAAGTTGGAAATGCACATTTTTGGCGCAGTCAAGAGACCCACCCACCCCCACGTCACGTCTTGCAAATTTTTGGTGCCCCCCCCCCCCCCCCCCCCCTGTTCTACAACAGATATCGTGTTTCCCATCCAATCGATGATTTAGTAAACAAACGAGGAGAGTCTTGTAGTATCGACTGACATATCCTAGGGAATATCTAACAAAACAATGCATAAATGGACATTAACATTAATACCCATTTAATAGACAACACTTATAAAATGTGAGTAAACCATTACAAAAGTCTATATATCATGTAGGGCTACACCTTACTCCCTACAAATTACTGAGAATTGTATTGGATTTGAGACACCACGTGTAAGCCGTGCATACATCATACAGAATCTGTTCAAATCTATACGCTGCTACAGGCAAGAGTGATCAGCCCTTTTTTGTTCATATGGAAATGGTGGCAGATGAAAACGCTTCACCATAAACAAAAGACGATAGTATAGTTCATCATTCATTTCAATTCAGTTCGGTATATAAAAGATTAGTCGTAGTCGGTACGATATTTCCGTTACTATGATGGTTAGTGACCTAATATGGTCCATACGGTGTCCGTCGGCTCCATATTGGGGGCTTGTGATTCGCTCTCACGCAGTACGGAGTTGCCTGACACCGCGTCTACCATTACGTCACTCAAAAGCATAATAATAATAAGATATACAACGGGAAGCAACCACGTAAAGTCTTAGAAATAAAGAATGTCTGATACCATACTCTATATAGTTGTGCATATCATTCAGTGGAAACCTGAATCACGCACTGTGCATGCCTTTACCCAACGAATCGTCGCATCCGCCCGCGTAACATGCAAATTCAGCACATTACGTGTACATTGCACACAAAACCGCGCTGTTGAAACGACCGGGTATGAAAAGCTGTTTTAGTGCGGTCACGTGAGAAGGATTACATAACCAATTAATGTTTCGCGAGAAAAATCTTTCAGAGACTGTCCCTGATTAGCAATTATACTGTTCAGTCAGAAAATTTCTAAAACCTACATTTAATAAAATATTCAGATACAAATGCCATATCTTTCATTTCCAGAACTCTGTACTGCGGTTTAATACAGGAATTGAAAAAATCCGTTCGTTAATTCGTGAGATTTTCGATTTTGTTTTCATATTAAAATAAAATTTTCGCTGACATATGATTTGGATTCCCTCCTGAGTTTGTTCGCCGGTTTCCAATGACTTCAGAATATTTCATGCAATGTAGATCCAATTGACGGAAGAGCCACACTGTTGCTCGTGATCGGCGAAATTCTCATTTTTGGGGTCAAATTTATCACACAAAATAACGGGATTTACGGAACCGATTTTCACCTTTGAAGTTTTTATTTGATACACAAAATTCCCAAACAAAATGTATCAGGTGCAAAAAAAAAAATCTAGTGAATAGAAATTAATATGTTAATTGGCGAATCTTTTCACAATACAGTCCAATCAACACTGATTAGTGAGAGGACGTCTGACATTATGTAATTGCACATAACACACTCAGTCGATTTTTTGATAATTTTTTCGTATGGAGTGAACACGTAATGATCTGAAAAATGTTATTTTTCGAAAAATTTCAACAAAACCATATCATCTGACCCCTCTTTGGAACGAGCTCGTCGAGCTCGTTCCAAAGAGGGGTCACATGATATGGTTTTGTTGAAATTTTTTGAAAAATTTAAAAAAATTATATTTAAAGTAATAAATTTTGAAATAGTTTGCGTTGGATAAAGGGTTAATAAACGTACAGAAAAACACGGAAACCACGAGAGCTTATTATAGCAGCCTTCATCCTTCACACTAGAAATTAAAATTACACTACACGAATAGGTACACCAGACACCGATGCCGGCATCATTACTCAGTTAAAAGGATCACGGAAACCTTTGAAGTGATGGAATGGGAAATTAGCAATATGTTCTTCACTCTCAGCGTAAATAAAACAATAAAATTGCGCCGCATTAGTCGTTTACACTCTTAACTCTTAGAATTTGAAAGGCCGTTTTTTTCTGGTCCCGGGTCGTGATACGACCTGGATCCATAAAGTGGATAAAAGCTCAATGAATCTGTGTTGTAGTCCATTCACGATTTACAAAGTGCAGCCTAAAGGACTGCACGTTGAAAAAATTGATTGGTATTTCCACAATATATTGACTGGCATGGAATATACCACCAGAGTCCAAAGGATTAATCAATTTGAGTTTCGGCAAAAGTAACAAACGTAATTTACTGAAGTCCGGTAACAAAAGAACATTTCTCTTGTCAAAACTGAGGTATTGTGGTCGCTTCTACACACTCACGTGCGTACGAAATTAAATGAGCGAGAGGTCCACATTGGAATATATGCAGATTCTGGTCCGGAAAAAAACGGCCTTTCGGGTTAAAAGCGTTAAAACAATGTTTGACAGAGCGTCCGATCAAAATATGTCATGAATGACGAAGATATTTTGGAGAGCATTCAGCGAGAAAATTTTCTTCAAACAACACTTCAAAAACTCAAAAGCCATATTTTTCGATTCGTAAAGAACTATAGAATGGAACTTTATTGCAATAAATCGCCCGCATTGGGGCAGATTGCATGGATGACGATATACATACAGATTATCACCACAGTGTAAGTGTCCGGGAATTCAGATCAAGTCGAGTTGTAGGAACAGAATAGTATTTCGACGAGCCCGTTAGGGCGAGTGGAAATGCTATTCTGTGCCTACAATGAGATTTGCTCAGAATTTTCGGAGACACACACTGTGGTGATGATAAATTTATCTCACAATATTGACCACAAAATGTGTTATAAAACTATTTTAAGAGGAACTTTTTCATTTGCCTTATCGATGGAAAGACGCAAACTGAAAAATAGAATAGCGTTCATTGATCTCCATATTATTGAGGTCAGTGATGACGTTGCACTTCAGAGAAAATTACGTCACTGGGATTCACTTTACTGAATACTGTCTTGCGAAGTGCAGCAACTGTGTGTTTCGTCAACGTGAATTTGGTTGTTACTTTTGCATTAATTACTGGTGAATTAAATATCCCTCTTGGTGTAAAGGTTTATTATATTTTAAAATATGCCGTTCATCGTCTATTGAGGTGGAGTTTTCCACATTTCATAGCGAAAGCTAATCCTTTAACTTCAAGAGAGAAGCCTCGACTCGAGTGTTCAGGTAAATCCCAATAATAGGCTACAAGCCAGCCCAAGATGCCGAAAAGTGCGCATAATTTAACTATTCGTTGAGTTTATTTCCCTTGTGACATTTCAGCATGCCGTGCATAATAAATACGTTACATGGCATTCAGTTGGCAGATACAGTGTCATATACGGCTCAGAGAAAACAATATTAGGTTCGGCTTCGCCTCACCTAATATTGTTTTTTCTCTGAAGGGAAAAACGCGAAACCGTTGTTTTGGCAACAGCAGAATCACGCGCTTGTATCAGGGGCCCTTGATACGGATTCGGAACAAGGGCCCAGATACATTAAACTTTAGTTGCGTAACAGTAAAAAGCGCCCCGATTGTGAGATAAAAATAGTGAACAATAATTAATAACATTTACATTTGGCAAAACATCATCAGCAATAGACTATCCTGTCATGCTTCAGAGTAAAGTCCTTTGATAATATAATGATTAATATGTAATATTTGCGATCTCTGAAATGTTTTGTGCTCTATGATGGACTCTTCTCAGCTCTCAACAACCACACCACTGACCCTCAGCCATATGTACAGTACGTGGAGAGTGGATTGTAACTAAATCACCTGCGGAGTGGAGTTATCACCCAAGCTATAACTTTCAAATTGTGCACATATCGACAAAAACACAAGCAATGTTTCAGCCAATGGACCACCGGTTTAACCCGGAGGTCCATTGGCTGAAACTTTGCTTGTACTGGTTATGCTTTGCAACAAATTTGCAATTATTGCTTGGGTGGAATCTTCACTCTGCGGGTGATTTAGTGATAATACACTCTCCACGTACTGTACACACACACATATTCATTTGGACACATGTATATACACATACTCACTCCTACACACACCCCACCACACACAAACATGTAGATATATATATATTTATATATATATGTGTGCCTGTGTGTGCGTGCGTGTGTGTGCGTGCGTGCGTGCGTGCGTGCGTGCGTGCGTGCGTGCGTGCGTGCGTGCGTGCGTGCGTGCGTGCGTGCGTGCGTGCGTGCGTGCGTGCGTGCGTGCGTGCGTGCGTGCGTGCGTGCGTGCGTGCGTGCGTGCGTGCGTGCGTGCGTGCGTGCGTGTGTGTATAGGTTCTCATGCTTGTGTATATAATTGAATTCTTTACTGTGTATTCTTAATTCTTTCTTCTCTGGAGCTCAGTTATTGTCTTCCCGTAGTATGAAGAATCGTCGGATTATGTTACAGATAGGATTGCATAGCCTGGGGGTGTTATTTTGCATGATAAAATTGAATATTATTGACTCGTCATCATTTTGCAAGTGACCAATGTCGTCAGTATTCAGGATGAAGAGTTCCTCCCGTAACTGACTATAGTGTTCCGAATCACACTTTGGGTATTTCCAAAGGTTACAGGTTTTGCGCAAGGATACAACAGAAAATGTAATAAATACTGCTTCGTGGCTCCTTCCCTTCTCTCTCCCCGCCGTGTTAATTCTCACCACTGAAGCTGCCAGAAGTCTGTGGACCTATTTTTATCAACAAAATGTATGTTTGGAGCAACGAGAATGAAACGATATCGGCTGTCATTTCTGTCTGTTTACTGTAAAGTACAGGCATACAACAGAACTGAAATGAAGAGTGTCAGATCTCGAGATCGTTCCCACGAGGGGACATCAGCTACGTTTTGGGGTAAATATTTTTAAAATTTACAAGATGCGAATGTTGATTGTTGTGTTTAGCACCAATCGCATTTGTGTCTTTGTTATATCAGGAAAGGTACTATCTCGTAAGCTGCTGAGTATTTTCAAAATGTTTTCATCAAATCTACTCATGGCTGTAGTTAAGCAACCCTGACTAGATTTGATGAAAAAATTCATCTAAATTTATCTAAAGAAATCATTGGATGAAACGTTTATTCAATTTACAGGGGAGAAATTTTACTTATTTTGGTTGCAGGGAACTTTTGTATCCTGGGCAGGAACAACTGACAGTAGCCTGCAAGCAATTAAAACTTCAAGTAACATAAGGTGCAGACGATAATATATTGACGCAAGCATTCGCTGCGTTAAAATTGCAATCAGTTACGTTATTTCAATGTGAATACTTGTCTCACTGCAGTCAGTTTGTCTTTGTCTTATCGTAAGGATCGAATGTGTCGAAACTGCAGACTGAGAAGAAAAAAACAATTAACATTTCATCGAACCTCGCACATCGTTCACATCGACCAGTGTGTAACAACAGCCTTGAGGATAAAAGAGCTTCAACGGGATATCGACGCATTGGGTAAATTTATAGGAGGCAACTGTTGAAGAAATAAGTCTACTTTAACACACTCCTGTGGCGTCGCAGTCTTGTTTTTAGTATGTCACGACAGTAAATAGTTCCGCCTGCCTTCCATACGATCGTTACCAGAAACGGAGAATCGTTTTTATATTGCCTTGAAAGCAGTCGCGCAAGTGTGTCTAACAAAGCCGGATGTATATGTTTCCAACCAAGATACAGAGAAGTTCCATGGCAGCTAAGAAACCCATCGAGTATTAAGAGGGCTGTGAGATATATTGAAAGATTGATGACTACGGCGCCACCTACTGTGAATTATCGTGACCTAATTTAAAATGTCTAATTATAACCAGTTGGGTGCGCGGCGGGTCTATCTCGCTTGATCAATACACGCTGCGTGATACTCCAGCTACAACATAATCCGTTTTAGAAATTATTGTGATTTTTAATGTTGCCCTCTGCTGATGTAATTTGTTATATCTTTACGTCTCGAACATGTAAATATGCCTATTGAAAGAGAAAATCTAAGTAGGCTATCAGTTTTCTGTTTCCCATTTTATTTTCCACCCACAATTAAACAGGGACATTTTCAGACGTACCGCAAAACGTAGGAACCCCATTTCCTTGCTTCTCAGAGGTGACGTCGGCACCGTTTCGACATTACCCTACTTCATGAACACCCGTGCATATAATGACAAGATTTTGACACTGAATAGATGTAGGATGTTCTTAGTTATCCTAGGGCCATAAAAAGCTTCGAGATTCGATTCGATTTCGAATCTTAAGCTGAATTCGGTTCGATTCGAAATCCGCTATCCGATTCGTTTTCCTTCGAATCTTTTCACTGGAATTTCTCCTGGTAGCAGTCATCTGCGTAATCTCACAAAACGTAAAGCTGAGGTAGAAATTGTACATAAATAATGCTGAAAATAAAGAGTGGGAGTATTTTGCGCTATATTAACATAAAAAGCATCTGTACCCATGCTAATTCCAGTTTCACTAGTCGCTACCACTTCAGAAAGCAAATTTAAAGTTCCCAAGCCTTATCAACGATGAGCTCATGGTTGCTAGCGGCTATTCCCATGCAGTGCCCAGTACAGAATTCTCGCACCCATTTCTTTTTTTGAACAAAAATCCTTACTGGGTAATATTCCAACTACATCATCAAGGCATGCCTTCGACGAAGGCATGCCTTGATGATGTTGCTGGAAAATTTTTATCAGTCGGGGCTTCAAGACGCTTGTATTCGATTCGAGGTTCCATTCTATTTCGAATAATAGACTCGATTCGATTCGAGATTCGATTCGATTCGAGATTCGATTCGAATCGAAAATAGGTGATTCGCAGAGCCCTAAGTTACCCATTCCACATTTATTCGACTTCCACCCAACCACTACCTGGAAGTGTTCCGCCACAATTCTTCACCGCAGCAAGATGAAAACCCTCTCATTTGTTTTGCTTGAACAACGAACCGTCTTCAACCAATCTAACCCTGCCTGTGCTGCGGTGCAGAGTTCAGAGTTATGATGTTGGAGAGCTGACAGCTGCTCGTCGTTGCTCGGTGGTTCTCTCCGGGTACTCCGGCTTCCTCCACCCGTAAAACTGTCACGGTCACGATTAGCCATTGTGCATAAGTATGTGACCTTAAACACCAATAAATAAATAAATAAATAAATAACAACGAACCGTAGAAATTTGTGGCGTTTACACATGACCATTTTCGTGGCTCAGTTGTTCTAGCGTACGAACAAGCCACACAGTGGATGAAAAATAGCTAGTCGCTAGATAGCCATAGGTAATTAGGGGATATGTTTAATAAGAAGGCAGCATGTCAGTGAGAGTCTAAAATCAAGAATTACAGGATTGTTATGTTTTCGCTGGCAAGAGGGTGTAGGGGTTGCACTTGACGGTGTAATCAATATCACCGAATAACAAGAGGCCCCAAGGGACCTTAATCGCTCACCTGACAAAGTGGTTCAAAGAAGTATTTGGGTTCACATTCAGTTAGACATGGTTCATCAACACTAGAAAGGAATGAAGTCGTGAAAGGCAAATTTTATGGAAAAACACTAAGGAATATATTTGAACAAATTTGAACCTAACCTCCTCCCCCCCCCCCCCCCCCCCGAGAGCCCAAATATTAAGCCAGGGACTCAAATTGACTCAAATTGACCAAACTTGAATCTGATCCCCGTTGAAATGTTATATACCAAATATGAAAGAATTCTGACTTGTGGGTCTGAACAAGACGGTTTTTAAATAAATGTCCTCACATTGCACTAAGTTAAACTTTGGGCGACAAAAGAGAGGCAAAATATTAACCCAGGGACCCGATTTGAACAAACTTGAATCTGACCCACCTAGAGATGTTATATATCAAATATGAAAGAATTCTGACTTGCGGATCTGAAGAAGAAGATTTTTTTTAAATTCCCTCAAATTGCACTAAGTTAAAATTCAGACTCCCATAGGTAGCAGAAATTAATAACCCAGGGGCTTGATTTGAACAAATGTGAATCCGACTCTCCTATAGATGATGTATTCCAAATATGATAGGATTCTGACTGGTGGATCTGAAGAAGTTTTTTTTAAAAAATTCCTCATATTGCACTAAGTTAAAATTCGGGCTCCCATAGGGAGCCCAAATATCAAACCAGTGATCCGATTTGGGCAAACTTGAATCTGACCTCTCTAGGAATGTTGTATACCAAATATCAGAAGATTATAATTGATGGTTCTGGAGAAAAAGATTTTTAAAGAAATTCCTTCATACTGCATTAAGTTAAAATTCAGCGTCCAATAGAGAGCCCAAATATCAAATCATGGACCAGATTTGAACAAACTTGAATCTGACCCCCCTAAAGATGGTGCATACAAAATATGAAAGCATTCTGATTGCAGGGTCTAAAGAAGAAGATTTTTTTTAAATCCCTCATATTGCACTAAGTTGATATTCGGGCCCTCATAGGGAGGCCAAATATTTACCCAGGTAACCGATTTGAAAAAAAACCTGAAACTGACCCAGCTCGAGATTTTGTGTACCAAAAATGAAAGAAGATTTTTAAAGAAATGCCCTCCTATTGCACTAAGTTAAAGTTCGGGATCCCATGGGGAGCCCAAATATACACCCAGGGACTCGATTTAGATAAAATTGAATCTGATCCCCCTAGAAGAGTGAAAACCAAATATGAAAACATTCTGACTGGTGGATCAGAAGAAGATTTTTTAAGAAATTTCCTCATAGTGCATCTGACTGGTGGATCAGAAGAAGATTTTTTAAGAAATTTCCTCATGTTGCACTAAGTTAAAACTCGGGCCAAATATTAACCCAGGGACTCAATTTGAACAAACTTGAAAAATGACGCCCCCCCCCCCCCCCCCCCCCCCCCTTAGTGATGTCTTTACCATATCTCATAACATTCTAATTGAAGGTTCTGGAGAAGAAGATTTTTTTAATTTTGGAAAACAATTTATGGGTGTAACGCCCCTTGTGGTGCCCCCTGTCGGTCGGCAACTTTATTTGTGCAAACTTGAATTCACATATGACCAGGAACATGCATATTAAATTTGGTTCAATTTGATCCAGTGGTTTGTGAGGAGGGAGAAGTCGACAATGTAAAGTTCACGCCGGACGGACGACGGACGGACGGACAACGGACGGACGACTGACAGAAGTGATCACCTAAGCTACTCCTGACTTTCAGTCAGGTGAGCTAAAATGACAGTGACAACACAATAAACAACCTGGACATCAGGCGCAGATCTAACTGATGCATATTTTGAGACAGACTTCACTGATAGAGGTGATCGGCATTCGCCATGTTGGGACACGTGAGGGGGGGGGGGGGACGCATACGTCACCTTTGTCTCCAAAACAAATCACACGTGGATTAATTAACGTGTATAAATTAGCATGCACAATCCTGGGCAGAAAATGGCGCACGCGATTTCGATTGGGCGTCAAATAAATAGATATTGGTATTTTGCACGCTTGATCATTTTTGTTATGTTTCACTTTTATTGTAAGTATCACTATTAATATTATTAAAATATGGTAAATACGAATTGAAAATAAAACTCAAGGTTAAGAACACATTTAAATGTGAATGCGTACATTGTGAGTTGCATATCTTTGTTGCTGTGCAATTCGGAGCTACCATTTCGAAAGTTCAACATTCAAAATGCATTGATATAAATAACGTATTGTCAATACATGAGCCATAGGTGTTCGCATAGTTGAGTTATAAGATCGGAAATGAGTGGCATACGAAGCATCGCTGGCTGCCTATTTCGCCCCACACATGTTTATTGTTTTGGAAACAAATGTGACGTATGCCCAGCCCCATATGACCAAAAACGGGGAATTCTGAAAACCGGAAATAACCAAACTTAGACGTATTGGAAAACTTGTAATGGTTGAAAACCTTTATGATCTGAGTGCTACGGTTTTGTCAGATTTTCAAAATGTATACAGAAACAAATCAGTTGCTGGGACGAACCGGAAATCCCGGAAAACTGGAAAACTTACATCCCTTAATTTAATTTAGATAGAGCAAACCCATATAGATGTCGAAACACATCGATTGCGACATATTAAAGGAATCGACTCAATAAGCCGAAGTCACAAGTCACAACTAATGATATATAAATCACGGAGAATAGTGTGATATATAGAGAGTAATCGCTTGACTGGACAGGTCACGTGAAATAATTTATGAGAGGTGAGGGACGTTGTACAAACACGGGTGCGCGAATGCGCACGAGTGTTTTACAATAGAGTCCCTCGCCTCTAATGAATTATTTCACGTAACCAGTCCAGTCAAGCGATTACTCTGTTTATTACTTTTCATTATTAACGATAATTATACTATTTAACCCTTTACCTAACGTAACGGCCAGCGCTATTCTCAAAAATCACCAATTAATTTTCCTTATTTTTTCATTTTTGTCTCTAAAACATAGGTTATGACCCCTCATTGGAACGAGCTCGTCGAGCTCGTTCCAATGAGGGGTCATAACCTATGTTTTTGAGACCAAAAAATTAAAATAATAGTTATTCAAGAATTTTTTTTGCAAGTGTCGTCTGCTTTTCATGTTAGGTACAGGGTTAAAAAAAAGCAACAAAAAAAAACAATGAAGTCCCCATTACACCCACGACAAAGCGTCTTCGTTTGCGCACACGTTTACATGACACAATTGTTGATTGCATAATTCACTTGTGAAGTTATCGTTTATAATCAAACCCGGAAATCCCAGAAAATCACACTTTGGAAAGTAATATAGAAAAAATATTGAAAGGCAATTTGGAGATGAGAAAAAAATAACAGCCCTTGCAATTTATTAAATTATATATTTGTATTTTGTTTGTTCTAACGAGTTCCACCCAACTCTATGAAGCCTAAGAACTAGCGTCTCCGACCGAAGTTATGGCTGTGAAGCAATCGGGGGCATTCCGGGAAAAAGGCTATACATTTTTCTTAACTGCATCAATGACACTCTCTAAATCTGTCACTGGCTGGTACAGTCAAAGCTCTGTGATTTGGACATGCCTTGTTCCTCTCACTTTTCAACAACAATCGAGGCTCATGTCGTGAAACGCTCTGAGCCCTTTCCATGGGTGTATGATAAAACAGTCGTTTTTCAGCTTAATGTAGAAGAGTATAAAAAAGATATGGACCAGTCTGAGCCGATCAACTGGACAGCACCAAACAGTTATCGCCAAGCCTCATATTTCTGACAGTTGTAATTCGCCCAGCAGTTGACGTTAATATTTCCCAGATACCAGTTGTCTTTATTTATTTATTTATTTATTTATTTATTTATTTATTTATTTATTTATTTATTTATTTGTCGTTAATATTAAAGAGTTATTGTGAGACCTTCATAAGACAGATTGGGGAAAGAACGTTTTAGAGAAGAAAGGGTGAAATCAAACAGCTGGTGTTCTTTAGGAACTAAGCTGGCGTTGTTGTTGATGCCGAAGAAAATTAACGAGAACCGTGCAGTGAAATTGCGACAACTTCTGTCAGAATATTCCATCCAAATTGTGGACCTATGTAAGATCACATCTTTCATGAACAGTTTTACTGTGTACGGGACATATTCAGGAACATATTCCACCCGGTTCTCAAAGTGTACAGGTGTGCGTGTTCATGTAAGGTGGGTATAAATGTTGTTTTTGTTGTGTAAAGATATCGAATTGGGCTTTAGTAGAGATTTTCCATCCATTGGTACATTATTTGGTACATTATGTAAACAAAAAAATGCAGATTTAGGCGCAAATTGCTCCTAAATGAGGTTTTGTTGTTATCATATATTCCAGTTTTGTTGTCACATCACAATACCCCTACTAAAATCATTGTTATATCCATACATAAGACACACACACCAAATAACCGTGCCTTACTAACCAGGGGCACTATTCATGAAGCAATGTCATAAGATCATCTTAACCCTTTACCCAACGTAACGGCCAAAACCGACCAGCGCTATTCTCAAAAATCGTCAATTAATTTTCAAAATATTTTCATTTTTTGTCTCAAAAACATAGGTTATGACCCCTCGTTGGAACGAGCTCGTCGAGCTCGTTCCAACGAGGGGTCATAACCTATGTTTTTGAGACAAAAAATGAAAAAAATTAGTTATTCAAGAATTTTTTTTGCAAGTGTCGTCTGCTTTTCATGTTAGGTAAAGGGTTAAAACGGAGTGAAATCTGAGAGTTAAAATCCAACTTAGCTGTGACATTTCTTATTCATGAACGCGATTCAGGAAAAGAACTAAAGACCATCTTACGGAGTTAGTTGAGATGTTACTTTCCCTAGACTGGTTAGTGCCCTCATGTTGCAGTTATGCACAAAATAAGTTGGATTTTGAGTGCTTGAAGCTGCTTGATGTGGAGGTTATAAGTAGAGTTGTCTCTCCTATCACCACAATAGAAACGCGCAACGGGGATAGGAGTGGGGTGGGGTGGGGTGGAATGTAATTGTTATGTTATTTATTTATTGGTGTTTTTAAGGTCACATATTTCTGCACATTGGCTAACCATGACAGTGGCAGTTTTACGGGTGGAGGAAGCCGGAGTCCCCGAAGAGAACCACCGAGCAACGGCGAACAACTGTCAGCTCCCCAACATACCAACTCCACACAAGCAGGGTTAGCATTGGTTGAAGACAGGTGCACCATCGACGTGCAGTACGCCTTAGTACACAACGTCACCGTTCCCCCAAATGGGAAATGGGGGTGAAGTGTCTTGCCCAAGGACACAACGCGGTTGCCGCAGGTGGGATTCGAACCGAGGACCTCTCGGCTTGCAGCCTGCACCTATACCAACTGAGCCACTACGCCCCCAGTAATTGTTATGAATTCATTCGTTTTTATTTTATTCTGTTCATCATGTACTTTATTTTTCCTATTTCGTTTTTCTTTTTTCTTTTCTTTCTTTTTTCCGTTAGTTTTTTTTTATTTTATTTTCTCCGCATTCTAGTTGTTTCCAGATCAACTTGCCTATCACTGCGTCAAATATGGGAATTCGTATAGAACAAACCCCAAAAATCTGAGTTCGATTGAAAAGCACGGGCTTCATTGTCAAATGGTCAGCGAAAAAAGGAGTATCAATAGATTTATTATTTTGTCTGAATCTTCCATCAGACAGGTCCTCAAAACAATCGCACTGGTTTGTCCTGCTCCGCCTTCGTACACGGCGCCCATGTCATCGTCCACTGGAATTTCTTCATACGGTAATGGCAGTCCATTTGTTACACACATTTGTACAAGATCGCTGCCGCAATCGTGATTTTGCACACCTTATCAGGTGAATACATAAGATCCCCTCCGGATGTATCAAGGCACCGGAATCGCATTTTCAACACACCGAATGCACGTTCAATTGGGTTTCTTGTCTTCACGTGTGCTCTTGTGTAGAGTCTTTCACCTGGTGTAGCTCTGTCATTTATAGGTGTCATCAACTCAGGGCGTAAGGGTTATCCACTATCGCTGACAAGCCACCCGACCGGTATAGCTCGTGATTCAAAAAGTCTACAGAGTACACACATTGTGTAGATGAATGGGTCGTGAGTTGAACCCGGCCATTTAGCAACAATATTGGTGAATTTCAATGTAGCTAGCTAGCTGATGCAACCCAACCATTATTTGTCGTAGGGCTGCACGGTATTCGCAACTGAATACCGGTATCGGTGTTCAAAAAAATACTGCGGTATACCGGTATATCGAAAGACTGTTCAGATACGAACCATAATCGGGGCTTGAGCCATCACAATCGGAACAAATCAGCATGCCTTGATGATACAGATCGAATAACCCTTTATGCAACACAGATGATATCAAAATTTATTTTTTAAATATTACTTTTTATCTAAAACATAGGTTATGACCCCTCATTGGAACGAGCTCGTCGAGATCGTTCCAATGAGGGGTCATAACCTATGTTTTTGAGACAAAAAATGAAACAAATTAGTTATTCAATCATTTTTTGGCAAGTGTCGTCTGCTTTTCATGTTAGGTAAAGGGTTAAACTGGTACCACCAATTTAAACCTCTGTGGGCTGCTGTGGGCCCCAGTCTACAAACGACAAGCTGTTCATTATCAGGCTTGGCCAGAGCAGGTATACATATACGGGAACAAATTTTCATTTGAATTGTTCCCAAAATATTGTCTGCACATTTTCTACATTTCGAACAAGACACCCACCCCCTACTAACGTGTGACATTTTCCCAGTTTAAGCCCAATATTCTCACATATAAAGCCTCCTGATGTTGTATTTATGTTAAGAGTGTGATGTACAAAATCATCTTCAAGGTTTCAAACACAAATGATGGTATATATTAGCTGATATATTGATATATTTTTAAAAAATTTAAAAAATTGGACAAGTTGGAAATGCACATTTTTGGCGCACTCAAGAGACCCACCCACCCCCACGTCACGTCTTGCAAATTTTTGGTGGCCTCCCCCTGTTTGGTCCATATATTTCCAGAAGACATGACTTTTCATACCAAATTAACAGTGGGGAATATATATGATCTCATGAGATTGGTACAAGACAAAATGGCGGAGATTTTCAAGATAAGTTTTCCTTTATTTTATAGATTTTTTTTTTTTAATATTTCGTGCACATCACGTGGCGCTCCTAACTTCTAAAATTACTGGTAGCACTAAACAACTTATATTAAGTCCAAAACACTTCTCGCCCAATCAAACACATCGACCAATATTCACCCTGTTGTATGAACGCTGTCCGGTGGAGGGGGGGGGGGGGGGGGGGGGGTCGAAGAGATTTCAAACTTGGTCGAAGTTTGTTTTTGAACTATGCTAGATTTTCATTTCATGTAATACATCAGATGTTATCAGTCATCACCGAAGTACGATGATGAGCCATGTATTATGCTTGAAGTGTTTTTTTCAAAATGGACAAAATTGATGATGAAATTTTCCGGCAGGTCTTTTGACAGGATGTAAAACAGAGTTTATGGACTCGATTTTATTCAAAATGGCGGACGGTATTTTATGCACATATATATAGTGAACAAAAATGTATCGCCATTCGCGATCAAATTCTCCGTTCTTATGGCTGTGGCCGTATACAAATCCAGTGTGGTGACGTGCATTCCCAACCCAATGACTTGTAAGAAATATCCTAGTAACCGAACAAGATTCCAATAAATACATGTTAAATCGCACAAGCCTGAAAATAAAGTGTGAGTTTGTTGAACATCAAGTTTATGATAACTATGACTATGATGCAGTAGTTGTCTCTAGTCAAGTGTCGTCTGCCTTTTCAGACAGACGACACTTGACTAGAAACAACTACCGATTTTAAACCCCTTTTCCTTCCCGTGATTATCCAAAACATCCGCTTCAGATAACTCACCCAACATCGGATGTGAGTGCGTTCGACTTCATGCTTCTAGGTGCAATGTTAACTGTTTATTTATGAGACGACGATTCCAATATTTTCTTTTGGTTCAAAGGCATAGCTCGTGAACTCATCATCCTCCCTCCTCTCCGAGTTCGTTTCAGTGAGAAGCCACATTAACATACATATTCTATCATCCCATATCCTCTTGGGCCAACGGCTGATTAAGCCACGGCACAGCACAGTTTTGTGACGCCCTAGAAAATTTACCAGTCAACCATGCAGGATAGGACAAGTTCCGTCACTGTTACCCAACTGTGAATTGTGTGCATTTAGCCGAGGTAGTGTGAGCAGCACAGTGACGTCATTCCAACATGGCTGCCGTCTGTCGAAATGTTGATCCAACGTGATCACAGGTGAACAAGAATAATTTATAGGGAAAATGTTAAGTTTGAACTAACCTTTTCATAGTCTACTAAAAAAAGATACGGGTATTCTTTAAAACGGGATACGAACTTAAATTAGTGATTAAAAATAGTCATTTTATCCAACGGAACTCCTGAATCTGTCGGTAACATAGAAAGACCAGAAAATACACAACCCATGCATGAGTTTAATATTTATGGATCAAAAGTGAAGTTTAAACTTAACGTTTGCTATCTTCCAAAAGATCTATGGGCGTTCTTCAAAAGGTGTTACGAACTTAGAATAATGATTAAAATAATCCCTTTAACCAGCAAAACTCCTGAATCGGCCTGCCAAAAAAAAAAGGAAAACGACAAAATGCAACAACTTGGATGTGTTTTCATTTAGACATTCAAAGTAAGTCATGCGACATCTTTTAGAATGAGCTGTTTCAAGACGTTGAAAAACATTGTCACTTGAAGGGCTTGAAAAGTTTGCCAACTGGACAGTAGTACTCATATGATGACCAAAACAGTTTTTCGAACGCCGGGGACATATTTACTTCTGGGTAAGTTGTCCTTGAATTCGGAACTATGTCGTTCTGGTTGATTCACTACACAGCTCAAAAGTGTGTCGTCTGAACTAACTGTACTCTAACTGTGCTGTGCCGTAAGTTAATTAACCAGGCTCCTTATGATGTGTCCAACACTTTATTGAATACGGAGTGCTGCATTTTAAATTTGTCGAAGAATTTTTACGAGCTGATAATAAGTACGGAACGTGTTTTATGGGCTATATTGCGTCTGAGACTGGCTGCATCTTCGTGTTTGGGTGGATATTTCGGCGGTGAAAAAAACCGTGACTTCCGGAAACAACTACGGAAAAGGCGAGAGCAAATGTCAGCCATTAGTTTAAACAATATTTCTTAAGGATTAAGTTGTATGTTTACATCACAGAATAGAAAAATAAAAAACAATCAGCACAAGATACAACAGTATACAATACAACAAGTATATACAAATAAACAAATTATGTTTAAAGAGGGGATCCGACAGAGAGCCTACAGCTTATGTAAGTTGTGCCATTTCCAAGCACTAACCGAATAAAACTTAACCTAAGTACACATTTGGACCAAAATGAACCGAGCAACGAGCAATTATCCAAATAAAATTTTCAGCGATTTCCCTTGACTTTTATCGAAGATCCGGTATTCAAGCACTTTCAATGGATGGAAATTCAGTTTCAACATTTGAACACTTTTAAGCATTCTCGATGCGGTGTGTATGAATCATAAGTTACTTATACCGAGCTATTGATTGGTTCACCCCAGTGGGGATCTTCCAGGGAACGTGGGGAAACGCCGTTCCCCTGTATTTGTCTGATTGGGGACGCCGTTCCCAAACAACTTCAAGAGTTGGCTTGATCTTCATGAATATCCTACACAGCTAGCACTCACTCGTCTTGCTAGCCGCGCTAAACCCATTTTAGCCGCGTGTAACCCGCACAACCCCTAGTAGCGGGGGAGGAATTCGCTAGAATTGTGCACTTGGTGATACCTTCCTGAAATTTGGCATGATGTAAGGGTAGGCATCAGAGATTTCAAAATCGATCGGCTACAAGTTGGCACCATCCTCTAGCCACCACTAGCAGCGAAATCCAAAATGGCCGCCAAGCGGATCGAAAAAAAGCTATTTTCGCCGATCGCACAACTGAAGCTCCAAACCTAACACCATACATGTGCTGTAATTGATGTGAATGATGGAGTGAAGCCCTTGGAACAAGTTGGGGGGAAGATTAATGGATAATGGGATCAGAATTTCCGTCGATGTGTGCGTCTGTGTGTCTGACTGTCAGTATGATCGTCCGTCCGTAGATAAATTAGTGTTGAATGTTTCTCGGGAATGCAATGGTCAAATGAACATGGTATGAGAGATTCCTGTCAACACATGAACAAGGGTACTCGATAGTATGCAGCAGTGGGGATACTTGGACATTTGATAATCCAATTAAAGTGACAGTCTATTCTCAACTTCCGGCATTTTCGATAGATTTATTTTCTAAGAAAATAAAACTATCAAATTTCTAGAGGAGTTCTGGTTCAATCTCAACACCATAGCGACACGTCTGCCAGCAAGGGCAGTGCTGGAATGAACTCGGGATGCATTAGTTCCCGTTGTTAATTATACAATGTTATCTTGCCAGTATAGAACATTGGCAAAATGGGACTAGAAGGGGTGAGTGTATGTTTGCAGTCATTCGAGGTACAGGAATATTTTTTGACTACAAGTAGTATTCTTCATTTTCGGCCAGTTAAGATGTGGTGTGTTCCAAGTCAGGATTAATGTTGCCGACACTTAATGCCCATCCCTCATGGTATGCTACTTTACCAGGGATATAGAGATATAGCCACCACTGGGAGCCAAAACATGACCTTTGATGTCGATGAGTGGTCGAAATGTTTTAGCGAATAACTTATCGAAATATGATCCGGTATGGCAATTTGATACCTTACGTTAGATTTATTAGATCAACTCAGGTATGGATTCATTGAGACATGAGTGCGCTACAAGATGAAGGATTTCCAAGTTGATTTGCTATGGAGTAGGAACTGACTAGTCACATGTGGCCTATGGCCAGAGAAAGACAAGGATACCATAGATGAACACACGGGTGAACGAAGGTATCAACTGTTGTACAGAGGCAAAATAGTTGGGGATATTGTATCATGCTATGCATGAATTAACACCGTCTTGTGCAGTAAATAACAGACTATTTTCCGAAATCTAAAACTGTATTCCTATACCCCGGACAATGTAGCAAGCCACATGGGATGAACATTTGTTAGCAAAATCAACTCAACTAGAAACATGACATGTGTTAACTGGCCGAAAATGGAAAAAAAAATACCAGAATAGGAGATGACTGGTCCTAACATGACAGTATACTACTCAATATTGTTACAACAGCCACCTTCACACTTACACAAAGGTGTGCACCTTAATCCAGCTTTCAAGCATTTGCAATTGCCCTTGCAGGCCTTGGCACAACTACAGTGGAGCATCAGTGCACATGCAGCACTTGCGTCTCCTAGGTGAGTCCAAAATGGGACCAGAATATTGAGACGTGGATTCCACTCCCATCCGTACTGTGATGGGTCTGGCACACATAAGTGTTTCTGCAGAGCACGATGCCAAATGAAAGATGACACAAGAATTACCCTTTTTACATGTTGATACAGAGCTGCTTTGGTGGGCGGGATGTTTTCCATAGACTTAAGGCCATGTGTGAACATATGCCGTCTCGCATCATTGACACGTGTACTGACACAACTGTTACTGTACATCTGTATGGTGAGTTTTTCGATATGCTGCATATGAGGGGAATCCTCTGAAAAGACTTGCGGATTCTCAGTCAATTCTATCATCATTTCAGTTGATGCGGGAAAATTCATCCATGCATTCCATCCTGTCTTCTTCCCAATGCCGAGCATGCTGGATGTTACATCACAACCTGTGAAGGCGTGGAAGAAAGTCAGGGCCTTACAGTAATCAGGTCCAAGTTGTGAAGCTATCTCATGAATTGGCATATCTTTATATGCCTTTCCAATTCCAAACCCAATCCACAGCTCACTGAGTCCAAGGTCACGGAATGTTGCGAAATGGTGCAAAGACAGAATGACGACATCAGAATCAACCGTGCGAAGAAAAGCTATTTTGTGACCTTGTGAGACTGCATGGTTGAGATGAAGCATCATGCGCGTGTCTGCTTCCTCGTGGTTCGATGGAGATATGTCACATAAGCTAACATCCTTATTGCATAGTACATATTCTCCTGATGTCGTTAACAACTGGTACTCGGATGTTGATGTTAATTTCAGCAGTTCAGCAGACAGGAACTTGAAAAATTCGTCTTTATTCTCACTAACTTTCAAGAATGCCTGCCAATTCTTCCCTTTAGGTAAAGGGACGTTCTCGGACACCCGTATCAACCTAACTGCTGTCTCACCGAGGCGTTTTGCTCGCGTCTGATTCTTCAAACTGCCTTCGGGGTAACAGTCATAGATCGCATCAACCCTTGTGGTGTTCGTGTTAATCAGAGATTCGATGTATGGCAATAATTGCAATCGAGCATATTCTCCAAACAGATCCGCTTTCTGTGGTTTGATTACATGGACTACAGCAGGCATGTCCAAGATGACAACTGAAGCTTGTCTAGCTGCTGAATTCTTCCCTTGTGCAGGAATAGCTGGTAAACAATTGAGAATTTGAGATTTTGTCCCACTCCGTAGCTTACCTCTATCGGATAATGCTGGCGGATCACGTGCATTCTCGTGCATGAAAAACTCATCCATGTTTGAATCAGGCCGGGCTTGCAGTGAAACGAACATCTGGGTAACTATTGCGGCAGTTGCTTTACTTGACATGAGTTTGTCTCGGCCTTTGTCCAGGTTGGCTGGGGGTGGGTTAAGGAAGGTATATATATTTGCCTTGGGAATAACATCATTCAGGGGTACGGTGCATTCCACAAGCCTTTCCTTCAAGAAAGTGGAATATAAATGCTTGCCCCTTTCGGGTAATGACCGTAAACTCTTACTGACTTCGGGGTCCATATATTCACCAGTATCTAATGTCACCAGCTGACCACTAGTTTCATCATAAGGGTTGATAATGAGTCCCTGATTCACCAGATCGAGGAGAGATTTCAATTGATTCAGAAATTTTTTCTGCTCTGATACCGAACTTTCCGGGTGTTCCGTGTTATCTGATGATGTTGTGTGGAAACTTGCATATTCATACTCATCTATAACACGCAGAACTTCTGACCTTGAAAGCTCAATAACGACTTTCTCTTCAGCCTGGCCATAGAGACCTTTTGGACCACTGTCTTCTTTGAGTAGTTGGATACTATGTTCTTGGCTCTGATCTAAACCCATCATACTGAACTTCCTCTCACTACGCTGGACCACAAAATGGCCTTCCATGAATTTGTTGTGGATTGAAGGATGCCGCCTGGGTAGCTGAGACATGTCTCTCAGAAATACGGGGACCCACCGACAATAATTTGTATGTCCTAGGGCAAAAAAGTAACTGCACAACTCATCGATAGAACACAGTGTACCAGGCCAGTTACCGATTCGTTGGTTCCGAACGAATTGACAGCTTGTCAAGAGAAAGTTCCGAACGATTTCACCCCAATAGCGCGCAGTTGGAGATTGTGAAAGAATCCTCTGTTCCCACATTTCAAATGACTCATGGGGCCCAGTCTGCTGACAGTAAATCTCATAAGCATTCTTTCTGAGGATCTCAAGCCAAGCTAGAGTGAGAAGATATGCCTGTCGCGTCCTCTTGACATGTTTCCCACCAAGTAGGGATGATGCTACACCGGGTGTGAATATCTTTGCGAGGTGAAACATTCGCTCCCAACCAGAACCACCCATAAGCTTACCACCAGCTTCTTGGGTGCACATTTCAAGATGCAGGAATCCAATCATACACACCATTCGATCCTCACCTATCTCCTCTGGGAACAGCCATTGACATTTTTTCTGCCTGGCATACAACGGACAGTCACCTTCAATGACAGGTATCTGGCCGGGGTTTACGAAAGCAGTAGCTTCCCTGACCACATACATAGCATGCTTCTGCATACTGAGTGAGTCCGCTTTCTGCTCACTGAAAACAGGGAATACCCCAATAACTGCACGAGGTTTGACATTGTCTTGATCTTCATGTTTTGAAAAGAAGCCTGAAAAGGTCACAGGGACTTCATCAAGCTGCCAGCTGCCATCAACCTTCCCTTTATTGCTGATCTGTGACACATGAGACAACCAGTCATTCTCTCCCACGTTCAAATCTGCATATTCATTGGGCCGTACATTACATTCATCTGGAGATTCAAGCCTGATGTCCCCACCAAAGTCTTCAACGAAAGGAACAAATGCATAGTCGTCTGGGAGTTCAATTTGTGTGTCTTCTGGAACATCTAAACTCAGTGGTGGGGGATCAGTACCCACATTGTCCCTGCTCAGTTGACCAATGAGTGTGATGGACGTACCATGCATATCAGATCTACCAGATACATCAATGTTATCAGTGGTTCCTATCGAGAAAACATTACGTTTGCAGTTAGCTGGGACTACAACACCTTCGTTCTTGAACCGCAGTGAAACAGCTCTCGCGAAACTCCTGCGAACATCCATTACGCGATCATAAGAGACAGAGAGTCCCATTTGATGAAAATCTCTGATAAGATTTTTCATACGATCATGGGCATGCAACTTCAAACCCACATAAAGAGGCATTGGAGTTTCTCTGTCACGTCTCTGGTGAACATTTTGTGCATGTTCGGAGCGTTTCGCTGAATTGCTGATCAACATCTGTGAAATAGTACAAGCCACTCGAGTCTTGGCATTAACAGTCTCATCATCGCCTAAGTTCTGTATACTACATGTGCCCTCAAGTAGAACTCTAAGAAGAGTCAGGAGTGAGTTGGGTACAGGCTCGCTCAAGCAATAAGATGAAAATGATCCCGTGAAAGGAGCTTGAGATATGAGTATGTGTTTACGCAGAAGAAGACCCACATCAACTATCTTTTTTGCCTCTTCCTCAGACACTATACGAGTTAAAGATTCGGACAACAAGGAGCCAACTCGAAACCTACTTGAAATAAACACATCTCTACCCTGTGTGAAGGCGTCCCAGCCATCGCCCAATTTCTGCAACAAATGTTCTTTGAATCGAGTGGAATGTATTTCTTCACTAAGCCAATCAGAACCGACTTGCTTCAACCTCCGACTGTACAGATTCTTGAGATCGACAAGCTTCATCGCGGAATCGTTGTGTTCAACAAATGTTATGAGCTCTGCCATAACGAGAGGGTCATAGGGCAGGCCTGACGCGGAATGTTCGGCGTTCTTCGACTTTTTAGATTTAGCCGCTCGTGCTTCATTGGCAAGCTTACAATAACAGGTTTTGTGATAGTAAAGATCACTAGCAGCGGAATCAAATGCTGCATTGACCCGAGAAAAAACAACCCAGTTCTCGGCTTCCTTTGCCATAATTTTGAGTTTATTGTTATCAGACATTGATCTGCAAATAGGCTCACTGCTGTCACCTTCGCGTTTGTGACAATAAACACACTGGGGCAGTTTCCTGTCACAGCCAGATTCAAAACTTGTCCGTGTTCTTTTAGGACTCAGCGTGGAGCAGGATGCCACTGCCTCATTTCGCTCTCGCTTGTGTAGCACGCGCTGTACGATGTGAGTCCGAATACTGTCACGGCATGTCTTATGATATATTGCCTTATTCGTCAACAGTGACATCGACATACACTCATCACTCTCTCTCATCAAACAATCAATGGTCAAATTATATGGAAGCTCAACGCCATTATCTAGGAAGCGCGTTATGTCTTCCTCAATAGCTTTATAGGCGTCATGAAAACGAGATTCTCTATACGGACGCATCAATTTCTTGGAACTGTCTTGCTGGCAAAAGCAACAACGTTCCCAGTCAGTACTAGTCCGTACACGAAGAGGATTCTCACTCATTCTGTGAATGATTTTTGTGAACAATCGCGTTCTCGAATTAATTTCGACAGACAAATCAGAATTGCTTGCGGAATTACGCCAAACAAGAGATTGTATGGCAAAGAGACTGCTTCATAAAGAGCGTTGTTTCTCCGGGATCAGCGTCATTCAGGTTTGCCTGAATGACGCTGATCCCGGAGAAACAACGCTCTTTTCAAGTTCCAAGAAATTGATGCGTCCGTATAGAGAATCTCGTTTTATTCTACATCATCTCCCACGTCTGTTTCCAACACGTGCGTGGATCAGAGTTCACTTTCGCGCCCTTACAATCGGATGTATAGTCGGTAGACCGTCGAAAAGGAGGTTCCCTTCAGCCGCTGGCGGCCATTTTGGATTGTGCCGCTACTGGTCGCCACCGGTCGGTGTCAACTTGTAGCCGATCGTTTTTGAGAACCTCATAGCCTACACTAACAGTGTGCCAAATTTCAAGAAGGTATCACCAAGTGCACAATTCACCTGTATGTGACGAATTCCTCCCCCGCTATAGACAACAATGCATCTTCTTTTAAAGAGTTTTTAGTACTAAATTTCAAACTTTTCCCGGAGGTGGACCCCCCCCCCCCCCCCCTACGAATGGGAGACATCTTCTCTCGGGCTCTCCTTGATGACGCAACCCGCATGGAGCATAACTGTACGTGGGGCGCCCATTCGGGACCGTCGCTCAACGCGTAGCTATGGCCAACGTCTGTTCCGTCCCCAACTCCTTAATTTCGGAAAGCATCACTGCTCCACCCGTAATTAAAAAAAACGGGGAAAAGGAAGTAGTAGCCGAGATGACGCAGCTCATCGAATGATGGTGGTACATTGATGAAGAATCAAATGCATACAATTTAAAATCATTGAGATTTCAATAGATAAAATTAATGATTAATATTATACTAAACGGGTTGGATAGGTACTTGTATAGATCAATGATGCGTTCTGTCACCGATTGCAAAACTAATGTTAAATAAATTGAAGCTATAGAATAAATGATTTATGGCTGAAGCAATTGCAATCAGAATATTGCTTTGCAATTCCATTTTTAGTTCTGCTGACCTTAAGAAGGCGAATAATAGTGATACAAGCCAACTGATTAGAACATTTTTGCACAAGGTGGGAAAAGTACATATTTTGGAGTGTTAATGGTTAGCTTGCCGCGACGTTATAACATTTTTGATAAAAATAATATGCCTCAATTTTAAGACAATGCATAGTATTATTTAAAGAGGTACAATTAATTAATACCCCAACAAAAGACACTACTAAAGACATTTTTACTTTTTTGTACATTGCCCATCAGACATGAGCGCCATTGAAGGTATTTATTTATTTATTTATTTATTTATTTATTTATTTATTTAATGCCACTTTCAGATTTTTTGGCAACGCCATTGATGGTCTATGTGGTGGTGGGGTGGCTGAAGGTGTGTGTGTTTGAGTGTAAGGGTGTGCGCCTGAATTTGTGTATTTTCCGTTGGGTTGTGATGTATGTTTCTGAAAGATTTTGTGTCCGTGTGTGGGGGAGAGGGAGGAATTACATTCCGTCGTGGAATGCTTATGCCCAAATTTACTCGAGCAGTAACAATATTATTACAAAGGAACGTTAAACACCATTTTTCTAAAGTCACACTCATCTAATCAACACAAATGACTCTCCGTTTTCAACTCTCTCAACCCAATGGCACGTGTGGAAATTCCGGTGTGACAGGAATGGAAGTCCGTAGGAAAATTAGTCCCTCTGGACTATTATTCCGCGGAATTATAGTCCTAGGTCTAACATTTCTAGGAAAAGTAGTCCGCCGGACTACTATTCCTAGAAATGATAGACCTAGGACTATAATTCCGCGGAATAATAGTCCAGAGGGACTAACGTTCCTACGGACTTCCATTCCTTTTACACCGGCGACATCAATGAAATTGAACGTTGTTATAAAAAAAATAATCAAACACAGATTAAGTATGCATTTTCCGTCGGGCAATGATATTACGAATCAAATTCAATTAAATCCATTTATTCACCCACGGGATAGATGGGTGGTTTGTGAAAGCAACTAAGGAATTATATTTTTGTAGTGAGCAAGGATATATTTGAATACATGACGTTACTTTATTCATAACTTTTAGAAAAGAACAAACCAAATGCAATTGTTGTTACGTTTCAAAGCCTGCTCGGTGTCACGTCCAGTCATTGCGAATCGCCTTCAGTTTTCATTGTTTCGCATTGTTAATTGTTTATGTAATGGATCCTGGAATGTATGGAATGTATGTTGTGGGGGGGGGGGGGATCGTTCCCTGCAACATTTTGAGAATAGCGCTGGCCGGTTTTGGCCGTTACGTTGGGTAAAGGGTTAAGAACATTATGAAAACCCCCTAAAGACAGCTGTGTCTACTAAGTTTATTTTGGATTTTAATGGGAGAGTGAGGGTGGGTGTCTGAGAACGGTAGTAGAAAATTTGCACGTAGTGGGTGGGTGGGTGTAAAAAGGAGCCGAATAAAAAATAGGACGTCACGTCTTGCAAATTTTTAGTGCCCCCCCCCCCCCCCCCCCCCCTGTTACGGGAGCTAAAAAATGCACTCGTTGAAAAATATTGTGGAGCACCAATATAATAGATAGAACAGAATTTTATTGCACAACCACAGTACAAAGAATGGGTATGAAATTTCGAAAACAATAAAATATAAGAATAACAATCATGCAAATGATATGCAAATCAGATTTATGTAGTTGCAAGAAGCACAAACACACAAAAACACTCAACACACACACACGCAACCCCCCCCCCCCCCCCCCCCCCCCACACACACACACACACGCACACATCCTCGCATACAACCTAATAAACCCTCACACACTCGTATACGTAGTGGGCTCAGAACAAATGAACAACTGAATACCACCTGCTATTGAATACATATATATATACATTACATTTATCGAGCGCCAGTTCGAGTGCCTATTTTGGTTAAAACCCGATTTTGCCATATTTTGAGGATAATTGCTACTAAAACACCTCCAAGTCAACAGCAGACAAAGAAACGGAAAAGTGGTCGGCAATGCCCCACAAAACAAAACATGTCTCGGCTGGCCGCCTGGCCCAGATTCAGATTACGCCCTTCTATGACCCAACCGATATTCATTTATTTATTTTCTCGAGCAGTAGATCTTATTCTCATGCATTCATCGATATATGTACTGAGAAGATTTCCTACAGGTGGGATTTTCGCTCCGAAAATGAGAATCAATGGATGTGATGAGTGCAGTGATCCGAAACCTGGCCATATAGACTCTAGTGATGTCCACAGATTAGCATGCTGGCCAAAATATCGAGGACATTTGAGAAGAAAGTGTTTCTCGTCTTCAACTTCGTTCTGATTACACAACTTACATAGCCATGCTTCAGCGGGTATTGGCCTGGGTCTGTGATGCTGTCCTTTCTCTATTTCTAGATTATGACAACTACAGTACGTGGAGAGTGGATTGTAACTAAATCACCCGTAGAGTGGACTTATCACCCAAAGTATCAATTTCAAATTTGTACATATGGACAAAAAACACAAGCAATGTTTCAGCCAATGAACCTCCGGGTTTAACCCAGAGGTCCATTGGCTGGAACTTTGCCTGTGTTTATTATGCTTTGCAAACAATTTTAAATTTTTGCGTGTGTAGAATCTCCACTCTGCGGGTGATTAAGTGATAATACACTCTCCACGTACTGTAAGTATAAAGTTACTTATTATTTTTCTTTTCTGGGGGTAGAGAATCAAGGTAGGCGGCCCTCATGTAGTTAGTTTTCACATCAAAGTAGAACCTCAACTTGCCGCTGCTTTGCGACTTCCCAACAAAGTCTACATTTTTCCACGTTTGTAAATTGTTATCATGAAGCCCAGTGAGAAAGACATCTGGGAACGTTTCTTTGTTTACAATGGACGGTGTTTCCCATACATAACCAAAGCCGTATTTGAAAAGACTATCTCTTATAAGATTGAGCCACTGCGATCCACCCCGCTGTTTCATGTCCATGTAGCTTTTATATAATATACTGTGAGGGCATATAAATGTGTGTTGTTTTGGGAAAGCAGCACACTGTGGCTAGTGGGAAGTTAGTGCCATAATTCAGCAATTCCATATACATTTAACCCCTTAAACACTAGTGGCATCTGCCATGCCAGCAATTAGAAGAGTCAATATACATTTTTTGGGGTTGACCAATCAATATTTTCAATGTGCAGTCTCGGAGCTGTGCGTTGAAAAAACCGATTGGTCTACCCTACACATTTACTGAACAGCCATCCTATTTAATGATGTTATGACGTATAATGCTCCTGGCTGGAAAAAACAGCCGCTCGGGATTAAAGGGTTAAAGTTTCTGGTGTTTGGTGACAGTATTCCCTGGAAAATTTATATACTGACATTTTACAGGTGCAATTTACTCTCGTCCCTGATTTTGCGGGAGCTTAAAATTGCACCCGTCAACTTTGTTCATTTCCAGCACTGTGCAGGGTAGCATTACTAAATTTACCTTCTGTGAACCTTAATCTGAACCAAGGACTTAGCCCTAAACAGAAAGAGGTACTCAGAGGGCACCTGTGTGTGTGGGGAGGGGGGGGGGGATTCTAGTCAACTGCATAGATAGCATCAGCAAATTCACCCTCTCGGGATCTCATTCTGTAAATGACAGATTGCTTATTTCCAGGCTTGATCGTCAGCTCTGGAAGGGAATGACTTGTGGTTACCAATACCAATGAAATAGACCGTCAGAAGTGCGTGCGTTCGTTTTACGTGACGTCATGTAACTTGTATCTTTACCATAATAACGATACAAGATTTTTTATTGTGAATTTTTATCGTTAACCCTTTACCTAACGTAACGGCCAAAACCGGCCAGCGCTATTCTCAAAAATCGACAATTAATTTTCATTATTTTTTTCAATTTTTGTCTCAAAAACATAGGTTATGACCCCTCGTTGGAACGAGCTCGTTCCAACGAGGGGTCATAACCTATGTTTTTGAGACAAAAAATTTGAAAAATTAGTTATTCAAGAATTATTTTTGCAAGTGTCGTCTGCTTTTCAGGTTAGGTAAAGGGTTATTTATATTTATTGGTGTTTAAGGTCACATACTTATGCACAATGGCTAATCGTGACCGTGACAGTTTTACGGTGGAGAAAGCCGGAGTACCCGGAGAGAACCACCGAGCAACGACGAGCAGCTGGCAGCTCTCCAAAATCGTAACTCTGAACTCTGCACCGCAGCACAGGCAGGGTTAGATTGGTCGAAGACATGCGCACCATCGACGTGCAGTACGCCTCAGTACACAGCGTCACCTTGCCCCCATGTAGGCAATCGGGGTGAAGTGTCTTGCCCAAGGACACAACGCGGTTGCCGCAGGTGGGATTCGAAGCGAGGACCTCTCGGCTTGCAGACTGCACCTCTACCAACTGAGCCACCGCGCCCCCACCCACCCCCCCCCACCCCCAGGTAAAGGGTTAATGATATTGCTGTTTGTGATTGTGTTTTGGTGGTAAATGGTAGATAAATATAGATATATAAGAAATTTAAATACTGACAAATCCTTGGTGGGGCTGCTGCTCATCCTGCAGCCTCGACTTTTGCGCTCTTGTACGTGAATTTTCCTCATTCGCATGCCAAGGTTGTGCATTATATGGGTAAAATTTTCAGTGAACAAATGATGAAAAGAGAGGGCGTGTAAACTATAAACTTAATATTGACGACTCAGCTTACTTCAGTCTATACATTCAGTAGCTTTTGTCAGAATAGTCAAATACAAGAAGCAGCAAAATGAAGCGCAGTACAGCACGAGAGAAAATAAGACGGATACAAGATAACAAAAGTAATGACATGTTTTGCTTTTTCCTCCCATTTAACATAAAAAAATCACCATCGCTAAATATACCAAAAAAAATCCAACATCCTTTCTCTTAAAACTTAAGGAGTTGTGCCTCCTCTAGAACAGGCGAGCTCTCTTTGGAAAAGCTTTCCAAGAAATTATTATGTGGTCGTAATGTGTTTCTTGCCAGCATATGTTGGCAGTGAAGCAACTTCTTTTACAATGTACGGGTTTTAATCATGGCGGTTGTTTTAAGTCGCGTCTCTTCGGAACCTATTTTATAACACAACCTCACAGCAATTTAGTCGTTTCCACAAGGAAATTAACATTTTAAATAAATTTTAAATTGCTTTTATTCTTTTAAACTACAGTTTCGCGTCATGTCTATTCACCATGTTGATTTTATAAACTTCTAGTATCATTTTCCTATTAACTGTTCTCATTGCTTATTTATTCCTCATTATATAGAGTAATTATGTGCTGATTTTAAATAACTCTTTTATATTTTACCTCTTTTTACAATAAAAAGTTTTTTTCTCGCCACGATATAGCCTTAGATGCTGAGGTGGAGTTAAGCACCAATAAATAAATAAATAAATAAGGGCTACGCAAAGCGTGGGTCATTGCCCCGACCCGTAAGCATGTTCGAAGTAGCCTTAAAGGAATTGTGGGACACAAACATTTTCTAAGTCCAAAAGGTGAAAAGGGGGCCATAACTCGGGAAAGAATTATTGGACAGAACCCTTTCCTTATGGATATCCGTTCCACTATGCGGGTCTATCAGCATACCAAAGGAGATCCAAATCCGACCAATGGCTTTGAAATTACAATGCAAAACATTTGTACGGACGGACGGACGGACGAAACATTTGTACGGACGGACGGACGGACGGACGGACGGACGGACGGACGGACGGACGGACAGACAGACAGACAGACAGACAGACAGACAGACAGACAGACAGACAGACAGACAGACGGTTTCACTAGATACCCTCGAATCCTCCTTAGGAGGTCGGGGGCATAAAACTAAATAAATAAATAAATAAATAAATAAATAAATAACTCACGGCGGTGCAATACATCGCGCTGGTATCAAATTCAATACAGTTTGTGATACCGTTGAATTCTAAAAAAGGTCCACGGTTCGATCCCTGCCAGGGGTAACTGCGATGTGTCCTTGGGCAAGGCACTTAATCCTGATTGCCCACGAGGGGCTACGGTGACGCTGTGTACTAAGTCGTATTGCTCGTCAATGGTGCACTTGTCTTCGACCAATGCTAACTCTGCTTGTGCGGAGTTAGTATGTTGGGGAGCCTGACAGTTGCGCGCCGTTGCTTGGTGGTTCTCTCCGTGTACTCTGGCCTCCACCACCCGGAAAACTGTCTGACACGAGATAACCCTGGTTGTCGAAAGTGTCGTTAAACCCCAACAAATAAATGGATTCTAAAAAGTCGATTTACTTTCAGCGCGATGTACTGCACCGCCGAGAGATATCAGAAACTCGAACGTCGCCTTGAAGGAACGATCAGCAGATCTTTGCTATTGTCTTGAATCTGTTTGCAGTCGAATTGGGCTGAAAATTGGGCAGTAAAATGTCACCTAGCATATAATAAAAAGAAAATCTACGCTATTTTAGTGAATATTGGGAATGATCTCATTTGTGTGGACGGGAGCACGGTGGCTCAGTAGGTAGAGGTGCAGGCGGCAAGCCGAGAGGTCCTCGGTTCGAATCCCACCTGCGGCAACCGCGTTGTGTCCTTGGGCAAGAAGACACTTCATCTCCATTGCCCACGTGGGGGCACGGTGGCGGTGTGTACTAAGGCGTACTGCACGTCGATGGTGCACTGGTCTTCAACCAATGCTAACCCTGCTTGTGTGGGGTTCGTACGTTGGGGAGCTGACAATTGCTCGGTGGTTCTCTCCGGGCACTCCGGCTTCCTCCACCCGTAAAACTGTCGCGGTCATGATCAGCCATAGTGCATAAATATGTGACCTTAAGCACCAATAAATAAATAAATTTGTGTGGACCTGAACGTTTTATATTGTTCACGACCGCTTGCGCTGTAAAATGTCACCTAGCACAAGGGGGGGGGGGGGGGGGCACTAAAATTTGCAAGACGTGACGTCCTATTTTTTATTCGGCTCCTTTTTACACCCACCCACCCACTACGTGCAAATTTTCTACTACCGTTCTCAGACACCCACCACCACTCTCCCATTAAAATCCAAAATAAACTTATAAACTTAGTAGGCACAGCTGTCTTTAGGGGGTTTTCATAATGTTCTTAACCCTTTACCCAACGGAACGGCCAAAACCGACCAGCGCTATTCTCAAAAATCGCCAATTAATTTTTATTATTTTTTCATTTTTTGTCTCAAAAACATAGGTTATGACCCCTCATTGGAACGAGCTCGTCGAGATCGTTTTCCAATGAAGGGTCATAACCTATGTTTTTGAGACAAAAAATGAAAAAAATAGTTATTCAATCATTTTTTGGCAAGTGTCGTCTGCTTTTCATGTTAGGTAAAGGGTTAAACTGGTACCACCAATTTAAACCTCTGTGGGCTGCTGTGGGCCCCAATCTACAAATGACAAGCTGTTCATTATCAGGTTTGGCCAGAGCAGGTGCACATATACGGGAACAAATTTTCATTTGAATTGTTTCCAAAATATTGTCTGCACATTTTCTACATTTCGAACAAGACACCCACCCCCTACTGACGTGTGACATTTTCCCAGTTTAAGCCCAATATTCTCACATATAAAGCCTCCTGATGTTGTATTTATGTTAAGAGTGTGATGTACAACATCATCTTTAAGGTTTGAAACACAAATGATGGTATATATTAGCTGATATATTGATATATTTTTAAAAAATTCAAAAAATTGCACAAGTTGGAAATGCACATTTTTTGGCGCACTCAAGAGACCCACCCACCCCACGTCACGTCTTGCAAATTTTTGGTGGCCTCCCCCTGCCTAGCATATAATAAAAAGAAAATCTACGAAGCGCTCGTGAAAAATAAAACGTTCACCTCCACACTAATGCGATCATTCCCGATATTCACTAAAATAGGGTAGATTTCTTCTATTTATAAGATTAGATTTATCACAGAAAACACTCAAAATAATACAGATTGCATATTTTAGCCTATAACAGAAGTACAGGGAATACAATGATTGGTGAGGGTATTTTGTCTTTGTATTTCATTTCATTTTATTTATTGGGATTTAACGACACTTTCGACAGCCAGGGTCACCTCGTGTCGGACAGTTTTACGGGTGGAGGAAGCCGGAGTACCCGGAGAGAACCACCGAGCAACGTTGACGAACTGTCTGACTCCCCAACGTATGCACTCCACACAAGCATGGTTAGCATTGGTTGAAGACACGTGCACCATTGCCTTAGTACACAACGCCACCGTGCCCCCACCTGGGCACTTGTGATTAAGTTGCGCGGTTGCCGCAGGTGGGATTCGAACCTAGGACCTCTCGGCTTGCAGCCTGCATCTCTACCTACTGAGCTGCCTTGCTCCCATGGAATTTAGAGATGTGACGCCATATGGCCCTGCGATTCACAAATCGATTCGAATCGATCTCGAGTCTAATCGGGTCTAGAAATCGAATCGAATCACGAATCGAATTTTGGGCGTCTTGAAGATGACCGATAAGAGGAGGGTGGGGGGGGGGGGGGGTCTGTAAACCTGATTGTTCCGACCGTGACAGCTCAAGTCCTGACTGAAAAAAGTGTTCCATCTACATCATAAAGCCATGCCTTCTTAGAAGGCATGCCTTGATGATGTAGTTGGAATATTACCCAGAAACGGGTGCGATATTTACCAGCTCAAAGCACTCTACAGGACTAGCCGCTAGCAACAGCTCATCGTCAACAATGTTTGGAAACTTGAACTTTGTTTTCAACAGTGGTACAGACTAGAGAGACTGGGATTAGCATGGGAGGTGGCATGGTCATGGTCAATTGCTATTTATGTTAATATAAATGAAATTACACTCATTCTTTATTTTCAGCATTATTTATGTACAAATTCCATCTGAACTCTACTGTTTGTGAGACGACGACAATGACTAATATCAATCTATATTCCCGTGTAAAGATTCGAAAGGAAACGAATCGGTTAGCTGATTTCGAATGGAATCGAATATCAACTTAAGATTCGAAATCGAATCGAACCTTCGCGGGCCCTAGTCACGTGACGTCAGCCTCGTTTGAGACATGCATAAAACAGATTTGGAAAGGGTGAAACTATCGATTGCCGTCGAGCCGGAATTGATAAGCAAATCACAACGGAATTGAGAGCTGTTAATGTTAGTAATACATTTTTTAATTCAATGTCATAATTTTTATTTCATGCGACGTGACGATCATCGCCAGGGCGTACAGCTCATCAGAGGCAGAGGAAGTTCGATAAAAGTGAAGAGGCGCAATATTTTTCAAGGCTACCATAGTTCGGCCCAGAGGGAGCAAAATCACAATCGTATATCAGTAAACGTAGTGACATACAGTACGTGGAGAGTGTATTATCACTAAATCACCCGCAGAGTGGAGATTCCACCCGAGCAATAATTGCAAGTTTGTTGCAAAGCATAACCAGAACCAGCAAAGTTTCAGCCAATGGACCTCCGGATTAAACCCGGAGGTCCACTGGCTGAAACATTGCTTGTGTTTATTGTCGATATATACAAAATTTGAAAGTTATAGCTCGGGTGGTAACTCCACTCCGCGGGTGATTTAGTTACAATCCACTCTCCACGTACTGTACTACCGTCTCTCCTTTAGATGAGCATGCGGTGGTGTGGTCACTGTCCTGTCCATTTCTTTTACTTCAATCATTAGCTAGCCTTCGAGTTGGAAGATGGGTGAAGTAGAAGAAACGGACCGAAGCGACCGAAGGTGGGATTCTTTTGCCAAATAATAATAACACTTTGGCCAGCCGCTGATTTGTCGCGGTTAGCTTGGATTTGCAAATAATATATTACAGATGTGCCTGTATACTGACACGTTTGCGAGCGCCCATTTTAAATCATTGTGTAACCGCGCAACATATCTGTGGGAAAAAAGTGGAGGGGCACGTGTCCCCTGTGCCTCCATTGTTCCGCTGCCTCTGCTGCTCATAAAGGAATAATTGGATAACAAACTTTTCTCAGTTATCTTGCTCAATATTCCTGTTGTAACTGTAAATAATCGGTGAAAGCGAGTGTGTATTTATAAGTAGAAAAACAACATGTAACCTTCGCATCACCATGCATGTCTTCAAGAAAATAAAGAACCAAGTCACTAACGCATTTCTATCTGATGAGATGTACCCCCCTAGAGGCAATATACCATCCACCCACTTACATCTATTTTTTCCGCAAACTTGTAGGTTCTCCCGCTGCGTCTAACTACAACACTAATTATTTTCAGCCTTAAAAATAAACATTTCTCGCCACGTTGCCTACCTCAATAGGTTAGCTTTTTCCTGCGCTCGGTGGTTGGTCTTCTTTCTGTCTCATTACTTCAAAATCTGTATTAGAAGTTTTAAGGTCTTCACAGCGGGCCCCTTTAATATCTTTTCAAGAAGAAATAGATGAGCCATACAATAAAATTGTTTGGTTCGAGACTGTTAACATCAATATAAAATTTGCTTTTGCTACAATCAAACCACTTTTTTCACTTTTGTTTTGTTCGCAGTCCTTACAACAACAGCCTGAGAGTGTTTATTCATTATTTATTTACTGGGATTTAACTACACTTTCGCCAGCCAGGGCCACCTCCTGTCGGACAGTTTTACAGGTGGAGGAAGCCCGAGTTCCTGAAGAGAACCACCTTGCAACGGCGAGCAACTATCAGACTCCCCAACGTACTGACTCCGCACACGTAGGGATAACATTGGTTGAAGACAAGTATACCATCGACGTGCAGTACGCCTTAGTACACGGCGCCACTGTGTCCCACACGTGGGCAGTCGGAATGAAGTGCCTTGTCAGAGGACACAACGCGGTTACCCCTGGCGGGGATCGAACAGAGGATCTTTCAGTTCAATGCCGAAACCACTGAGTCAGAGTCTACATCGTATCTTGAGTACAACAAGGCGCCATCTGCAATGCTAATGCATTGCAGAGAGCGCCTTGTTACACTCAAGGAATGATATTACCCAGAATGTGGTTAACCTAGTTTGCTTTCAGCTCCGATATTTCACACACACAAAACATTCTGGTGGATGTCCTTTTTATACAGAGGATACACACAGTAAATGGCGCGATAACACCTTTCATAGCACACACGGGGTGTGGGGCATCCACTGCATCGGTCAGGCCTTTCCGTAAGGGGGAGAGTGGTTACTCGCTCGCTATTCGTTCTTGCCTAAATTAGTCCTTGAGAGGGTTCAAACCTTGTTTGAAAGATTTGTATATCGGAGAAATAACAATATTGACATCACAAACCGTGAAGTCATTCAAGAAGTGTGAATTAACACCAAAACGCTAAGTGGTCATAATTCATATTCTGAAAAAAACACAATTTTCAGCTATTTATTTATTTATTAGGATTAACCACTTACCTAACATAAAAAAAGTAGACGACACTTGCAAAGAAAAATCTTGAATTACTAATTTTTTTCATTTTTGGTCTCAAAAACATAGGTTATGACCCCTCGTTGGAACGAGCTCGTTCCAACGAGGGGTCATAACCTATGTTTTTGAGACAAACAATGAAAAATTAATTGGCAATCTTGGTGAATAACGCTGGCCGGTTTTGTCGTTACGTTGGGTAAAGGGTTAACGATACTTTCGACAGCCAGAGTCACCTCGTGTCGGAATAAGTTTCAGCTTGTGGACACGCGGGTTCAACCTGCCGGCCCATAAGCTGAAACATTACTTGTCCTCTTTGAAGGCTTCTAATCCTATTATGCAAGTAGAAGGGTTTGTTTGTTTGTTTGTTTGTTTGTTTGTTTGTTTGTTTGTTTGTTTGTTTGTTTGTTTGTTTGTTTGTTTGTTTGTCGTGTGGGATAGTTTCTTTGGTAGAAGAAGGCGGAGATAACCAGCGAGCGGTGACGAGTGACCGTATCCAAAATTGGATAAGTTTTCCCCAACGTGACATCAACGTGACATCATTTGTGTTGGAAGACTGGCCATTTTCCACCCAATCTAAAAGAAGGTGAATCAATCGTTGATAAAATCTAAAAATCTAATTACATTTTCAGAAAAGCAAGTACATGTTTAGACTACACGAAAGGTATATACTGGCAAAACGAACGACGAACGGCCAGGGGTGTCGCTGGGGGCGGGGGGGTGGCTTAAGTATGTGACACCCCTCCCCCCATAATCTTTTTCCGGTAGGGACATTTTCGTCAGGGCTTGAGCCTAAGGTATCAGCACTGTCTTGTTAGTAATCACTTACTTTTTAAACCCTTTACTTAACACGAAAAGCAGACGACACTTGCAAACAAAATTCTTGAATAACTAAAACTAAATATTTTTCAGTTTTTGTGTAAAAAACATAGCTTATGACCTCTCATTGGAACGAGCTCAAGCTATGTTTTTGAGACACAAAATGAAATAATGTAAATTGAATGGTAATTTTTGTGAATAGCGCTGGCCGGTTTTTGCCGTTGTGTTGGGTAAAGGGTCGAAAGACTAGATTTGAGACTTGTTCCACACAGTCGGTCATACAAACAGTGGTCTGTAATACCCGATTCGGACTGTAGGGTGGGGGGGGGGGGGGGTGGGGGAGGATAGACATTTTTTTATTTATTCATTAATAAATCTCCAAGACGTCTTGAGGTATTCGAATTATTCAGGCAGACGACACTTGACTGGAAACAACAAGTGGGTAACGGCTCTTGATAGTGTTTATGCTCAGTGAATTTAACCCTTTACCTAACCTGAAAAGCAGACGACACTTGCAAAAATAATTCTTGAATAACTAATTTTTTTCATTTTTTGTCTCAAAAACATAGGTTATGACCCCTCGTTGGAACGAGCTCGACGAGCTCGTTCCAACGAGGGGTCATAACCTATGTTTTTGAGACAAAAAATGAAAAAAATAATGAAAATTAATTGGCGATTTTTGATAATAGCGCTGGCCGGTTTTGGCCGTTACGTTAGGTAAAGGGTTAATGTCATTTTCCTGGCTTCTGCCAGCTAAAAAGGAAAATTGCTAATGCGTGAGATTTTGTTTCGCGCAGGTTATCTTACACACTGGGAGTGTGGACAAACATGATTTAAAAGTCATATATTTACGACTGATTGGGGGTGCGGTGGCCCAGTTGATAGAGGTGCAGGCTGCAAGCCGAGAGGTCCTCGGTTCGAATCCCACCTGCGGCAACCGCGTTGTGTCCTTGGGCAAGACCCTTCACCCCGATTGCCTACATGGGGGCACGATGACGCTGTGTACTGAGGCGTACTGCACGTCGATGGTACGCATGTCTTCAACCAATCTAACCCTGCCTGTGCTGCGGTGCAGAGTTCAGAGTTACGATGTTGGGGAGCTGACAGCTGCTCGTCGTTGCTCGGTGGTTCTCACCGGGTACTCCGGCTTCCTCCACCCGTAAAACTGTCACGGTCGCGATTAGCCATTGTGCATAAGTATGTGACCTTAAACACCAATAAATAAATAAATAAATAAATTTACGTCTGATTAAAGTTGAAAATTTACATAGAAACTGAGTTGTCGACTCTCTGGAGGTTTGATATATAATTCAGTTGTAATACACGTCCTGTAAAGTAGTGTTGCCGATCGGGCCGCAAAACGTCGGTCCGGTACCGGTCCAACACTGGACCGCGGTACGGTCCGGACCGGATCAACCCTGCTGTACCGGTACACGGACGAGCTGGACCGGTCCGAGGCGGTCCAAGGCGGTTCAGAGGGACATTGCGATGTAACTATTTATTTTCTAGTATGGACACAACGCTCATTTTTTTACTTTACTTCCGAACTTAACCTGTGATACAACACAGGATATTAGGAGATTAGTTCTGGGAGCACGCTTCTCTCATAGTCTAAGATTCGTCGTTCCAGTTAGGAGACGCCTGCCCATTACGAGTGAAGGCATAAGCGATACAATTTTTTACATGCCTGTTCTATGAAATCACCATCTACAGAAACGCCGAACCATGACGTTGACGGACTATTTTTTAAATACAAGCGAAATTTCACTGGAATTTTCTGCAAATCGTCACCGCAATTACAATTTTAATCGCTAGCGATAGTTAAAAATCGTCTCCTGAGTTCCAATGCGTAGGCACATAGAACACATTGGAACTCAAGGGACGAAATAGTAACACGGGTTCCTCTTGCATATTTGGTTGGCGATAAAGTGTGTTCTTTGTGTTGATAGTTGTCAAATGGATTGCTGAGTGTCCTTTTGATAATTATTTTTATTTATAGACGTGAAGGCGTGTAATAAACATAGAACGACACGCGCGTGTAAATGGGTTAATCGATATGGCACTTGAGCCATCGTGGAAGGATAAAACTCTAGGCCTGCAGGCCTAGAGTTTTATCCTTCCTCGCTGGCACTCGTGCCATATCGATTAACCCATTCACAAGCGCGTGTCGTTATGTGTATATACCGCCCCTTGAGTGTAAAAAGAACCATTTGCAATGATAAAGCATTGCAGATAACGTCTTGTTGCAGACAATATCAGCAAAAGAAATAAAATTCGCTTGTTACAGAGCCACACTGCCTTATAGAATTCTTCATTTTACTGACAGTTTATCAAACATATTTGATATCCACGAAAGAAAAACTTCAGTCACTCACCGCCATCGATTACTTATATCCGAACACGTCAAAATGCCCTGCATAGGTTAAAAAACTAGTGGACGGTATTGGACCCGCCCAGTGAATAAAAACCGGATCGCATACCTGGGTACCGGACTGTATCGGGTCGCTGTTTTTGATCGGACTACCAACGGCGGCCCGGTACGTCCCACATCACTACTGTAATGTCAGCCTTTAACCCGACATATCTCGTCTGTGATGCCAGACAGACAGAGGGTTTTTTTTAAATGGCAGCTCAAGGAAATTATAGGGCACACGTATTAATATTTTTATATGCAAACGTGCTATAAACCTCAGATTTGAATATATAATTCAACTGTCCAAAACACGTACAACTAAATCTACTGGGCATCTAATAATTTTTTAAAAAAATAATGTTATAAGTCATTAAAAATGTGTAGTAGAGAAAGTGTGGAATTTTAGAATTTACAGAAAAGTTATTCGTATGGACGAATGAGTTGGCATATTAGGCCGACTGCCAGAGGGGGTAACTTGCAGTGTCCGGAAGTAAAAGTTTTTTTGATCGTTTCTATGATAACGTTTCGAGCTGAATCTGAATAACGCCATACTGTAAATCTTGGGTAACTCAAGATATTCACTATGGCGCCTAAGATGGTCACCAAAGTTCACTATTTTCATAAATTCGATTATATATCACAATGAAACAATAAAACTCACTCAACGTATTAATCTCCACTGGGCCTGTACAGACTGCATGGCCGACACATCACGGACAATGTTACAAATAAAGGTCAGCACATAGAATGAGCACGCACAACAACTTGTTCGTGTCTGGGTCATGACTTTTTAGTGGAAGGAGATACCACAATGGATCTTACAACAACATTCACGACTGATCCACCAAGGTCAAGCTCACAGATAGAGGTCAAGATATAGAATCAACATGCACAACTTTTTAGTGTCCACCTTCTAACTTTTTTTGTTTAGGGCTTTATAGCGATGAAACTTGTACGATATATGTACCACCACTAGGCGGTGTGTCACTTACAAACATTTCCGTACAAATTTCCTAACGACCCACGACGGAGAGCTTTCTCTCGCCTATCCAACATCAACGTGTTATTTATCCTCTATAAAGAATCATGAATCAGCCTTTGGTTGTTTCCATGTTACAAATAACAAGAGACATAGCCACATAGCCAATGGCAGGAGAAAAATATCCCCCCACCCCTTCTGTTTACTTTGCGCTGGTTTATGACTGAGTATTCCTCATCGGTGAAAGGCCACGGAACATCTTTTCCCCGGGAAAATCTTTTAATTTTTCATATTGACTGGAGTATCTTCAGTATCTTGAGTACGTTTTATCACTTCAATCTAACACGAAAGCCAGACGATACTTGCAAACAATTTTTTTAGTAACTAATTTTTTTGCACCAAAAACATAGCTTAAGATCCCTCATTGGAACGAGCTCGATGAGCTCGTTCCAATGAGGGGTCATAAGCTATGTTTTTGAGACAAAAAATGAAAAAATAATGGAAATTGAATGGAAATTTTGTGAATAGAGCTGGTCGGTTTTTGCCTTTACGTTAGGTAAAGGGTTAAGATCTGAGCATCAAAAAACTGAAGGCATAACTATTACAAAATGACCCAAGAAATATCAGATCGAGAATCCATAACCCAGCGTTACGCACTTCGCGCAGCGGTGGCCTATAAAACTCCCATTTTTCATGAAAAGTGGGGAGAAGTCTCCCTCAATCCCACTCCCCATGTGTCACGGCCACTGCAAGCAGCACTTACTTTCCTATCTCCCTCCAAAGCTTGGTGTTCAGAATTTATTTTTACCTTTAAAAGCAATTAAATTGCTTGTACATTTTTTTCACCTGGTATACTTGACTATAGAATTATTTTCATTGGCCTTTCTTCGTGAGTGATTTTGAAGTGGACTCGGCATTGTGAAGAGTGTTCTCTGTGGGTTGCCGTGTCATGTATGAACACTGTACATATCATACGGCGATTCAACAAGTTCATATTGAATTGACTCCCCAGCATAAGGTGTAATTCATAAACACAAAACTGAGCATTAATTCACCTGTAAGGTAATAGGCGTATACAAAACGTCATGTTTTGAAGCACAGCCATAGAAAACAGAAGTTTCTTACTGTTCTTCAGACACACGCCTTGCACCTGCTATGACATATACAATAATACAAAACAATTATATATGTGTTTTTAATCAAAGTTATAGCACAGAATTCCAAAAAGAAAAGTTTACTTCCTTTTGGAATTCAAATTGAATGTAATGAACATAATTCAGCCTTGACTTTATTTTAAGCGATGTGACATTGACCCAACATCGCGTTGGGCCTGTAAATTTTTATATGTCAGCAGGAAAGATAGAAGAATAAATTCAGAATATAAATAACCCTTTGCTCAACAAAATGCTTCTCAAGTGTCCAAGTTACAATGTTGTGTTAAAAAAGTGATATTTTAGCCGATCGGAAGGCAAAATGCTTCTCAAGTGTCCAAGTTACAATGTTGTGTTAAAAAAAAGTGATATTTTAGCCGATCGGAAGGCAATCCGGTTGAGTGACAATCCAAATTATGGGTCGGAATTTTATAATAGCACAGGGCAGCATTAAAGCTGAATTAAACACAAGTCGAGAAGTTAGTGTAATAATAACCGTATGCCTCATTTTTTCAGATGAGGTGTTAAACATTTACCCAACGAATCGGCCATATCCGCTCGCGTAATATGCAAATTCAGCAGCTGAAAAGAAATATTATTTTTCTAAAGATTTCAACCGAACCATATCATGTGACCCCTCGTTGGAACGAGCTCGATGAGCTCGTTCCAACGAGGGGTCACATGATATGGTTTGGCTGACATATTTTGAAAAAAATGTAAAAAATGATATTTTAAATAAATTTTTATATCGTCTGCGTTGGGTAAAGGGTTAATCTACAGTTGTAAAAAAGTGGACAGAGAATTTTGACCGAATTGTGACCCGGACCAAACTCGCCGTCTCCGTTTATTATTAGGCTCCAGTGAAAATTCGAAATTCGATTCGAAAGTCAATATTCGATTCGGTTCGATTTGAAATCGGAAAGTCGAATATTTTCGAAAATACTTCGGCCATAACCGTGAATCTTTACAGATCGTAATTGATCGCATTATTTTATGTTGGGCATTGTTCTGAGTAGAAACATAACTGATTTGTGGTGGTAACACTGTACAACAGTTGTAGCTACATTGCTACAAATACCATTACCGCTAGAACTGTTCATTTCAACTTATTGTGCATTATGACCAGTGAGCATTTATAAAAACGTTTTGAACTTTGAAAAGTTATTTAGCTGTTCAACTTCGATAAATGATTTGTTCAATATTCGATTCGGTTCGATTCGATTCGATCAAAACAACATGATCACATTATTTTATATTGAATATTGTTCTGTTCGATCACAGTTTCTGGACACATCATCAAAAGCAACAGTTTTCTAAAAGAATACCCCTCATTATTATATAAACAGAAGTAGAGTAGGCTTTAATTTACAAGCGGGTCATTTCCATTCGGTGTTGAATAATCGTTTCGTGATAAAAGCGAGGTATTTGTTGCTGCAGTTTCGAAGTCACAAAGTCAACAATTCGAATACTTTCAGTCCATAGCTAGTATATTGGTTTTTATCTGTTGACTAAAGTGAATTTTTTGGTTTGATTGGTTGATAGATACGTGGTATGAGACCATATTCATTGAAACCCACGATACGTCCGCCCAGCCACTGACAAATTCCCCATACCCAGTGGAAGCCTCGTTCCGAAATCTACAAATTGTCCATACCCCGTAGAAGACGCGTCATTCTAGTTTTACAGTGTACATGTATTATATTTTAATTTTTTATCTCCAAAATATAGCTCATGACCCCTTATTGGAATGAGCTTGTCGAGTACCCTCCAACGTGGGGTTCATAAGCTATATTTTTGAGACAAAAAAGAAAAAAAGAAATTCAATATTTTTTTTATACTTGTCATATCGGCATATTTTCACAAAAACTCTTTTGCACAAAAATTCCACAGAAACCTGTATGGCTCAACAATGGAAGATAAAAGATCTCATGCTGTGTGTGTTCACACATGAAATAGATTGTACTTCTAAAACGGAAAGTCATTAGATAAATTCGTTACCCCGTGTCTGATCACGTGGTACGGGTTTTTACCTACCCGAAGCCAGCCGTATCCCATGAGGCCTTACGGGGTAACGAATAATATCTCAATTAAAAGTGTGGAAAGTGGAGAGGCGAAAAATGCACTCTACATAACTGTGTGTCTTTTAATAATCGGGGTTATTATTTTGGAAAAAAACTTCTTTTGATGACGTATCCATCAACTGTGATTCGATTTGAAGTTCGTTCAAAATTCGATTTGAAATTCGATCCGTTTTCACTGATTCGATTCGACATTCGATTCGATCAAAATCGGCAATTCGCAGGTCCCTATTTTTTGTCACAGCACCCTATATATGTAACAAGTAAAAACAAATTGAGAAATGCATGTAAAAAGCAGGGACCACGTGCCTCATTTTAGACAGATGAGCTTTTAAACCAACCGTGGTCAAAATGGATAGATAATTTCGAGCAGGTAGTGACCAGGTCGAAATTCACTGTCTATTTTTATCACAACACTCAAGGGGGGTCCACTAAAAATTTGCAAGACGTGACGTCCTATTTTTTATTCGTCTCCTTTTTACACCCACCCACCCACTACGTGCAAATTTTCTACTACCGTTCTCAGACACCCACCCCAACTCTCTCTTTTAAAATCCAAATAAGCTTATAAACTTAGTGGGGACAGCTGTCTTTAGGGGTTTTCATAATGTTCTTAACCCTTTACCCAACGTAACGGCCAAAACCGGCCAGCGCTATTCTCAAAAATCGCCAATTAATTTTTATTATTTTTTTCATTTTTTGTCTCAACAACATAGGTTATGACCCTCATTGGAACGAGCTCGTCGAGCTCGTTCCAATGAGGGGGTCATAACCTATGTTTTTGAGACAAAAAAATGAAACAAATTAGTTATTCAATCATTTATTTGCAAGTGTCGTCTGCTTTTCATGTTAGGTAAAGGGTTAAACTGGTACCACCAGTTTAAACCTCTGTGGGCTGCTGTGGGCCCCAGTCTACAAATGACAAGCTGTTTATTATCAGGCTTGGCCAGAGCAGGTGTACATATACGGGTACAAATTTTCATTTGAATTGTTCCCCAAATTTTGTCTGCACATTTTCTACATTTCGAACAAGACACCCACCCCTACTAACGTGTGACATTTTCCAAGTTTAAGCCCAATATTCTCACATACAAAGCCTCCTAATGTTGTATTTATGTTAAGAGTGTGATGTACAACATCATCTTTAAGGTTTGAAACACAAATGATGGTATATATTAGCTGATATATTGATATATTTTAAAAAATTCAAAAAATTGTACAAGTTGGAAATGCACATTTTTGGCGCACTCAAGAGACCCACCCACTCCCACGTCACGTCATGCAAATTTTTGGTGGCCTCCCCCTGCAACACTCCATATATTTAATAACTGTAAAGTACGATTTCAACCTTTCATCGAAAATCAATTGCAGACGACAGTGACGTAACTATTTCTGAACGACTATACCGACTCATTTCTTCTTCTGGACATAACCGCTGTGCACTGGACTGAAATGATTTATTTAACGATATTCAAGCTACAGATTTGGCCCAGAAAACATGAACAATATTAATATAATTATATCACAAGAATAGAACAAAATAGCATACGGATGGTAAGGAGGTTGTATAGCTAACCATTAACGGGGGGGGGGAGGCAAAGGGGACACCCGCCTCTCCACTTTTTCCACGAACGGTTACACTAGGAGTTAAAAATAGGCGCCTGCAAAAGTATCAATTTTCATGCAATCCCGTAATATGTTATCTGCAAATTCATAAAACTTAGTTGCTTTTTGGCCAAAAAAGTCCCACCTTTAACCGTCTCGTTTACTTTAATTACGTTCCAATCCGAAGGCTAGCCTTCGGGTTGGAAGACAATTGAAGTATAATAGACCGGACAATGACCACACCACGACATGCTCATTTAACCCATTATCCAACGTAACGCCAAAACCGGCCAGCGCTATTCTCAAAAATCGCAAATTAATTTTCATTATTTTTTCATTTTTTGTCTCAAAAACATAGGTTATGATCCCTCGTTGGAACGAGCTCGTCGAGCTCGTTCTAATGAGGGGTCATAACCTATGTTTTTGAGACAAAAAATGAAAAAAATTAGTTAGTTCTCCCATTGGGCTGAACCACGGTATGCAATTTGTTCCCCTCTCCACTTTCATTGAGCTTCCACCACCTCGGACCATTAGCAAAACTAGTGGGGACGCGGTGGCGTCGCGGCAACCGGTTCTCGTCAGATCACCAAAGTTAAGCAACGTCGAGCGCGGTTAGTAGTTGGATGGGTGACCATTTCAGCAACTGATTCGCGCTCTCGCATTGTGTCCTTTGGCAAGGCACTTAACCCCGATTGCCTACATGGGGGCACGCTGTGTACCAAGGCGTACTGCAGGTACGTATGTCTTCAACATATCTAACCCTGCGTGTGCCGCGATGCAGAGTTCAGAGTTACGATGTTGGAGAGCTGAAGGCTGCTCGTCGTGGCTCGATGGTTCTCTCCGGGTTCTCTAGCTTCCTCTACCCGTAAAACTGTCACCGACATGATATGACCCTGACTGTTAATGTGTCATTAAACCCTAATAAAAAATATAAAAATTTTTAAAAAATCAAAATCAAAACTAGTTGTAGAGGAGGTGTTTCATATCATTTGAGCGTTTTTCTAAATGACAAAACGAATTCAGTTTTTTCTCTCACGACACAAACTGGAGCAGGGCGTTTTAAATATTTTGGTTTGGTAAAAATGCCCGGGCTTCTGTTCCCTGTTCTCAGCATGTAATAGATTAATTTCGGAATAAGGATTGCACACTTAGCAATTATCCTGCGGTGTCCGTAAAAATAATACTGTAACTGCAAAATGGTGTTCCGTTTGCCGAAGCTTTTCCTGTATTTAACAATAATTTCTACAAATTACGAAAAAAATGAAATTTCCGGAGCAATGTCCACTGCAAGTCCTGCAGTATCATCTGGTCACAACCAAGAAAAATGTCTTAGTTTTTTGCCCCGAGAAGTAGTCATCTGTCCGATTGTTTTCTAACATTTCACTCTTGGGTTCATTTTGTTTGGTTGCCAGCCGTTGGCTCCGTGTTGTAGGAAATAAAATGACGTTCCCGGTTACCTTTTTTCCCAAAACACAAACATAGCTTGAGGATGGCGAATGGGTTTCCATAACGAACGTCTAATGGGTAAGGCTCCTTGCGAATCTGTCTGGCGGTATATTGTTTTCAGGTGGAGAGTTGGGGCTGGAGGAAGTAGAATTATATACACCCTAAAACCAGTTGGGTCGAAAATTAACCCAAAGCAACTTGGCTGAGTGAATATGAGCCCGATTGGGTTCATATTCACCCAACCCAGTTGATTTGGGTTGATTATTAACCAAACTGATTGTATAGCGTGGAGAGAACAGCCGTGTCGTGGAAAGCAACACGCTATCAGACTTTTCAATGTGCTTAACTAAGTACAAGCTAGGCTTGGAACTATATCGATTCATTAAAGGCACACTGCACCTCTGTGCACTCACTTTGGCAAGCGGAGCTAAGTGTGTTGCGCTAGGAAACAATACAGGTGACGTGGGGGAATTCGTATTTCATTAACTCCATTACGGGTCTGCCGCAGGAGCGCGGTGGCTCAGTGGTAGGGTAGACTGTTGGACTTCTATGCTAGAGGTCCTCGTTCGGGACGACCCGCATTGTGTCCTTGAGCAAGGCACTTTATCCCGGTTACCTACATGGGGGCACGATGACACCGTGTACTAAGGCGTTTTGCACGTCGATGGAGCACATGTCTTCAACCGCTGTAACTCTGCTTGAGCGGAGCTTGAACGGAGTTAGATTGTTGAGGAACTGACAGTTGCTCGTCGATGCTCGGCGGTTCTCTCCGGGTACTCCGGCTTCCTCCACAAGTAAAACTGCCACGGTCACGGTAAGCCATTGTGCATAAGTATGTGACCTTAAACACCAATAAATAATAATAAATACGGGTCTGCCGCGCAAATGAATGAGCTACTGCGTCCTATCACAGGTCCTAAGTGGGTCGGGGCAGGAGGAGTCGCCTCTCCCCATGAATCCACCTGTCTGAAAATTGCCGCCCGAGAAAAAAAAAATGTTTTGATAATTCCAAGCATCATCATCATTTCTCCCAAGAAATGATGTGGAGATTGTAATTATCAACAGAACACATTTTCTTGTTACCCTACTTTGTGTTTCCGTAATAGTACCGAAACTCGAGAAAGTTCCAAAGTGCATTGCTAAATTAAGAGAAACAGATGCTCAGTATAGCTCCAGACAGCTCCATGTGTCCATGTTCTACCAAATGTTCCTGGAGAGTCAGATCTCCCTCCAGACCTCCTGACCTCCACCAGTGGATGATACATTCTCGTCCAACCCAATCTTGTTCATTATGTCATAGGCAACTCGTGGTAGTACCCCTGTTGGAAGCTTCCACTTCCTCGCCACATCGTCCCCTGAGTTCCAATGTGTTCTATGTGCCAGTAGGCACATAGAACACATTGGAACTCACGGGACGACATGTTCGGCACCCTAGCTTCAGCACTGCCTCCCATCATAACTCTCCGAAAACTGAGATCTACACCGCGCGGAAGGGTGGATTATCACGCCAATACTCAGAGAGGGTGATTTACCCCCACCCCACCCCCCCCCCCCCCCCCCCCCCAAGCAATATCTCGTATGGTGTAAAAAGTAAAGAAGTACAAACAAGACTTTGGCCATTTGACCCTTGTTTCACACTTTGACAATCGGGGTTGAATATCTTGTCAAAGGACACAAAGTAGGAAAAGCGCGTAAGGATCGGCATTTCGATCTGATATTCAATGCACAAACCAATGCACCACTGCGCTCTCCAGCCAATGGGCGTACAGGAGCACACTTCATGTATGCGATAAAATATATAACTATATTTAGAATTACCTGACAGACAATCATAATTTCTGTGGTCCATGAACTGATCCAAGTTTTGGAAGTACGCACCACAAGTCTCGCAATGTAACCCTTTCGTGCTGTCTCGAGTTTCTTTCGCTGTCACTTCTTCGACACTTTCCCGTTTTCCCGTATCGTTGGACGTCGCATCGACTGTAGCGCCATAGTCTGAAGTGAAAAGTTAAACACGCCTATCGTTTGCACAATAAATCTAATGGAAACACGTCGTGTCTCTAATAACCCCTAAGGGTCTGAGCATTTTTTCCTAATTTTTTCTATACACTACTCTTTGTGAGTCTAGGGGCTTATCGGTGAATTCTAGCCAACTCTTGGTTGCGTTTGGGGCAGTAAAAACTTGACTAGAAATCACCGCCAAAGTAATTTGACGACTGTCCACGGGGCCTCTTCTTGATTGTGTGTTAATCGTCCTGTTCCGAGATCACAGAGTTTATCAAAGTCTAATAAAAACGTTGACGGTTAACATCTCCCAAATGATGGTATTATTTATATATTTATTTATTGGTGTTTAAGATCACATATTTCTGCACAATGGCTACTCGTGACCGCAACAAGGATATAAAGTAATGTCCACCCAATTGTTTATACCCATATTGCCGAATATTTAGAGGACTTACACCCCAGGCATTGGTTGCTGAGTCCTATTTTACCAGTAAAGCAGAGCTTGTTTATCACAGTAAACAAGCGCAACTTCACGTCCCGATGGCCCCACGGGAAAATGAGGGTATTTGAGAAAAACCTATGGTGGACCTCGGTGGTGGACCCCGGAAGCGAAATCCGCAGCACGTGTTTCTGTCGACCATTTTGTATACTGGAGGCCGCCACCTTGGTTTCTATGGTGGTGCGTGGTTGGTATGTGACCCAAAACCCTCTAATAGGATGGGGGTGTTCGGATGGTGTGTTCGATCGAAAAGCAGTATATCTAATTACAAAATGTCCACAATGTCTACAAAACTCCAGAATCCCTGTATTCTTATATGGTGTCACTGAGTCGCGTGACATAAAGTAACTGCCGAGTTCCACCGCCGAAGTCCACTCAAGTTGGAAATGCATCGTTCATCCCTGTTCGTGCCCCTAGGCATATGATACTTCACGCTCTTGAAGAATAAATATCATCTGCCCTGCAACTTTCAGAGAATCAATCTGTCGCTATGTTCATGTATATCTTTGGGATGTTTCAAATTACTCACAAGCACAAGTCTTCAACAGAAAATACTTCACAACAAAATAGATCCGCGGACTGTGAATGCATTAAATTTAGGTCGGTAAATATAAGAATGAAGCCCCACTAATCGGGTATACAGGGTACACACTTCTAAAAAACAAAACCTTAAAATCGGTCAAATGTAAATATAGTCAATAAAAAAGCAATCAAAAATGAAAAGGCAAAATTGTATGTGAACAATTGCAATGGAAAGAAAGAAAATCGTAACATCTAGGCGAGTAGATTACTTTTTGGCCCGACAACTTATTTAACCCTTTGAACCCTGGTGGTATCTTCCATGTCAGTTCATATGCAGCAAATAGAAGAGTCCATATTCATTATTTGGGGGTAGACCAATCAATATTTTCAACGTGCAGCCTTAGGGCTGCACGTTAAAAATATTGATTGGTCTACCCCCACCCTTAACTTAGCAGCATCCTACTTAATGAAAGTATGACGTAACAAGTCCCTGGGCCGGTAAAACGGCCTCTGGTGTTTAAAGGGTTAATCGACGTCAGATCGTGTATGCGAAAGCGTTAATGTGATCAAAACACATGAACAGAGTGTATGAGTTCGTTATACATGCGTTACTTGGGCAGTGGATTACCACTAAAACCAAGGTGGCGCCAGGATCTCCCCGAATAGGGGGCTTGTGTTCCCCGACAGAGATGCTAGGCACCCCCCACCCCCGACGAGCGCACAACTGCCACGAAAAGGGGGCTAAACTCCCCGATAGGGTGTTCTATCCCCCAACCCACCCTCCAAATACACACACAACCGCCCCTTGGCTTCACGTCTGACGAAAAACTCGTGGAGGGGAGTTTAAACGAGGATATTATCAAATGAATCACGGGAAACGGCGGAAGGAGCACGATCAAAGTTTCAGCCAATGGACTGGTTGAGACCGGAAATTATGTTTCTGCTCTTTGTGGACTCTTAATGAGTGTGAGTGACTTCACCGGTGAAAAACCATGAATCACAGCCGTCAGTTTTGAAAAACGTCTGACATTCGAAAGCTGACAATACATCTACCGTTATACCTTGTCTTGAATTATTGGACTTTTGTGATATAATTGTCCAATTGTAGCTAGCCATCCTTAAAATTGAATCTTTATCCCAAGAGTGATAGATTGAAACCGTTCACATGACCCAATCAAAGTTTTGCCATATTTAGATTTTTACTGTACTATCCAGACTGATCTGTCACTTACAACTTCTCAACCATTCATCTGGAAAATCGGCCGGATGGAGTCACCAGTATACATTAAAGTCGCTATTACTCTCTTCTGTTTGGTCTAAATGTTCGCCCACAACTCGCCCTACGTGCGCCTAGGATGCTTTGCATCAAGACCCATGATTGAAATGCACCCCCTCCCCCCCCCCCCCACCCTCCACCATCAGCGACTCAGAATCCTGGATACGCTACCTGTCCGTGAATAGAAAACAAAATACCTAGCCGGACAAGAGGGTCAGTGATAATTTAATCATTAGGACGAAATTATTGCTGGACCTCCCCACAAAAACACGATAGACTCGCCCATTTTGGTGTATTAGTGGTATACATGACAATACCATTCAGTGCAACAGGGTTGAAAGTAAGGTTTAATACCGAGAAAGAGAATTTAACGGCTCCGCTCTCCCTGGTTCTGAAAGTCAATCACGATACTCTGGAAATTCGTGGCAATGATTGTGTATTATAGTTTAAACCTTTACCCAACGTAACGTCAAAAACCGGCCAGCGCTATTCTCAAAAATCGCCAATTAATTTTCATTTTTTTCCTCAAAAACATAGGTTATGACCCCTCGTTGGAACGAGCTCGTCAAGCTCGTTCCAACGAGAGGTCATAACCTATGTTTTTGAGACAAAAAATGAAAAAAATTAGCTATTCGAGAATTTTTTTTTTTTTTTGCAAGTGTCGTCTGCTTTTCATGTTAGGTAAAGGGTTAAGAGATTACGGAGAATATCAATTTCTTCCGAGACCAGCATCGCCGTCAGAGCTATGGTTTAATCTCGCGAACGGGAATTTCCCGGTTACCGGTTCTGAAAATCTTCGCTATTGATTCATAGACTAGAATCGGGTATCAAGGGCTGCGGAACTCAACCTTTGATTCCCCGTTCTGTCCTATGAATTTTCCAGGTATTGAGACTGATATTCACAAACGAGAACCGGAAAATTCCCGTTCCCGGGATTATACCCATGTTGAAAGAGTTGATGTCACAATGGGAACTTACGTAACAGTTCACAGCCAATTACCTACCAGGGCTCTTGGTGATTAGAGAAGAGTCCACTTTATCTTCATTGGTTTCTAACGCTTTTGACGTAAAAGAGTAGCTGACATCTTCGCCATCATGTGGATCTGAAAGAAATAGAATATGGTTGTTTAATTCTTAATGTTTGCAATATTGATCAAAAGACCCGAGTCAAAATACATCATAATGAAATTAACCGAACCCATGAAAATTAAAATTATGAATCGGATAAAAAATTCTGAAATATACTTTGAGTGAAGATTTTGTTTCTATAAATTTGCGTAAAAATACTGGACCTTCTCATTTATTTATTTATTTATTTATTGGTGTTTAAGGTCACATATTTCTTCACAATGGCTAACCATGACCGTGACAGTTCTTTACGGGTGGAGGAAGCCGGAGTACCCGGAGAGAACCACCGAGCAACGGCGAGCAACTGTCAACTCCCCAACATACCAACTCCACACAAGCAGGGGTAGCATTGGTTGAAGACAGGTGCACCATCGACGTGCAGTACGCCTTAGTACACAGCGACACCGTGCCCCCACGTGGGCAATTGGGGTGAAGTGTCTTGCCCAAAGACACAACGCGGTTGTCGCAGGTGGGATTCGAACCGAGGACCTCTCGGCTTGCAGCCTGCACCTCTACCAACTGAGCCACCGCGCCCCCGTCTCGACCTTCTCAGCTAACCTCAGTCTATGGTGATGGCGAAAATATGACCAGCGACTTCCGATTGTGGATCTGATTCTGATTGGTTGATATAATGTAAAACTATTTGGATTTCAACTTTATAGTATGGTCATAGTAATGTGTCATAAATGTAATAACTTGGTTAACACTTTACCTAAAGAATCGCAAGCATCCTCTCATGTAATTTATAAATTGGTCTGTTGAAAAAAAATAATTTTTCAACAAAACCATATCATGTGACCCCTCATTGGAACGAGCTCGTTCCAATGAGGGGTCTCGTGATATGGTTTTGTTGAAATGTTTGGAAAATATTTTTTACAAAAAATAATTAAACATAATTAAAATACTGAATTGTAATATCCTGTGCGTTGAGTAAAGGCAGGGACCGACCTGGGCATGCGCCAGTGCGTATTTGGTTCTGAAACATCAGGACCTGACTCTTAAATCTCAGAAATAGGCTTCTCAGTTGGCGCGTAACTTCTCAGATCATATTTTGATATTCTTTCGATGGATAATCGAGAGAGACACTGTTACATGTATTATATATATGATTATCATTTGTCATTGTTGTAGAGTGCTTAAGTTAATATTTCACGTCTTAATTACCAAGCATTAACCTTCACTGTGGTTTCTGATCAAGTCTTGGCTGCCAAGCCAAGACTTGATCAGAAACCACAGTGAAGATTAATGTTTGATATAGTGTACTAAATGAAAATGATGAGAGCTATTACAAAGTTGCAGTGTGTGTTACAAACAGCAGTGTGACTCCGTAAATTGAAATCTGGCGCATGAATTGAAAAAATAGGCTCCGAGGCTAGAGCGTATTTTAAATAGTTCTGATCGGTCCCTGCTTAAAGGGTTAACTAGCATTCATTATCGGATTTCATTTTTAGACTAAAAATGTTTGTCGTTCGGTTCAAACTGCATGCGGCTGTATGCGGCTGCCTTGAACGTATGCTTCCCTCGGATAAACTTATTGAGTGCGCACATGTTCAACATTCCGAAAAGGCCGTGCACTTTAATGCTTTCAGTGATTCAGGATACAAAAGCATAAAAGTAATGTGGCTCCATAATTTTTAATTATACTTTTGAGAAGTGTTCTCGCAAGCAAATCGTAACCAAGCACGCGGTTGTATTAAGCAGTTGCGAGATTCGGTTAATTGCGGTCCCAATACAGTAGAATCCTCTAAATTGAATATCCATTTTGCCAGTGAAAATTATTCAATTAACAGGAGTATACAATTAACAGGGATTTGGTCAGTTTCTTGTGTTCTGGAGGTAAACTGAGCATTTATTCTACTATATCTTGTTTGACAGAGCTCATAGAGCTCTGTCAAACAAGATATAATAGAATAAATGTCTCTATTGGATGTATGAGGCCAAAAAGGTTGATAAATAAGGGGAATTTGGTGCGTGTCACGGTAATTTTTTCGACATATTATAAAAATTTATATACAATTAACAGGAGTTTACTCTACAACCCATATGCAATTAACAGATCAAATTTGTACTGAAGGTATGGTAAATGGTTTTGTGTTTGAAAATTATATTCAATTAACAGGGATATACAATTAAGAGATATCCAATTAAGTGGGCTCCACTGTACATACTTTTTGTAAGATAAAAATTTTCCCAACTAAATATCAGAAGGGGCTCTTTCCCGACTACTTCTTTTGAAAATAAACGTTTACTGTCCTTTTACTGGGGGTGCCGGGTGGGGGGAGTGGCTTAGTGGTTACTGTATTGGACTTCAAACCTGAAGATCCTCTGTTCAATCCACGCCAGGGGTAACTGTGCTGTGCCCTTGGGCAAGGCACTTAATCCCGATTTATTTTCCACGTGGAGGCACGGTGGCGTTGTGTACTAAGGCGTACAGCACGTCGACGGCCCACTCGCCTTCAACCATTGCTAATACTGCTTGTGTGAAGTTAGTACGTTGGGGAGTCTGGCAATTGCTCGCCGTTGCTCGGTGATTCTCAGATCTCTCCGGGTACTCTGGCTTCCTCCATCCGTAAAACTGTCCGAAACGACTGACCCTGGCTGTCGAAAGTGTCGTTAAACCCCAATAAATAAACAGATCCCTTCTACTATCCCTTCTTATGGTAGTGTTAGTCGCTGTTGGAATAGTATGCAACATCTCGCACCGATTCAAGATTTTATCACACATCTATTAATGTAAAACACGGGATTTCCACTGTTCTACCTGTACGATAAAAATAATGTTGTATCGCACATGTAGTGATACAAAACGCTTTCGATTTCGCTTCCAACGTAAACGTAGAAGAATCCCGTCTAAATAAATCACGTCAATCATTGGTCGAATGCATCGGAGTCGAGATCGCTTGGAAATTCCAAGTTCCTTCAATTACATTTGTTTGCCCGGGATATTTAAAACAATCAGATTACAGGCAAAAATTTACGAAATAAAAATAACATTTTGACTGCTTGTTCCTTGACAAATACTTTCCACAACTGGTCATATAATGATGGAGTGTGCTAAATTTATTAGCTATTTAAAAACTTTTTTGTGTTATTCCCCGCAGTTTAGTCAATATTTGAAGTTCAATCATCGTGACCGTGACACTGATCGGTGTCAATCGGTTTCGACCAAGTGAATGCCGTAAAAATTAAAAAGCAAATTAGGATTGGTACCCCGCCAGCTAACAGTGATGTCTTGTTGGCCACGAAGGAAACATAGCAATTGCCCACTTAAAAGGTGCTTTTAGTTCAATTTTCGTGTAGACTGGTCGTAACATGGGATGTGTGTGATAAATACAGAACATACGGTTGAATGGGTTAAGGGGACGCCCAACCTTACTTTGGTCAAATTCCATGTAATTTTCTTCAAAGTCTAAAAAAAGACCCGCAATGAATAACCCCAATAAATAATATACCAATATGCTTGGAATGAAACATAGAATATGTGGAAACTGTAATTTGCCATGGAACTGCTGCCACGTGGTAGATAGCACCGCCTGAAAGTCTGCTATGGCATAAGTAACCGACCAGATTTTAGACAATAAAATACCTTAAATTTGTTGAATAGTTAAATTCTGCAATCTTTCTAGTACAGACTCGGAGAAATCTTTTTATCATTCTTACAAGGAACAGACCACAACACAAATTGTAATTTAGGATGCCTACATTTTGAAAGGGCTGCCATTTTTCTTGTGTTTGTTTACCTTTTATGAAGTTCACCAAGGGTCAAATCCACACAGTTCAGAAGAATAAGTATGGAGTCATGAGAGAGTGCATCAATGAAAAATGAAGAATGTCCAATATGGCTTTTGTAAGTCTACTGTGACCATACCCCTCACAATCCTGTGCCATTTTGCATGAGATCTGTATCAGATTGGTAACATACGATGAGATCGATACACCAAAAAAGGGTGAACTGCCAAACTTCCTCATTTAGTGTTATATGTGCCCATTTCTGGGGTTGCATGACCAGTGACAGATGCCATGAGTGTCATTTGAATGTTCAAGTGTGGCCAAAACAAACAAAAAAATGACCTGCCCTGCATGCTGAATACTTTCACCAATCGGCTACACTTAGTTAGACATCTTGGTTTCTAATTCATTTATGTACATGATTTGGTATGCTTCATTTGTTTTGGAACTATCGGCCTTCTGTAGTTGCTGTTTGGGGCAGCTTGACTGTTGTTTTCTCATGAGGTTTTTGAACATTAATAACTGATCTGCTTACCAATACTAGGCGGAGGGTTACCGGCCAGGACAATGTCGGAATTGTGTTGGTTATTAAATTCATTTATCTAAACACTTATGACACGTTGTGGTCTCATTTCGGTAATCCATGTGAGATTTTGTCCGCCTAGCGGAATTTCTCTTTTTTTGTCCACAGAGTGTCAACACACATAGATTTGCGCAACCTTTTGGTGCTAACAGGGCTCAAAATCGACTTTGACCTGTCTTATACACAATGTGGTTGTGTGAGGGAGATATTTAAATTTACGACGGTACGACATTTCTCAATATTTGAAGAACAGGAAAACACCTTTCTGATAATTCTCCTTGACATTGGTCTTCTTTTTTCGTAGCAGACTTCATCAAGCCTTCTTTACGTCACTAACATAGTTCGGCGACAGTAAAATTATTTTCTCGTAAGTATACAATTGTGACGACTGTAATGTATGTTGATGTGAATTTATTTTTGTTTTCAAATATAATTTTCCACTTTTATGTTCTGATCATCGTCACCAACCAAACAATAGTAGTTCGGACTGGTGGCGTATTAATCTCTTGGTGACACTTGCGTCAAATTGTACATTTTGTGATCTCAACATCGCTACTATGGGCTGAATCTCGCAATTATCACATTGTCAGTTGAATATTTTCCTGTGAATGTATCGTGAGTTGTACATAACATCACCTGCCAGATTCAAAAACAGCAGTGAAATGTTTGAAGATTTCAGATCGTGGGAAATGAAATCAGTTCACAACTTCACCCAAAAACCCACGTGATCACAACAACGTGTCGGACAAACAGAATGAAGCGTTTGTGGTCATCCATTTTCCCCTGAGCATTCTCGCCACGTTGGTGATGAAATGATAAATATGTTTTCTTCGAGTATGGAGTGTGGAGTTTTTTATTCACAACACAGTCATTCGAATTACCGATCTATTCCTTGTTAACCATGACGGTTAATTATGCGGCTAGCAATTTCTTTGTCATCAAAAGCAAAAAAAAAATTTTATATTTCCAAAAAGTGGGTAAATTCGGCTTTTATATACTTTTGTCATTATTTTGGTGTATAATATGTCGTTGTCCACCGCTTTAATTCGTTATTAGGGCATTGTGAAAATTTACAAAAAAATGCCCAAAGTTACGTTGGACGATCCCTTAAGAATTATCGCACGAGATTGCTTTGGCCCAGGATATCATGAGAGCCGAAGGCTCGAGTGATTTCCTGGGCCAAAGCAATCTTGTGCGATAATTCTTAACCCATTCAAACGTATGCGTGGTTCTGTAGAAATCTCAACCTTTCGCTATATTCGTAAACATTTACCTCGATTTTATTTTTTTTTTAAACTGATTTTCTTTACTCGGTAATTTTTCATCGACTATTGACTCTTGGGCTTGTTTGTTTGTTTATTGGGGTTTAATGACATTTTCAACAGTCAAGGTCACATCGTGTCAGACAGTTTTACGGGTGGAGGAAGCCGGGGTATCCGGAGGGAACCACCGAGCAGCGACGAGCAACTGTCAGGCTCCCCGACGTGCATGTACAAACTCATCACATGTGACTCTTGGGTTTCTCATTATACTGCATAAAGGTAAGCTACATATATCTTATTTAAAAACAACTCACGGTGAAAACCGGGCGGAATGTCCTGCTACATTCAGCCAGATCGTGACTGTATCTGTTACCGTATGTCTCATAGACTGGCAAATCTTTTCAATAATTTGTCAAGACAGTAGAGGTTGTGAAAGAGTATAGGCTTCTGGGAATGAGGGGGTAGAAGAGAGGATGGGGGTGAAGAGGGGTTTTAGCGGGCTGAAAAGTGGAATCGTCTCTGTCCAGGCCTTAAATAGTATCATATTGCTCTCACGGCACTATTTTTCAACTACAAATAAATTTGAGTAAATCGTCCCATGAATTCCAATGAGTTCTATGTGCCAGTAGGCACATAGAACACATTGGAACTCGGGGACGAAATGACACGATGTTTTAGAAAGATACAGCGCAATGCAGGTTAGGTAAAACTATAAGCTTCGTTACTCCGCATCTGGGAAATGGGGATTGGGGAAGTTCCGACAATTGCTTTAATTAAATCCTCTACGTCTCTTCATTTGATGTAAAATTTCTTCCATCAGCTCTAGTAGACCTCACACTAAACGGAATTTGGACTATTCCATTATATTTTTTGACAGCGCTCGTAGAGCTCTGTCAAACAAATTTAATGGAACACATGTCGTCACCTGTAGTACCCTTCCTCACACTAAACGGAATTTGGAATATTGTGCCAAATACAATTTAATGGAATATATGTTTAATGTTATTATAGGCGTAGCGGAGGTGTAAATGAGAAAGAAAAATTGTTCTCAAGATGGAAAAAGCTGACTCAATCAAAATAGATGGTAAAATTCTATCAAGTTTAATAATTGGCACGCTTACTTTACAACTGGGAAAGACTTACTCTTCTCTTTTCTAGTACTTGTTTACACAAACATACTGACGAGAAAACAGACAATCTGAGATTGTTTACACAATCTGGCAGAAGTTGAGAACAATCGAACAGACAAAGATACGTGAGAAAACACATTTTCTAAGAATAAGACCTGGCAAATCAGGCACCAAGGAAGTAAAAATATTTCTTGAGACCATGGAATGAGATAACAGGCAAATTATGACTTAAGTTAAAACCCCATGGCTGGTCAAATAGTAAAATCTTCAAACGAAAACTTGCTCCGCATCAGTTCTTTTCATAAAGATCCAAGATTGGACGGTTTGTAATAATTTTGTAAATATATTGTTCATTGTACTGTCTGTTCGTATGTTGTCAGATTTCCATTCACAATAACGTATTCGTGTCGGTAGAAAGTGTTAATAACAAGAGGGGCAACGCAAAGCGTGTGCCAATGCGCCCGACCCCCAGACATTTCTAAGTCGAAAGAGTGAAAAGAGGCCATAACTCTGGAACAAATGTGTGGAAGAAACTCACGCTACACAGTTATCGTTCCCCCATGATGCTCTATCACAACACCAAATATCCTTCAAATCGGTGTAGCAGTGGCTGAGATACAAGGGAAAATGTTGGTACGGACGAACAGAAGGACGGACGGTCGGGGGTCTCCACTAGATACCCATTCGACTTTTCAAGTCGGAGTCATAATAATAATAATAATAATAATAATAATAATAATAATAATAATAATTTACTTATAAAGCGCTTTTACCAGCAAAACACAGTATTTTTAATATTCCCAAAAGCTTTTTTTCACTTTCCCCTTTTCATTTATTTTTTTAATTTAATTAAATTCACATCGAATGATGAGCAAATTCTACAGAAGGTATTAGGAAGAACCTCCTCTTAGACCACACGCACTCCTTGGCGAGGGCGCGGAGTGCGACGGCGACGCCCCAGACAAAAGGTTTATCGAGAGATATTATTAGTTATCCTTGTGGTTTCCAGGGTGTATGGGAATTTACACCGGTTTGGGAACTCATACACCCTGAGGCAAAGCCGGAGGGTGTATGGGTTCCCAAACCGGTGTAAATTCTCATACACCCTGGAAAACACAAGGATAACGGATTTATTTCCAAGAATTCTGGTGTACTTAATACTTTAACCTACATTGTGGGCAAAAACTGACAGAAAATTTGTACTTCGTAGGTTTCTTAATAAATAAAACCAGACAAATATGGATATCATTGGAAATGGCTCAATGAGCCAGTTCCTATGACATCCATATCTGTAATATTTTATTGCACATAAATATTAAATTTCCTGTTTTTTATTTTTGTTCTAACATAACTGAGCAGAAGGTATGAATTAATAATTAAAAATTGGTACTTTTTTTTAGCCATGTAGCCTGCTATTGTATATGCATGTTTTTACACCGTGGTTAACCACGGTGTAAAAAAAAACCCACTGTGGATAGCAAGTTACACCGTACCTCTCACCCAATCAAAACGCAGTATTTTGTTTCATTTGGAAATAAGCTGGCTTATCAGAAATTCTCTTAGTTATGTAGTCTTGGTCGACACATAACCCAAAACATGTTCAGTCTTTGGTGATGATGCACCCTCAGTTAATCCAGACAATGTTTGTATGTTTAGTGGTGTTAAGGTCACTCTAATAGATGACTCGCATCTCAGGCGTCGGTTACCAGGTCCTTTCATACCGTTGAAAGAGGACTTATTTACCGTAGTAGCTAAACACTGCTCCACTTCCCGGGGTTCAAATGGGAAAACATAGGTCATGGAATTTTCAACGGAAATTAACGATGCATAGCATTGACCGGCGTCATTTGTAGCATGCGAACATCTTCTGAATCGATAATTTCTGTCTGATTTTTTAGCTGCGACTAGCAGCTCTATAAGTGGCAATGTCGGTCTGTCGGTCTGTCTGTCGGTCTGTCTGACGGTTGGTCGGTCGGTCTGTCTGTGACCAACGAGTTTGTCGGTCGGTCTGTCTGTGACCAACGAGTTTCAAAACTCAATAACTTTTGAAATACTTGTTGGAATGACTTTATATTTGGCATGTTAGTGTATCTTATTGATGTATAGCCACTGTTCAATGCATGTGTTGTTCCAAATATTTTTTTTGGAGTTATGGCCCTTAATGAACTTGAAATTTTTTTTTTTTTTTTTTTTTATTTCACTGTTATCTGCAGATTGCTTCTGAGAATCATTTTTTCACCCGCAGATTGCACCACCCACCCGTCGCAGCTACGGCGTCGATGTCGCGATTTTTTTAAATCTCATCCCACTACCCGAAAAACTATCTACGTAACTGCCACAAGCTTGAATTTTGCGGGTACGTGACAACTGTTACTTATTCCCAGTTCCTTATTCGACATTCGTTATCAACCGATAAAATCGGTTGATAACGAATGTCGAATAATGAACTGGAATAAGTAATGGTTGTCACGTTCGTCGATTTTGCACGTCTTATGTTTCCGCTTGAGATGTCATTATGCAATATACACAGAACATATTTTAAGAGATATGCCACACAGAGATTACAGTTAACGAGAAATTACCTGTGTCGGTCCTGAAAAATGTGTGTAGACCTTCACACTGAACATCTTCTCCAAGAGAATTCAGCGTCACAGCGTTAAAGAAAATATAATTACATTAGACATGAGGAAAAAGTAGATCTCACCACGAACTAATTTCGTGAGTTTGATTTTCGATACCAATCAACTGTTGTTAAATTGAAACGGTCGATTGCAACTCGACCACTGTGTTCCAATGCCGCCCCGATGACTGAAAACGCAATAATATCACGGCAAAATTTCCTTCAACACCAGCGTGACATAGTTCGTGTCAGAGCGGGAGATGTATTTCTCTTGGTACGAAACAACGTCCGTGTTCTCCTTACCATTTTGCAGACTTGTTTCACAAAAAGCTATTTTTCAATCATTAACCCAATATCATCGTGCAACGGAAATGCACACTTGTACACACAATCCATATAATGGACGAATCCAGACCCTAATTTGGAAGGGGAGATTCGTCTCCTTTAATACCAATCGTCGGAAAACTGCTCCCTCCCAGAGAAAAACTTGCACTTTATAAAGAAGACGCATCATGCATACAGTACCAACCGAAAGACGTTGTTAGAATAACGCAACAAATTTTCATCTATTGTTTCTTCGCGAATAATTCCAAGCATTGACATCGTTTGATGGGAAACTCTGTTCAAGAACTGCCCAAGAAATGAGGTCAAGGTATGGAATTAATAACAAAGAAAAAGTGTAACGGAATTTTTCTTGTGTTTATCCCTCACCCTATTTCAGGTTTCTGCTGTAGCGCGATGACACGGGGAATTTACTTGTGCTTTGAAAAATTATGATATGCAAATGCCCAGGTTGGTCCCGAAAAGCCCTATTTACGCCGACTTTCTTCAAAATTTCCTCGATGGAGAGCCACGAAGCGGACATCAAGATGTGAGTAATTACAGTTAAATGAAGCATCACAGTTTATAAAATATCAGAGATGTTACTAACTTTGTTGAAACTCTCATATTTTGCCAAAACGCTGTGAAAATATAGAATATACCAATAGTAGCTCGGTGTACCAAATGTTCATCACTCGTGGTGAAATGGTGTTAACCGCGAGCCTTCGGTGCGCGGTTAACACCACTTCACCACGAGTGGTGAACATTTGGTACACCAAGCTACTTTGGCTATATTTTATTTATATCGAGATGGTCAGATTATTAAGAGTCGCCATTTTTTTCTCGATTTTACTGAGCAGCAGCCGTACATACGTGCGAATTTGTTTTTGTTTACATGAGCATCGGCGGGCGGTACTTCCGTTATCAATTTTATCACCGAAACGAAATAGAAAAAGAAACAAGGTCTTTCTCATTTTAATAACATAATAACATACTATTTCGAGTTATGGATGCTTTATTAACATGAGACAATGCATGTTTGTTAATTTTTGGCATCTTATGAAGTAAACCCATTTAAAAACGTAATAAATAATTGCCACTTTCATTTCACTCTTCGCGAGGCGACGTGCGATAAATTCAGACAAGTTTGCATTCAGGTCGACGTCACCAAAGGTCAACTTGGATGTAGTTCCACTGTATGTGTAAATTTTAACTATTGAAATCCCATTGCTGGCATGTTCACCACGGTTGGTGTGTGGAGCTAAAATTTATGTCATAGGCTTTTCATATATAGTAGAATAGGTAATCATGGTATAAAAATGTTTCTTCGGAAAATAAGGAGGCATATAGTTAAAGTAAAACTTGCTAAACATTTTATTTCTACAAATGTACGTAAAAATGGTCTTGAGGACCATTTTCATGTAACTCCACAGAAAATAAAATTTCAGGATTTTAATAATTAACGGGCTGAATTCAGTAAATTAGCTGAAGACTCTTATTTCTTAATTTATGGGTGGATGTTTCTAACATGACAGTTTGCGTTGCTTCCTTCTGTTACTGCGTGCAAGGGTTATGTTATGGAAGATCAATATCAATTTAATAATATTATTTGGTAAAAAAAACAACCAAATATTGGAACTTTCTGAAACAAGTGGAGGGACTAAAGGCCCCCTCCTTCCACCGTCTGACACCCTGGTTCACGGGGCCTGTGTTGGGGTATCTTTGGTTTTGCACTAAGTGCCGTGTTCGAGATACTCCGTTCCGTACATCATTTCTCAGCGGGTGTCGAGACTACATTTACTGCGGCTCTACAGTTTCAGTGTGAAATTACTTCCTTTAAAAAACATCATGAAATATGATATGAGTTTACTCGACAAATATTTTTCATGCAGTAAGCTTTGTATACCATTAATATTCTAAGTGACAAGAGGTGAATTCTCCCGAGACCCGTAAATAAAGTAATTTCCAGGAGTATACGAGAGCGTAATCAAACTGAGTGTCCCGAGGGTATGCCATACATTTACACCTTACCTCAATCTCACCCCGCCAGGGACTAAAAAGATATGCAAATTACTACCATCAGTTTAACGGCGTACATAAAAGCTATATGTTTGACTGCCTGATAGAAAAGTTCTAATAAATAATTCCTGAGATTGCCATTACATTGTTCCAGGTGTAAAATTTTATAATTGACAAGGGACGTTGGCACCGTTTTTAAAAATCACATTTTATTTGTCTACGAGGGAACATTGTCATTTGTTAATTACTGCAATTAAGAAATGAAATGAGGGGATAGAACGCGCTTCAAAATACGAAATGAATCATTTTTTCAAGAAGATGAGAGGAGTTAAAAGGCAGCATGACTTATTCGCTCTCTCAACTGAATTCTATTATCCGATTGGCCGAGGCATTCATTATTACGTTTGGAACCTCCGCCTAGGTGCTAATACTCGTTTGTTATCTGGCCTTTCTATAACAAATATGAGGGCAGACCCGAAGCTGGTCGGAGGACCAGTGGGTGACTCGCCCATTGGAAAATTACCAGCAGAAATGAGTTGTATGAACATCACAAGTAAATTTTCACCCCATTTTTCTCTGTTGATAATTTCAAACCTTGTCACCATTTCTTGGGAAGCTCTCCCTGATAACTTCTCAAGAAATAAATTCAAGGCTTGGAATTATCAACAAAGAATAAAGGAGGCAATATAAAAATGATGACCTGATTCGATGTGGATGAACTGCTCGTGCCGGATGGAGAAAGCTGGAGTACCCGGAGAGAACCGCCGAGTAAAGGATGCCGCAACTGTCAGACTTCCAAAGTACTAACTCCGTATAAGCATGGTTAGCATTGGTTGAGGAAAGTGCACCATTGGCGTGCCGTATGTCTTAGTACATAGCGCTGCCGTGCCCACCCCTCCCCGGGTGGGTAATCGTGATCATGTGTCTCATCTAAGGATACACCACAGTTACCGCGGGCCGGGATCGAACTGTGGACATTTGGGCTTGAAGTCCATTACCCTAAAACTGAGCTATAGCGCCCCCTACTTTTCTTAAGTAACTTGCGTTATGGTTACACTCTAAAATCAGTTGGGTTAAAATTCAACCCAAATCAACTGGGTCGAGTGAATATGAACCCAAGTTGGGTTCATATTCACTCAACCCAGTTGATTTGGGTTAATTTTTAACCCAATTTATTTTTGAGTGTATAAGAGTGCCCTAACCTCTTTTCTGTTCTTTCTTTTTGGTTACAATACAGTGTTTTCGTGCAAACAGCGCCTCTACCTTTAATGGAGGATAAAAGTTCGTAGAATTATCCGATTGGTGGAAATGAACTGAGCTTGTGAGTGTGAATAAAATTTTGAAGTGCATGTTTTGGAAAAGATATAAAATATTGGTGGCAATTGTCTTTTGAAATGTGTGAGAGAAGATAAAAATTGGGTGGGGGGTAGGTAAAAATATGTATATTTCATTCAGTGCGAAACTGGACTGGAGTACAGGAAGTTCCAAATTTAAAGGTAAAATTCACATGGCGACCTATATTTTTTCAGTATATTTTTTTCATGATATGATTAACTAAATGGATAGATGGTTGTTTTTGCCCAAATCAGCTTGATAAGATGGGGAGAGGAGGAAAGATTAGTACTGTCGTCAATGGAAACACACACTGTATTGTAACCTATTTTAGTGTATGATCACCGTTATGAAAACAATTTTATCATTTTGTTGGACTTTTTTCCAAGTAATAAAATCATCCTTTAAATCTGGTAAAACACGATCATTCAATAAGATTACGTAAGTAGAACACGATTGTATTCTTCTACGAAACTTCGATCCTAACCTTTGATTGTCTGTTTAATATTCAAATAAAGGCATTTTCAGGGCCCTGTAAAGCTTCGAAATTCGATTCAAAACATTCCGATAATTCGATTCGACACGATCTGCCTGATTCGGAAATGTTCCAATTATCGAGATGATCTCAAAATCCTGCCGAGTGTCTCCTCTTGAACTATTCTTCTATCAACAGGTCTCCTGTACTGGAGACCTGTTTATAGAAGAACAATTCAAAGAAGTTCCGCTTCCGAAACTACCTTCTCGAATATTCCGATTTTTTTATTCACTTTCCCAGACAGACGAATCGTCGTTGATCAATACTTGAGTAGAGATTGACAAGAGGCCGATTTACGGGTGTAAAATGGGAGTGCAGATCTACAACTAGAAGAGCTGGCGAGATTCGATTCGATATTCTCTTCCTCATTCGATTCGGGATTCGATTCGACGCGAAATCTGAGATTTGCAGGGCCCAACTAGTGCCACCATTCATCATTCAATGAGGGTACATTTTGCCCTTTAATGAGAAAACTGGTAAATAATTATTTCTTTTTAGGAAGAGCTGTTAGTTTCTTGGTCCATTTAGGGGTTCCTCCAGAATGTGAGATTGGAAGTACCAAAAACCTATCCGAATTAGTGTGCAATGAAATTGAGGAGGCGGAAGTACAAAATGCAGCACCAAGTTAAAGAATGGCAAAGCAACAGGTACTGACGGAATTCCAAATGAGGTTTTAATAAGAGAGAGGGTCCACTATATGAGCATCTTACAGCATTATTTAATATGACAATCAGAAAGGAAGAGGTTCCCAGTGAGTGAAAGGATATCAGGGTAACCTTTATTCTTAAAAACAAAGACATTGACGTTTTAGATAATTATACAGGGATATCCGTTAGCAACAATATTGGGAAGTTATTCTGCAAGGTTCTTTATGAAGGCTTGTGGAAGTTGTGAGGATTCCAGAGAGAAATCCAAAATGGGGTCCGGAAAGGAAGAGAGGCCACTGACTGTCACGACACGTTGGGGCAGATATGTGAGATTTATGATCACTCTAGAGCTCGGCCGTACTCACAGAGGACAACCGGGCTTTCGAGTGAACATACGTCTCTCGGTCTCGCGGAGTTGTGTTTTTTGTTGGGGCAGATTCGTCATCTTAAGGTGTTCGTGACTTGATATTTAAAAAGATAACCGACGGTGGATCATTTGAGTATAATTTAATGGAGATAAAAATAATACTATGTACTCACATATACGCATCAATGAACAATCCAAGAATATACATTATGTACAAACAAAGCACTTATGAATTTCCCCCATAAAGTTCGAGCTCTTTCCGTGGTACCCCGTGTTCGATACTATTGTCTAGATGCTTCTGGTTGTTCCCCACACCTGGGTTTCCTCTTCAGTTCTCAAGCGATTGCGTACATAACGCACTCTCTATTTTACGCCGCTCACCCTCCAAATACGCTAAATTGTCAGTCAACTATGACCAACTCTGTCTAACTAAATTTTACACATTCGATATCAAAGTCACTTCACGCCACGGATTTAACAACTCGCCGTCTACACCAATCACCGTTTACACCAATCTCCGTATACCGTTTAAACAAATAAAATTCATGCATCTAATTTGCCTGTCTCAACTAAGTTCACTCTAAGCTCTTAGCTTAAATCAAATGTTCGAGCTCTCAACAGCTTCGATTAAGTTAATTGTTCGAGCTCTCGACAGCTCTTTACAACTCTACACGTCACCTATGCGTCGCGTCACTTAACCTAGCAACCGCTCGCCTACTTAAACGGAGCCCGCTTAGTCTCCACAATTAATTTATACAAATGACAGCCCCAATGGCTAGAGCTCCGAGCCCTCTTTCCGACGGGTTACTGACTCAATCCAAGGTCGACTGACTACCGATGATCAGTCTCTCATTATATAGCATTTTCGTGTCTAATTAATCATTAAGTCGGTTCCTCTGTGATATTGGACACCGTTATTAAGATAGATGAGATATCTCTTTCTAAGCTCGTGAGTCTGACATTTAGAACTACGGGGATGACACTTAATCGAGGGCCATATAGCGTGGAACACAATCTGCGGCTGACAGAAATGAATTACTATTAGGGACTTTCAGAGATAAGTTGCGTCGTAGTTTTAAACGTCGCAGCAGGGAACCATTAGTCCTCTCAACGAGAGATAAACACCCACCTGGTCAAGCAGTTAATTAATTAGCCTTCAATAATTTGTACCCAGTGTCTATTTGCGGCTTTTACAAGCAAACATATCAAATTAATTATTTACAATCCCTGACCATTAACCCTTTATCCAACGATTCACCCGCATCCGCCCGCGTAATATGCAAATTCAGCAGCTGAAAAAATATAATTTTTCGAAAAATTTCAACAAAACCATATCATGTGACCCCTCTTTGGAACAAGCTCGTCGAGCTCGTTCCAAAGAAGGGTCACATGATATGGTTTTGTAGAATTTTTTTTAAAAAATTTAAAAAATGATATTTAAAATAATAAATTTTGAAATCGTCTACGTTGGGTAAAGGGTTAACTCGGACAAATTCGAATCGATCTTGACACTGACCACTTATATACTCTTTTGCAGCTGATGGAATCAATAAAAGTCTATACGAAAAAGATGTTTATGACCTTCCAAGATGTGAAAAAAACATACGATAGAGTATGGAGGGAATGGATGTGGCGGTAACTTGAAGGCCTCGGATTTGGAGGAAATTTTGTCATGAAAGCACTGCACAGGGATGTTCACAGTGTACTCAACCCAGGGTTGGGGTATTCGTATTCGTATTCGGTATTCAGTCGTATTCAATACATTTTTTCAAGTATTCGAACGTATTCAGTATTCATGCAATTTTAAAGTATTCGTATTCGTATTCGAATACAGTCAAATTTGAGGTGTATTCATGAATACTTTTTAAATACTTTTCGAATACTTTTTGAATACTTTTTGAATACTTTTCTTGTTTTTAATACACATGTATACAGTATTTGTAAAAAAAAATATTGTGATTATCTCTATTAGAAAGTAGTAAAGAATTAAACTAATACTTTTGAAGTGCCTTTCAACAGCAACAGGCGAATTCACTTTAATGGCTGTTTCAAATAGCTTGTTTGTCTTGATCTTCAAAGGAATGTTTCTTAGCAGATGGCCAGGAGTGATATGGATTCATGATCAAGACAATGGTTAGATAAAAGACTAATTGATCAAAGCTTCATTATCCAATTAATACTAATCTAATATTTTTCTACAGTAATAGTAGAAATAAGGTGTAGACTGATAGATCTGTAAAATTATTGTGCTTGAATTACAACATTTTTTTAATAGTGCAGTAATTGCTTAATTGATTTTTGTGAATAGCACTGGCCAGTTTTTTTTATTCTCACCAGCAATGTATGTTTAAATATTAATAAAAGACATGAAGCAAAGAAGCCACAATTAGCCACAGTTAATAGACAATATTGGAGGTCATAAAATGCAGTTTAGAAGAAAAAAACTTTTAAAAATACCCCCAAAATTGTGTTAATTTCTCACAGTTCCCTATTTAATGATTTTATTTTTCCATTTTTTTTTTAAATTGGAAAACATGTTTGCTGTGTATGCACCAAGCAACAAAATATTGGATGAGTACTGTGTACATTTTGCTAATTGCTTTCTAAATAAATTGATATTTGATTTTATTTCTTTTGTTTGTCATTAATACCAGCTTAAGTCTGTTGATTGGATTCTAAAGGATTAAGAGATCCATCATCTGAAAAACTAATTCTTCACCTATAATCCCTTATACCCTTAATCCCAATAAGAATGATCAATTATCATCCATTTACAAGAAATAATTTTGAAAAGTATTCAAGTATTCATATTTGTATTCATGAATACATTGTCAAGTATTCGTATTTGTATTCAAATACATTTGAAATTTGTATATTCGTATTCGTATTCATAAAATTTCAAAGTATTCGTATTCGTATTCAATACATTTACAATGTATTCGCCCCAACCCTGACTCAACCTGGGAAACATCAAACAAAAAGGGTCCCAGTGTAGATATGCCTTAAGCAGGGGTATATCCTGTCCTCGATTTTGTTTGCCCTGAACATAAAATGTTTAGGAGAATTGATGGCAAGCATAGATGGAGTCAAAGTTGGAGAGACACAAATCTCAGGTTTATTCTTCGCAGATGATATGGTTTTGAACTGTTAACCATTCTAGGAGAGTACGGAGATATATTGCGACTTCAACGAAAACAAGAGGAAGGTAATACCCATGGACCGTAGGGTAGATGAGTCCCTAAGTTTGAGGGTTGGTAAGTTTTCTATTGAAGAGGAAAGCAAAGATGTAACATGGTGGGAAATGGAGGGGGGGGGGGGATATTGTTAGTTGCACAGTTTGTTGGTGGCCTAATATGGTATATATGGTGTCCGTTAATTTCATATTGGACGAGGGCGAAGCTCGAGTCCAATATGGAATTAACTGACACCATATATACCATATTAGGCCACCAACAAACTGTGTAACGAATATACCTTACTGACTGCTGCATCGATGCACAGAACTAATAACAACAGCGATCAAAATTAAATGAGAGAATTCTCACAATGTGTTCACGTGTCTTTGCCTTGTTACAATTTATGGGAGAGTGCCTGTAGGCACTCTCCCATAAATTGCAACAAAGCAAATTCATACATACCAAACAGTTTCATTTCGAAGGTAACATGACACACATCCACAGAATATGAAGCCTTTTAAGTTACCTAACCTGCACTTCAGACTAAATATGGGCTTCCAACACTCAATCGTTCAACTTGAAGCGTTTATCTGCTGCCGCCATTTTGAATAATCAATGAACAAAGGGGAGATTACCCATAGCTGCCAGCGTATATTGATGTTGACAGGCAGTATATGATTTTATATGCAGTCTGCATGTGACGTCTTTAAACCAATGAAATTCCCAGACACTGTCAGGAGGTAAGATATGAATACTTATGGGTGAACTTATGTGTCACAGGTAGAGGCATGTACAAAAATCACACCAACTACTGAACGCAAAAGGGAAAAGAGTACTCAATCAGTTAAACCTTAGTAGCTTTAGATTCAACAATATTTATTGAAGAAATATGCTATATGTTACAGAATTGAATACCAGAAGAGAAACAGTGCTAATGCAATAGCTCAAAATATAACACATATTAATAGTATTTAGATTGTCGAATGATGGAGGGATTTGACAGGAGACTTGTAGCTTTAGCAAGATGTTCGTTGGAAAACCTGGGAGATGGTGGGGTTACCAAATATAACTTATGGAACGGATGTAACCCCTTGGAACCAAACGGTAGCGAGGAACTTGGATGCAAAATGATGCGGATGGGTAGGTAATTGGGTGAAGCAACGCAGCCGCACTGGAAGCCGTCAGAGAGGAACTTGGTTGGATGCCTGTTAAGGATAGAACAGATTTTGTTACTGTTACTTGAAATAACCGGTACACCTTCCAAACATCAGGTAGTGTAAGATAACATTTAACTAAGTAATGGGTTATTTAACTGAGTATGGGATTCCAACATTCAGACAGGGTGGAGAGGCAAGTTAGGGAGTAAATGGAGAATTATTCCATTGAGATTGGGGTCTAGAGGGGGGGGGGGTTATCAGCAGAGGGGTCCCCAAAGAGTTGTAATAGAAACTGACAAGTTGGAGAAAGCGCCACGAGCTCTTTGGACGAGTAATACAAAACAGATGCGCCGGCTTTTGATTCGTACATCGATGGATCGTTTGTGAGGGTGGTCCATGTTTGTTCAAAGTCACTCTAGTTGAGGGGGGAATCAGGAAAGGCAAAGAAAGAGGGGGGCGCGCAAATGTGTAGATTAGGGGTAACGGAGACCCTGGAACATTTAATTTCAGAGTGCCCTAAATATTTGACTAGATGAATACGATTCCTTGAAAAACTAATGGAAGAATGGCATGAAAGCACGAGAGATAAATGGATGACGGGTGATATGAGAGAAAGAGTAAATATCTAAGTTCGGGAGATTGAGAAAGCGCCAATTGGGGAAATAATAAAACAGTTTGTGTCAGAATGCTGGGAGATTAGGTGGGATAACGGACGACAAGTGACTTGGCGGGTGACGGGGTTGATGTAGGCCTCCTCGTTAGACGACCGTGGCAAAGCAAAAGAAAGCCAAATAATTATTATTATCGGGTTTTGGATCAAGTGATGAACGGAATCGCCATCCGCCCAGTTAGGTTCGGATCTCACCAAATGCTAAAAACTGGAGAGTCGTTGGAGATCCTCCATTTTCGAGAACTATTTCCGGCTTTATGAAATCACTTATTTCTGAGAACACTTTGGACAGAGTAAGACATTTACAGTGTAGGGATGAGAGAGTCGTGTGTGTGAGTTAGCTGAAACTGTTAAATTTTAATGAGAAAACTGGCAAATAATTATTTAAAATGAAAAAAAATAGTTATTCAAGAATATTTTTTGCAAGTGTCGTCTGCTTTTCATGTTAGGTAAAGGGTTAAATACCATAAACTCCAATTTTTCAAGACTACAGACATGTAATTTTAATCGTATTGAAATTAAAGCTGAAATCAAGCGGCCTGGGATATTCAGTTCATTTCAAGTGTGACATGGCGTTTTCTGGCAGCACACACACACAACGTCACGTAAGTTCATATAGTCTCTAAGAGATCAATACAACTCTACGTGGCTTCAGTCGTTAAACATTTAGAGAATCCGGTCTTTATCCAGGCCGTAATAAAGATAGTTGCAAAACATCCACTATTTTCTACACAGTTTCTTTGTTTATTGGGGTTTACCGGCTCTTCCAACAACCATGGACATATCGTGCAGATCGTTTTACAGATGGGGAAAGCTGGAGTACCTGGTGAGACCCACTGAGCAGTGGCGAGAAACCGTCAGACCCCCCCCCCCCCCCCCAACTTACTTACCAGGCCCAAGGTAAGTAACTGTTGAAGGCAAGTGTACCATCGAAGTGCAGTACGACTTGGTGCATAATGCCCTCACGTCGCCAATCGAAATAAAGTGTCTTTTGATTTTTTCCTAAAATTAAATTTTCAATTTTGCAATTCTCAGTGGCTTTCAATAGACCGGGGACCTTGCGCAACGATACTATTCAGTAATTAAATTCTGTATGGTTGAAAGGGCAACTTGGTTATCTCTTTCACCCCTTATATATCAGAATGTTTCCTTCTGGAGCCATATCAGTTCAATGGAACAGTCAGAGTTCAATTTCACGAAATTCGTTGAGTGGACAACCACATTGAAACACCACTAGACATCACTAACGGGCAGACGACACATTCAAAAATCATTTGCTAGCACTAACAGGCAGACGACACTGGCAAAAAATATTTGTTAATAACTAAAAACATGCAATTTTTACCTCAAACCCATAGCTTATGATCCCCTCATTGGAACGAGTGATAAAAAATATTGAAAAATAAGGAAACAAATTTTAAATCCGCATCACTCTTATCGCGGCTAGAATTTTGAACAAGAGCACCGCCTAGCGGAGCAACATACGCCCGTCAAAATTGGAACATGCACAAGTTTCTCAGGGGTAAAGTTTGAAATTTTTGTTGACTCGACTATGACCCCCCCCCCCCCCCCCCCCCCCAATCATTGCCCATTCTCCTGCCCTGTCTGGGGTAATGGGTTATTCACCTGTTTTCACATTTTCATATTAAACGATCTGAGGTCTTCACAAAATAAAAAAAAAATGGTAGCATCCATTTTATTCACAAGATAACTTCTAAAGGGCTGCAAGGCTGCTGTTGAAGATTCTCCTCGCCGTTTACAATGGTAGCGTCCATTCATTGACAGGTTAAATTCATTGATAACGATTGACGATAGGTGGCGTCAAGGAAAAGGACATTTTGAGGATCATAACAGCTATAAACGGCGAGGATTCTCGTCGTTTAAAAATAAAATGGTGTTATCTGCTCCTGTCACATGCACAACGAGAATTGATGATCAACATGGGTGCAAAGTTAGAACAATAAAGCAAGTAAAATGTTGGAGTAGGCGACACAATAGTGTAATGTTTCAAGTACTAAAAGGGGGCATAACTCTGGAAATACAAAACAGAGTTACCTGCACTTGCCACATGCACAACGGCAATTGGTGATCAACATGTGTGCAAAGTTTGAACAATATAGCATGTAAAATGTTGAAGGAGTGGGCGACACAATACTGTAATGTTTTAAGTACTAAAAGGGGGCATAACTCTGGAAATACAAAACAGAGTTACTTGCACTTGTCACATGCACAACGGCAATTGCTAATCAACATGTGTGCAAAGTTTGAACAATGTAGCATGCAAACCTTTGGAGGAGTAGGCGACACAAAAATTATTTACGGACAGACAGACAGACAGACAGACAGACAGACAACGTCATAACATAATACCTCCGTCAAAAAATGACGGGCGTATAAAAATAAATGATCGTCCCTGCGAGATGTTGATATTTCTGACCAGTGTACCAAATTTCCCGAGTGTAGAGTAAGGGAAGTACCCTGAATTTTGGTCTGACGAAAAAGAAACAAACAAAGAAAGGAAGAAAAATTAACGATCGCAATAAGTCATAAATTTCGTTGATGACGTAATTATCAAACGTCCTACAAATGTTAAGAACAGTCAGATGATGTGTAGTGCACGTGCATATTCTAAAATCAGTTGGGTTAAAAATTAACACAAATCAACTGGATTGAGTGAATATGAACCCCATTGGGTTCATATTCACTCAACCCAGTTGATTTGGGTTAATTTTTAACCCAGTTGATTCTAAAGTGTACAACAGTTAACTGAACATCTTCTCGATCAATGTCATTCTTGACCTCCATATGTTCAATGACACACATCATGTCTCAGTGGGTGGCTGTGTCTCAAACTAAAGCTGCGATCGTAACCTCAACCCAAGATCGCATTTCAAGGTCAAACTTAAAGTTAAAGGTCACATATTATGTCTCAGCTGTATTTATTTATTTATTTATTTATTGGGTTTAACGACACTTTCGATAGTCAGGGTCACCTGGTGTCGGATAGTTTCACGTGTGCAGGAAGCCGGAGTACCCGGAGAGACCCATCGAACAACTGAGACCAACTGTCAGACTCCCCAGCGTTCTAACTTCACACAAGCAGGGTTAGCGTTGGTTGAAGACAGGTGCACCGTTGACGTGAAGAGTGCCTTAGTACACGGCGCCACCGTGCCCACACGTGGGGAATCCGGATAACGCGCCTTGCCCAAGGACACAACGCAGTTACATCTGGTGGGGATCCAACCGTGGACCTTTCCGTTTGAAGTCCAATGCCGTAACCACTGAACCACCGTGCTCATATGTCTCAGAAACTGTTCTTGGTACAATCACCAAATTTCACGCAATCATTAAAGTCAGTTCCATTTAGGTTTCTTTCGGGGAAGGTGGTGGGCACTTTCGGATAGAGCAATGAAGACAGACGACAGCGAACAAATCTTCGGCACTCCTGCTTCATTCAAAACAGTCACTCAGTCTTCTTTGTTTTTAAATATGGTCATGAAGAGCTGTGACGTGGTAATGAGGGAGCCCGGGGAAGCCCCATAAAAAATCCCCCATCTCAAAACTCTGAATTATGCTATCTGCATGGGGCGTCATTATTATAGAGGATATACCACAATGTCTCCAAATAGCGCCATCTGGGGGGGGGGGGGGGTCTTATTTTTCAAGGATTCCTTGGAGCGGAAGCCAAGCCTAGTCCTTCCCAAGACAAATTCCTTGAAAAATATCCCCGTCAGTCAAAACACCTCCATACCTTTCCAGAACTCAAAACGTCGATCCTCTGGATATGCTTGCGGCATAAAAATGCTTGAAACCCTCCCCCTTACCCCCAAAAAGTAACCCTTGTGCACCCCCAACCTGATATAGATACCCGGCAACACGCATCATGAATAATATTCTACTCTTGCGTATAAATTATTGTTTGTTTTTTTGTTTTTTTTTTTGTCTGTTTTTCCTTTGAGGTTTTTTTTTTTGGGGGGGGGGGGGGGGTTGTTTGGGGTTTTTTTTTTGTATTTTTTATCTTGTCTTTTTTTTCTTTTTTTTTTGTCCATAAAGTAGAAGTTGACAACCCTACACAAAACGCACGATAGCAATGTATCAGTAATATTCATATGAGCCATGTTTGTACGACAAGATAGAGAAAAGAATGGAACGAAATGGGATGTGATAACACAAGAAGTCACATAATATCCCACTGGACATGACAACTCGTCGTTATCATTGGTAATAACGAATAATCATGGGTGATGTAGGAAAATACGATTCAATGTGACGTGTACTCTCATGAGAGCAATTTTGGCGTCCATGCGTGAGGCTGAGAAAAAGTTGTGTTCAAGTTATCTTCAGTGCAGTTTTTTTACAGGCGGATTTGATCGCAAAGCTACTTTGGATGGTCAACACTCAATCAGAACGAGCCACGGACATTTCCTCATGTTAGTTTATCTTGCTTGATATAAAATGCCGTGGATGTAAGAGCTATTTCACCATGCACTGAACATAGGAAACACCGCAACATCCCACAAGGAGTCCGTGACAAATATTGGCGATAGCTTGAAACTATTTGATGCCAAATTTTTAGCCAATCTGTATCTTTGGTGCCTAGGGACCATTTATGTGTATGTTTGTCTACGTGTATTTTGAGTGGTTCATTGGCAATTGTGTGGGGGGGGGGGGGGTGAGGGGGGGGTCAAAGCCTCTTTGTCATGAGCGGCACTCACCAATGCTGTAATGGCGTTTCGTCACAAGACCGAGGTAATATTCTGGTGCCAAAATAGTAGCCAACTGAGGAAATTTAAAGCCAAATCAAATTGTTTAGTGCAATTGGCTGGATTGGCCCCCGACAATGTGAAAACTGCATGTGACCAACAAAAAGCAATTCGTTTCATCTTGAAACACCCAGTGCATTTTTAATGCCGGAATTCTTCGGTACATTGTAACGAAGCAAATTCATTAAAGTCGATTACTTTTATCTCGGTTGTGATTACAACCTTATAAAATAAACTGAAATCATGTTTCCACGCTGAGAGGGAAAGGTTTCTCGACTGTCTCAAAAAGTAGGTGCTGTCATTTCGCGTTGAATAATGGCCATCATAGTAGCCCATGGGGGAGTCAGTCAATGATTGGAGATTGTGGCCCAAGTATTTAGGGATGTTTCCGGCGTCGTGGGGCATATTGAGAACTTGGAGAAAGGTTAAGGAATGGGTTTCAGCACCCAGTAGAAGATTTAGGGAGACCATGGAAGTAGTGCACTATGTACTGATATCCGAAATTGAACTGATGGGTTAATTGCTATAGGATGAAAGATGAGCTCTCACGAGCCCAGGGGTCCATGTACAGTACTGTGATCACAGAAAGCGGATAGAGAATTTCGACCAGATCGCGACGCCGTCGCGATCTGGTCGAAATTATCTTCCGCTTACCTACTGTCCACACTTTAAAATGTTCTTATATCTTCCTTCGTGTGAGATTTTAATCAGGAATGCTTTATCGTAACTCGGTCCTGATTTCGCAATATGTATTTATGGAATCTCAACCCGTTGGTGCATAGGTAAATCGCGACTCGATCGCGAGCTTATCGAGAAAAATACCACTGTTCTTATCACAGTACATCATGTTCGAATAATAATAATAATAAATCTTCGGCCTTCCGCTGATTTTTCGCGGTCCTCTGAAGGGGAGGCCTACATTAACTCAGTACCCGCCGGGGTATTTCTCCCCCACTCTCCCCCTAATCTCACAGCATTCAGTCAAAAACTCTTTCATAATTCCCACATTGGCGCCTTCTCGATGTCCCTCAAGTATAAAATTGACCCTTTTCCTCATGGCACGCCTCATCCAATTATTCTTCATGTTTCCATTCCATTTTTCCATTAGTTTCCCAAGAGTCTTGTTCTACTGGGCAAATATTTGGGGCATTCTTAAATTAAATGTTCCGGGGTCTCCGTTACACATTTCGCACACTATTTCCTCGCCTTTCCCGATTCTCTTCCTCAACTCCAGTGACTTGGGTCTCACTTTGAACAACAAATGACTCCCCAAACGATCCATCCAGGTACTCCTCACAGGCTGGCCCATCCTTTTTATGTAACCCGTCTAAAGATCTCTTGGACCTAACTCCAGCTCGCCAATTTCGAATGCTCCATCGTGATGATTTTATGCCGCAGTGAAGTCACGCAAGTTTCAAATGACGGCCTGCAAGATTTTTCTATCCGACGAGAACGTTTAACCCTTTGAACTCCAGAGACCGTTTTTTTCCGGTCGGGTCACATGCTACGCCATAATGTCATTAAGTGTGGGGGGGGGGGGTGACTGCAAGGTAAATGTGTGGTGTAGACCAATCAATATTTTCAACGTGAAGGCTGCACGTTGAAAATATTAATTGGTCTACCCCCAAATAATAAATATGGACTCTTCCTATTGCTACCATGAAACTGATATGGAAGATACCACCAGAGTTCAAAGGGTTAATGTTTGAAAATGAAGCCAAAGAAGCACTAGCAAGTTTACAGTCTTCATTCCATCGGGCTCTACTCGTTGGGCTATAAGCGCAAAATTTTCCAGTCCTTCTTGAAGCCTTCTGGAAAAATAGGAATGATTCATGGATGGAAATTCTTCCCCATCGCGCCTTAGTGATAGCACACCCTCCCTGTACTGCATAATCAATTGAATGTAATTCTGACGTAACGACTCCTTGCAACAAAATCATGTAAATCAGTTATTGTATGCTTCATTTGCACCTTCGTCTCAGTGCAGTCAATATATGTCTTTGTTTTACAGCAAGGGTCAAATCTGGGATGTCACGCTGCGTTGTTATTCAAAAGTGAGCAGTATAAAGTGAGAAGAACATTAACGCAGCCAGGTTGTAACGACCTAAGTCCAGGAAGAAATGCTAGGTCTTCATCGAATTTTTTTTTTAACGTGTATGTAGGGGGAGGGGTCGTGCCAAACTATATTTTTTTATTTCATAATAATGTGAATATTGTATCTAAATCATGGACTACAAGCAATATCAACTGTAGCCTGCAAGTCCACATTATGTCAAAACAGAATGACAACATCAGGAAAGAGCAGTTATTTGTGTCTCTGCTCAATGTAGTATGGCACATGGATTGTGCCATATAAGTCCGCGTCAGGAACGGTGGTTTATAATGTTAGAATTACATAATTTTAACAATGGGGGGGGGGGGGGGGGGGGGGGGGGGCACTAAAAATTTGCAAGACGTGACGTCCTATTTTTTATTCGGCTCCTTTTTACACCCACCCACCCCTACGTGCAAATTTTCTACTACCGTTCTCAAACACCCACTCCCACTCTCCCATTAAAATCCAAAATAAGCTTATAAACATAGTAGGCACCGCTGTCTTTAGGGGGTTTCATAATGTTCTTAACCCTTTACCCAACGTAACGGACCAAACCGGTCAGCGCTATTCTAAAAAATCGCCAATTAATTTTTATTATTTTTTCATTTTTTGTCTCAAAAACATAGGTTATGACCCCTCATTGGAACGAGCTCGTCGAGCTCGTTCCAATGAGAGGTCATAACCTATGTTTTTGAGACAAAAAAATGAAAAAAATTAGTTATTCAATCATTTTTTGGCAAGTGTCGTCTGCTTTTCATGTTAGGTAAAGGGTTAAACTGGTACCACCAATTTAAACCTCTGTAGGCTGCTGTGGGCCCCAATCTACAAATGACAAGCTGTTCATTATCAGGCTTGGCCAGAGCAGGTGTACATATACGGGAACAAATTTTCATTTGAATTGTTCCCAAAATATTGTCTGCACATGTTCTACATTTCGAACAAGACACCCACCCCCTACTAACGTGTGACATTTTCCAAGATTAAGTCCAATATTCTCACATATAAAGCCTCCTGATGTTGAATTTATGTTAAGAGTGTGATGTACAACATCATCTTTAAGGTTTGAAACACAAATGATGGTATATATTAGCTGATATATTGATATATTTTTAAAAAATTCAAAAAATTGCACAAGTTGGAAATGCACATTTTTGGCGCACTCAAGAGACCCACCCACCCCCACGTCACGTCTTGCAAATTTTGGGTGGCCTCCCCCTGATTTTAACTTATTTTTTTAATTCAGTGCGACTTCATCCATCCAGGAGGCCTTCCTTGGTCATTAGAAGGGCCAAGAGTTTAAAAAGAGTGTGGCCCTTCTAATGCTCAAGGAAGGTATCTTGAATGGCAGTGGCACCGAAAATTAACCGGATGCAATATTCAGTATTTGTCAATTTTTAAAAATCGGAGTCTCAGGTGGACGGCCATCAAAATCTATAATAAAAAAAAATTAAGACCCAACAAAATTCATGGTGGGTAGCGACATGTCACATATTTGCCACTGATCCAACAATATTGTCAGACCACGCAGTTTAGTAGGATCCTGCGAATATTCGAGATTCGATTCGATATCGATACCATACGTATGCTTCGAGATCGATCCCGAATCAGTCTCAGGATTCGATTTTTTCGAATCTCTCGTACTAACTTCAATTTGTTACATTTCCAACAAAAATAGGATAAAACTGTCATAAGAAAATTCATTCATGCAGGCTCAATTCCTATTTATTTGAGTAATTGACAATGTTTAATTGTTAGGTAAGGTGTGAATTTGGCCCAGAACATTATCCACAGTTTTGGCTTTTGAAGGCTTAACTTGTTACTATTCACGTTCTTAAGAACGTGAGTAGTAACAAGTTAGGCCTTCAAAAACTAAAACTATGGACAATAGGCCTAGCTGTTTCAGCGACGGTGCAACAGAGAATATTTAGTTATTGGTGTTTAAGGTGTTCACTCCGTCGCGTAAGGGTCATCACAGTGATCCGTAACTTCCGTTTGATGCAATATGAAATAACTTGTCTATTAAGATTCGATTCGGAATTCGATTCGATGTCGACATCAGAGACACGATTCAATTCGAGATTCGATTCGAAAAGAAATTTGTGATTCGCAGATCCCTACAGTTTAGCAAATAATGCCATTGAATTAAATCTGCCGCGCTGAACACCGCGACTCCCCTAGATGAAACAAACAAAACAGTACAACACAAAACAGCCCGCCCAACATTTTTCTTTTCACCTTCTTCCACCAAAAACAAAACTCTCAATGATCATAAACGACAGTTTCAGACCCGAAAAAACGGTTTCCGATTTCTTTCAAGAAGTGACAGTGGTGCTGCCGCCTGTAGTTCTGTAAACAAAACAAGTAATTAACATGTTTGTTGTTTCTTTATGTGCATTTAACGGCACTTTCAATAGCCATTGACATATTGTTTCGGACAATTTTACGGTGAAGGAAGTCGGAGTAACCGGAGAGAACCACCGAACAACGACGAGTAACCGCCGGACTCTCGAACATATTAACCCAGTACAAACAGAGTTAGCATTGGTTGAAGGCATGAGTGATGTCGTCGTGTCCTACGCCTTAGCGCACAGTGACGCCGTGCTAACACAACAGACAATAGGGATGAAGCCTCTCGCCTACGAACACAACTCAGATGACGCGGGTCAGGATCGATCCGACGACCTTTCGGTCTCAAGCCCAATGTTCCCATTTCTGGACAGGGACGCCGAGAGCGAGGACGAGCCCTAGAGCAATGTGTAGAACGGGTCTTGCGAGCGTCGAAGGCGCTAAGCGATAGGCGGGGGGTCTGGGAGTCCTTCCCCCGAATTCTTTTTTTAAATTAGTACTAGGAAAGGCATTCTCCTGCAGTTTCGTGGTGAAGGGAGTTAAGAAACTTGATTTGCAAATGGGTAGTTTATTTCTCGTCCGAGGGGAAATCGTGCAGGATATAGAACGGAGAATCACAGTCCTTGAACGTGATGACCCTTTCAAGGCGGTTGATCTATGCATTGTAAGGGAAAATTTAGCCGCCTTTAAGGTGCTGTATAATTAATGGCAAATTAGCTTAAAAATAGGTGATACAATACGTGGAGAGTGTATTATCACTAAATCACCAACAGAGTGGAGATTCCACCCGAGCAACAATTGCAAATTTGTTGCAAAGCATGACCAGCACAAGCAAAGTTTCAGCCATTGGACCTCCGGGTTAAACCCGGAGGTCCATTGGCTGAAACATTGCTTGTGTTTTTTGTCGATATGTACAAAATTTGAAAGTTATAGCTTGGGTGATAACTCCACTCCGCGGGTGATTTAGTTATGATCCACTCTCCACGTACTGTAGGTTATTTTCATTGTCGTCAGAAATCTAATCAAAATAATAACTTGTTACTTTTTTGCCGTGTCCGTATTTATGAACATTGCTTCGCAGTTTTGAACCTCAAAATGAAAAATTTTGACATTTTGTAAATATTTGACGCCATCGAAAATACCAGGTCACCACGTTTCAAGCTAAATTTCTCATTACTTATACAGCACCTTAACTCTTTACCCAACGCAGACTAGTCAAAATTTATTATTTTTTTCCAAATTGTTCACAGAATCTCAACAAATCCATTTCATGTGATCCCTCGCTGGAACGTGCTCAACGAGTTCGTTCCATTGAGGGGTTACATGATATGGTTTTGTTGAAATTTCTTTAAAAATAATTTGTTTTCATCTTCTAAATTTGCATATTACACGGGCGGATGTGACAGATTCGTTAGGTAAAGGTTTAAGGAGACAACACAAAGAACATTAAAGTTATACGATGGACCTATAATAAATTTAGTCCTACAGCCTATGAGGTTGTAGGGTTAACTCTTTACCAAACAGGAATAGAAGTTAACACTTACAAAAACATTCTTGAATAACTAAAAGTTGTAATTCCTCAGAGCGTAGCCTATGTAGACGCCGTGGTGTAAGGATAGTTTAGCAACCAGCCCGGATCTCTCATATTCGTGGTAAATTGGTCGCTTTGTGTGCTAAAATTCGACGATTCTAGCCTCGGCTCCTGCATTTGTCTCTCTGTCAGTTACACTGGTATATCGTCCAACCCTTAGCAGCGGGTGGTCTTTTGGTTGGTGTGGTGAAGTACAGCAGGTGTTTCGAACACTACTTTCACGTTCCTCGAGATTCACCCACTGTTCATCTCGATCTATGGTGAGATCAACAGTGGGTGAATCTCAAGGAAAGTGAAAGTAGTGTAGCGATCTAGGTATAATGGCCGTTTACAAATCAGCGTGGTTGGTCCGGATCTCTTAGTCTCGCCATGGTTTTCGGCAAAAATTAAAGAGAAAAATACCACAAAAAATGAACGGCGAATTTAGTGAATAGCACTGGGTTGATGTGGCCTTTTGGGCTACTTTCGGCAAATACTTAATTTATTACGCAATCTTCGTACAAATACCGAAAAGAGCCGTCTAATTTGGTGTAGATAATTTTTCAAAGTCGAAGTCGCTCATAAACACGTTGTCTAACGGTAAAAATTAACGTCTTTTGCATCAGGTTTTTGACTTCTGGACAACGAACAATAACCGAATATCTACGATGGACATCACATCACATGACAGAAGCAGACGACAGACATGTTGGATTAGCCTCTGTCGTCTGAACAGTTTGACGTCTATTATAATGAGCTTTGTATGTGCGTGTTAACTGTAAAATACCCCAGGGAACACGGTTATATCCACTACAGGAAAAAAAAATCGATTTCGAACGTTCTCTAATGATTGTGAGGGGGTCGGCGCCTCTTTATTACTTGTTGTAAGATTAACACGATAGCAGTAATGTATCACGGGCAAATAAAATATTAATTAATGTCAGAAAAACGTAGAATATCCCAGAAAAAATTCTTTAAAATAAAAAAAGTAGCCATTGTGTTCAATTAAAAAAGAACATGTTTAATACACCACACGCTGATAAACACATTCGTATTACCTCTTCCAACCTACGAACAAATAAAACGACCGAAAAGAAAATAAGTTGCAGTGTGAAAATCAAGGACGTGACCGAGAGACTTGAACTTGAAAAAGGGTGGGGTTGGGAAGAGGGCTACACGTGGCAAATTCCACACGTTACCCTACCTGTTCCCGACTAGACATTTTCCAGCTGGTGTCCTCATAAATTCCAACTTTTGAGTAATCCAGGCTTTCAGTTCCAAGCTTGGATAGATATAATTTAACAATTGACCTGAAACGGAATAGGATTTCAGAATGAAAAAGAAAAACATCTTAACACATCATTGAGTGTAAGACATGATTTTAATTGTTTGTCCGAGGCACGGTCCTGCAGCAGTGATGGATTATTATAATCCCTGATGGGTACGGGTATGGGATGGGAAAATCTCACCCAAGGGCAAGATATTTGGGCCAGACACGAGGCTTGCCGAGTGTCTGGACCAAATATCTTGTCCCGAGGGTGAGATTTTCCCATCACACACCCGTACCCATCAGGGATTATTTTTCTCCCTCCACCATACAGCGGTTACGTTAGCAGAGGTAATCGGCGGCCACGTGATGATATAATCAACTCATTTGGTATTCGTTGTTTTGAAAAACTAATGACACCATCGGAAAGAGCATGCAAAAGTTATGTATATACCAAAGGTATATACCACGAAATCAATTGGGAACGGTGGCATCTTGGGGTCTAAAGAGTTTTAGAGCATCAAACTTTGATCACACGGCATTCTGATGACGTCAATATGAATTAGTTGGTAGCAAAAAACTGATACGATACGCATAACGTCATAATAACGTTATAAATGTATAACGTCACGTGGGTGGGGTGGGATACATCTGTCTCTCCCTGCTATCTCACCCTGGACAGACGTATGTTACGCATGCAGTGGGGGGATAAAAAAAAGTGTCGAAGATGTGGAGCCTGTGAAGCTTCGAGATTCGATCCGGCTCGAAATCATCCCGATTCGATTCGATTCTAGCCGCGCTGATTCGGAAATCTTTCGAATCGTCGTGATGTTTTTAGATTCCAGCCAGGCGTCTCCTCTTGAATTGTTCTTCTATTTATTTACTTATTTATTGTGGTTTAACGACACTTTCGACAGGCAGGATCACTTCATGTCGGACAGTTTTACGGGTGGAGGAAACCGGGGTGCACGGAGAGAACCACCGAGCAACGGCGAGCAACTGTACTCTCCAAGGTACTAACTCCACACAAGTAGGGTTATCATTGGTTGAAGACAAGTGCTCCATCGACGTGCAGTACGCCTTAGTACACAGCCCCGCCGTGCCCCCACCGGGCTATCTGGATTAAGTGCCTTGCCCAAGGATACAACGCAGTCACCCCTGTTAGGGATCGAACCGCAGACATTTCGGTTTGAAGTTCAATGCCGTAACCACCGAGCCACCGCGCACCCGAACTCGTCTTCTATCACCAGGTCTCCAAAACAGGAGACCTGATGATAGATGAAGAGTTCAAGTAAGTTCCGCTTCTGAAACTACTTTGTTGCCGTCCTAGAATATTCCGCGTTTTTGATTGACTTCCCCAAACACCCAAGTGGCTGTTGAATACACTATTTGAGTTGAGACTGGCAATATTTAACCCTTTACCTAACGAATCGCCCTCATCCGCCCGCGTAATATGCAAATTGAGCAGTTGAAAAAATTAATTTTTTTTAACTATTCCAACAAAACTATATCATGTGACCTCTCATTGGAACGAGCTCATTGAGCTCGTTCCAATGAGGGGTCACATGATATGGTTTTGTTGAAATTTTTTGAAAAATTTTAAAAAATTATATTTAAAATAATAAATTTTGATATCGTCTGCGTTGGGTAAGGGGTTAAGGTTGAAAGAATGTGCAATATTTACAATTTGAAGAGCTGTGAAGAGCTGTGAAGAGCTGTGAAGAGCTGTGAGATTTGACTCGAGATTCAATTGGAAATTCGATTCGATCCGAAATTTTAGATTAGCAAGGCCTAACAAAGATGCTTGTGGATGTCCAAAACAAAACATAATAAATCAATAAATAAAAAACATTTGAGCCCGCCGTCACCCCTATCTATAGGCACTCCTGGAGCTTTGTTAAACAAGTTAAACTGAATAAAGGTGTTAATCATATCGTTAGGCCTAAAAAGTTAAAAATCTGTTTCTCTATATATGAAAGAGGAAAAACATTCTTCGTATCCATTTCTGATTTCACAAAGAGTTCTTGTACGCGTGCAAATTCCACTCCGCGAGTTTTTCTTTTTTTTTTCTTTTTTTTTTTGTGGTAATCTACGCCCCTGCATTGCCGCTGTTAGACTACTTTCTATCTTACTCGCCGCTCTCAAACGAAATTTGAGTTCGTTTCAAAGATGTAAGGCACGTGTATCACCAAGGTCCCGTTCGATTAACTGGAATGCGCTGACACATTTTCACGACTATATCTACCGTTAAGTATCGCTTACGAAATATCACCCAAACGCCCAATTTGACATCTAGTTGGGAACTATTTTAACTGCATTTATCAATAAGTGTCGCTTAGGTACATGAGGTGGGATTGAAATTTGTTTAACCCTTTACCTTACACGAAAGGCAGCAAATTCCTGCAAACAATTTTTTTCCAGTTCTGCGTCGGCCATAGTTTATGATCCCCATTGGAACGAGCTCAACGAGTTCGTTCCAATGAGGGTTCATAAACTATGTTTCTGAGACAAAAAATGAAAACTGAACGTTGATGTTTGTGAATAACGATGGTCGGTTCTTGACGTTATACTAATATAATAATAATATTAATATGGTTTAGAGCAGAGTATCCACATGAGTGCTCACATGCTTCACACAAAACTAAAGGTGCATTTTATATAATACAAGCAGGTCACCAATAAGCCAGTTTATTTCCAAATGAAACAAAATAATGCATTTTGATTGGCTGAGAGGTAAGGTGTAACTTGCAATCCACAGTGGCCTTTTTTACACCGTGTTTAACCACGGTGTATATGGCTAAAAAGTATCCGTTTTTAATTATTAATTCATACCTTCTGCTCGGTTATGTTAGAATAAAATTAAAATACAGGAAATTTGATATTTATGTGCAATAAAATATTACAGATATGGATGTCATTGGAACTGGCTCATTGAGCCAGTTCCAATGACATCCATATTTGTTTGGTTTTATTTAAGAAAGTTGCAAAGTACAATTGTTCTATCAGTTTTTGCCCACAATGTTGGTTAAAGTATTAAGTACACCAAAATTCTTGGAAATAAATCCGTTATCCTTGTGTTTTCCAGGGTGTATGGGAATTTACACCGGTTTGGGAACCCATACACCCTTCGGCTTCGCCTCAGGGTGTATGAGTTCCCAAACCGGTGTAAATTCCCATACACCCTGGAAACCACAAGGATAACAAATATCATACAGGTGTGTTTTCAAGTGTCTCTTAAGTGACTTGAGCGACTGTGGTTTTTTGATGTCGTCAGGTAACGCATTATGTTGGTAAAGGGTATTATGGTAAAATCTAAAAAGAAAATTTGGGGTGAAAAATCTGAAAAAAAGTCAGAAATATACTAAAAAATCAAACTTAAGGTAGATATTATATAGTTATAAAAATAGTTCTGAGTTGTTGTTGTCATTGTTGTTGTTATTGTTGTTATTCAACAGTTATTGGATGGAAACAAAATTTCTTTAACCTTTTATACCTAAGATGAAAGGCAGACAGAACTTGCAAACAAAATTCTTGAATAACTAGGATTTTTTTCTCATTTTTTGCGTTAAAAATATAGCTGTTGACCCCACATTCCAATAAGGCGTCATGAGCTATGTTTTTGAGACACAAAATGAAAGAAAATAATGAAATTTGAATGGTGATTTTTGAGAATAGCACTGGCGGGTTTGGGCTGGTACGTTGGGTAAAGGGTTACAGATTTAACTAACAAATCGGCTGCACACCTTTGCGTAATTTATAAATTGAGCATTTGGAAGAAAATATGTTACAAAAAAATTCAACCAAACCGTACCATGTGACCCCACAGTGGGACGACCTTATCGAGCTCGTTTCAATGAGGGCCACGCTATATGGTTTGGATGAAATTTTGTGAAAATTTTGAAGAAAAAAAAAAATTAAAATAACATGTGTTGAATGGTGTTGCGTTATTATGAAAGCACTTCCGGGTTGTTTAACTGGTAGAGGGCTAAATTATTTTTGGTCATCAAACTTTGTTCACATGTCTTTGCCTGGCTGTAATTTAAGGGAGAGTGTCTGAGGGCACACTCCCATAAATTATCACAAGGTAAAGCTTTAAATACTAAATAATTTCTCTTAAAAGATAATATGAAGCATATTCAGAGAATAGCCTCTAAGTCTTGGTAACAGCACTTCTGAATAAAGCCCAAATGTGGGCTTCCAGAACTCTACCAGTTAAAAGTCATTAGATGGAAACGAATTATCAAAGACCATTTCGACTGAAAACCTCAAAACAAATATGAGAGAAACAGGGACGTCGCGACAAGGGGAGGGGCTGGGGTGTCTCACCCCCACCCCCACCCCCAATATTTGTCAAAGCCTCAATAGTTGGAAATTCGGAGGGCAAAAATATCAACAGTTAGAAAATTAAAAAACTACTGAATATACGGTATAATTCACTAACAAACCTATTTTTCCGACTGGAGGAACATAATAAGGAAATATTCCGACTACCGAGACTTTCGGGTGAAAATCGGGTCAAAGAATTCCGACTCCACGCGGCCTGCAGTCTGAATGACATCAATTAGAAGAGTCCATAATCACCGTTTGGGGTAGACCAGTCCATATTTTCAACGTGCAACCTTAAGGCTGCACGTTGAAAATATCGATTGGTCTACCCTACAAATTCACTGAATAGCCATTCTACTTTTTAAATGTATGGTGTGTCATGATCCTGCAAAGGAAAAGCGGTCTTAAGGGTTCAAGGGGTTAATAAAAAAAGTACTTGTTGTCATGTCAAGTGCCTGTGAAATGCTCTAGAAACACAAAACCCCCACTTTCCCAAAGGCGATGTTTCATATTTGTCCGTCAGACAGTAGGCGTATGAGCCACTGGGGACAATTCGGGCAAAGCAAGATATTGAAAATTTGTATCAACTCGAATTAAAAATGTTTCCCTACAAAAAAATCACTGAATTTGGAACTGAAAATAAGCCTTATAACTATTACCAGAACCCATGAAAACGCATCTGAGCACATCAATTTTTCAAAATTTTCTAGGGGAGGACCCCAGACTCCCTGCTAAAGATTCGCGGCTTTGGCGCTCGCAGTTTCGCGCCTACCATCCTACGGTGCTCATGTGTCGGAATTCCCAGTTAGAATTTCAAAGGGTCAACCCCCCCCCCCCCCCCCCCCCCCCCCCATTAAAAGACCTCTAACTACGTCCCTGGAGAGAAACTTCAAAACCTAAATTAACTCTAATGTCACTGATGGGAGGGGGATAGCTCAGTGGTTACGGCATTGGACTTCAAACCGAAAGGTCCACGGATCGATCCCCGCCAGGGGTAACTGCGTTGTGTCCTTGGGCAAGGCACTTCATCCCGATTGCTCACTTGTGGACACGGTGGCGCTGTGTACTAATGCGTACTGCACATCGATGGTGCACTTGTCTTCAACCATTGCTAACCCTGCGTGTGTGGAGTTAGTTGGTTGGGGAGTCTGATAGTTTCTCGCCGTTGCTCGGTGGTTGTCTCCGGGTAGTCCGGCTTCCTCCACTCGTAAAACTGTCCGACACGAGACGACCCTGGCTGTCGAAAGTGTCGTTAAACCCCAATAAATAAATACAAATAACTAAATAAAGGTAATTGCCTATGAGGTTGTAAAAGTATTCCCTGAAATCATTTGATTCGGGATTGTCACCCAAAATTACTGGACGAATTCAAAAGTGTACTGCACGGTCGACGCACGATTCATGATGCAAACAATACAACTCCACCATCCATCCTCCAATGTCCAAACTTCTTTTTTCGGGATGATAAAAGCTTTGTTTTTTTAGGAATACAAAGGGTCCACTCCCACTTCACTCTACTGATCCATTTCGTCTGGTGTTTCTGTTTTTTTTTTAATGTTGATACTTTTTATTTTTATAAATTACATGAAAATCTTCCGGGACGCCGGAAGCACGGGGGCTGAGGGTGCAGCTGCCGTCCCTGTCTTTATACCTCGGAGGCAAAATGGGACAGACAACGCCCTTCCCAGATTCGTCACTCAGTTTTTTCGATGATTTATTCGCGACGTAAAGCTAAAATACACCCCAAATCCGTTCTGGGAGCTCAATACTTTAACTGGAATCGCACGGCTTTTTGCGATGCAAATTCTGAGTTTGCCTAAACAGTTTTTTTTTCATTACTAAATGCATTTTGAGACACTTTATTTCCATTGAATGTGAACGAGATATTTTTTTTTTTTATTTGTAACAAAACTTCCAAAGCAAGGACATCACCACGATTTTCAAAGAGGGAAACACTTTAAGACGGAAGGTGAAGAGTGGGAGGGGGTAAACTTAGGCTAAATCCTGACTGGTAGGAAAGTTCCATAAACGGACAAACAGCAGATAGGCCTACTATTTATTTGGTAGTCATTGTTATTCACATCATTCCACGGACTTGTGAAATTGAGCCACGCGAAGTTTCGATATTTGATTTGATTCAAAATTGTCCCGATCTTTCGATTCGATTTGATTACAGTAGCGTCGATTCGAAAATTTTCAAATCGACGAGATGTTCTCAAAACCGTACAAAGAATCTCCTCTTGAACGCTATACAGGAGACCTAATGACAGAAGAATCCAAAGAAGTTCCGCTTCTGAAACTACCTGGAATATTCCGCTTTTTTGATTGATTTACTCGAAGTGAACACTTGACTGGAGGTTGACAATATTTTCGACTGTAAGAATGTTCAATATCTACACTCTAAATCGGTTGGGTTAAAAATCAACCCAAATCGACTGGGTTGAGTGAATATGAACCCAATTTGGGTTCATATTCACTCAACCCAGTCGATTTGGGTTGATTTTTAACCCAATCGATTTTAGAGTGTACCGTACAAGCTGAAAAGCGGCGAGATTCGATCCGAATCGAAATTTTGTATGATTAAATTCGGAATTCGATTCGACCTGAAATTTGAGATTAGCAGGGCCCAATGTGGAACGTGTCCTTCATTGGTTTTTCCTCTGGGTATTGATCCCCGTAGGCCTAGGGCTTATGGGGATCAAAACACAGCAGCTGAGCCACTCGATGCTTAAAACACATTCGAAGAAAAAAAGTTCAACCAGGTCTGTAAAGTATATTTATCATTGTTTTATTTTACTAGGTGCTATTGTTTAATATTGGGTTAATTTGCCGGATTGGCCGCCCCGTTGAGCTAAAAAACGTAGGCTACTATTTTTCGTGTACAGAGAGATCCATTTCTATTCTTGCCCCAAGATTCGAGTTTGTTCAGTCGAACGCACCTTCATCATAACGAATCTTTTCTTCTCGGCCGCCTGAAGATTAGAACGCAATAAGCATACATCCATTCCTTTTAAAACTAAAAAATATATATATTTCGCATGAAATTCTTTAAGATAACTTTTGCAACTCCTGTTAATTTCAGCCTCGCAGTACAAACCTTCTCCGAGAAGTTGCGATTTCATACATATAAAGCACGCAACACTGTTGTGTTAATTTTGACACAGTAAGCGGATAACAGGCTTTTGGTGCCGACTTCCTGTTGGTGCGCCCCTGTTCCAAATGATACAGGGGATCACAAGTAATGAGGGGATGGAAGAATGTATAGTTTGTAAGCGCCCCAGGATCACAGTATGCACAAGAGGATTAGGTTATTGGTCACACGGTGGAAGGGCATCGACCTATATGCACTAAACTGTTTGTGCAGTCGAAACTCGAGACACGAGAAAATTTACAGTTCATTAACCATCAGGTAGAAAAACGATCACTCGTAAGCTGTATATTCGCATGTTATGTCCACAAGATGCTATTGGTCTAGAAAATGAGGGTGTCGATATGTAGCCGTCGGGAGGCAGTGTATCAAACCGCCCCGTGTATCCCGCGGTTTTACATTGAAAAACGTGCTGCAGTACAGGGTGAGTGAAATGCTAACAAATCGCGGGCGTAGTTTTTCCGCCCGACGAATATGTTCAACGTCTGAGAACGAAGAAAAGAAAGATTAACCCTTTCAACACTACCGCCCTGGAAGGTATCGTTTTAGTCAAAACTGTCAACGGCCAAATGGGCGAAATCATCCTGGTTTGTTGGGAGGTTGAGTAATAATTTAATCCAACAGCTCTGTGGAGCCGTTGGATTAAATTATTACCGGGTCTCGCTTCAGATTGTTTGCTCTTAATATCGTATGCTCGTCCACTTCCAATTTTTTCTTCAAAAATTATTGCACAAGGGTTAACTAAGTTTCAGTTCATAGACAAATGCCTTTTTGAAAAACTTGGAATAATTAGTGGGCGGAAATTTACCCTACTGCGATTTTGTCGTAATCCACCCTCCTGCGCTGAACGAAATGTTTGAAAATTGTTGTTTCAAAGACTGGAGAAGATGGATAAACAAGAATTTGGTATCAAATAACCCATCGGGGTTCTCGACAGTGAAAAGGTTAAATTATGATAAAGAAAAAAACTTACCACATGGAAGTGTTTGGAACATCAGAGGACAAATATCACTTCTTTACCAGGTATCTGAATCCCGGTATGTTTGTTCTGTGCAATATTGTGCACGATTTTCAATTAAGTAATGTGTGAATTGTAACTGGCAGCTATTATTTTTCAGTCACGATTTAATATGATGTGGAAAACTAGCGTCCTAAATGCACGTTTTGTTTCGCTAGAGACGAAATTTCATGTTTTTTATGTAAATTATCACATGGAATTGTAGTATTTGCAGCGATCAATCAATTTGATACAGTTTTACCAGTAAATCCCAATACATTAAATAACGGCAGTGGAGTAATTGTTTCGAGAGAAGTTGCCCTGACACCAATAATCATTTTGCTTCAAAGTGTGTTCGAGGTCTGGCCTTGTACTTGGAACAACTTGAGAACGGGCAGTCGATCACCCATCTGTCGCAGATGGTGTCAAGTAAATTCGTATGAATAGCAGTCTTTGTTCGTACAGTGTTTTTTTTTAAATTTCGAGAATATCCAAAACGCCTTACAACAGATTTTGCCCTGCAAAATATATAAACGAGCGTAAATACAGGATAAGAGAGGCCGCCCCTCCATGCATTTTGTCGGAAAATTTCCAGTCTTTTCGGAAAAAAATTCAGACGTGTACTCTTCAAACAGACTGATGTTTATTATTTTTAGTGAAATCAGAATATATAATTTTCGTCATGAGTCAGTCAAATACGTTTTATTCCCATTTGAAGAATGACGATAGCGCATTGCATTCAGAGGCGTAACTATAGGGAATGCTGGCGGTTTGACCCCACCCCCACCCCACCCAAATAATTTTCCAGTCGGGAGTTTACCGTCAAGATGAGGGTCTAGATTTTAGATATCAATTCTCTCTTGCCAGTAATCACGTACTTTATCGAAACAGTAGGGGGCGCGGTGGCTTCGCGGTAACCGGTTCTCGTCAGATCACCGAAGCTAAGAAACGTCGTGCGCGGTTAGTAGTTGGATGGGTGGCCATTTCAGCGACTGATTCGCACTCCCGCGTTGTGTCCTTGGGCAAGGCACTTAACCACGATTTCCTGTATGGGGGCACGATGACGCTGTGTACTATAGAGGCGTACTGTGCGTCGATGGTGCGCATGTCTTCAACCAATCTAACCCTGCCTCTGCCGCGGTGCAGAGTTCAGAGGTACGATGTTGGAGAGCTGACAGCTGCTCGTCGTTGCTAGGTGATTCTCTCCGGGTACTCCGGATCCCTCCACCCGTAAAACTGTCACCGACATGATATGACCCTGGCTGTTAAAATGTCGTTAAACCTAATAAATAAATCAATCAATCAATCAAAACAGTAGATTTGATACTTGGACTTTCGTCACACACACAATCGGTCATACAAATGGAGGTCTTAAATTTCCTATTCCTGCTGGACGAGACCTATGGTGACTAAGTTGGAGTACCGGTATAGTACGTGTTAACCCGTTACCCAGCGTAACGGTCAAGAACGGCCATCGCGATTCTCAAAAAGCACCAATTAATTTTCATTATTTTTTTCATTTTTTGTTTCAAAACATAGGTTATGACCCCTCATTGGAACGAGCTCATTAAGGGGTCATAACCTATGTTTTTGAGACAAAAATGAAAAAAATAAGTTATTCAAGAAATTGTTTTTCAAGTGTCGTCTGCTATTCATGTTAGAAAAAGGGTTAATTGACTAAGAATTTGCGACATGCCAACTACATGTATATTTTATTTATTCACTGATAAATTTTCATGAAGTCTTTAATTTTTAAAATTGGCTCGACTGAGTAATATTCTCACTGCATCATAAAGACAAGCCTTCAACGAAGCCATAGGCGTACGGGCCGGGAGACGGGGGGGGATGCACCCCCACCCCCCCACCCCCCTCCCCCCACCCCCACCCGAGTTGGGAAGGAGCAGATTTTCCGGGCAAATTGCCAAAAAATTTCGGGCAATTTGGTTGCCAGAAATGACGAAAAAATGTGTTTGTTTTCCAGCTTGGAAATTGTGGTACTTCAAGTATTATTAGATTTTAATAGAAGGAATATGAAATATGGAATGAATATAAATCTCAGCCTGACTTCATTCTGAATAATGCTGTTCTCAATCTGAACTACAAGATGCTATTGGGGTACGAAATTTAATAGAGTCTGTTGTATCAAGAATATTTCTGCTAAAATGAGGTCGTATGGCACTCTAAAAATGTCCTGAATAGATGCTTGGGAAGCCTCAAAATTACTCTCAGGGCATCCAATTTCTAACAATTTTCCCAGGGGACGCCCCCGACCCCTTAAGGGTGAGAGGGGCACTCCTCCCATACCCTTCCCCTCGGACCAACGGCCCTCGAGAGACACCTTCGGATTCTCTTCCTGACATTCAATTTTTCGGACAAAAAGGGCTCTCCCTCTCCCCCTTGAAAACATAGTCCCGTACGCCTATGATCGAAGGCATGCCTTGATGATGTATTTTGATTAGTTAGTAGTCAGTCGGGACTTGAACCATCACAGTCGGAACAAATGAGGTGTACACCCCCAATCGGCCATCTTCGCGAAGCCCCTGGAATTTGCATGTCATATTTGTTAATATCTTGAAAATGTGGAGCGGAACTTGAGTGGGTAGAAGTGTCGTACCAGTTGAAATAAACCAATGGTGTATTACAATGTGTACTCTGTCAAAACTATAGGCAGGGAAATATGTATTTGATAATAAACTTTATTCTTCTTTTACCTGTCTTTACCCAAATATATCATTCTCAACGCTATTCGCAAAACTCGCAGGTTAAATTTTGATTAGTTTTTTACTTTCCCTCGAAAACATAGCTTATGATCCGTATTGGGACGAGCTCGCCCCATTGAGGGATCATAATAGGGTTGTAGACAGGATTTTTTAGGGAGGTTAAGAATTGGGGTTTTATAGGTCCTCTATGACGAGAGGTCACCCACGACTGCCACTGGCAAAAGCTCGGGAGGGTTTAATATATTCCCGGTTTTCAATAGTAACGGGAACGGGAATGACATTACACTCAGAGTCGGAAACAGGGAAATATCCCGGATAATATCAAGTAAATTTACGAGAGTAACAAGACGCATTTATTTTCGTGAAAATCAACACATTTTATTGGCAATCTGCCTTCTCCACACGGAAAAGTTCTTTTCCCAAGAGAAGTGTGAAACCCCAAACCCGCTTCCCACTCGTCTTCATTTTCAGAATCGCTAATTTTATCACCACTTTCTCCTGCCTTCAACTCCCTCTTCACTGCGGCCACTAGCGACGGTAGTGAAAAGGAGATGATGTTGAAGGAGGTTGTGAATAGGGAGTGGTACTAATGATTCTGAAAATGACGACGAGTTTGAACTTTGAAGCGAGAGAACATCTTGCTGTCGAAGAGAGGAGTCTTCGGGAACTGATAGAGAGCTACAATGATTCTGAGAAAAGAGTTCTTCGGGAAGCAGGATTGTAAAAAGTTTAGGCGTGGAAGGGCTGACGAAATCTTGCGAAGTTATGCTGGGGCAGTTTTTCAAGTATGAAAACTTCAGCTCAACACAAATAGTGCCATGTGTGATTTCCGTTTCCATGCTGTAGATTTCCCGGGTATCGTGACCGGCTTTCGGAACCGGGAACCCGGGAATTCCCATTCCCGGGATTAATCTCTACTCCCCAGAAAAATGTTTTGAGTTTCAATCTCATGAGAGTGAACCTATGCCCGAATGCTCTTTTTATGGAATTTAAGTGAGAAAATGTCGTTGACTGAATTAAAATCCAGCTGGTTTTCTTTAATGATGGGGAACCTCAACCCATATTTAACAAATTTGGATTAATGTTTATCACGAGGGGACATTTTGTTTAGATTTGGGGGGTCACTTTACCCCCAGTAACTCCCTAACCACAGGGACGCCGGAGCGAATTTCGGATTGGGGGGGGGGGGGGGGGGGGGGGGGGTAAGGGCATGACGGGCCGACCCTAGTTTATTAACACTCAGTATACAAACCACAAATACTATTCTCGATTGAGTCTCAATCGAGAATAGTATTCGTAGTTTGTATACTGAGTGTTAATAAACTCAATTTTTGACATGATGTGAAAAATATACGCAGTTCGCGTTTGATAAAATTATTCCCCCCCCCCCTCCCCCACACACAGGCGGCCTGTGTGGGGGGCATAATCTTATCAAACGCGACTGGCGATTTTTACTTGATAACCCGCACATTCATTCAAGGGACGAACAAAGAATGACTAATGATCATGTCCTTTTAGGTTATCCTCCCTTAACGTTACACAAGACAGTGACTGACATTTCGTCGCCTGAGCCTGAGTGCTAGACTGTCCTATGTCCCACGGGGGACATAGGACATTCTAGCTCTCAGGCACCGATTTCTCGCGGAAACTGGATACAAGTAGGTCGTCGAAACATATTTAGGCCTGGTCGTCTATCAGACAGAGCAGCCCCATTCAATGAAAAATACATGTAGGTTATCCTCCCTTAACCGTTACACAAGACAATGACTGACATTTCGTCGCCTGAGTGCTAGTCCCCCCCCCCCCCCCCCCCCCGGCTCCGGCGTCGGTGAACCACTTCACCCTTTGCTACATCCTTGTTCAAGCTATGTTTTTTAAACGAAAAATTGGGGTAATATTAAAAAAATTACAACTCTCCTTTTCTAGTCGTTTTTGGTAAACGGTAATAACGGATATGAACAAGTTAATTATTTTAAAAGTCTTAATTAATCCATGGATTCAAAACCTGTCTATTTACTTTTTTTACAAGGCCGCTGCGCTGAAAGAGTGTGGTTTCTCTGATGTCGTCTGTAGTGTTCCGTCAGACTAGAAACAGTTGACTTCGTCTCTTGTCACATTTATATTTGGTTGAGGGATAGAATTTCGGTACGTATTTATTCGTTAATTCACATAACAGACAGCGTGTATTACCGCAGGGATTCGTTATGACATGCGATATCTTAAAATTATATAGTCACAGAAACATATTCTTCTAAGCGTTTGTTGAGGCCCACTCCCATGGCTCAGTCATAAAGAATATTTCGACTGGATTTTTTTCTAACATAATGGAATTTTAAATCGCACGATCCGAGCCTCACAGGGATTTAGCTTGCTTTATAGCGCTATTGATTTGTGCCAGACCGTCGAATAACGAAAAAAGCCTGGTACATGAAAATCTCGGATTTTTTTACTACTTTCTGATCAATGCGTTAACAAAATTTTGATTTTGTAATTTAACAGAAAGTGAATTTCAGAAGAACATTCATGTGACGACACGAGTACAGAGGATACCGGCTGATTATCAGGTGGGCACCCAGTACGGGGGATTCATGAATTCAGGAGAAGTACAGACACCACAACGTGTTTCGAAAACTGACCAATACTTTGCAGTTCCTGTAAAAAGCCATAAAAAATACATCTCACAAACTCTATTGTAAGAGTAGTGGCCCTAATACTTTGCAGTTCCCTGTAAAAGGAGGAAATTACAAATGACATAACCAGAGGCGTACTGGCCGTATGATCTACCGGGAAAATTCTCGATGCGCCCCGCCCCCTATTAGGTCCCCACCCCCTGGGCCCCCAAATTGATGCAGCTTAACACCTGTTGGTGTGTGAAATTTTGTGAAAATGACCAAAAGGCGAAATGGATCCGATTGCTTAGACTACCGGGACATCGAAATGTTCTCTATGTGGATTGCCAATGGCAGACCACATAGGGGACATTTCCATATACCAGAAGTCTAGTCTGCCATTAATTGTTCAGATGAAAGGAAACAGCGTTCCTTCGGTTTCAAAAATCAAAATTTTCTCCGATTGGGCCGAACAATGTCCTCCCCACACTCCCGTTAGAACCATTTTTGTCGAATAATCTGATACGAAATGCAATCGTAATGTCGTCTATGTGCACTACAATTGATTGCTCGGATGCAAGGAAGCCACGTTCGCTCAGTTCGGAAAATCAAATCAAAATTTTCTCCGGGTCTGGGGCACTCTTGGTGCATTGCACGGTCATAGGCGAACTGGCCATACGGTCCACCGGGGCCCCAAAATTTATGCAGCCCAACACCTGTTGGTGCATGAAATTTTGTGAAAATGCTTCGATACCCCCCCCCCCCCCCAAAAAAAAAAATCCCCCCCCCCCCCCTTAATATAGTTACCTGGCTACGCGCTTGTAGACACAGCGGACTGGCGCATGAAAATAACCTCGAGATTTCCCGGTGAGCTAGTGAATATAGTCAGGTACATCGCACAGTTTGGTCGAATTTTAAACTTTTCTCTAAAACAAGTGTCTCTCTCGTGACGAATCAGGCAGCCCAAATGATTGTTGTGGCATGGGGGGGGGGGGGGGGGGTATGTGAAACTGTTGTTTGTGTCCACTGGTCGACATCCGGAAAGGTGAACCTTCTTCAATACTGGCTCGTTTGGTTTTTGTCAAAATTAGTTCACATGTGTTTGCCTTTTTACAATTTATGGAAGAGTGCCTGGAGGCGTGAACTGTTCAAAGGCAAATCCATACAGACAAAATAATTTCACCGCAAAGACTATATGAAGAAGATCCACAGAACACGAAGTCTCTGTGTTGTTGTATGGTTCTTGTACTTCAGAATGGAACCCAATTTTGGGCTACCAGCACTCAACGAATCAACTGTTATAAACTCGGGAAATAGGAGTGAATTTATTAAGCATAAAAAATTATGAAGACATATAAATAAGAGGTACCTACCCGATGTTAGCTATTTTTGAGTTAAATCTCCGACAGAATTTTCAGATCATAGTCAACTGACTGTTCATTTCGATTTTATGGTAATCGAAGTAGAAGTAGAAAGTACTAAGCTTCAAAATACCTACCGAAACATAATTTAGTTACAAAATGGTGTAAAGTGAGAGGAAATAAAGCCATTTCTACCTTATATGATCCATATGTTCAAAAAAGATTAATGGAGTTCGGATTAAGTGAGTATTATGCTGCGAATCCCATTGGAACCGAAAGGGCCACCCGAGATCTGAATGAAATCATATTGTTTATTAAGAAAGCTTCGTCGAAGGTGATAAATTTTAGGTATAAACAAAAACGTAAACGTCACTGGTTTGATAAACACTGTAAACAGTTAAAAAAGATATGACAAATGTCGTAAATGAGATGAAGAATAGGCCTTATGATAAGACATTACTGATTAAATTTCACTCTATAAAACAACATTATAAGCGGGAGGCGAAACGTAAGCGAAGAGAATTTTATGAATGTATCTCTAATAAATTATCTAATATGGAGACAGCTAATCCTTCCGAGTACTGGAGTATTATTAACAAATTTCGTGCTAAGAAAGAAGAGCCCAATTATTTACACCCAGATGAAACTGTAGAATTCGTTAAAACATTACTTTGTCCGAAAAGATCTGAGTCTGAAATACGTCATCTTCCGGCGACAATTAAGGAGCCAGATATCAAATTAAACAATGACTACATAACCGCTAGAGAAATATTAGACGCTGTAAGGCAGCTCCAAAACAAATAGTCATCGGCTGAAGATAACATTCCGAATGAATTATTAAAACTTATTGTTCCAATTATTATAGATGATGTTGTCAAGCTATTTAATCAAGTATTATTATCAGGTCATTGCCCAGTATGTTGGAGTGAGTCTATAATAAAAACTCTCTATAAGAAAGGCGATCGACATGATCCTAACAATTACAGACCGATTGCGCTGAGTAGCAATTTCGGAAAATTATTTAATAAAGTAATAAACTCGAGGCTGAATGATTATTTAGAATTTAACGATTTAATAACTGATAACCAATTTGGATTCAGAAAGTATCGTGGAACAACTGACAGTGCATTCATTTTGCGCACGTTGGCAATTAAATATAAAGAAGAGGAGAAACCAATGTACGCGGCTTTTGTTGATTTTAAGAAAGCATTTGATTCGGAAGATAGGTCGTTACTTTTTGAGAAAATGAAGTCATTGCGTATCGGTGGGAAAGTCCTCAAAATTCTTAGCTCTCTTTATGAGTCCATTTACTATTCTATAAATACTTCTGTAGGATTGAGCCCACCTTTACTCTCGACAGTGGGGGTTTAGACAAGGATGTTCTATATCCCCCACACTTTTTCAAAATTTTTATTGATGACATATGTGGGATATTTGATGAATCCTGTTCACCTGTTAATGTGAATGGATAACGACTCAGTTACCTACTTTTTGTCGATGACCTGGTAATGTTATCAGAGTCTCCAGCCGGATTGAATAAATGTGTTCAGAAGTTAGAACACTATGCGGATAAAAACAAACTTAGTGTCAATATTAATAAAACAAAATGTATGATTTTCAAAAATAGAAAAGATAGAAAAGATCCCATGTTTTGTATTGGAACAGCGAAATTAGATATCGTAGATCAATATAAATACTTAGGTATTGAATTCACATACAATGGAAACACAAAACAAGTTCAAGAGAATTTAAGTACAAAAGGATCGAAAGCAATGTTTTTCCTTACAAATTCTCTCAAGAAGTCACTTGACTTAACTCTTGATGTGAAATGTAAACTTTTTGATAAATTGATTAAGCCTATTTTATTATATGTTTGCGAGATATGGTCCCCTGACCTTAATACTCCTTTTGCGGACACTACAGCCTGTGAACAAGTCCAACTGAAATTTTGTAAACAAATATTAATGTTGAATAGAAAAGCATCTAATCACGCAACACGGGGAGAGTTGGGTAGATATCCTATTGTGAACGATGCTATCTTACATCTCCATAAATATGTCGATAAATTATCCAAAATTGCTGACGATAACATCCTCTCCAACTCATTCAAGGAGTCACTCAAATGTAATACTTCCGAAAACTTGGATAACTCAGTTATCTCGTTACAATATCAAAATTTCCGATGCTAATACGTTAACCAGTAGTAATGAAAAATGCCTGAAAGATGTACTAGAATCTCAGCATAGAGAAAGATTTACTAAAGATATGTTTTATGATGACAAAATGAAAGACAGTAATAAGTTACGAACGTATCGATTAGTTAAAAATGAATACAAGTCTGAACCTTATCTGAAAATCACCAGATCTCGATAGGCCCGTGAACTGTTTACTAGACTTAGGGTTAGTAACCATAATTTAGAAATAGAAAAGGGTAGACATAAACAACCCCCAGCGCCCCCAAATGATAGGAGATGCCAGGTGTGTGATACCGGTGAACTAGAGAGCGAAAAACATTTTGTTATGGACTGTGAGGCATATGTCGAAATTAGGGAAACGGGGTTCTAAGAAATTATAAAAGAAAACAAAGAATTTGAACAATTAAATGAATCAGAGAAATACTATTATATATTGAAAAACTGTGATAGTAAATCGATTAATATTATTTTTAACGTGATCAGGTCATTCTTCTGTAAGCTCGATCACCTTGTTAAAGAAAAAAGTCATTAGTACTTTATATTATACATCATGTTTATTATGTCTACTTGTTTGTATAGTGCAACTGCCATTATGGGGTAATGCATTAAACTATTAAACTACAACTAAACTAAACTAAACTATAACCTTACCGTTGTTCCAGGGCGGGTGACATGTAGCCGGGGTGGTAACCCCGGGGATTTTGGATAAGCCTACCAGGGACTAGCCCAAGACTTGCAACACAAGTTGCTCAGTGAATTGGAATAAAAGCCGCTAGTAATTTGCATAATGAAATTTGTGGAGACCCATCAACGCGTTCAGTCTGTTATTTATATTTACTAATTTCCCGAGGAGATTCCCGGATTTGGTGATTTTAGTAGCCCAAATGCGAAAAAGTTCCCGGAATGTGATATCCCGGGAAATCTTCCAGATTTGAACGGAAGAACTCGTGGATGTCCGTCATTCCCCCGGTTACACCCGCCTTCTATGCTCCTCGTCTTGCCGCTTCGAGACTGGGACCAAATGTTCGATACCATAAGGTGGAGACTAAAATATTTCATCCCGTGGCCAGAAATTCCTCTCACTGACACTGGTTGTTTCTAGTCAGTTTGCCATGTTCCTCAGAGACGCGGCAAGATGTTCTTGAGTTTCCTGCCGTACCCTCACCACCTCCAGAGTGGCGAACATCTAATTTTGAGAAAACCATTTTCATCCTCCACCCCTACTTCTTGAGTGAGACTTTTCCAACCCCTAACTGTGACTTTCCAACTGTTGAAGAAATCCCAATTCGCCCTCTCCCTTTGTGTTGGAGATATATGACCCTTGGTTTTTAGAGTTTGAAATAGTGTCTTGAAAGCAGTAAGGCTCCATCTGCAATGCTTTTGCATTGCAGATGGCGCCATGTTGCACTCAAAGGGACGAAATATTCACGCCAGTCAGAAAATCCCATGAAATATGGTTCACGAATCACTAAATGTCTGTAAGAAATGGTCACGGACACAGATAAAATGACGCAATCTACTACCATAGGGCAAGAAGTTGGTTTGGGGCTCATAATTTCTTACTCTTGAAACTTTTGGTCGGGATTGGGAGTAAGACACCCAACCCGTCCCTGTCACTACGTCCCTCTGATTGCCCTATTCAGAAAGACCTTTTTTCACTATCCATGTTCCAAACGTCGTTACACGTTCTTTGCCGGTTGGAAAGTCAGGTTGTTTCTGATGATTTCTGTAGATCTAAATGTCATACTGTTGCTGCGTTTTTAAACGAATTTTTCAAATCGCTCCTAATTGTGTAACGCAAGCTGAGATATTATTAAATTGTATCGTCGACACTCCCCACATTCAATTATGTGTAATATCGGTAACTGCGACCGCCCATCGCTGTTGCGATGTAGCCCGGACATCTGCTGCGATGGCACAGATGTCGTTACGACACTCAACAATGGCTGAGTTGGTGGTTGCCTCATTCTCACGGGTCGTTCTTTGTTTTTCAATTGCGTTTACAGATAATTACTTACAGCGGATTCTGTTTACCTACCACATCGATGTATTATGCGTTTTATTTAAGATGTTATAAGCTATTGAATATTGCTAGCTTGATGAAAAACAACTTGTGCGGATGAATAAAACAATGAAATATCTTCGACACTGCATCAGTTGGTTCTTCTTCAATTCTGAGCATCTCTTGAGAACATGTAGCACGCGTAAGAGGAAGTACATGTATGTCATGGCGCAGTTACTCCATCATAATGCATGGCCCTCAAATGCCGAGAATAGGGGAAAGAGGCATGGCTTGCCCGTCTCAACAATATTTAAGAAAAAAAACTGAATATTAGGTAAAAAGAATAGTTTTGATTCTCAGACAAATTTTCTCTCAAATCAGTGAGGGAGGGAGGATTTTATTTATATGTGAATTATAGGGAACATAGCCATGGCGATCCAACCCCGAGTGTCATAATGTAAAACATAGTTCAGCGACCTGAACGTAGCGGCTACCTCGTGGGGTAGCCGCTACGTTCAGATCGCTGAACTAATGTTATATAGGGATGCGTTTTTTTAATTTTTTGATATTAAAATGCGGAACACTAGACGTATATTACCGTTCAAACGTTGAATTAACTGATAAAATCTCTCCAATAAGGACGACATTCAATGTATGTTTTCTCGTAGTCAGAAATACATCCCAAACAGTGATATTTTCAATCGGAGGCTTGTATACACAAACGCATGTGTTCGTTTCGTTCAATTCGACGACTTCGTATTTTCTGAAACTGTGGAATTTTTTAGTCAAACTTTTCAACAAAAGTCCATTCCACTGTATCTGCTGTTTGGTCGTGGTTATTTTACAAGGTAAACCATTATTCGTGGCACAACCAATGGTGATATTTGAAAAATGCCAATAAATGTACAAATGGGCACGAAAAAATCAATGCGACGGTCTCTGTGAATTAAAAGTATTTGGTTTGTTTTGGCCTTATACCCCCTACCCCCGCCAGTGGGGGGGGGGGGGGGCGGCTGCGGGGACTTTGGTCCCTCTAAACGTTTCACTGCCCTCCGAAAACAATGCAAGTTTCACACAACATAGAGCCCCAACATGGTCTCCAATATATGGGCTACACACGTTACAAATACCTCAGTTTCGCTCTCAGTCCACTAAATTTTGCAAAAATTTCTCGAGGTGTGTGTGTGGGGGGGGGGGGTGGGGGTGGGGCTAGTCCTAACTAGGATCCCCAGATCTTTGCCCCGTTCTCCCACTTCTTTCTTTGAAAGGAAGTGGGAGGATGGGGCAGCGACCCTGGAGGTCCTGATTAGGAACGGGGAAGACCTTTAAACCCCACTCAGCAGCCTTTCAAAAATCAACTTTGACCTCCTCCCCTCCAAAAAAAACTGGCTAGTGCACCACAAATTATAAAATCCTACGCGCCTGACCTCCACCCATGCGCCCTCTCACTTTTGTTCACCAGCAGTAAAGCTTCCTACACGTCCGTTGTGAGATATAATGTCAGGGGAGAATCCATGATTTGTAAGGGAGGGGGGTGTTAAATGTATATTGTCATCAAACATTTGGATTTTAAATTACATATCATATGACAGTTTTATATTTGTTGTTCCTGGTGAAGGAAGATGGTGGCCTCCTAATTTCCCCTTCCCGGATCCGCCCAAAAACTTTACTAAGATAGTTGTGTTGTTGAATACACTGATACACTAAAATCAAAACAAAACTATAATTTCCGATTTCAAGAAATCGAGAGATTTACCCATTTCTCCTGATTTTGTAACACTGAGAAATCAGCCAGAAAACCGAGTTGAAAAAAACTTTTTAGCGTTTTTTTCTCTTCATAATTGATAGAAACCGCACCTAATAATTTTTCTGACTGCACACTTGTGTTATTCATGCATCCATAAAAGGTATAGAGTAGTGTTCAACCGATGAACGGAACCGGCCACCACAATCGGCCGATTATGGGCAATCGGATGACAACGGCAACGACTCCTGGAACATCGGTTCAACCGATTGTTGCCAAGCAATTTGTCATTTTTCTGAATCGCATTTTATTATCTTCTGCAATTGTTCAATTGTTAATGTAGAATGATGTCGATGATACCATTCAATAAAGTTGAGAAACAACCACAATGTGTATTCCTAATCTCTCTACAAGCCCCATTTACGGGACATACGTGTTAAAAGAATGTAAAGCTTACAATTGAGCACACTTGCAGCAATCGCCAGTTCAAACCGGAAAAGTGAAGGATGCACTCCATTGACTCAGGTAGCAATAAAATTACCAGTCGCGCGCACTTGGGCGGTAAACGTGGCTCTGAGAGCCACGTTTACCGCCCAAGTGTGCGCGACTGGCAATTTTACTGGGACCCCAGTCAACGAAGTTTAACACTTTGAAAAATGTTCAGTTTAATGTAGTTCTTTCGAGCCTCGACTTGTCTTGTAGTGCACGGTATTACAATCGTGATCGGCATCAGAATCGGCCGACTGTGGGCTCAAATAACCGGTAATCGGTCAGCGACCATTTTTGGTAATCGGTTGGACACTAGTATAGAGATACAGTGCGGCCGGCATGGCATGGTCACTTTCCATAGTTGGGCAGTATTTCCAAGAACGTAATAATATGAGATTTCAAACGCTATTATAGGAATTATCAGCAAAAATTGAATTAATGAATCACCGGGTACAACCCGGTGCTTCATTAATTAAAATTTTGCTGAAGATGCTTTTTATTACCTGGTAAACGCATGCCTGAACATCACTTTCCTCACGTGGATTACGACCAGACCACGACGATAGTACTGTAAGTACGACGTCAAGGGTGCAGTAAGCTTTTTCTGATAGTGCCCATCTTCATTCGGCCAGTCCAGTCATCGGGTTAAACTTCACAAGATGCCTTACCACAGCAAATATTCTCTACAGAATATATACCATCTACAGGTGGTAAGGCAAATAGATATGAAATGTGTTATTGGATTTTCCATTCTGAACTGACGGCCAACACTAACCAAAATTGCAAAATTTTGCGAAAAATAACCATTGTTTAACAGTATTACTACTCAAGCTACTATAACGCATAACCTTTTGTAATAAAATGTAAGAGCAAATATGCTTCATTTTAATTGCAGAACGGAGCTGTATAAGGCATTTAGATATCTCCCATTTCTCACTCAGGATAAGTTAAATTAAATCAAGAAGCCCCGCGAGGCATGAAGCGCTCGCCTTGAACAGAACCTGATATAAACCGAGGCCATGAATGAATCTACATCAAGCAATCAATTTCCATTAGGATCCATTGTCAATCTTTGAGCGCCTCAGTAGTGACTAAAATAATGATCCCCCCCCCCCCCCCCCCCCAGAGATGTTGTATATCAAATATGAAAGGATTCTGCCTGGTGAATCTGAAGAAGATAGTTTTTATAGAAATTCCTTCATATTGCACATAGAGATCCCAAATATTAACCCGGGCTCTCGATTTGAACAAACTTGAATCTGATCCCCCTAGAGATGTTGTACGCCAAATAAGAAACCATTTGGATTGTTTGATCTGGATAAGAAGAGTTTTAAAGAAATTTGCTCATTTGCACAAAGTTAAAATTCGGGCTACCATTGGGAGTCCAAATATGAGCCCAGGGCCCTGATTTGAACAAACTAGCATTTGAAGCTCCATATCAAATATTAAGTCATTGTATCTTCTAGTTCATGAGATTTTTTTTAAATTTTGGAGCATTTTTCCCACCCCCTCCCTATAAGGCTGGGCACACTGAGTTGAACAAAAATGCAATGCCCCCTCAGCACCATTACTCACACAAACTTTCACTTGAATTAGCCCAGAGGCTTTGGAGAAGCCCAAAACATTGTGTTGACGGACGGACGGACGGACGGACGGACGACGGACAGAGAGCGATTAGATAACCTCAGCTTGACTTCGTCAAGGTGAGCTAAAATTCTCAAAAAACGAACTTTGTTTCTGATAGTACCCATCATCAAGCATTCATTTGATGGCATTGGCTTAAACTTTATAACGATAACTTACAACAACAATTATTCTCAACACATGATGAGGCAATAGATATAAAATGTTTCCGAACTGAAAACAATAACCAGAATTGGTCAATCTGGCGAAAAATCACCATTGTTTGACGTAATTACTACTCAAGGTGCCAAGGTGGCCGAGGGTTAAACATTTCGTAATAACATTTTAGAGCAAAGTTGTTTCATTTGCTATTCACAACATTTGGTCCTTTCCCATTTCTCAGATAAGAAAATGGGAACATAAACTTACCAAATTCTCCTAGACGAGCACTTTACACAGTACCGATCTTCGTGGAGTCAGGATTGACACTGAGTTGAACTTTACAATATAACTAACAACAGCAAATAGGTGGTGATGCAAGCAGATATGCAAAATGTTACAGGATTTTCCGTTCGGTACACACTAGCCAATCTTGAAAGATTTTGCAAACAAATCACCTTTTTGACAATACTACCACTCAGACTATCAAGATGTCCCGGGTCTAAACTTTTAATACCAGTAAAGTTTTTTCTGCTTACATCGCTGCATCACACGCTGAAAACTAAAGTGTTAAAAGCTACACTTGAAGTGCTGTATTTAACATTTACTACAGTTAAAACTAGAAGTCCTGTCACGAACTGTGCGCTTATCTAGGCTTAATTGCGCGTATGAATTGCGCGCAATTGCCATATCGAATGACATCCAAAGCACGGCAGGTTCTCCTGGTTACTCATAGCAAACACGGGCAATGTTTCTGTCAATGGACCTCCGGGATACCCGGAGGTCCATTGGCTGAAACATTGCTTGTGCACAGGCCATATTTACAGAATTTGATAGCGTTACTATGGTCATATCGCGTAGATTAACGCGCATATCGACGTGCTATTTGTGCGCATTTCAGGACAGGACTTTTAGTTTTAACTGTAAGTGCTGAACTAGCACTTTGTTCAAGTGTAGATATCCCAGAACTTGACAGGTGTTACAATAATATCACTTGACAAGTGACACTCAAAAGGAAACAACGCAGATGACGCGGATCAGGCTCGAACTCTCGAGCCTGATCCGCGTCATCTGCGTTGTATCCTTTTAATTATGTACCCACCAAGCGCAAATCAAATTATGGACGATTCTGGAAGAACCACCAATGCTAGACACATGGGAAGTGCCATCCATTCAAGTTTCAGATGTCTGACGATTGCAACGTCTAAGTGCTTAAAGCATTGCACTTTGAGTGTTAAAATCAAACCCAAAGAGTTAGAATGGGTTTAACACCTTGAAAGTGTCAGTTTTAACACTTTAGTTTTTAGTGTGCATGCTATGGACAGCATTTGGTCCACTCCCTTTCTCATTGGAGAAACTGGATACTTAAACATACTAAATTCTCAAAAACGAGCGTTTTGCTGCAGCACCGATCTTCAGACAGCCAGCACAGACATTGGATTAAACTTTATAATATGACATTCAACAGCAAATATTCTCGACAAGTGACGGTGCAAACAAATATGCAGAGTGTTTTCAGATTTTCCATTTGGAACCGACGTAAAACATAAGCCACACTTGTCAAAGTTTGCAAAACATCACGATTTTTGACAGTACAACTATAATACCATTCAAGCTATCATGGCGGCTCGGGGTGAAACTTTTCATAATAACATATAAAAGTAAAGTTGTTTCATGTACATTGCTGCATACAGCTATATACAGCATTTTGTTCTTTCCCATTTTCAGTTGAGAAAATGGGAACTTAAACATATAAAATTCTAAAAAAAAACTGAGCATTTTTCTTACACTCTCCATCTTCACGCAGTCGGATCGGGTATTAGTTTAAACTTTACAACAAAACTTACAACAGCAAATATGCAACTTGTAATTACAAGATAAATTGTAATTTCAAGATACTAACTTATAATTACATTGTTAATGTAGTTATACGTTTTGGGTCCAAATACTCGATTCCCATTGGTCAGCTGGATGAAAACGTCATGACCAAATGTAATTCATTTCCCAATGAATACATTTCGTCGAACTTTGACCCGCATTTACGGTAGAGCGCAGTTGACAGAATGTAATTCGGGCGGTGTTTGGGCGGGTTTTTAACTTTTAGCGCCTCTCGCAGTTATCAACTCCGCTGCTGTTTCTTTGATGACATTTCCCAACTGTGGCATAAAGCCCGTTACTAAAATACTCGTTTCCATTTCTAATAAAGTTGTGAAAATTAAAAAATCAGAGTTGTACGCTTTGTCTTTTGTGTGAGGATGGTTTTTCGGCTCGTCCGTTCGTACATGCTTTATTTCGTCTTTCTGCTTTGTTGTTTGGTAAAAAGTAGTTTAAACAGTTACGGAATGTAATTATAAGAATTGAATGCAATTTTTATAATCTTTATTGGAGTATGAACGTGTGGGAATGGGTACAAATTATGTATGAATCCCGAAGGGATTCATACAATTTGTACCCATTCCCACACGTTCATACTCCAATAAAGATTATAAAAATTGCATTCAATTCTTAAATAATTACAAGTTACTATCTTGTAATTACAAGTCATTTTCTTGAAATTTCAAGTTAGTTATCTTATGATTACAATTTAATATTTTTTCTTACAAGTCATTAACTTGTACTTCCAATTTAGCTAGCTTGTTATTACAATTTAATAACTTGTAATTACAATTTAACTAACTTGTAATTAAAAGTTAATAACTTGTAATCATAATTTAGTATATTGCTATACGGTTGTGGGGTACGCTTCTTTGTTTAGTACGGTAATACAGGATGGACTGTGTGTATCCCTCCTATACTTTTTACTACCCTATGGTTGCCATGGGTAGTACGTAATGCTACGTGCGTGGTGTTGTTGGTTCTACTCAGTTGTCTAGTATGGTAGCAGAGTATGTCGTTCCGATACCCTTTTGGGGCATTTTAGCCTTGGAGACACCTGTTGATTTCTAAAGCCATACAATCTCCCGCCCCGTTGGTTTTATACATTTCCCATCAATTCGATTGTTCTGGAGTTCACTCAAGTACCGAAGAAAATCCTCCATAGCTTCTAGATTATAGCCTTTATGACCCCTACGTCCCAGATATATGGTTCCTGTGGACCGGTTTGGGCTAATGTGGATATTTGTGGGCTTCTGGGGACCAATCGCAGAGGAACATGGTTTGGGGACTATTCGGACGACTGGGGATTGATCGCAGACGATGGTGGTTAGGGGACTATTGGGAACAAGTTTGGGTACTGATGAAGACAGTGGTGATCTGGGGACTTTAGAGTGCACTGGCCTTCAACCAGTGCTAGCCCTGGTTGTTCAGATTTGGTACATTGAGGAGTTTGGCAGTTGCTCGCCGGTGCTCGGTGGTTCTATCCGAGTATTACGGCTTCCTCCACTCGTAAAACTGTCCGACACGAGGTGATCCTGGAATTCGAAAGTGTCGTTAAACCCCAATAAAATGGATACGAGGATTTATATAAATACATTCACGCTCCACGCAATCTTTTATAAAATAAGATCTTGATCCATGTATGATAATGATGCTCTTAGTCGAATGCCTTTCATCATGATGACTGGTTGGCATCAGCCTACGGCAGTAATCTGACCCGCCTACCCTGGTTCGTTACTTCATCAATTGATCGCTGCTAATCACACGAAATTAAAATTTTTTAGTAAATTTTGTTTCTTAACATACCTACCACAATTGTTTACAATTGGCTGTAACATAAGTGCAAGCCCTACTTCGGAACTAACTCAAGCTTTTAGAATCTTTTCCAAACGAGTTGGAAAAGTACGAGAGTGCAAAAGCACGAAAAAGATCGAAAAAAGGGTCGAGCGAGACCAGCGCTCGAAATTACAGGTACTCTCTCTGCACACCTCTTGCGTTTACCGAGCGCATGTGCAATAACCGTGACGTCAATTCCGTATTTCCGCCAACGAGAAGTTTGTGATTTAGCGGGGAGGCATCGATATCAAAGATATCCCCAAGGAGGGTGGGCCTCCGGTAAACAATTGTGGTAGGTATGTTAAGAAACAAAATTTACTAAAAAATTTTAATTTCTTTTCAACCTACTCACAATTGTTTACAATTGGCTGAATAAACAATAGGAGGAGGTGAATCACATAACCAGTACCAACAAGAGTAGCAGAACGAAAGCAAGGATGGCAGAGAACAAAAACGAAAACCTGTAATGAAGATAGAGAGAAGGCACCTGAAAAGAACAAGGCTGAGTGAAGCGCAACCTCGACAAAAACAATTTTAACGAGGGTGCACAACAGCCTGAGCAGCAACGAGAGGGCCTAAAGAATAAAGTTCCTCAGATTGCTGCTGAAGGTGGCGGAGATAAAAGGAGGAGAAGGTAGAAGCATTCCTTCAGTAAGCCGCATTCATAACATCACGGAGCGAAACAGAATTGGAGAACGCCCAGGAAGTAGAAATGGCACGAACCTCGTGAGCATTAAGCCGGTTCGAAACAAGATCCGATGCAGACAAGCGAGAATAAGCCAGCTTGATTGCAAGACAGATCCACCTGGAAATAGAATGGGAAGAGATAGACTGCCTCTCAGGAATGAGAGACAGAAAGAATCTCTTCCGACCCCTCCTAATGAACTGAGTGCGAGTAATGTAAGTCTTGACCGCACGAACAGGACAAAGAAGAGGCCTCCGTCCATCTACAGCATGGAGAGCCCGAATGCAGATGGGAGGAGGTACCGAATCGGGGAGTTGATTCTTAGCCAGAAAAGAGCAAACAGTAGTGAATGTGACACTGTTAGCCTCATTTCGGAAGAAGGCAGAATCAACAGATAGCGCATGAAGCTCACTGACTCGACGAGCAGAAGCAAACGCTAGAAGAAAAGCCGTCTTATAGGTGAGAAAACGCATGTCGGTTCAGATAAAGGCTCGAATGGCGCCCCCTCCAAACAGTGCAACACCCATGCCAAGTTCCACTTGGGTATAAGACGCAAAACTCGAGGCCTCTTCAAAGAAAAGTGCCGAATAAGTTTGGAGAGGAAAAGATTACGACCGATACACCGCTTTCCCACATAAGAGAAAGTATCAGACAGCATAGACCGATAGCCCTTAATCGTAATAGGCTGGAGGCCCTTGGAGTCAAAAAGAAAAACCAGAAAATCCGCAATTTGAGCGATTGACGGATCACGGTAATTCACATTGTGATCTGAACACCAGCGGCAGAAAACCTTCCACTTGGCGGCATAAGTCATTCCAGTGGAAGGTCGCCGCGATGCAGAAATGCACTCCACTGATCGTCTCGAAAAACCTCTACGTCGGAGACTGGACCTGATAAAAGACAGGCGTGAAGGGACAGACTCGCCAGGTTGTTGTGATACTTCCTGGGACGACCCTGTGAAAGAAGATCGCGACGTAGAGGTAGACGAATTGGTCGATCTGCCAATAGAGGCCGCAGCAGATTGATCCACACCTTCTGTGGAGACAGGGGTGTGATCAGAATGATCCTGCAACTGCAAGCACGAATCTTCGCTAAAACTTGAGGAAGAATCGGTGCAGGAGGAAAGGCATAGCCGACCCAACCTGTCCAGTCCAGAGACAGAGCGTCTACTGCAAATGCCAGAGGATCTGGACAAGGGGAGACAAAAGTCTCAACCTGATGATTCCAGCGAGTTGCGAAAAGGTCGACCTGAGGACGACCCCACTGCTCGCAAATCGCCTGAAACACCGACCGATGTAGCATCCATTCGGTTGGAAGGACACTGTCGCGTCGGGACAGGGAGTCTGCTAGGACGTTGAGACGCCCCTGCATGTGTCGAATGGACACCCGAGCGTTCACATCCCGCGCCAACAGAAGAAGATCCCGAGACAGCCGATACATGGGAATCGAATGTGTGCCTCCCTGATTCCGTATGTAGGCCACTACTGTCGAATTGTCCGAAAGAAGTAGGACAACATGGTCCGACAGATGAGGGATCCAACGCCGAAAACTCAACAGAAGAGCAAGGAGCTCCTTCTGGTTGATATGAAGGCCCACCTGCTCGCTGTCCCACTCTCCGTGAGTAGACAGACCGAGAGGATCCAACGTCGCACCCCAGCCCCGATCGCTGGCATCCGCAGTAAGGATGCGATCGGCCAAAGGAAGATCCAACGGAACACCCTGTGTCAGCCAGGGAATATCTGCCCAAGTGCGGAGGTGACAAAGCAGAGACCGAGGAATAGTGAGTTCCAGGTCCAGCGGATCTACATTCGGACGCCAATGATCCAACAGGAAGTGTTGGAGAGGTCGGACAAACAAGCGACCGAGCGGAATGAGATCTGTCACCGAACCGCAAAGGCCCAGCATCCTAAGGAAAGTCCTGGCCGAGACCGAGGAAGATTGAAGCAGGTCCCGAGTCAAGGCGGAAAGAATCGTCGCCCGAGCCTGGGGGACCGACACTACATTGTGAAGAGTGTCGAAATCCATCCCCAAATGACGGAATCGCTGAGAAGGAAGAAGATCCGACTTCTCGCGATTGACTCTGAAACCCAGCGACGCTAGCAGGCAAAGAAACTGCCGGACATCGAACTCCGGAACAGCAGCGTCGTGGTGCCGTTGGAGGATGTCGTCTAGGTAGGCTGACGAAGTCACTGCCGACTGAGTGCGATGGAAAGCAAGCACATGTGACATCAGTCAGGTGAAGGCCCAAGGAGCCAGGTTCAAACCGAACGGGAGAGCTCTGAATTGAAAAACTCGATCCCGAAACGAGAACCGAAGGTATTTCCGTGACGCCAGATGAATGGGTACATGGAAGTAGGCATCCTTCAGGTCGATACTGGCCGCAAAATCGCCCTGATGAACTGAACGCCGAACCGACCGGAAAGTCTCCATACTGAAACGAGGAGCAATTATGTACTCGTTCAGGGTACTCAGATCGATGACAGGACGATATTGGCCGTTTTTTCTTCGGCACCAAGAAAAGTCTCGAGTAAAACCCCAGTGAAAGGGTGTTCCTGACCACCTCGATCGCCCCTTTGGTGAGGAGATTGTCGATCTCCTGCACCAGAAGGTCCCGACGCAGAGAATCTGAAGGGACCTGAGTCGGAAGGGGCACCCGAGATAAACTGGGGTGCCGATGGAAGGACAGTCGCAGACCGGATTGAATGACGTCGAGGACCCAAGAGTCCGACGTTATCTCTGTCCAACGGTCGTAAAACAGCGACAGCCTTCCCCCGACTGGAGGCGAATCGAGGTGAGAACCTTCACTTGCGGCCTCGACGAGGCCCCCGAGAGGAGAAACCACCTCGGGAAGTGACAGAGTCCTGAGACTTTCCAGCCTAAGGCTGCCAGCGGGCCTGGCCACGTCGGCGCTTCTTATGAGCAGAAGGAGCAGACGGAGCCGAAGGCGTAGCCGACGTCGCCGACGAGGCAGACGCAGCAGCACGCTTGGCGGGCCTGGAACGACCCCCACCCGCAGCAGCAGGTGGGTCAAGCTGTCTCAGCAAAAGCTGGTCCTTCGAATGACGAAGAACTTCGCCACGAACAGCTTCCACGGAACCATGGAACAACTGAGGTCCCACCAAAGAGGCAGACCTCAGAACAGCACGTTGCTCAGAAGGAAGGGATGGTAAAGAATCCAAAACCGCATCCCGGCGTGCCAGCTCCAAATTAGCCGTGTTACAGGCGTGAGCGTGAGTCAAGTTCATAAGAGCCTGTGACAAAACGCGAAAAGGCGCCTGAGCGTCATCAAACTCCCCTGGTGGAAAATATTCAGCGACGACATGGTCCGCGAGAGACAACATACCCAGCATCTCTCGGGACAGGCCCAACATAGACTCAACTACCGACATCGGGAGAACTGCCGACTTAGGCTTAGTCAACCCGAGGGAAGAAGAATCCTCATCCACAGTAGTCATCCCTTGGAAGACTGGTGGAGAGACGGAATCGTACACACGAAACCGCGATGGAGGCAGAAAGGCATCAGCTCTAGAAAAGAAGGAACCCTTGAGGGCCTTAGAACGCATTTTGGCGTCTAAGCCAGGGAAGGACTCAACCACCTGAGCCGATTGCAGAGGACGCAAAGCCCCGGAGCAAGAAGGCTCAACAGGGTTACGGCGCTCCACAGTGGACCGCGGCCGGACGGTCACAGAAGACTGGTCGGAAGGTTGAACGTCCGGCAATAAGCCAAAGACGAAATCCAAAGCCTGCCCCAAGACTGACGAGGGGGGCCCATCACCTTCAAGATACTCGTCATCCTCCGTAGCAGAGGAGACGTAGCCCAACTCGGGCTGATCAGCAGAAACCTCCTGTGAATACTGTGCAGTATCCAAGGGGCCAGGCGAGACATCTCGGCGACCGACCAAAGGAGGTTGTGCCTCAGGAGGCACAGGGAGGCCAACTTGAGGGTTGCCAGAAAGCAACCGGATGAGCGCCAAAACGGCCTGGCGCAGGTCACCCTGAGAATCCGTCGCAGCAGAATCGCCCGATGGACCCTTCTGGTAGAAGAACCCAAATCCTCAGAAGAGACCGACGGCGAACGTCGATCGGCAGACAGAATAGGAGCACGGTGAGAAGACACCGGAGGATGGTCCCGATTGTGACGCCCAGGGGCCATCACTGACCTCTGCGAAACAGAAGGCCCTGCCTGCAAATCCTCTAAAGAGACCGACGGCGCACGTCGATCGGTAGCTGGACCTAGCTGGACCTAGGACACGGTGAGAAGACACCGGAGGATTGTCCCAAGAATGATAGGAACCTGTCATTGGCCTCTGCGCAGCAGACGGCCCCAACTGCCTATCCTCTGAGACCGACGGCAAGCATCGATCGACACCCAGACTCGGAACACAGTGAGGAATCACCGGAGGAAGGTTCCGAGAGTGACAGCTAACAGGGGCTGTCACTGACCGCTGCCGAACAGCAGGCCCTGGATGCCAACGTCCCAACACCATCCCGCTAGGCGGCACACTAGCAGGCGAAGGTGGAACAATAAACGATTCACTCGAGGGACGAGGAATCGCTGCCGAAGCGACCGGCCGGCTCAACCGACTAGGAGCAAACCTAGCCAGATGAGACGAAGCAGACAGCAAACCCGCACAGCCCCGCCGCGAGGCCGGGGAAGGCTGAGAACACACAGACACACCAGCAGATACAGCCTCGGTCCCCCGAGACTGTAGACCATCCCCAGAGGAGATGGAAGAGCCACCATCAGACAGAATAGGATCTGGAGTATCAACCTCCTCAACAACGGTCGACGGTGTAGGAGGCAGATCGGAGAGGGTTACCGAGCTGACCTCGGAAAAGCTCTCAACGGAAACAGACGCCTCAATAGTGACATCAGAAGACAAAGAGACCACGGTCTCCTCGTCAGGTATCACTGAACTAACACCGCCAACAGTTGCAGAGGAACTCGCCACATAAGTCAGATCCGAATCCTGTGTGACAGAGTCACCAAGTGCACCAGCAGAAATGTCTGCTACGGCACGGCTACCCTTACCCCGAGAACGAGGGGTTCTAGCTCTGGAAAGAACCACCTTGTTCACAGAAGCCCAAAATTTAGAGGACCAAACCCCACAGATACCACATGATTGGGCCTGAGTGCAATTGTTACAAGTGACACATGTGGCATGAGAATCGTCCACATGTTTCACCCGCAAACAAGAGGTACAAGGAATAGTCTTAGGCATGGTATCAAAACAATAATCAAGCTTCCCGCCGACGGAAAACAGTACTAAGGTCGTGTTCACACGTGGGGGAAAGACAAGATAAAGTGTGAAGAGAACAGCAATAAAAATACAAATTAACATTAAATAATAATAATAATTTGGTAGCTTGATAAAAGGATACAATCCAGTAGCACACTAAATATGTAGAATAAGTTGTTCACGAAGAATAAACAGCATAATTAGCACGATTCACAAAAATTTCCGACCATGTACAATGGCGGAAAATAAAGGAATTGACGTCACGGTTGTTGCGCATGCGCTCGGTAAACGCAAGAGGTGTGCAGAGAGAGTACCTGTAATTTCGAGCGCTGGTCTCGCTCGACCCTTTTTTCGATCTTTTTCGTGCTTTTGCACTCTCGTACTTTTCCAACTCGTTTGGAAAAGATTCTAAAAGCTTGAGTTAGTTCCGAAGTAGGGCTTGCACTTATGTTACAGCCAATTGTAAACAATTGTGAGTAGGTTGAAAAGAAATGCCTTAGCGGTTGCCAGATTAGCTTGTTTTATATAAGTTTCAAGGTGTCGCGGGTGTCGACCGAGAGCACGACCACCATCGTTTCCCCATCAATAAGAGCAAGGGACAAATTTCCTCTCCCGCTAGTCGATCGTGGCCAGTGCAGGTGTACGGCCGACCAAGATAAAAATCAAGTGGAGTATTATGGTTAAAATCACACTCATATAACGTCTTAACTCTGTGAACCCTGTTAGCATATTCCTCACCAGTTCAATAGCAGCAATCGGAAGAGTCCATATTCATTATTTGGGGGTAGACCTATTAATACTAATTGGTCTACCACATACATTCACTAAGTCCATCCAACTTAATACGACTCAATGAAATTATGACGTACAGTTAAAACTAAAAGTCCTGTCCTGAAATGCGCACAGATAGCACGTCGATATGCGCGTTAATCTACGCGATATGACCATAGTAAGGCTATCAAATTCTGTAAATATGGCCTGTGCACAAGCAATGTTTCAGCCAATAGACCTCCGGGTAACCCGGAGGTCCATTGGCAGAAACATTGCCCGTGTTTGCTATGAGTAACCATCAGAACCTGCCGTGCTTTGGATGCCATTCGATATGGCAATTGCGCGCAATTCATACGCGCAATTAAGCCAAGATAAGCGCACAGTTTGTGACAGGACTTCTAGTTTTAACTGTATCATGTCACCTGGGCCGGAAAAAGGCTGCCTCCCGGGTTCAGAGGGTTAATAGCAAGGACAAGGACACAACACAACGCAGGTGGAACAGGTCTAAATAGAACTTATTTGCACGTCATCGTGATATTCAAGAATGTTTATGTCCACTATACAATATTAAGTCCAGTGCTTTTCTATGTGTGTTCTATTAGGCATTTACCTAACGTCGCGTCCATATATGGACAGATTTCTTTTTCTCCCAAAAGCATAGCTTATGACCCCTCATTGGAACGATCAATGAGGGGGTCATAAGCTATATTCCTGAAGCCAAAAAACTTTGTTAACCCTTTACCCAACGCAGACGATATCAAAATTTATTATTTTAAAGATCATTTTTTGAAATTTTTCAAAAAATTTCAACAAAACCATATCATGTGACCCCTCGTTGGAACGAGCTCGTCGAGCTCGTTCCAACGAGGGGTCACATGATATGGTTTTGTTGAAATTTTTTGAAAAATAATATTTTTTCAACTGCTGAATTTGCATATTACGCGGGCGGATGCGGCCGATTCCTTGGTTAAAGGGTTAATCGGGTTTTTTTGTTCCCAAGTGTTGTCCACAAGGTTTGTTATTTTCAATGGAATTTAACTACACTTTCGACGACAGTTTTACGGATGATGGAAGCTGGAGTACCTGGAGAGAACCACTCTCCAACGTATTCACTCCGCACAAGCAGGGTTAGCATTGGATGAAGACAAGTGCACCATCGACGTGCAGCACGCCTTAGTACACAGCGCCGCCGTGCCACCACGTGGGCAATTGGGATTAAGTGCCTTGCCTAAGGAAACAACGCAGTTACCCCCTGGTGGGGATCGAACCGTGGACCTATCGGGTTGAAGTCCAATGCCGTAACCACTGTAACTACAAGGTTTGTAACAGTGGTAAAGCGGTGGACCTGGTTAACTCCGACATATTACCACAGTAGAAATCTAAAGCAGATACTAATAGTCCAGGAGCCAAGGCACCGCTGCGAGTTTCAGCGTCTAAAGGTTTTTTTTTTCTCGGCGAATTTTGGTTGTCCACAACACCCAATCGGCTGGCCTTTTGTCAGTCTTGAGGAATTTGTGTTAATTCGGTTTTTAAAAATGGCGGTCAAAATGGCGGCCATTTTTTACAAACAGGGTGGTTTTAACCTCTTGGAGTGCTAATTGAAACAAACTAGCATCTCCCACACACCTTTCGTATCCAGCCGATACACCTTTTTAATTTTGTGCAATGATCAGACTGCCTACATCCAACTTAGCGGACAAAATTACTACAAAAATCTGAAAAATCGATTTTTTCTCACAAATTTCAGCAATTTGTTCCAGATTACCAGTGTAATGATGGTCGTAGTGATCAGTATTTGTGATGGAGAATCACATGACAGTAATGATTAGGCATTTCCGTACAATTGTACAATGTCTACCGGTTCAGGTATGAAGTTCGGAATTGGTACTATAGTATTTTCCGAAACATACTTGGCGTAAGACTGTATCGCGTATCTCCTGTTCTGTTTGTTATTCAATTATAATCAACCAAGCAAATTAAAGAATAGATGAAGGAGAAAATTTTCGCATTACTACCTTATCGGTGGGTCTTCATTTCCCCTTGATTTCACTCAAAAGTTCACTGTTGTTGTCATTTTACGCCAGCAGCCGACATGTTTGTTTACCAATGACGTAACGGATAGCATAATCTATTTTTACCTGAGGGTTTCGAGGTTGTTGCAAGGAGTTGTGTTTTGATGGATTTGGATACAGATCAAAACATAAATCTGAACCGTTCCACAACATCGGTACGTTTGTTGCGAAATTCGGGCCCAAGTGAAACTTACGATCACAAAGTGATGACCGTTTCTGTAAAATAAATAAAATACGTCGGAAAATAATTGTTGAGGCTTTCTAAATAAAATTTTGAAGTTCACACTGATAAATTTTGTAACAGCTTTAGAAACATTGTGCACGAAAGCAGACTTGTGATTTAATAATGTTTTTCTGCCGAAAATTCCTTTTCGATGAAAATTCTTTAGTAGAGTCGAAGTTTATCGCCGATTGGGGTGGGGATAAACCCCTTATTTTTCAATATATGGGGTTTATCCCCACCCCATTCGGCAATAAAACACCGATTTCAACAGGTTTCTGATTGAAGACCAAAACACTGATTTCAACAGATTTCTGATTGAAGAACCAAATTATGTACCGTTTTTAGTTAGTTAGTTATTGGTGGTTAAAGACACATATATATGCACAATGGCTAATCATGACCACGACATTTTTACGGATGGAGGAAGCCGGATTACCCGGAGAGAACCATCGAACAATGGCAAGCAACTCTCAGCTCCACAACATGGTAACTCCACACAAGCAGGGTTATAACATTGGTTGAAGACAGGTGCTCCATCCATGAGGAGCAGTAGGCCTTAGTACACAACGCCACCATGCCCCAACGTGGGCAATGGGGTGAAGTGTCTTGCCCAAGGACACAACCCGGTTGCCACAGGTGGGGTTCGAACAGAGTACCTCTCGGCTTGCAGCCTGCACCCCTACCAACTGAGCCACCGCGCCCAAATGTAACGTTTTTTGCATCCAACGCGGATTACTTATCGAAAAATCAAGCTCTAAAGTATGTTGCTGTCAGAATACCTGCTTTCACTTCCATTTCGCCAAATTTACCAACATGAAACCTAAAACAACCCCCCCCCCCCCCTCCCACAACCTCCACCACCTGAAGTCCACTCCGGCACTGTCCTGCCCTTGAACTGCGTAGAATATAATTAAGTCAAGCGAATCGCATTGAAATCAAGATTGGGGAAATGGGCTAACCATCTTTGGTTTATCGCATATATGTGTCTTGCAAGGAAACAGATTCAAGACAGTATGGGGTTGAGATAGCTGGCGGCAGATCCTCGATCTGGCATCACTGACTGTGTACACGATGCTCACAAAAAAGCACTCCACCTCTCCAAGTGACATATAGACACACGTTCCAATTTTTCTCTGCCAGTGAATTTAGAGCCCATGCTCTTTGAAGTCTGGGCAGAGCATATAACTTGAACTAAATTTTAAAAGATTAACATGGCTATTCAGGACGTGTCATGTTTCGACCCCCTCCCCTCCCCCACCCGTCCGAACCAGTTCAATAACATTGAACTTGGACTTCGCCAAAGTAATTCGCGTTCGTTTTTTACATATGTTTTGGGTCGTCGGCCTTTAATACCATTCAAATAATCGTTAGAAAAAAAAAATTGTAACATACTTCGCGAGGGTAGGTTAATTTTAGGCTTGTAAAACTTACCGTAAGTAGTTTTCAGGGTGCGTGGATTAACTCTCTTCCACATTACTAAGAGGAAAAGTTACAACGTCTCAGTCATAGCTGAAAGTTTTAACTTTACAAACAAAATTTTCAAATATGAAGAAAAAAAGAATATATAAATCGAATGCAAAGTCACATAGCGGAGGCAGGGTGTGAGATATTCCGTCATGGCCTGCGTGTGTCTTTTCATCTTCCACCAATTTTGGGAGGAAGAAATAAGCTTTTTAAAAGCAAATGTTTTTTTTTATATTTAGAAAGGGGAAACACACGAGATTTTATCATATCGGGTGGGGGTGAAATGTAGGGAGAAAGTTAAACGGCTACACCAGAACTAACACATATCATTAATTAACGGGAGGTCATTTGAATTTGTTCCAAGAACCATGCGCGCATGAGACGAGGGGAGGGGGGGGGGGGGGTGCCACCCCTCTTGGTCACAGGGAATTCAGCTATAATCATTGTTACATGTATGTCGTAAAAACGTCACGTTTCTCGATGACGTGCGCGTTCGTTGTCGCGGGAGTGGGGCTCCCCCCCCCCCCCCCACACACAAAAAAAAAAATAAAATCAACTTCTAGAAATTTCGAATCACTATTTGACGAACAGCTGGAACCTTCACATACTATGGTAGAAATCGTGAAATACCTCTTGGAATGCAACACAAACAGACAAAATTACATCCTGTGCAGGAGGTGGGAAGTAAATTCAAGAGGGGCAAAGTTTGGATCGGAGGTAGGGATTGTCTAAAACAACTGTTTTTTTCAGCTTAGCATCTATATTTTTTATTTGCAACCCCACCTCCTTCTCTAGTCTAAGTTGAGTTTTAAAAGTTATTTCAAATTGAGCACAAGTGTTTCTCAAATTTGTTCAATCTGCGCCAAATTTCATCCACTATGCCTGAAACGAGCAGATGAGGAGGCAAATATTCTAATCTATTTTACTAGTATACCATTAAATCACAGTGGATAAGTCGTCATAAGTGGAAAATACAGAAACCGAAAGTTGGAACTCGCGAGGCGGAAAAATATTTTGCTCCACCCATTGGGAGTGGTCTGTTTGAGTGGGTTCAGGGGGCGACCAGAGACGCCCCCCCCCCCTCCAAAAAAAGAAGTGAAACGGTAAAACAATTGAGAGAAGAAAAGGAAGTATGCCAAAAAGAAGGCGGACTGTTTTTATATGGGCCTACGAGCCTCATCGTTCGGACGCCGAACACCGACATTTTCTGTGCGATGCCGATTGGATTCGCGGCAGCAAATTCAGTTTCGTACGCAACCGCAGCGATGTCAATGAGTTCCGTAATCAGTTTTCTCTCTGACAAACGCTTCCGGTAAAAATAACACACCGGACCCCAGATCTATTGCCGCAACTGCAAACATGTGCGCTTAGCTTCACTTACAAGCCACACGGAACGCGCTTTCGTGACGCAGACCTGCGGTGGCTGATTTAGACCATCCTCAATATTTTTTTTATCTCGAGATCTCGAGATAATATCTCGAGATCTCGAGAAACTATTTCGAGATCTCGAGAAAATATCTCAAGATCTCGAGAAAATATCTCAAGATCTCGAGATAATATCTCAAGATCTCGAGATAATATCTCAAGATCTCGAGAAACTATCTCGAGATCTCGAGATAATATCTCAAGATCTCGAGATAATATCTCATGATCTCGATATAATATCTCGAGATAAGCATATATAATCGGTGTCATCCTTTGATCATTAGCATGAATTCACTGCTGCCACACAAACTGTTTATTTACTTGTCGCATTTTTTCCATTTTCCGACGGCAACATATTCATGACTCCCATGACAATTACACGAATCAACTCCTGTCCCTCAGAAAAGTGAATAACTTATCAACCAACCACTTCGTTGCGTATTAGTTATGAGAACCCACCAAATCCAGCTCTAATATAAACCGAGCCCCGTCATCCGAGCTTGCACTTGCTGGTGTCATGTTCCCACTTCAATCCCAAAGTGTCAACCCAGTATCCGGTACCTCCCAGTACCTACTGAAGTGCATTTTACCCTAAAACACAACGTTTTCTCACTACTTTGCAAGATGAAAAGTTTGTGTCTGCCTGACACTCCAAATCCAAAGTGTTGATCCAGTATCTCCTAGTGCATACTGTAGTGTTTTTACCCTAAAACTCAACGTTTTCTCACATCTTTTCCTTCCAGCCCCATGCTGATTGTAGTGATTTGCACCCTAAACACAAAATTTACTCACTACTTTACAAGACACATACCCATAAATACCAAATATTTCTTTCCAGCTCCACAGTCAATGAAGAGATTTTTACCACAACTCACAGAGTGTACTCACTACTTTGCAAGACACAGACCCGTAAATACCAAATAGCCCCCCACCCCTCCAGCTCCACGCTGAAAGGTTTCATTCCCGCAGTGAAATCAATCACCCACCCCCTTGGTGGATTTTTCATCTACTTTCCACTTTGGTGACTGAGACACGTTGTCTCTTGACACGCTGTTATTCCACGGACCCGTCATACAGCCTAACTTTAACCCCATCCGCGCGTCCATTTTGATCGAGCAAATCGATGGTGCTACTCGATATATAATAACCTTACAACAGCGACAGCTGTAGACATACCATCGGATTCCCTTTCCTCTCATTGGTTTGAATAGTCTGGATTAGGCATAACTAGTTACCCCCTGTGGATACTTCTTCCGGACGAGTGATTAAGGCCCTCACGTATTACCAACGTCAGTTTTAGAAAAGGGCTTGCCCAGTACAAGGCTGCAGATGCTAGACAAAATCGTGAATTCATAGCCAATACTCAGCAATCTCCTGACCCCCAGAACCAAACTGAAACCCATAACCCCGAGCCCAAGAGGCGAATGGAATCCCCCCCCCCCCCCCCACACACACACTGTCCCCTGTGAATCTCAAACGTGGCAGGATGGGCATGTCTAACATTGTTTCCACACAAAGCCCAATTACATGTAGTAATGAAAAGATTGACCTGCCCCCCGACAAGTCTCAATGGTCCATACACCTTTCACACTTATCCGAAAGTGACAACTCCAACAGTGAAGTATCCAGTGCCACGCATATAAAGACGGACAACGTGAACCCGATTCCCAGTATCTCCGAACAAAATGAAGCCCCCTCAACGTCATTTACAGCCACTCTTAACCAGCTACAACATGGCATCCCAATTAACAATACGTTCCTCCATGATCCCATACTCTCACCCGGTCACGCAGAACCCCCCGCACTTGTAACCACCCCCCTCCCCCCCCCCCCACACCTTCAACATCATCTCATGAACCGAATGTAATACAGAACATCCCGTATCATAAGATTAATTGGACCTGGGGGAGCCGTGGCTGAGTAGGTATAGGTGCAAGCTACAAGCCGAGAGGTCGTTGGTTCGGCAACCAGGTTGTGTCCTTGGGCAAGACACTTCACCCTCACAGCCTACGTGGGGGTACGGTGGCGTTGTGTACTAAGGCGTAATGTACGTCGATGGTGCATCTGTCTTCAACCAATGCTACCCTGCTTGTGTGGAGTATGCTGGGGAGCTGAAGTTCCTCGCCGTTGCTCGGTGGTTCTCTCCGGGTACTACGGCTTCCTCCATCCGTAAAATTGCCATGGTCATGATTAGCCATTTTGCAGAAATATGTGACCTTAAACAACCACAAATAAATACATAAATAAATTGTTTGGTCCCCTATGTTCTTAACAGTACGATCCTCAGTGATCACATACTCTCACCCGCTCACAGGAAACCCCTCACCGCACCCCAGTACTTGTGACCCCCACCCCAACGTCAACTCATGAACCGACAGTAATACAGGACATCCCGTCCCATAAGATTAATAGGTCCCCCAATGTTTCCACTTTCTATTTTGCTACACCCGGCCCCATGAAGCTGGAATAGCAAAATAGAAAGTGGGGTGCTACTTGTTGTTTCAAATGTCGCGGGAACATATTTTCACCACAACATTGCGGGGTTCACTGTTTGGCGGGAGAGACACTTTCGCTCATTTGGGAGGACCGCAAATTGGGTCAAACATTTTTTGGGGCTATAGCAGCGATAGGTCAAACCGGGCGGTATGTTCACAGGTTTGAGTTTCGACTATCATTGCAGAGTGGTTCGCAGTGTCGTTTTGAGGGATATTGTTGGGAGTCCCACTGAAGGAGAATGAAAAGTGTATTCTTAGTTGGGTATTGTCGGAAGACAAATCAATGGTGTGATGCGCTATATCGGGGTTTGGTTGGGCAAGATGTTGCTCTCATAAATTGGGTGTGTGCCTGTGTCATCTTGTGGGTTAAGAGGGAGTGGTCTGTTGTGCGTGGTCCTGGTGGAACTATGCTCTCATGGATGGCGAAATTAAGTTTTCTCAGATTGGAATGGGTTTCAGCCGGTGAGAACATAGGGGACCAATCAATCTTATGGGACAGGATGTCCTGTATTACTGTCGGTTCATGAGTTGACGTTGGTGGTAGGGGTCACAAGTGCTGGGGGTGTGGTGGGGGGGGGGGGGTTCTCATGTGAGCGAGTGAGAGTATGTGATCAAAGAGGATCGTTTGGTTAATTGAGGTACCATGTTGCAGCTGGTTAAGGGTGGCAGTAAACGACGTTGATGTGAATCGGGTTCAAGTTGTCCTTCTATATATGCGCGGGACTGTATACATCACCATTGGAGTTGTCACTTTCGGGTATGTCCCTGGAGGAGTGTGAAAGGTGTATGGACTGCTGAGACTTGTAGGGCGACAGGTCAATCTTTTCATTACTACATGTCACTGGGTTTTGTGTGGAAACAATGTTAGTCATGCCCATCCTGACATGTTTGGGATTCACAGGAGGGGGATTTTATTCGCCTCTTGGGCTCAATGTTATGGGTTTCAATTTGGGTGTGTAATTGTGAGAACGGCTCCTGGGTGTCAGGAGATTGCTGGGTAATGACCATAAAATCACGGTTTTGTCTAGCATCTGCAGCCTTATACTAGGCAAGCCCTTTTCTAACACTGACGTTGGTAATACGCGAGGTCCTTAATCACTCGTCCGGAAGCAGTATCCGCAGGAGGTAACTAGTTACGCCTAATCCAGACTTTTCAAACCAACGAGAGGAAAGGGAATCCTCGGGTAGGTTTATAGCTGTCGCTGATGTAGGGTTATTATACATCGGGTAGCACCGTCGAATTACTTGAGATTTGCTCGGTCAAAATGGACGCTGGAATGGGGTTAAACTTATGCCGTATGTCTCCGTCATCAAAGTGGATAGTGGGTGAAAAATCAACCAAGGGAGTGGGGATGAAATCTTTCCGCGTGGGGATGAGGGAGCTATTTGGTATTTTCGGGGTCTGTGTTTTGTAATGTAGTGAGTAAACTTTGTGAGTTGTGGTAAAAATCACTCCATTCAATGTGGAGCTGGAAGGAAATATTTCATATTTATGGGTGTGTGTCTTCTAAAGTAGAGAGTAAACTTTGTGTTTTAGGGTAAACATCACTAAAATCAACATGGGGCTGGGAGGAAAAGAAATGAGAAAATGTTGAGTTTTAGGGTAAAAAACACTACAGTATGCACTAGGAGGTACCGGATACTGGATCAACACTTTGGATTTGGAGTGTAAGACAGACACAGACGTTTCATCTTGTAAAGTAGTGAGAAAACGTTGTGTTTTGGGGTAAAGGGCACTAGAGTATGTACTGGGAGGTACCGGGTGCTGGATTGACACTTTGGGATTGGAGTGGGAACAAGACAAGTGCAAGTGCGGATGACGGGACTCGGTTTATATTAGTGCTGGACTGAGATTTGGTGGGCTGTCATAACTTCAACAAGGTGATTGGTTGATAAGTTTTCTGAGTGGCAGGTGTGGATTCGTGTTATTGTCATGGGGTTGGGGGCGGGGGTGGGGGGCACGAATATGTTGCAGTCGAAAAAGATGCGACAAGTGAATAAACAGTTTGAGTGAATTCATGCTAATGATCAAAGGGTGACGCCGATTATGCTTATCTCGAGATCTTGAGATATTATCTCGAGATCTTGAGATAGTTTCTCGAGATCTTGAGATATTATCTCGAGATCTTGAGATATTATCTCGAGATCTTGAAATAGTTTCTCGAGATCTCGAGATATTATCTCGAGATCCTGAGATATTATCTCGAGATCTTGAAATAGTTTCTGGAGATCTTGAGATATTATCTCGAGATCTTGAGACAGTTTCTCGAGATCTTGAGATATTATCTCGAGATAAAAAAAGTATTGAGAGTGGCCTAAATCAGCCACCGTACAGACCAATATGCCCAGGTTTTGAATTTGAATTCGAGAGAGAAACAAATTTACATGTATCACGGAACTAAATATTTTCCCACATGCGACAATAGTAACGTTCAGGCGAAAAAATATGATCGCACCACTTTAATTTTGCCATTCAAATATCTTTGTCAAGTATAGCCCTTCAGACAATTTTTCCTCACCCGAGAACAGGGGTCATGCAACAAAGAGAGAAAAACTGACACGAAAGGAAGTACCGGTCACGTGCATTTTTCAGGCAATTCCCTACAAAAACACACAAAAAGTAAATTGTATTTTTTAGGTCTAAGTGTCATCAAATCACCCTCTTTTCATCAGGCATATTCAACAATAGTGCAAGATGTCAATAGAATGTTTCAAACCTTTATTGAAACAATATATTTTCCAAAGGCTGTTTATTTTTAGAGATTGTGTTGCGAAGTTGGCCCACAGAAGTTAAGCAAGCTCGAAAGAAGAGCTATAGTTCTTCCATGGAAATTATAGAAATAACAGGACAATTTTCTATTAGTTTGAATGGGACTCATATTATTGCTGTTAATTTTCCTCAGAGCCGATATTCGTAGAATTTTATAAACTAATAAGAAATACTCCGACTTACACTCGACCGACTGACCTACACTCGGTGGAAGAGCTGATCAGAGATAACGCCGGTAGTCGAGTTTTAGTTGATAAATATCACGGGCGGAAATCTCCGAATTGGTACTATTTGAACTGTCGTAGCTGTCATCAACCCATAAATCACACTCCCAGAACAAACGGGCATCACATAATGCTAAAGTTGCAGAACTGTAAATTCTATCACACAATTCCCCCGGTCAACAGAACCCCTGGTGGAATGTGTTTGTGGAACAACCACTCGATAGATTGCATGCAGATTGCCGACAGTCTGCATGGCAGTACAAGCGTCTAACAATGGTGACTGCCACGTCACGGGAACTTTCCCTAACTATTCCGCTGACTGGTAGTCGCGTGATCGGGTTCGGCATAAAAAATCTAGTGGATTTTAGCACCGATTCCTGGATGTTTGGGAAGTTGTCTCTGGGCTCCCGACGAGCAAGTACCTACCTACAAGAAGAAAGATGGATGCCGCCACTGTTTCTATAAGGTATGAACTTTGACTGAACATTGTGAATTTTACTTTATACAAGAGAAAACGTTTGGCAGTTGAGTTTTATTTGTTAATAAAAATCGTAGGTAACTGGTAAACTGGTCTTCGTTGTGCTGAACACGACTAGCTCGTGAGGTAACCAACCTGAACCCAGAATCTGGAGCCTGTGTCTGATATCGTCTGGTAAGGAATCACAAAACGCCACGGGCTGATGGGACTTCGCGGTTGGTGGGGCTCCGTAGTTATCTCAGTAATCACAACGCTTGGAGTCAGAATTTACGATCGCAGATCGATAGACTTTTTACTAAATTCCGTAACAATTGCATCATTTCCGAGTGCAACCTTTCAAGGCGGGTAACTCTAATTCATATTTTTAGTTCCCTGATACCTGTTGAGAGTATCTATATTTAATAATAGAGGTTCCTCATTCTTATAAAAACCGATGTCAGATCCACTGTGTGCCGCGACAGATTAGGCGGCCGCGCGATGACAGCTATTGGGTCATCGGGAATTAAACGACTTGACGTGGACACTGTAGACTGAAGATTTTGCAGCGCTAAAGCCAAGGAAGATATCACACAAAAAGTCAACCATCAATGACTGATCATGTCCAGTCTTTTCGCCGGCCATGAAATCTGTCGTAATTTTTACGATACACATCACAATAATTTTGATGATACAATCAGCGTGATGGTATTACAACGTAAAACTCTACTCACATTTGCGACAATTGGTTCTGTTGTATAGGCCAATATATGTTTAACAAGTATCATATGATAATAGAATTAATAGTGAAGTGTCATTTGGCATTTAGTTTGGGTTTCGGGATTTGTTGCATCACTGATGTTTCATGCTATGACAGTGAATGCATGTCTGACGGGATCGTATCTTGAAAATTTACCATATTATCAGTGTGCGCGCTTAAGCTTCAGGCGCCCCGTGGGAAAAAAATTATCAAATTTATAATTAAGTGTTGGGAAGGCGGGGGACTGTCGTTCCACGTGTAATAGAAGTGATTGATATCTTGGGTGTTCGGTCACTTCGTCTTTATCAACAATTATAAAAAATATAAACTTCATCACGCAGGACGCTAATGTTAACTGTATTTCTGAAAGTCTACCTGCATGATGTACTGTGCATTTATGTAACATCATCAGTACTAGATGTGGAGATCGTGCCACATGGGGGGGGGGGGGGGGGGGGGGGGGGCTTAATGGGAAACCTAGGAAGGACGTCATAGTCACGTGACCCGGTTACGCCAAGTTAGTCACGTGACCCAGCTACGTCAAGTTTGGTTGATGTGCTAGTCCGCGTCAGCGGTCATCTTGTGGCGTCATTTCATAGTGATACGTGGTCTTAGTGCGCATGCGCAGCTCGTGTTGTTATGGTGATACGCTGTTCCGTCGGGCATTTTGTATACTGGCTTTCCTCAAATGCCTAAATGAGTCGAAGAAAGTATGTTCGAGTCACTCGAACGAGCAATTGTTCTATAGCTCATTTGCTCGATGGGATTCGAGTCGCTTGAGCAATGACTTTTCAGTAACTCTTCGATGGATTCGTGGCTATAAGAATCATATAGGCCTTCGTTATACACACTGAAGATAACTCTGCATACATGTTATGGGAAACTAAGCACTGGTGATTATAAGACTTGGACGAGGGAACGAACTAGAGCTAGTTTGGGCTAGACATACTGCTAGTGTTAGAGTAGTATCTGTAATAGGCACAAAAATAGGGTTCTTGGAAAATCTGGACCAGTACTTTAGTGTAATAGAACATACTCTCGATCCTATAGCACTACGTGCTACTACTAAAAACCCTAGATGGGGAGTACAAGTCCGTTACGGTTGTTTAGGGAGCATTTTGGTGATTTGGAGGGATTGCCGGCTTGTTTGTGGTAATTCTACAAAGTAAAACTACTCTTATACAAAGGAACGTACCTGTTATTGAAAAAAGAAGGATTCGTGAGGAATCCATATCAAATAGTCGTTTTGGGTGGTTTGGATGGATTGGTGGGTCTTTCTGGGTAATCAGATTTACTCCTATTCAAACGAACAAACCCTCCGCACATACCCCGTCTTGGTGTAGGCCATTCAGGCTCATAGCAACCACGTGCTACCTTAGAAACCAAGATGGCGGCCTCCATCAGACAAAAATGTCCTACAGAAGTACTATCACCTTAACAACACGCTCTGTGCATGCGCACTAAGACCACGTGTCACTATGGAGATGACGTCACAAGATGGCCGCTTCCGCGGGCTACCATGACAATTTAACATGAGTTAAATTGGGTCACATTACTGTGACATCAGTTCTTAGGTCCCCTCACTAGGTCCCCACAATGTGGCAAATAAGGCCAAGTGGCCGAAAGCTCCAGTTACTGATTGATTTTATTATATAAAATGTCACACTATCTACCTACCCACTGAAAAATGTTGCAGACTGAATGGGAACATAGTTTATTTAGTGGCCAAAAAGCCCTCGGGGATTGAATTTTTTTTTCCAATTTTCCCGGGGATACTCCCGCCGCCACGCCGCCATCCATAATTCTATTAGCATCCCATCTTAGGTGTTGGGCATATATGACGCCCCTTGCTAAAGTATATCCAGAGGGGAGACTCCTTTGAGCCGCCACTGGACCCAGTGGAAGTAACACAGGTATGTAGAAATATTAGACAGTCGAGATAATAATTCATAGCTTAGGGTTTTTAAAAATTTCGTTATAATTAACTGCAGTAATGGTGTATGTTTGTACGGATTTATCCAAACGATGTATCGAACTCAGAAATAGAGACAATCAAAGGTAAAAAAACCGTTACAGAAAGAGTCATGGGGATTGTAACTAAAATTGGCGAGAGTAGGTCAAAAGAAAGAGGTCTTTGTGTGGCCTGCGTGACAAAGAGAAGACAGGTTTTGAAGAGTACCTTGACAATGGCACCATTGTAAGGGGGGGGGGGGGGGGGTGGTCACTGTTGTTCAAGCTGAGGTCGCGATCACTGGAGATTAGGGGGAATTGGGAAAGACGGTGGAAAAGGAGAGCCAAATGTGTAACTTGGGCGAAGTGGTGACCTTGGAATACATTTTATTGGGAAGTCCAAAATCTCAATCTTCTAGATCAAAATTCACTGGGAGTAGTATAATGAGGACGTGGGATGGGAGAATAAAGGACGTGGTTAGTGGTTGACACAAATGCGATGGTTAGTATGCTTATTGGAGGAATTGTGAAGAATGGGGGTACAGAGTGTCTTCAAGCAGTTCGTCTCTGTATTGGGAGGAAAGAAGCGTGGGAATCGGGAGGCAGTTGGAAGCACATGGGTAACCAAAACCTTCTCAACTGAGAACCACGGCAAATCAGCGGCCAGCCAAACTGTTATTAATAGTATATCGACCCACGTGAATAGTGTTCAAGCCTCTTCCATCTGTAGGGTTCGATCCTCTAATGCTATGGGCACACAGGCCTTACATTACACGTATTTACTCCAGCTGAATCCCGAGAAGCATATAATGTTTTATTGCGGTTGACTGATACCAGACGAGACCGCTCGAACACATTCAGCCAGGCACCTCTACAAAAGCGATCGTCTTTTCTTCCAATTACAAGGTTCGAAAGGTGGGTTCTCTAAAAACCCTCAAGCGGATCAGATTTTTAAAAATGTTCCCGGGGAGGGTTCCCTTAATCCCACCAGTAAGAGAAGACACGCTCACGAACATCCACACCAGGGCTACGCACGTAGTTACAGGTATAATCAGTGAAGTCGAAATATGATTAATATTATATAAATTCTCTTATCAACTTTTCCTAGTGATTTCTCCCTCAGAAAATTTATCAGGTGCTTGCTGAGAAATGGCGGGGGGGGGGGGGGGGGGGGGTAGGGGGGCAACGTGATCACGAAGTGACGTATTCGTGACGCCCCCCTCCCCTCCACTCCCCTACAATTTTCCAATAAGCTTTCTAGTGATTATACGTATTCGTCAGGGTTGTATTCGAAGATGCCAATTCTCTCGTGCTATTAGCTATATACCGTACTTTCTTAAAAGAAAATTGGTTACTTGGACTTGTGTCGGGTTATAGCGACAACGGCACCGTGTGAAAACGGCACCTGGAGTAAACGGAACCGAGTGAGCGAAAACAGCACCAATTGATTGTGGCGAGAACGGCACCAGTTCCGATGGCGAAATTAATTCATTTAAATTCTGCCTAAACCGAGTATTTAGCCTATGGTTCTCCAATAAATTGTGGAAAATTGAGCAGTTAAAAATGAGAGGATACATCTCCCCTCCCAACTATCTCATGGTTTTCTTGTTGTTTAGCAGTGACTTCTAAACATTAAAAGCACTAACACCCCTCCCCAACCCCACCCTTTCCTCGGCCCTGGAATCTATCCAACCTGGATTCACGATACACCTCCTTCTTTATTATTTGACGCAGAAATCAGAATCTTGTGTGTGTGTGGGGGGGGGGGGGCGAATTCAAAGGACGTGCCAAGGTAAAAAATTAAAACAAGGTCTTTTAGGCCATATTTGGATGGGGGCAGTCCAAACCCAAGAAATCCGGACTCCTGTGCCAAACCGAAAGTAACGGGTACCGGATTTCACACGGTGCTGTTTTCGCCTGTACCCGTGTCACTGTCACACAAACAAAGCCTAAATGGAGGTCTGTAGCAACATACTGAGGGTAGTTGTCGGCAAGACATGACAAATTTGGAAAACTGGTACGGCACGTATTAATAAAATAATTTGCGTCATGACTACAATACATGTATATTTTATTTATTCACTAATTCACTAACGCGTTTTGAACAAGACTTGAGTTTTATTTTGAACCATCATCACGACGAACTGATATTCTAACTTCGTCAAAACATGCCTTCTGCAAAGGCAAGCCGTGAAAATTCAAATTTACCTGTTCTCAAATGGACGGTCCCAGTTACGTCACTTGTGCATTGTTGCAAAATGGACGCTCTTCCGAAAATACACACAAATTCCCATAGAGAATTAAAAAATTCGTTCATATAATTTTCGAGCGAGCTAAAATCACAGAAACGTAACGACGGCGAAGTTAAATATATTACACGTAATCGGGAGCTGAAAACTAAAAGATATTTTCTTGATTTTGTATTATTCCAGAGTTTATTTACCATTGGGGGGTTATGGAAAGGACAATAATATATCGCCCGTAAATTATCAATGATAGCATTGATATTAAAAATATTAGAAACAGAGAGTCCTGCTATATGGTATGACAAGAAGGATTATGAAGACCACCAGGTAATTTTAAAAAATTGGTAAGTATCCAATAATATAATAAAAAGGCGGCCAAATGTAATGTCCAATATGGTATTTTCTAAAAAATTAGGCAGTGATCAGTCTTCATTTTCAGCAGACTCGCCGGTAGCCCCGCTCGTATGTTCGTTACAGCACTCAATTGTTGTTTGACAAGTACAGAAAACAGTGCATGCTAACTCCGAGGCAACACAGCTGCACCTCGGCGTCGTGCATTGTTGTTTGCTGGAACAAGAGCATCAAATCAGTTTTAAGATACTGTCATTTACTAGCGATACATTGTAAGGCAGAGTCAATGGGAGAAGTGACTTCGCCTTCTTGTCTCTAACAAACCCATAATTTATAGGTTCCATTTTGGGTGGGTCCGAATACAGTGCATGTTTCCAAATGTACGCTTGCACGTGGCCTTGTTTGACGTTCTCTTCAAACGACTCGGTACTTGGAGGGTACATAGTTTAGGGACTTTTGTTGCTCTTGGTCGTCCAACTTTGGATGTCAAACTACTGACTCTTGCATCAGACATCAGATGTAGGACACACATAACAGGCAGCCTTGAACTGTGTAGCTTCACGCAAAACGTCGTTTCAATGAGCAGCAGTTTTTCCAACTGACTCTAGCGATATACAACCCTCTTTCAAAACTTTAAGCACACGACCTTTACCTATTCCAAAGCACCCGACGACGCTATCACACCCAGAGATAGCATGCATGGCAAGGATACTTGGACTGATGTCACTATGCTTCTCAAGATGGGTACCAATATCTATCACAGATCTATCTCTAATGGGTGACACCATAAACATGGGATATGTTATATTCTGTTCCAGAAAGAAGTGCAAGAGCAGGGTATACACATCTGTGTCGTCTGCAAGAACGACAACCTGCTTTTTCGCATCTATATCAAGTTTCACTGCCTGTTGAACTATAATATTATCAGCTTCTTCGTGACTGGTTTTTATGCCACGCCTTTCTATGAGGTCGCGTTTGTTAATTTGAATTGGAACGTTGTCTTGGCCAGTAACGACAAGTTTGTGCCCCTTAGTAAGTCACCACCAAAACTCTGATTTAACTTGAAATACTGACAAATTAAACTGACGAGCTGCCTTTTATTCTGAGTGACGGTCAGCGTAAGTTTGAGATTGCAATACTGATGGTGCACTCAACCTGAATTCTCGACATCAGCTTTTAGCACTCCTGTGAGCCCTTGTACTGCTTTTCATGCTGAACTCGTTGTACCTGTCGAAAATAAGACAAACATCGCTCAACAACAACTTCTGTTTCACAGATTCTTGAAATTTTTCAACGAAATACAGTACAATAGGATTGCGAAGTTTATTCGGTATTCGGTGCCGGCCGGTGGGGAATCCAGAGTAGGGCACATCCATCAATTACCGTGCAAACATTTACGCCTGTCGGTGTGGATTTCCTTGCTGATATTGTACACGCAGTTTCTGTTTTTAGGTCTGATTTTGAGTTTCATATACGCAAATCGGAAGCTTCATTGAACATTGCAGTTGGAACTGGCGTCAGCTCATTAGAGATCACCCCTTTGATGTCAATATCTCTCATACTCGACTGAAGACCCATTACCCTTGAATAAATCAAGTTGCAGTTGTAAACATGAGTGTCACCTACTTTTAAGATCTTCTTCACGACAGACACTGCCACCACTGGCGTGGAAATTGTGTCATAAAACCTGGCTGGTAACCGCCTCTCGTACTCAACCATCTTCTCTTGACCCAGAGCTATGAGGTTGTCGGGACGATGGCCCAATCCTACCGGTGGTGATATTCACGACTTCGTTCAGGTGTTGCTTCGGATCATTTGATTGATGACTAAGTCCAGTTAACGTTAACTCCTGAGGCTATCTTGATCAAGTTTATCAGCGGCGATTCTACTCCTGTTTTCCTCTTTGAAACTGATTTAAACTCGAATTCACATCGGAATCTCTCAATCCAGAAACGTCACTCACTAAACAGGCCCCTATGATAACTGAGAGCCCAGACTTTGGGAGTTTCTGGTTTCAAAGTGACACCTATTATTCCAGATGTACCACCTCCATAACGCATGAATGTGATTTCGATGTACAGTACGTGGAGAGTGTATTATCACTAAATCACCCGCAGCGTGGAGATTTCACCCAAGCAATAATTGCAAATTTATTGCAAAGCATAACAAGCACAGGCAAAGTTTCAACCAATGAACCTCCGGGTTAAGCCCGGAGGTCCATTAGCTGAAATATTCCTTGTGTTTTTTGTCCATATGTACAAAATTTGAAAGTTATAGTTTGGGTGATAACTCCACTCTGTGGGTGATTTAGTTACAATCCATTCTCCACGTACTGTACATGTTGCTCCAAACTCCCTTCCAAATTCCATCTATATGTCTCATTACATGATTCCTTTTCATGAAATGTTCGCGAATGTCTTGGGGCAGAGCTTGCATCTCTCGTAAATAGTAAAGGCCATATCTAGCAACAGTTAACATGTTCAGATGCAAATAAAATATGGCAACATTGCATTCATTGCTTCTAGATGTAGGGTCTACGCCAGTTTTGGTCATGAAATTCGCGTTAAATGTTTCAAATGTTCGGAACGTGATTTTTTCGGTCATTTTTGCGGCCATGTTATTCGGGCCTAATATTTAAAATTCTTCAAGGCTGACAGGATGCCAGCCGACGGAATATTGAGGTGGGATGTCTAAACTATCGGAAACCACCGAGAGAAAACTTTAGAGGCCAAAATACACACGAGCAGAAAAAGTGTGTTTGGCTGAGTGACAAAAAGATGAGGTATTTCAAATATGAGAGTAACTAGACCAGCTGTTTTGGGGAGGATTGTTTTGTGCTACGACAAAGCGCCTTACACCCAGTTACATCTTTATTAGAATACTTTGTCAAAACATGAGCCAACATGGGGCGAGAAGCTTGATTTAAACAAACTTGTATCTTTGTACAGAGTGTTTTATTTCTAATACAAAAGCCACAATCGACGAGCTCCGTAGGCAATCTAGATAAGAGTTCATCCCCATAATGATAACAATGATGGATCAAGAAATTTGATAGGTATCACGTAGGTTTTCACGATAACGCGCGAGTGCGATTATGGCTTGACATCGATGTGTACCGATCTATCGTTTAATGATCCATTTACTAACTTGGTGAATAGTGTGGTATGTACTGATTCGAGACAAACTTTAGGGATTGTTTCATTCCCTTTTATACGGTCATTTTTCGCACAACGGCATATTTGAAGAGGTATATATTTACGGTGATCAGCAGAACAATGATTAACTGCTAAACATTTTCCACCTGTACACAAGGGCGCCGGAAGCATCCGAGAGAAGGGGAGCAGGGGTGTCAAAAAGGCACTTGACTCTCAGTATGAGTTAACCCTTTACCTAACACCAAAAGCAGACGACACATGCAAACAAAATTCTTGAATAACTATTTTTTTCATTTGTTGCTTCAAAAACATAGCTTATGACACCTCACTGGAACGAGCTCAATCTCAATGAGCACGTTCCAATGAGGGGTCATAAGCTATGTTTTTGTGACAAAAAATGAAAAAGTAATGAAAATTGAATAGTGAATTTTGTGAATATTGCTGGCCGGTTTTGGCCGTTACGTTGGGCAAAGGGTTCATACCGGGAGTTTACAACGTGTCATAAATTGTAATGTGATACTCAATAGTTTTGGCATTACATTTACAGTACGTGGAGAGTGGATTGTAACCAACTCACCAGCGGAGTGGAGTTATCACCCAAGCTATAACTTTCAAATTTTGTACATATCGACAAAAAACACAAGCAATGTTTCAGCCAATGGACCAATGGTTTAACCCGGAGGTCCATTGGCTGAAACTTTGCTTGTGCTGGTTATGCTTTGCAACAAATTTGCAATTATTACTCGGGGGGAATCTCCACTCTGCGGGTGATTTAGTGATAATACACTCTACACGTACTGTATATACTAATGCTAAAGCAATGCAGATGGTACATTGTTCCACTCGGGGGACAACGTAAAGCTTTATGAAACACCCTGCCGATTGTTGAGCTTCTTTGGTTGGTCATTATAGACCAAATTCTGTCATTATTCATGATGCTACCCCACCCCCGCACTATTGGCATCGACACACGTAAAATACTTTAGAAACGAATACTCGAGAGTTTCACAGTTACAGTTCCCGGAAAGCCAGGTATTGTTCATTAGTGCACTCCAGAAGAAAGAGGGATCGCAATGCTCCCTTCCTCCTAGCCTCAGGGCAAGGAAGCAGCTGGATCCCCAGTGTCCATATGTGCTGTCGTATGCTACGACAAAGCGTGGACACAACATCATATATGCACATACCTTCGACGCTCAGTCACAACTCTCACTTTCTGCTTCAAAACATAGCTTATAACCCCTCATTGGAACGAGCTGTTCGAGCTCGTCAATGAGGGGTCATAAGCTATGTTTTCGAGACAAAAATTAAAAATAGTTAGTCATTTAGGAAATGTTTTCCGTAAATGTCGTCTGCTGTTAGGTAGACAGTTAATGAAAAACAAAATTGATTAAATCAATTCTACTGTCGAAACCAACTCACTCACAAGATTATGACGTCGACGTTGACTTTCCACGCCATTCCCGTGTTAGGCATGTTCTGGGCGATATGTTCCGTATTGAGCTATTTAATGGTGATTATGACATAAAGTCTGTTTGTTTGTTTGTTTATTGGTCTGTACAGAAACTTTCAACATGTAACAAAATGTAGACATCACAACACATCACATGCGCACGTGGCGTCGATGACCAGTTCCATTTCCAGAGCACTCCCACTTTGTCATGGTACGGGGAGAGTGGATTGCCATTAAAACAGTTGCAGATTCCACCCGGAAATAGTTGTCAATTTAATAGTGCATGTTATTGATAAGCAAACTTTTAGACGATGGCCTTCCTTGTTCAACCCACTTCGCGAGTGCTTTAGTGGTATTCCACAGTCCACTTGCTCTTTGCTTCAGTGTTGCAGAGTCACAATGTACACAACACGCCCACATACATAACTGAAGAATTATTCCAGAATAGTCATGATAACAGTTTAGGATCACAAATATAGAACACGCTGGACATCATCACAGCTGAGAACCCTCAGTGACTTCCTCGCCTAGGACGTCTTAAATGCTGGTACATGATGCGAAATCATTTCATGTGGGACAATTATCATGTATTGTCCGTATGAGCAGTCATGTTATGATGTCATAGCCATGTGATATGATGAGGGGCTCACGTATGATGTCATAGCAACACGCATTATGTTGTGTCGTCAGGGGGCGCGGTGGCTCAGTAGGCAGAGGTGCAGGCTGCAAGCCGGGAGATCCTCGGTTCGAGTCCTTGGACAAGACACTTTTCCCCAATTGCCCACGTGGGGGCAAGCTGGCGTTGTGTACTAAGGTGTACTGCACGTCGATGGTGCACTTGCCTTCAACCAATGCTAACTCTGCTTGTGTCGAGTTAGTATGTTGTGGATCCCGACAGTTGCTCGCCGTTGCTCGGTGGTTCTCTCCGGGTACTCCGGCTTCCTCCACCCGTAAAACTGTCCGACACGAGATGAACCTGGCTGTCGAAAGTGTCGTTAAACCCCAATAAATAAATAAATAAATAAATAAATAAATAAATAAATATGGCGTCAGAACTGTGTCATTGTGCAATCGCACGTGCCTTAAATGTCACATTCATTTTGATAAATACGAACTCCACATAACTCTTTAGCTAATAACTATTTATTTTTGTTCATTTTTTGAAGCCAAAAACATAGCTTATGACCTCTCATTGGAACGTGATATGTTTTTGAGGCAAAGAATGGAAATATAACAGTATTTGAATGAAGAATTTTGTGAATAGCATTGGCAGGCTTGGATTGTTACGTCGGATGAAGGATTAACCCTTTACCCAACGTAACGCCAAATCGGGCAGCGCTATTCTCAAAAATCGCGAATTAATTTTCATTATTGTTTTTCATTTTTTGTCTCAAAAACATAGGCTATGACCCCCCCCCCCCCCCTCATTGGAACGAGCTCGTCGAGCTCGTTGCTATGAGGAGTCATAACCTATGTTTTTGAGACAAAAAATGAAAAAAATTAATTAGTCGGGACTTTGTTGCGAGTGTCGTCTGCTTTTCATGTTACGTAAATGGTTAAACGTAACGTTGATTTTCATAAATACTAACTCCAGGTTACAAGATAGCCGACGGAAGCATACAAATGGCTATTCTGAATCAACAAAAGGCGGACCATAACTAAAAGCATATTATACTTGAGGTTGAGTATGCCAAAATTGTGGTCCTCGAGAATATTCCACGCGCTGTAGGCCAGTGGACTATTCTTCTTCGAGAACTACCATTTTGGCATTGTCAACGACATGCCCTTCAATAACTGTTACGCAATGTCGAGAAAACCGAGGAAAGATCTTGTCACACCTCAGAATTCCAGTCCATTTTTAAGTATACTGCCTATTGTGAAGGGCCTTGCCCAAGAGGGGATTTTCAATCTTGGACTCAGAAATAACGAAAGTGAATTTCAGGAAAAAATCTATTAATTAAAAGGAGGCGCTGTGTTCAAACAGTCGACCCTCGAATGAGAGGAAGGAAAAGTCATGTGAGATATATTATAAATAGTGTGCATCTGAAGTTGACTATGCCAAAATAATGCTCCTCGGGGAAGAATAGTCCGCGTACTGGATGCGAGTAGACTCTTTCTCTTCGAGGACCACTCTTTTGCCACTATTGTCAACGACAATAATTACTATTTTATATTGAACAAATCGAGGGATAATTTTAGTACTGAGATGGTTAACCGGATAATCGGTTTGAAACCAGTTAGCTACCTAACCGATTAGAAAAACCGTCAACCGGTTATCCGAAATATCAATTGTGATCGCCATTCCAAGTTTAAATCATACTAAATCTGTCGCTTCTCCTTTGTGATAGATTACACATCGAAGCCGCGTTGTATATATTTAGAAATAATCGACTTTTGCGTTCGACTTCGTTAATGATCGGCAGTTTCCGTGAGTAATGAGTAATCGCAGAACCTATTCCGTAGTGTGTTTTCAAACGAACGTTGTCGAATACTCGACAACGTTCGTTTGTGTACACAGTACGGAATAGTTTGAGAACACTGCTTTCCAATTTCTATAGTTTTGATCCCATATTCGGTGAAATAATGGCCACGGATAACCGGATATTACCCGGTTATAGCTCTCAGTTAGTCGGTTACGAAAATGAGCCAACCGTTTCAGCCCTAGATAATTTTGCTTACAATGGCATGGCGGGGGTTCGAACCCACGCCGACAGAGTTTCCTTCGACACCACCCGCCTAGCGAAACTATACTAAACCACGCACACCACTCAGCCACCGACAGACCCTAAAAAGGGAATGCTAGTTAACCAAGGATATACTAGGCCAGTACAGAACACACGGAATACTAATTTTTTTTAATTTCTTCATCATGGTATTGCATCACTTTTTTCTACATACTCACTGCAAGGAAATCAGCTGATTTCCTTGCTGTGCAGTATGTAGAATTAAGTGATGCAATACCTTGATGAAGATAATCTTGCTTCCCACCGGGATTCCAGTCGTATGCACACTGCCTATTGTCAAGAACTTTGCCCAAGATAGGCACTTTCAATCTTCAACTGAGACACAATTCCGGAAAAATGTCCTAAAAGGACGCGTTGGTTCCGTCAGTCGGATGTCCTAGAATATTCCGCGCTTATTTTTAGAAAGTATACTTGGTGTATTCTCACTTTGCCAGCAGGCAGGAGTGAGAAATTTCCACACCTCTGCTATAGTCTGTATTAGTATTGGTGACATATATTCACAGTCGCTGTCCTCTGTTTGCAGTGTTTTCTACGAATCGCCGATAACTGGTAATGAGCTGGCAATCATAAATATGACAACTTACTTAGCAGTCAACGTCCAAGCACACATCAGAACAATCATTACAAAGATTTGTTTACATGAGGGCTACAATTTAAATTTCAACTGTGCAAAATCTTGCTCCGTTTGTCAAAAATGGAATGCACTGCTTAAATTCACAGTTTCGTTATGAAGAAAGTTTAAAATTTTAAATTCAACAATATATCCTAGCATTGCAGATGGCGCCTTGTTGCACTGAAGGGACGATATTTATAAATAAATAAATATATTAGTTGGTATTTCATGTATCTTAGCGCAAAATGTGTATAGAAATATAATACAGAGTATACTTCAAATCTTTATTGGTTATGAACCACTAAATTGGTGAACACGTGACTTGGAGCATTTAACACATCCAAAGTTGTGAGTAGGATTAAATAGGCCCGATTGGTTGATTGGTTCAATATCAGTGGGATTTGAAACCATTAATTAAAAAAAACTTTGTCCTCGTTAGGAAGGTTTAAAAAGTTTGTTTGCAATTTTTTGCCGGAATGTGTGAGAATCTCTCAAAAACATGAGGCATGAAAAAAGGTGTCAAGGCCATTCAGTGCAGGACCATAGGGTAGTAGTGAAAATTCGAATTTTAAATTGAAATTCAATGTGGCAACATATATTTTTTTCCATTATTTTTTTCAAGAGATGGTGTACTTTGTGGATTTAAATGTATTTTTTGCAAAACAACTTGGTGTGTTGTACAGAGAGTCAAAGGTTAGCACTGTGTTCAATGGGATTTTTTTATTGGTTCATAACCTATTGTCTATGTTATAAACACCATTTTATGAGAACAATACCTGCTGGCAAAGTGAGAACACCCCGTATATTTTACTCGGGAATAATGCATTGTTAGAGCCGCCTATAGATAAAACTTTCAGAAATAGTGTAAATTAACAGAATTTGAGGAAGGGAAAGTTGCGTGAGAAAAAAGATCTTCAGATATTGGGGTGTGGAGTGTAACCCATGTTTGCTGATTCATGACATGAATGTGTTCAGACACACCCATACAGTACGTGGTGAGTGTATTATCACTAAATCACCCGCAGAGTGGAGATTCCACCCAAGCAATAATTGCGAATTTGTTGCAAAGCACAACCAGCACCAGCAATTTTTCAGCCGATGGACCTCCGGGTTAAACCCGGAGGTCCATTAGCTGAAACATTGCTTGTGTTTTTTGTCGATATGAACAAAATTTGAAAGTTATAGCTTGGGTGATAACCCCACTCCGCGGGTGATTTACTTACAATCCACTCTCCACGTACTGTACGTCTCGACAAGATTTGCAGATAAGGAGTCTACAATCACCGAGATTAGCCAACACAATCGGCAGTGTCGAGGGAGAGAGCGGTGGTTCAATGGTTAGAGTATTGAACTTCAAACCGAAAGGTCGACGGTTCGATCCTGACCATCGGTAACTGCGTTGTGTTCTTGGCCAAGACACATAATGTCCGGCCCCAGACAATTTGCCCTGCCTTAAAGTAGGAGATACCATTCTCAATCCATCTACCACTGTTAGAAACCTTGGTGTGTATTTTGATTCTCACTTAACCATGGTTCCTCATATTTCAAAAGTCTGCCAGTCCGCCAATTTTTATCTTCGGAATGTTGGTCGATCCAGAAAATTCCTAACCACGCGTGCCACAGAATGCCTCATTCACGCATTTATTTCTTCAAGGCTGGACTACTGTAATTCGCTTCTGCATGGTCTTCCCAATAAACAACTTAGCAGACTACAATCTATTCAAAACACAGCAGCGCGCATTGTGACATTAGCGAAAAAGAGAGATCACATAACACCTAAGTTGAAAAGTTTGCATTGGCTTCCTATTATGGCCAGGAGTTGAGTTCAAAATTCTCCTCTTCACATATAAAGTACACATGAAGCAGTCCCCAGCTTACATTGCTAATCTAGTAAAACCATATATACCGAAACGACCCCTCCGTTCCACAAACCAAAATCTTTTAGAAGAGAAATCCTATGTTCTCGCTAGCTACGGTGGACGTTCTTTTAGCTATAATGCTCCTAGACTGTTTAACATGCTACCAGAATTTGTTAAAACAGCCCCTTCTTTGACAGCATTTAAATCTAGATTGAAATCCCATTTATTTAAGAAATATTTTAAATCCTATGTTGGTCATCATTTTGTTTATGAGCAGTGTTGTAAAGCGCCATGGAACTTTTTTTTTAATATTGTGAGATGTTTGCGCTATATAAATGTATATTATTATTATTAATCGGGATTATTTATATTTATTATTATTATTTATTGATGTTTAAGGTCACATACTTATGCACAATGGCAAATCGTGACCGTGTCAGTTCTACAGGTGGAGGAAGCCGAAGTACCCGGAGAGAACCACCAAGCATCGACGAGCAACTGTAAGCTCCTCAACATTCTAACTCCGTTCAAGCTTCACTCAAGCAGGGTTACAGCGGTTGAAGACATGTGCAACATCGACGTGCATTACGCCTTAGTACACTGCGTCATCGTGCCCCCATGTAGGCAACTGGGATAAAGTGCCTTGCCCGAGGACACAGCATGGGTCGGCCCAGACGGGGATCGAACTCGGAACCTCTACCATAGAAGTCCAACAGTCTACCACTGAGTCGTCGTGCTCCCTTAATCGGGATTGTCCACTAAGGCGTACTGCACGTCGCTGGAGCACCTGACTTCAACCGCTGCTAACTCTACTTATGCAGAATTAGTACGTTGGGGAGTATGTCAGTCGCTCGCTACTGCTCAGTGGTTCTCTCTGAGAACTCCCGCTTCGTACGCCCGTAAAACCGTCAGACACGATGTGAGCCTAGGTAATGAAAGTGTCGTCAAACCCCAGTAAAATCAACAAACAAATCGGCAGTGTCGGCTTCTATCAGGGCAATATCGACTGTCGTGGCTGATTTCTAGTGCTGCCCGATTCACATATTACCAAACTAGCATATCACCTACAACAGTTATATCGTCGCCTGAGTGCTAGAATGTCCTATTGTAACAGGAGGAGAGATAAGTGCGGGAGCCTGTGTTCGAACCGTCGACCTCTAGCACACAAAGCGACCGATTTACCACGAGACTAAGAGATCCGGACCAACCAGGCTGGTTGGTAAATGGCCTTTATACCTCGACCGCTACACTATGTCCCCTATGGGACATAGGACATTCTTGCACTCAGTCGATGATATGCCTATGTGGAAGCCTTTGAACACGCCAAATATCGGGCAATATCTTTTCTAAAGTTTCAAGTGACTTCCCCTTCTTCTGAATGGCAGAGAGGTATCCTTTCCGGTAGCTTTACCTATGGAGGGTTCTATAATAATCATGCCCTATTCTCGTTCACTAGACACTTTCTAAAAATCGTCGTAGTCTTTCGACTGATACAACACAGCGCGCCCTTTTGGGCGATTTTTTCCGGAATTCTTCTTTCGTTATTTCTAAGTTTTAGTTGAGCTCTGATCAAGCCCGAAAATAAGCAGTCTGACATTTGTAAAATGAGGTCCCAGAGGGTGAATTTGATGATGCTATCCCATACAGTAAGTCAATTTATCCTCTGGGTACCTCTTTCTGTTTAGTTTTGAGAACCTGATTCAGATTGAGGTTCACAGAGGGTAAATTTAGTGATGCTACCCTGCTGTGCAGGGTAGCATCACTAAATTCACCCTCTGGGGACCTCATTTTGCAGATGACAGTCTGCTTATTTTCTGGCTTGGCTCTGATGGTATAGTCAGTTAAGAAAGATCAATTAATATTTTCATCCTTGGGGCTGCGCGTTGAAAATCTTGATTGGGGTACCACACAAATTCACTATCTACTTTATGCTTTCAGGTCGTACCAAGACACTGGGCTGGAAAAGTGGTCTTTCGGGTTGAAAGGATTAAGAATGAAAATACCCGTCTTTGGAAAGTCCTTGACAACAGGCAGGGTACTTAGGATATTGGAATCCTGGGGTGTAGCAAAATTCTCCCTCGGTTTATTGAATATAATGTAATAATTATCGGAATGTTGTTGATTATACCGAAATAGTGGCCCTTGAGGAAGACTGATCCACTCGCCCGACGAGAGTCACAACACAAAGATTATTTGGAGGGTGCGACACCGCCACCCCAGGATTCACGCCCCCTAAATACAAGAGTGTTATTATGACCATTATGAGCTTTTGAACTAGCAGGTTAACTCTTTGGAACCTGTTTGTGCCAGTTTAGATCCATTAACTGATATACAGCACGTGGAGAGTGGATTGTAACTAAATGACCCGCGGAGTGGAGTTATCACCCAAGCTATAACTTTCAAATTTTGTACATATCGACAAAAAATACAAGCAATGTTTCAGCCAATGGACCTCCGGGTTTAACCCGGAGGTCCATTGGCTGAAACTTTGCTTGTGCTGGTGAGGCTTTGCAGCAAATTTGCAATTATTACTTGGGTGGAATTTCCACTCTGCGGGTGATTTAGTGATAATACACTCTCCACGTACTGTAGAGTCAAAATTCGTTACTTGGTGAAGAACAATCTATATTTTCAATTTTCAACGTGCAGCCTTGGGGCTGCACTTTGAAAATCTTGATTGGTCTACCACACAAATTATCTGAGAAACTATCTACTTTACGGATTCATGTCGTATCACGATCCTGGACCGGAAAAGCGTCCTTTCGGGTTCGAATGGTTACGGAAACAATCTTTTGAAAACCGCATTAACAATCGCACTGAATACTAAATGTCAAATAATGACAGCATGGAGATCAGCAAACTTTGTGAAGACGAGTTTTTAATGTTTCCGTTATTACTTTTATTGCTTGAATGTTTAGTCTCAATGGCATCCCGAAGAATGGCCCTAAGGATTTGAGTTGACGAAGGTTGCAACTCATTCCTAAAGAGATAAATGTCAAATATGACAGTTTTGGGAGCGACAGTTTGTGTGTTGCATTTCTCGTTATGGTAGAAAACTTTGTGCCCCATGGCACTCCTGGATAATAAATCTCGCGAGACTTCATTTGAACAAATTATAAACAAACGTTCAAACAAGTTACAAAACAAACGTTCAAATGGTCGCACAAGCTTGTCTCGCAATTCTAATTTTAGTATTTTTTCCATTAGTTGTCATGAGCGTCCGCTGGATTAAGAAGAGGGGTGTGATTGAGCTCTGAAGGCTGTGAACGCGAACACTTGCGGTGGGTGCTAGAAATACTTTTAGTGGTCCGGGGCATGGACCCCCTAGATAGTTGTTAAATAAGAGCTTAAATGGTGTATTCTGGGGCCATCTTGCAAGAAGGGAAACATAGCATAAAGGCCATATTCGACCAGAGCAAAATTCTCTTTTTGTTATTCATTTTTTTTTAAATTTTAGTCAAAACATAATTCATTACCATTCATAAGCACGCGCTCGGCAAGGTCTTTCAATTGTGGTGGTCATAAACTATAGTTTGATGGCAGGAATGGAAATGTTTAGTTACTTATTAAGAATACATTTGCGGATATTCTCTTCTAGTCGTGTTTCGTAAAAGGGCTGGCTTGATTTGGAATACGCAGGAGTTGGGTGTGATCGCTCCTTCCCCCATCGCCGCGGCGCTCACTGAGCTGAGATCAAGACAGGTGTGTCGTGAAGAGGTCCGATTAGGTGGGGTGTCTAAACATGATTTGTCTCGATTGTGATGGCTCAACTCCTGACTGATTAAATATTCCAACTAATCATTCAGGGAACGCGGTGGCTCAGTGGTTACGTCATTGAACTTCAAACCGAGAGGTCCAAGGTTCGATCCCCGACAGGGGTAACTGCGTTGTGTCCTTAGGCAATGCACTTAATCCCGATTGCCCACGTGGGGACACGATGGCGCTGTGTACTAAGGCGTGATGCCCGTCGATGGTTCACCCGTTTTCAACCAATGTTAACCCTCTCTTGTGTGGACTTTGTATGTTCGGGAGCCTGACAATTGCTCGTCGTTGCTCGGTGGGTCTCTTCGGGTACTCCGGCTTCCTCCACTCATAAAACTGCCCGAGACGAGGTGACCCTGGTTGTCGAAGGTGTTGTTAAACTCCAATAAAGAAATAAAGAACTGATCATTAAAGGCACGCCTTCATCGAAGGCACGCCTTCGTCGAAGGAATGCGCATGCCATCATGATGTGGTCGGAATATTGGTCAGTCGGGATCATAGGTAAAAAACTCAAAACGTACAGGAAATGTATTTAAAGCAGGGTTCTTACAGTCAAGGACCAAAAAAATTCAAGGACTTTTCAAGGACATATCAGCATTTTCCAAGGATGTTTTTTTTTTAATGTACATTTGGAATATAACCATTTTTAGAAGCCTTACCTACTTTAATCCTTTACCTTACATGAAAAGCAGACGACACTTGCAAAAAAATTCTTGAACAACTAATTTTTTGTCTCAAAAACATAGGTTATGACCCCTCATTGGAACGATCTCGATGAGCTCTTTCCAACGAGGGGTCGTAACCTATGTTTTTGAGACAAAAATGAAAAAAATAATGAAAGGGTTAAAAATGTTTTCCACCTCATCCTTCTAAATTCCAGGAAAACGGTGCTTCTAAAAGGCTCTGCAACAAAATTATGGTACTTACAGAATGACACCCAGTTAAATAATGCGTGAACTTTAATTCTTCATTTAACGATTATCCATTATTTATGTTCGTTTTTCAACTAAAACAGGTGCAAAAGGGATGTTTCAATTGTCCACTATTACACAGGTAAAAATGATATAGGGCAAAATTCAAGGACTTTCAAGGAGATTGATGGATTTTCAAGTACTTTTCAAGTAGATTTTCTGAATTTTCAAAATTCAAGGAGTAAGATTGAAATTCATGGACATTTCAAGGATGTGCACACCCTATAAAGATAAGTAACATGTACATGTACAGTGTAGTCGTCGTGGAATGGTCAAAATCCACGCGTGGGCAGTATTGCCCACGGGCGCTTTTCTCAATCAATAATCAGTAGTTTCAGCAAATATTCAATGAAAGAAGCACCAGGTCGTATCCGGTGCTTCATTCATTGAAAATTTGATGGCGATTCCATCGTTTCATGTCGAAGATTGAGTTAACCCTTTACCCAGCGTAACGACCAAAACCGGCCAGTGCTATTCTCAAAAATCGCCAATTAATTTTCATTACATTTTCATTTTTTGTCTCAAAAACATAGGTTATGACCCTTCTTTGGAACGAGCTCGTCGAGCTCGTTCCAAAGAGGGGTCATAACCTATGTTTTTGAGACAAAAAATGAAAAAAATCAGTTATTCAAGAATTGTGTTTGCAAGTGTCGTCTGCTTTTCATGTTAGGTAAAGGGTTAACGCATGTGTGGAAATATTGCCCACGCGTAGATTTCACCTTTCCACGATGACCGTACTGTAGGTCAACAGTTCCGGAAGCACTTCAGGGCAGGGGAGGGGGCGGGCGGGTCAGACCATGGGAAAAGGGCATACACTCGCACAAGCAGCACCGCCATGACATGTCGACTCGAAGGCCGGAAGGAGTTTGAGAGGCGGTGCCCGCATCGCATTAAGAGGGGGGGGGGCACCTCCCACACTCCCTCAACTCAATTGAATTTTGAAAGCTCCCAGAATGGATTTGGCTGAACTTCAAGCAGAAATCATTGAAAAAAAATTGAGTGACAAACCTGGGAAAGGCATTGTCTGCTCCTTCTCTACCCCGTGGTCCGAAGGCAGAGAGGGCAGTTGCCCCCTCTGACCCGTGCTTCCGGCGTCCCTGGCCGTAGTGGTCGTGACGTAGCTTCTTATTTAATTAACACGTACCGACGTGCCGGCACTCCACATTTTTCATGCTGGGCTCCCGACAACGCGGATCTGGTACTACAGACCTCCATTTGTATGACCGACTGTGTGTGTGATGCAAATTCTAGTATCATACATGTATCTACTCCCGTAAGAGTAAGGTGCATGATTACTTTAGGAAAAGCAAATCGATATACAACACATCAATCAAACCGAAAATGTCTCGACTGGAGAAATTATTTGGGTGAGGTGTCACAATCAGGGGCGGACTGACCGCATTGTCCACCGGGAAGTTTCCCGTTGGGGCCCCTATTGGGCGCCACCCAGGGCCCTCAGAATTTACGCAGCCCAACGTCTGTTGGCGCAGGAGATTTCATATAAATTACCAAAAGGCGAAATGGATCTGATTGCCGGCGCGACAACCGGACTGAGAATGTCCCGGATGTCACCATATCAAGTTTACAATCATGAGAGAGGCATCCCTAGATCATTACTGATCCTCCACATAAGAAACAGTAGGTCTGATTTCCTGGGCATGTAATCAGTATTGCTATGTCTTCACACTCTCATGCGACCATCTGTGACGTGAAGTAGGAACCTACTCTCGTCCGACCAATAAACTTTCCTCCATGTACTGAGATTCCAATGTTGTAGTGCCATACACCACTCCAAATGTCGTCTTTGATGCTGATCGGACAGAGCTGGACGCTTGATGACCCTTCTGGACGTCATAATCAGTGCTTCAATGAGGTTTCGGAGAGTTCTGTTGCACAAACGCCTGTTGGGGAGCCAAAGGCGTTTCAAAACCCCACTCGAAGCAAAGGAGTCACGTCTGACGAGACGTGCCAGACTCCAATCGTCCCGAGGAGAGGTATTTTGGGATTGATCGGTCCTCAACAACGTTGGTTTGTTGATGTTTTCGGACAAGTCTGCTGATGACAGACTGACCATAGCCAAGTTGCCTTCCAATAGCTTTGAATGACACGCCTGTTGAATGCATGCCAACGATTTGTCACCTCCGTGCCTCTGACAGTCTCCTCATTGTCAACATCTGTTGATAAAAGAAGTGACAAATGTTCTTATTTCATACCCAGATATTGCATGTGGATGAGAGTGTGTTTTGTGACATTCGTGGGAAGCATGCTTCACGTGAAGGAGGGGATGTGTTTGGGGTACGCTATCAGCCAGCAACATCATGTTTCACTACATGAAATGTACTGCAAGACATAGCATAATCAGTAACAGCAACTTCACTGTCATGAAACAGGCGGTGTTTAATTAAGATCCAGGTGTATATTACAGAGATTTCTGTTGTATCTCGTATTGAAGGGTTAACAGTTATCCAATGTCATATTTTCTTGGTCGAAAACATTACACAATGTTTGAAGAAAGACAAGTCAGCTATAAGTAACTATACCATGTTCAGCCCTTGGACGCAAACCTTCTTTGGTCGTTTTTACGATGGAATAGCACATTGAGATGACGCATTCCCAAGCGAATTAAGATACATCGTCAAATTTTCATAAATACAGTTATGACACACAGAGAGCTTATAGAATACTGTTTGCGGTCTCCATCAGGCAGTTAAAGACATACTATATTAGTAATTTATACAGTCCTGTAAATAACCCGCGAACGATCGTCAGGTTACGTGGGGGTTATTGCAACTGTAAAATACGCAAACGAACTACTGGTTACGACAAATAATTATTTATTTATTGATGTTTAAGGTCACATATTTATGCACAATGGCTAATCATGACCGTGACAGTTTTACGGGTGGATGAAGCCGGAGTACCCGGAGAGAACCACCGAGCAACGACGAGCAGCTGCCAGCTCCCCAACATCGTAACCCCACACTGCAGCACAGTCAGGGTTAGATTGGTCGAAGACATGCGTACCATCGACGTGCAGTACGCCTTAGTACACGGCGTCATCGTGCACCCACATGGGCAATGGGGTTGAAGTGTCTTGCCCAAGGACACAACGCGGTAGCCGCAGGTGGGATTCGAACCGAGGACCTCTCGGCTTGCAGCCTGCACCTCTACCTACTGAGCCACCGCGCCCCCACGACAAATAATACAAGATAAATTAAATTCCTAATCCTGCAAGTTTTGACACTCAAACTTGACAATTTGCTGGGACGAAGTCGAGTACTTGTATCCACATGTAAATAGATAGAGGATATCTACAGTACGTGAAGAGTGGATTGTAACTAAATCACCCGCGGAGTGGAGTTATCACCAAAGCTATAACTTTCAAATTCTGTGCATATCGACAAAAACGCAAGCAATGTTTCAGCCAATGGACCTCCGGGTTTAACCCGGAGGTCCATTGGCTGAAACTTTGCTGGTGCTAGTTATGCTTTGCAACAAATTTGCAATTATGTCTTGGGTGGAATCTCCACCCTTCGGGTGATTTAGTGATAATACACTCTCCACGTACTGTAGAGTTTATGAGTGGATACCGAAAATTATTTCATGAGTGACCGAGACAACGTTTATTTTTCGCGAGCGCTTGCGCAAGCGAATATTACCATTTATCTCGATCACAAGTGAGATAATTTTCGATATTCACTCAAAAATACTAGATTTTCTTTTTATTATACGTTTTTTATATGAATCTGATAATTCCACTCGTTCCAACCTTGAATTGATGCATGAAATTAAACAGAACATTGAATCATTGAAACGCTGAAGTGATTTGATCGATACTCGGAATAGATAGCGTCTTGCGATCTGATTCAGTTGGCGGGTTTCTGGTCCAAACATGGCCTGAAAGTCCGTAATAGAAGTTTTTGGTATGGTACGTCCTTTGAAAGGACGTACCAAACAAAAAACTTATATTACGGACTTCCAGGCCATGTTTGGACTAGCGGGTTTCATGCATCAATTCAAGGTGAATACGTGTTGAATTATTGCTGGTTATGATCGGTATTCACTCAAAAACACTAGATTTCCTCTTCATTATACGTTTTTAGAACAAACTGATCATTTCCAGTGATAATTTTACGCGTACTCACCTTGAAGTGATGCTTTGAAAGCCGCCATTTTGATTGATACCGTGAAAGTGGAAATTTCTATATCTTCACAGTGGGGTGATACGATTTCTATCTTTTCGCAATCTCTTCGATAATCTATCGTTTTGCGTATAATAAAAAGGCGTACCGTTTATATACAGAACGACACGCGCGTGTGAATGGGTTAATCGATATGTCACGAGTGCCAGCGGGGACGGATAGAACGAGAGGCCGCAGGCCTCGAGTTTCATCCCTCCGCGATGACACAAGTGCCATATCGATTAACCCATTCACACACGCGTGTCGTTCTGTGTTTATTACACGTCTTCACGTTTATAAAAACAGTTATTAGACGGACACTCAGCAATGCATTTCACAACTATCAACAAAAACAACACATTTTATCGCCAACCAAATTTGCGAGGGCAACCCGTGTTACTATTCCGTCCGCTGACTCCCAGTGTGTTCTATGTGCCTGAGTACACCGTGTGGATTACGAGCAGTCCCCGGCGGCTGTACTGTGCGTGCAGCGAAACTATTATGGGGGATCTAAACAGAATTGAACATGTGATATTGTAATCCGCGGTCACCCCCTTCTCCTTTCTCTCTTCATCAAGTGCATGTACATATACGTATGTGGGAAAGGCTGACATCAAGTGCATGTACATAGACGTATGTGGGAAAGGCTGATCGTCCATGGAAAAGGCGTTTGGAGTTTATTATGCGCGCAAGAATAGATGACAATTTAAGGTTGCGCATCGATGCGGAAGCACCGAGGTGAGGTTAATTGAAGATATTTTGTTAAAATTAAAAATTTCATGTTCATCATGCATGAAGTTTTTCGACGATTTTGTCAGTAAAAAATCGAAATAATCAGGTACGATTCAGTGACGAGGCAGGGCAGCAGAAACCAATCCGGAATAGATCGCAAGAAGGGTGTATTACTGGCTAATCATAGCGGGATTTTTCCATTCCACGAATATATTTATCGCCCGGAAACAAAACAAAATGAACACTTACAAACTTTCAGTTCATAGACCATCGTGTTCTACCCGGTGGTCCAAACTCGGGAAATTGTGATCCACCCACCCCACCCCCTCCCCCGTACTCTAGAGTCAATGGGACACTTTAGTTCAGTTTAAGAAGTATTCTTTCCATAAGAATTAGCGAGCCGATAAGTTATATTACCGCCTCTAGACGATTAGAGGTGCTGATTTATGGAGCTGACCTCACAGGCATTAGAGACCGCCGTTCTTTCCTTGTTCATTTTGACTCAAAATGATAAAACTACACGGGTTAAATAAATAAATGTGCACCTTATTTCACGATACAGTTCAGAGGAGTATAAACCATCGGACATTTTGTTCACTACCCAGGGGGGGCGTTGTGGCCCGTTGGTTAGAGCATTGGACTTCAAACCGAAAGGTCGACGGTTCAATTCCGACCCGCTCAACCTGCATTGTGTTCTGGGGTAAAATATTTAATCCCCATTACCCACTTTGGGAGCAATGTTACGTTGTGTACTGAGGCATACTGCACGTCAATGGAGCTCTTACCTTCACCAGCTGCTACACTCTAAAATCAGTTGGGTTAAAAATTAACCCAAATCGACTGGGTTGAGTGAATATGAACCCAATTGGGTTCATATTCACTCAAACCAGTCGAATTGAGTTAATTTTTAACCCAACTGATTTTAGAGTGTAACTCTGTTTGCTCTGGGTTAGTAAGTTGGAGAGTCTAACAGTTGCTCGCCGCTGCTCGGTGGTTCTCTCCAGGTACCCCGCCTTCCCCCACCCGCAAAACTGCCCGACAAGATATGACATCGTTGTTGAAAGTGTCTTTAACCCTTTATCCAACATAAAGGTCAAAACCGACCAGCGCTATTCACAAAAATAGACAATTAATTTTCATTATTTTATTCATTTTTTGTCTCAAAAACATAGGTTATGACCCCTCTTTGGAACGAGCTCGTCGAGCTCGTTCCAAAGAGGGGTCATAACCTATGTTTTTGAGACAAAAAATGAAAAAAAAATAGTTGTTCAAGACTTTTGTTTGCAAGAGCCGTCTGCTTTTCACGTTATGTAAAGGGTTAAAACCCCAAATAAGCAAACAATAAATAATTCGCAACTCTAGCCAAAAATCACCACCCTCATTTCCCAGAGATAAAAGGGAAAATGGAGAAATCTTTAAATATATTTACTTTAGAATCATGGCTTGAGATATTTCATTCTAAAATTAACATGGTACGTTACCATCGAGGATGAGCTGCATTACGTGCACCCGTGTCCTGGGCCTGTCATCGCCTTCCATCCTAAGATAGATGCACAATTAGTCAAGTACAATCACCGGGTATGGTTCTACGCTCAAATTAATCAATTCAATGGGTTAATGAAAAGAACTGTTCGACCATAGTACTCTGAATACCAAACACGCCTTCGAACCCTGGGGGTATTTTTCATGTCAGTTCAATAGAAGCAATTGGAAGATTCCATACTCATTATTTGGGGGTAGACCGATTGATATTAGGGCTGCACGTTGGAAATAATGATAGGTCTATTCCACACTTGAACTTAGCAGTCATCCTACTAAAAACAGGTGTGACGTAACATGTTCTGGACCAGAAATGCAACTTCTCGCGTTCAGTGGGTTAAAAGGGAGGCAATTCGATAGAGGTGATGATAGTAAATCAACATCAATGTAGTTTATATTTCAATCGGTATTGATGATAGACGGTTAAACGCTTGTTCTGATACAAAGACTTTGTCATCTTGTTGGATTATTTGCTTTGTAAAAATATTCATTGTAAAAACCCTCGCCCTTTCATTTTTACAAAATTAAAGTAAATGAATTTCTTTGAACTTTAATGTAAAAATAAAATTTGGTAAATGATCGTCGGTGACAAATGGTATTTTGCGGCAAAAAAAGAGTGCCGTCATTCAATAGGTTAAACTGTCAGCGAACACGGTTAAATCCAATCTCACAGAATATGCAAAGCAACCCCCAAATCTATTTTTACAAAGTTTTATTTTAATTTGCAAACCTGGCTTGTGAGCGATCGTTGGAATGAGCTCGACGAGCTCGTACCAAAGAGTAACCATAAGCAGGATACTGGTGCCATAGAAAAAATTAAAACCATTTCGGTGCTCGAAATTAATGAACATTTCCATAAAATGTTTTCAAGCAAGGGGTTAATTTCGTTTACTTTTTCCAAGTGTGGGCCGAGTTTGAAAACCCCGTACTCTAACTTTCAGAGTACTTTACTGGAAAAGTAAAAAAAAAATAAGCGGATAAATTTCATTTTCAGCTTTGATAAAATATATTTATATATATATTCCTGAATCTGCAGGAGGCCACTTCATTTTCTATCATTTCTGTAAAATGGTGAAAAAAAAATTCACGGAATGACAAATATTGGTAGGCCATATGGTTAATAAAAACTCAGTATTGTGCACTTAGAAATCGTGGATTAAAAATGAGCATACATACGTTTAAAAGAACGTGGTCGAGCTTGTTTTCTTCTAGACATATCCCACAACTGCACAGTCGTCTAAACAACATAGAAAAGAATTCTTCCTTTTTTTCTCCCCAAGTCTGAACATAAAATTCACAAAATCACCTGAACAAAACACTGCTCGTCTAATGACGGCTGTTCGGGGAATACAGCATCTAGATTTTGTTGAAAGCGGTAACGCAGCATGTGGGCCACTACAAACGTCACGAAATGAATATTGGATTGCCTTTGAAAATACGGCACCCTAGGGAGTTCACCCCAGGGACCCCCGCTTTTTCATTTGTACGGAGTTGGCAAGTAGTTTGATTGAGCCCAGCTCAGGACTCCCCCGGGAGAAATAGAACGAGGATATTTTTAGTTTGTCGATGTGAAATTATTGTTGATAGCACATGTGTATGAATTCGTATTCCTCTGGGGAGAAAATTCATGCTGTTTGGAGATGAACTTAGAAATCTCAGCGGGATTAATTTCAATCATTTTCCAACAACACAAAGCATTTATGTGGAAGATCTCGTGGAGTTTGTTGGCCTCGATTACTCCTGATATATCTACAGTGATTGGGAAGGGAGGCAACTCCAAATAAATTATTCGTATTTTATTAGAAAATATTAACCCCTTCAGCTGTCATTTCCCATATATTAAAACCATTTTCTTTAATTTAATATAAACGGATTGAGTAATGGCGATTGTGAAGCAGATATTATTTTCTTCAATAAATCCACAAAAAATTCGGCTGTGCAACAAAGAAATATTTCAGTTAGCTGATTTTTTTTAAAGAAATTGACCCTTCAACGAAACAGTGATGGTGCCACAAGGGGCAATGCCGCACGGGCCCATGGGAGAGACCCCCCCCCCTCCCTACAACAGCACCACCACTATTGAGTAAACGGTTCACACAATTATAAACCCACCCGGGCGGTGCTTCCCTCGATCTTGTTGAGAACCTGTCCTCGATATGCAATCCCAGGAATAAAAAAACCTACATCCTGACGAAAATACCTTTTATGCAACTGAAAATGCCCATTTTCTTTTCTTGGCCGCCGCACTCTGCTTAGTTGTTAAACGCCATGAAATGAGGGCCTAAGAAAAAGGAAATTTTCGTGCAAAGTGTTAGGAGGAAGTTTTAGGGGTGCTGAAAAGAAGGTGAGTCCAGTGCAGTTCCGTGATCTGCACTGGACTCCAGTGCAGTCACGGAACTGCACTGGACTCACCTTCTTTTCAGCACCCCTAAAACTTCCTCCTAACACTTTGCACGAAAATTTCCTTTTTCTTTATGTTAGGCCCTCATTTTGAGGCGGAACTAAATGGAAGTGTCATTAATTATTTTTTTCAGTGGTACGAGCTCGTTGAGCTCGGCCAGTAGGAGGTTATGGCTATGTTTTAAGGCAAAAATGGAATTGTTTAATTAATCTGGATGGCGAGGGAGTATCCATTCTATTGTGTAAATAATAATTAAATGTTATTTAAGAAATATTGTTGGGTACTTTTTCATTCAAAAAGCTGGGGTGGTGCACAAAATATTGTCTGAAAACGTGGGAGAATGGCCCCATACATAAACCCGGCAACCCTACCAACAAACAACTCCCGTCCTGAAGAAGTCTAGAAGGGCAGGTAGCTAATCAGTTAACGGTTTAAAACATATGATAAAAATAATTAATAATTAATAAAAGAAAGACAAAGGATGCATGGTTGTTCCGGAGCCTAAATTCTCTACCCAGGCAAACAAAATACGCTAAACCGGTAGGTTACAATGCCAGGAGACGGCCGATTTTATCTCAGGGATATAAAAATCTTTGGGTTTTTTTAGAGGCTGCTGAAGCTTCAACACCAAGTCCCCCCCCCCCCCCCAACCCCCACCAATGCCCAACCACCCACCCGCACGCATAGATTCCAAACTATTCTATATTTCATGCTTCGGTTCCTGGTGTCCTTAAATGAAATGCGGAATCTTCAGTTTTCAACGTGAGAAATACCAACACTGAATAAAAAAAAACATCTTCTATGCTGACGTTTCCTCTCATTTGCAACCAGAGCTACCAAGCAGTGCATTGTTTCGACGCTGAAAGAGGGTCGGGGAATGGTTAATCTCACAACTCTAACAGGCGGTAGAATGGAATTATTAAATACCAAGCAGACTAGTCCATTGCTAGCAGATAGTTTCCTCAACGGAACTTTTTCGCCATCTTTTATGTGCATGTATATTTATATATATATATTTATTTACTTCTGCATTATTCTGGTAGTATAGCAGGGACGATTTGGGGGGCCCCATTACCCCGGAGCTTTGCCGGTGCAACAGTGTTAAATTACCATAGGAACCGGAGCTTTTTGCCGCTTTATGTCGGTGCAACTTCTCCCGATGCAACTTTTCCCGATGCGTTTATCCCTTAGCACCCCAAGACCACCCAAATACCCAATGGTTTGTACTATGCCGTGAGTAGTTCGGAATGCTAGGTCATGCAGTGTTGTGTGGTATATGCTTGATTTCTAGTCTCGCAGTGGAGTGTGGATGGTCTTTTGACATTCTAAGATTTGGCCGTGGGTAGACCTCGTGATCTGAGATAGACAGCAAGCCATTATTAATGCAACAAGTCAGTAGCAATGGTGCAAGCCTGCAAGGCTACTAGGAACACTATAGTATTGGGTAAATATAGTGGAAACTAATCATAGGATAGATGATAATGACAATTGACAAGTCAGCAGCAGTGGCCTTGGAGCGATGGAGGGTGGGTGGGATAGTCCAGAAGCCAGGGGCAACAACTTTAAATTTCCATAAGAACCGGAGCTTTTTGCCGCGTTTTGCCTCTTCGCCGGTGCGTTTATCTCTTAGTACCACAAAACCAACCAATGGTTTGTGCTGTTCCGTGGATAGTTCGGAATGCTAGGTCATGCAGTGTAGTGTGGTGTGCTTGGTTTCTAGTCTCGTAGAAGAGTATGGTTGGGTTTTTTGACATTCTAAGACTTGACCGAGCGTAGAGATCGTGATCGGAGATAGTTAGTAATGCTACAAGTCATTAGTAATGGTACAAGGCTGCAAGGCTGTAGAAGACTGTAGTATTGGGCGAATACCGTGGAAGCTGATCATAGAAGAGGTGGCGGTGACTGTGGACAAGTCAGCAGTGGCGGATGGACAAGAAGCCAGGTGCTGAATTGGGTTAAGAGCCTACAACCACTACTACAACAACTGCAACTCAAGCCACTCTAACTACTACAGCAACAATCACAAATACTACACCGCTCACAACTACATCAACCATAATAACAACTAAAGCTACAACAATTCAACTTTGATATAAACAACTTCAACATCTCCACATAGCCTCTAACTACATCAGCCACTGGAAACTACATCATCACACAGGACACAATGTTAAACAGCAACCACTACTAATATGAAACCAACAACTACAACATCAACCAATACTATCAACAATACAACACTAATTACTACAATTTCGAATCTAACTACAACACCAACCACTACTACACTACCAACAACGACTACTATTGTTCCAACAACTCTCACCAAACACTACAATACCACCATTGACGACCACTACAGCGTCATTCTCAACTACAATACCAACCACTACAATACCACCTACGACGACTACTACACCAACAGCCAGGGACCGACCTGGGCATGCGCCAGTGCGTATTTGGTTCTGAAACATCAGGACCTGGCTCTTAAATCTCAGAAATAGGCTTCTCAGTTGGCGCGTAACTTCTCAGATCATATTTTGATATTCTTTCGATGAATAATCGAGAGAGACACTCGTACATGTATTATATATATGATTTATCATTTATCATTGTTGTAGAGTGCTTAAGTTAATTCTTAAAGTCTTAATTACCAAGCATTAATCTTCACTGTGGTTTCAGATCAAGTCTTGGCTGCCTAAATAGGCAGCCAAGACTTGATCAGAAACAACAGTGAAGATTAATGTTTGCTATAGTGTACTAAATGAAACTGATGAGAGCTATTACATACTTGCAGTGTGTGTTACAAACAGCAGTGTGACTCCGTAAATTCAAATCTGGTGCATGAATTGAAAAAATAGGCTCCGAGGCTAGAGCGTATTTTAAATAGTCCTGATCGATCCCTGAACAGCCCTAACTCATACAACAACACTATAGCTACTTCACAAATCATCATAACCCAAACTACAGCAGTGTGCAAAATTTTACGAGACCGCTTGCTTCGTTCGCGTGGTGGTTACGCAAATTTAGATCTATGCGAACGGATATTTATGTATTTATTTATTGATGTTTAAGGTCACATATTTATGCACAATGGCTAATCATGACCGTGACAGTTTTACGGGTGGAGGAAGCCGGAGTACCCGGAGAGAACCATCGAGCAACGACGAGCAGCTGCCAGCTCCCCAACATCGTAACTCCGCACTGCAGCACAGGCAGGGTTAGATTGGTTAAAGATATGCGTACCATCGACGTGCAGTACGCCTTAGTACACGGCGTCATCGTGCCCCCACATGGGCAATGGGGGTGAAGTGTCTTGCACAAGGACACAACGCGGTTGCCGCAGGTGGGATACGAACCGAAGACCTCTCGGCCTGCAGCCTGCACTTCTACCTACTGAGCCACCGCGCCCCCTATGCGAACGGATAACCGGTTAGCCAAAAGTTGCATCTTGAATGGTAAAGTCTGAGTCACTTAACTGCTAGAGTGTTAATTTTTTCTCTCAGCTTCAAGATTTGTTCACGCATTTTTGTCTTATTACAATTTATGGGAGAGTGCCTATAGGCACTCTCCCATAAACTGTAACAATGCAAATCCATGTAGATGAAGTAATTGTACTTACAAGATAATATAAAGAACATCCACATAATATGAAGCCTTTAACTTTATGTACCCGTAGTTCAGAATAAAGCCCAAATATGGGCTTCTAGCACTCTACGAGTTAAGCAGACTTTCTTGTGTCTTGATAGATTTTTAGCATTTTGTCGTAAGAAATTATATATATTTCAATTCCATTCAATATATGAATACTTGTTAATAATAAAAAAACAGTTTCCCAAGAATTTTTATATGGCCGAGCGTTCGGTTAGCCATCTCCAACCCAAGTGCACGGTCAGTCGGCTAGAGTCATTTTTTTAAATTTTACACATTACTACAGCAACACAAAAAAAATTACATCTACAACACTAACCACTTCCTCCTTGAGTAACAACCCCATCTACTGGAATATGTCCACCTGATGGTTCCAACGGGTCGTAAAGAGATCTATGTGAGGACGACCCCAGACATCCCAAAGCTACTGGAACACTGCCCTGTGAAGCATCCACTCGGTGGATATGACCCTGCACTGTTGGGACAGTGAGTCCGCTAGGACGTTCAGACGACCAGGAATGTGATGAACCACCACCCCCCAGACATCCAGAACGAGCAGTAGAAGATCCTGAGCCAATTCATACATGGGAACCAAGTGCGTGCCGCCCTGGTTCTGAACGCAAGCTACAACTGTCGAATTGCAGGTCAACAGAAGGACCTCACGATTCGAAAGATGGGTGATCCACTACTGGAAACTCAGAGGAAGAGCAAGAAGCTCCTTCTGGTTGATGTGAAGAGCTTGTTGATCATGGTCCCATAGACCGTGAAGGGAAAGACCGAGAGGATCCAATGTCGTGCCCCAGTTCTGCCGTCAGAACACCAGCGGACGTGGACATGTCCAACAGAACTCCCTGCATAATCCACAGAACATCTGTCCAGAGAAGAAGGTGACAAAGAAGAGATGCTGGTAACTGAAGCACCAGATCCAGAGGATCGACATTCGGTCTCCAACGACTGAGAAGAAAGTTTTGGAGAGGTCTGACATGAAGCCGACCTAGAGGAATGAGATCAGTCACCGAACAGCAGAGACCGAGCAGCTGGAGAATACTCCAAGCTGTTGTGGATGTGGACTGGGTCCGAATCAGTGCGAAAACTGAGAGAATCACAGCCCTTGCCCAGGGAACCACCTCCGTATTCAGCTGAGTACGGAAGTCCATTCCCAGATGACAAAATGACTGAGAAGGGGCCAGGTCTGACTTCTCCGCGTTGACTCTGAACCCCAGTGGCGTGATCAGGCTCAACAGTGTGTCAACATCTGACTCCAGAAGAGCAGCATTGGAGTGCCTCTGGAGGATATCATCCAGATATGCCAAAGTAGTCACCCTGGACTGCATGCGATGGAAGAATGTCACATGCGGCATCAGTCGGGTGAAGGATCAAGGAGCCAGGTTGAAGCCGAAAGACATGGCCTTGAACTGGTAAATTTGCCCCAGAAAAGCGAATCTGAGATACTTTCGTAATGTCCGATGAATCGGAAGGTGAAAGTAAGCAAATTGCAGGTCGATGCTGGAAGCGAAATCTCCCTGGTGAATGGAGCGGTGAACCAACCTGAAAGTCTCCACGCTGAACTTTGGAGCAATGATAGACCGGTTCAGGATACTCAGATCGATAACTTGTGGGAGGCAGCTGTCCTACTTCGGCACCAAGAACAGGCGAGAATAAAATCCCACTGAATGAATGTTCTTGACAACCTCGATCACCCCCTTTGACAGGAGATTGTCTAACTCTATGGTCAAAAGTTCCTGACATGAAACGTCTGAAGGGACTCTCGACAGAGTGGTGTCCCCCCGAAAGGATATCCAGACTGAACAACATTGAACACTCAAGGATTGGATGTTATCGTCGCCCAACAGTCTGCAAACTCTGATAACCTCCCTCCAACCTGGGACGAATCGAGGTGAGGACCTTCATTTCGAGCCTGGCGAGGCCCGCGAGAGGAGAATTATTCATTTATTTATTGGTGTATCAGGTCACATACTTATGCGCGACGAGCATTTGTCAGCTTCTCAACAACCTAACTCTGTGCAAGCTCCGCTCAAGCAGCGTTACAGTGGCTGAAGACATGTGCACCATCGACGTGCAGTACGCATTAGTACATGGCATCATCATGCCCCCATGTAGACAACTGGGATAAAGTGCCTTGCCATAGGATGGGGATCGAACTCGGGACCGCAAGAGGAGAAACCACCTCCTCTGCTAGAAGAAGAATCCTGAGCCCTCCATCTGGTCTGCCAACACTTACCCTTACCATGTGAGTAAGAGGAAGAAGCGGCGGCAGGAGGATCAGCCCTTGGCTTCACAGGGGAAACAGAAAGGCATATGTTAGGTTAAGAACGGCCCCGGCCTCCAAAAGAAGGCTGATCAAGCTGGAGAAGCATCAGCTGATATTTGGAATGATGCAGGACGTCATCCCGGACCGTTGCCATGGGACCATGGAATAGTCGCGGACCTACGAAAGAAGCAGATTGAAGAGCACCGCGCTGCCCATCGGGAAGGGAACGGCTTGTGTCCAACACAGCGTGACGGCAAACTAATTCCAAGTTAGCCATGTTACAAACATGCGTGTGAGTTAGATGCATGAGCACCTTAAAGATCGTACGCAAAGTAGCCTGTATGTCGTCAAACTTATCTGGAGGAAGATAAGCAACCAAGGCAGAGACAATGTCTATGAGAGAGAAAGCATGCCTGGCATCTCTCTCGATAAGCCCGACAGGGACTCCAGAGTCGCCATAGGAGTAACGGCCGACTTGGGCTTGCAAAGCCCGAGGAAGGAGTCCTGATCCAAGACTGTCAAAGTTTGGCAGAACGACAGATTGGCGGAATCATAGGAACGATAACGCACTGGAGGCAGAAAGGTATCAGCCCTGGTGAAGAACGAAGTCTTCATAGCCTTAGAACACAGCTTAGCCCTTTACCCAACGCAGACGATATCAAAATTTATTATTTTAAATTTAATTTTTCAAAATTTTTCAAAAAATTTCAACAAAACCATATCATGTGACCCCTCGTTGGAACGAGCTCGTTCCAACGAGGGGTCACATGATATGGTTTGGATGAAATGTTTTGAAAAATAATATTTTTTCAACTGCTGAATTTGCATATTACGTGGGCGGATGCGGCCGATTCGTTGGGTAAAGGGTTAGAGTCCAATGCTGCAAAAGCTTTGACCACTTGTACCAAATGGTATGATCAAAGGGGCCCAGAAGCAGGTTGTAGGCATGCGACCGATGATCGCGGTCTGGCTGAAACCCCTGCCTGGTCTGATGGTTTGAGTTCCGGAAGGAACTCAAACACAACGTCAAAAGCAGCCCTCAATTCAGAAGACCATTGGCTCTCGACGGGCAAACCAGCCGTTGCCTCCCATGGTGTAGGAACACCAGGGGGATCAGAAAGTGGTCTGCTTCCAATCCCGGGAGGAGCCTGGAAGCCACTGGTAGCCTTGCTGGAGGCAACGGGAAGGCTCTTGGAAAGAACCTGCGTGAGCAAGGAAAGGGCCTCCTTAACTTCACAACCCGTATCAGCTGGTACGACGTGGGAACGACCTGGCAAAGTGGCTTCGCTCCTGACCCTCTTGACCAGCGAAGGGTCACGATCCACTAGAACACCCAACGCAGGGGGACTACAACACCAACTACTGTCACACCACCCACTGCAATACAACACACGGAACACTACATTTTCAGCACCAACAACCGCGATTACTATATCAACAACTACCACACAGATTACTACAACATCAACGTCGATAACACCAAGAGCTGCTATACCAACCAGTACATCAACTGCTACAACTACTGCATCAACCACTATGACTACTGTACAACTACTACACCAACAACTACAACCACTACTGCACCAACAGCCTCAACTACACCAAAAACCAGGACAGAATTATCAACCATTACTACACAATCGCTATGACTACGGGTGTCCGGCGCGTCGAACAACACAAACTACTACACAGTCTACACTACTGCACCAATAATTACAATATCATCCACAGCAACTACTATACCAACAACTACTACATCAACTGTCAGTACACCAACAACTACAACACTAACAACTACAACAACACTATCAACATCAACTACAATAACAACCACTGCACCTAAACCTCCAACAACACAACTAATGCAGTGACCCCTAACACACTAACCACAACAACTATCAACCAACCAGAAGAACTAGGACACTGACCACAACAACTACACCACTAATCACTATGACAGCAAGAACGGTATCTGCCACTCCAACCGTAACACACGAAACTACAATACCGACTACTTCAACACCAACAATGAGAACACCAACAACAACAGAGCCAAACACTACTAAACACTACAACTACTACACCAACAACTTTTACACAACAACTGCGTTTACAAGCACGACATTAACAACTTCAACTACCACACCAACAACCATGACAACACTGTCAACCATTAGTGCACAGTCACTGTGACTACCACATCAACCACTTGAACACCAACTACTACAACAACCATTACTGTATCAACCTTCACAACAACAACATTTACTACAGCAAACACTACAACACTAACCTCGAATCACAGTATCTACAAAAAACACGACTATACCAACCTTGACAACACAACATTGACAACAGCAACAACTCCAACGCCAATCATTATGCCTATAACAGAACCGCTGCAGCAACTCCACCAACAATCATCACACCAATAACTATCATACCAACTACAGCCACTAAAACTACTAAATCATTAACCTCAATGGCACCAACAATTCCACCAACTACGACTCCAACCACACTATTCCAACTACTACAACTACTGCACGTACCACCACTACTACTCAAATAACTCTTATCCCCCCCCCCCCCCGCACCCACTGCATGTGTAACATACGTCTGTCCGGGGTGAGATAGCAGGGAGAGACAGATGTATCCCACCCCACCCACGTGACGTTATACATTTATAACGTTATTATGACGTTGTGCATATCGTATCAGTTTCTTACTACCAACTAATTCATATTGACGTCATCAGAATGCCGTGTGATCAAAATTTGATGCTCTAAAACTCTTTAAACCCCAAGATGCCACCGTTCTTAATCGGTTTCGTGGTATATACCTTTGGTATATACATCACTTTTGCATGCTCTTTCCGATGGTGTCATTAGTTTTTCAAAACAACGAATACCAAATGAGTTGATTATATCAGCACGTGACCGCCGATTACTCCTGGCTAACGTAACCGCTGTATTGTGGGGGGAGAAAAATAATCCCTGATGGGTACGGGTGTGGGATGGGAAAGTTTCACCCTCGGGACAAGATATTTTGTCCAGACACTCGGCAAGCCTCGTGTCTGGCCCAAATATCTTGCCCTCGGGTGAGATTTTTCCATCCCACATCCGTACCCATCAGGGATTTTAATAGTCAACCCCTATATAAACAGAATGACATACGGGTGTGATTGGGTTAATCGATATGGCACGAGTGCCATATCGATTAGCCCATCCACACGCGCTTGTCATTCTCTGTCCATTACACGCCTTCAGAACTCGTCCCCAGAGTTCCAATGGAACTCAGTGGACAAATTATGAACAAAAAGAACACATTTTATTGTCAACCAAATTGCGAGGGAAGCCGTGTTACTATTTTTAGCCATCGCTAGCGATTCAAATTGTAATGGCGGTGCACTATTTATAGAAAAGCCCAGTGAACGTCCGCTTCTGTTTAAAAATAGTCCCTCACCGATTTCCGTTCCGCACATGTGTGCGGAACAGTTTTTCAGTTTCCGTGTGGTTTAGTGCTGCTTTAGATGGGGATTTCCTAGAGCAGGCGTGTAATAAAAACCTCGTCAACACAAAAACTACTTCACAAATCACTATTACACCACAAATTAACATACCAATAATACAAAATCAGCAAAACACCGACAACGATGACAACACCAACAACAACAGCATCTACACCATTAACATCGACATCACCTAGAGCTGTAGGTTAACCGAAACTGAACCGAGGTTTTTAGTTTTTTTTTTAAAACCGAAACCGTCGACATCCCGTAATCTAAGGTTTTTCGTTTTTTATTAAATACGCTCTTGCTGCAGAAATTCACAGAATGTAGCCATCCAAGAGTAGTGAGAGTACCCAGACACTGCCAATGGTAGTGTCTGGGTGCTCTTACTACTCTGGGAAGGCTACATTCTGTGAATTTCCGACATTTCAGTTTAGTTGTGTTTGTAGCTTTCCTCAAGTTGCGTGTAGGTGTCAGACCTCGAAAAATGGCCAAGCACAATAAAAGTTCTATATATTTAGGTAATTATTATATTGGCCTTCCTGATTCTTCATGTATTATAGCTTATTTCGGACATTCATTGAGTTTCACTCAATTTCACTGCCATCCAGTTATGACTCCGGACAGAAAAATGAGTTTTATTGAATTTTATTTGGCCTCATGAACAAACCGAAAACCGAACCGAACCGAGGTTTTATTCCACCTGAAAAACCAAAACCGAACAAGAAATTTAAAAACCTACAGCTCTAATATCACCAACATTGTCAACACCAACAGCTACTGCACCAACAACAACATTAAAAGAATACTATCAGTCTACAACTATTGCACCAACCACAAGAACACACCATGCTAGAACTACTATGCAATCAACTATTACACAAACGCATACTCCATCAACCACAACAGCAACCACTTCAACTACTATACCAACAACTTTAACTACACCAACAACCATGACAACACTGTCAGCCATTACTGCACAAGCACGGTGACTATCACACTAATATCTAGATTACCGACAACTACGATGACAACCACTACTACGACATCTTGACAACACCAATATCTACTGTACCAACACCAACCTGGACTGCACCAGCAACAATTGCACTTGTCTTAATACCTTTAACTACAACACCAACCACTACAACTACTTTACCAACCACCACAAGTACAATACCAACAACTGCTACATCAACAACTACAACACCACCAATGTTGTAGAGCTGTAGGTTTTTAAATTTCTTGTTCGGTTTCGGTTTTGGTTTTTCAGGTGGAATAAAATATCGGTTCGGTTCGGTTTTCGGTTTGTTCATGAGGCCAAATAAAATTCGATAAAACTCATTCTTATGTCCGGAGTCATAACTGGATGGCAGTGAAATTGAGTGAAACTCAATGAATGTCCGAAATAAGCTATAATACATGAAGAATCAGGAAGGCCAATATAATAATTACCTAAATATACAGAACTTTTATTGTGCTTGGCCATCTTTCGAGGTCTGACACCTACACGCAACTTGAGGAAAGCTACAAACACAACAAAACAAAAATGTCGGAAATTCACAGAATGTAGCCTTCCCAGAGTAGTAAGAGCACCCAGACACTGCCATTGGCAGTGTCTGGTACTCTCACTACTCTTGGATGGCTACATTCTGTGAATTTCTGCAGCAAGAGAGTATTTAATAAAAAACGAAAAACCTTAGATTACGGGATGTCGACGGTTTCGGTTTTTAAAAAAAACTAAAAACCTCGGTTCGGTTTCGGTTAACCTACAGCTCTACAATGTTGACAACACCAACAACTACAATACAAACCATTTACCTGCAACAACAAACACTGTGACTACTACACCAAAACTTATTGCACCAACAACTACTATACCAACCAACCACTATAACAGCCATTACAACTACGACAGAATCCACGTCATCTACAAACAGTGCTAACAACTACTACTATATTGATCACTACATCACCAATTGCCACAGCGACTACACAAATAACAACAACATCTACCTTTACCACGCCAACATCTACAACATCAACAGTACCAACCACTACGAATTTTACACCAACAAATACTACACCAACTTCCACAACCCTCAGCAAATAGTACACAAACAATCTTAATTGCTACAACAGCCTCAACCTCTACAACACCAACAAGTGTTTGACCACCGATGTGGTATTAGTCCACTACGGCGCTTTTGTGACATAAGGTGTTTTTGTGACATAAGACATGACCACAGTCAGCAGGAGTATCAGGCCTGGGGGGGCAGTTTTGGTAAAATAATTGGGGACGGTTCGGCCTGGGGACTGGGAGGGGCAGTTTTGGTAAAATAATTGGGGACGGTTCGGCCTGGGGACGGTTCGGCTTGGAGACAATTCGGGTTTCATGTCAACAGTCAACAGGAGTGTCAGACCTGGGGGCTGGTTTGGGTAAAATACAGGTTATCAGACAGGATTTCAAATGTGAATGGGATCTAAAAATTGAGAACTGATAGAAGTGTAGCTTGAACCATGTTGGAGGGAGGGGTGGTAACATAAAAATAGAGAGAAAAAAGCTTAAAAAACACAACAAAATTGGCCGCCATTCCGCCATCTTGGATTCTGAAAAAAAATATTAAGCGTGCATCATCTCTTCAGAACCATTTATCCACGTACCAAATATGAAAGGTGTAGCTTAAAGCATTTTGGAGGGAGAGGTGGTAACATAAAAACAGGCAGACAGACAGACAGACAGACAGACAGACAGACAGACAGACAGACAGACAGACAGACAGACAGATCTTGAATTTTGAAAAAAAATATTGAGCGTGCATAATCCCCTCACAACCCTTTATCCATGTACCATATATGAAAGGTGTAGCTTGAACCATGTTGGAGGGAGGGGTGGTAACATAAAATAGAGAAAAAAAGCTTAAAAAACACAAAAATGGCTGCCATGGCGCCATCTTCATTTTTGAAAAAAAAATATTGAACGTGCATCATTCCATCACAACTCTCTATCCATGCGCCAAATATGAAAAGTGTAGCTTGAACCATGTTGGAGTGAGGGGTGGTAACATAAAATAGAGAAAAAAGCTTTAAAAAACACAACAAAAATAGCCGCCATCTTCGATTTTGAAGAAAAAATATTGAACGTGCATCATCCCCTCCAAACCCTCTATCCATGTGCCACATATGCAAAGTGTAGCTTGAACCATGTTGGAGGGAAGGGTGGTAACATGAAAATAGAGAAGAAAGCTTAAAAAACACAACAAAATGGCCGCCATTCCGCCATCTTGGATTTTGAAACAAAGATTTTGAGCGTGCATCATCCCCTCAGAACCATTTATCCATGTATCAAATATGAAAAGTGTAGCTTAAAGCATGTTGGAGGGAGAGGTGGTAACATAAAAACAGACAGACAGACGGACAGACGGACGCTCCAACATTTCGGGTTTATGGGCTACCAAAAAAACATTTTGTATGTCCAAAACATTATTTTACCCAGAACCCCACCCCTCCACCCTAGAACTTATATTTAACCCTAACCCCACCCCTCCACCCAAAACCACACCCTAACCCTACCCTACCCCACCCTGACCCTAAACCCTAAAACCCCACCCCAGACTCTACCCCCCACCCACCCCTGGGACCTAACCCCCAACCTTAAGCCCTACTCTGGGGCTGCCCCTAACCCTAACCCCACCCCACCCCTGACCAAACCCCACCCTAGCCAAACCAATAGGATTAGGAGCTATTTTTCGGTTTAGGGGCTACTAAAACTAAAACCCCACCCCTGACCACAACCCTAATGCCCCCAACCTTAAGCCCTACTCTGGGGCCACCCCTAACCCTAGCCCCAACCCACTCCTAACCCTAACATTACCCTAATTTGGAGGTAGCCCCTAATAATAATATCCCCTAAACCCCCAACGTTGGCCCGGACAGATGGACTGACAGCCAGACAGACGGACGGACGGAGTGCGATCCTATAGTCCCCTTACGGTTCCCGTAGGGGACTAATAACCATTACACCAACAAAAACACCATCACTACAACACGAACAGCTACCACTCTAGTTACTGTGACCTTCTAAAACAACGTCTATGACACAACCACTACAAAACCACTCTCAACACCTCTGGCAAATATGTCACCAACAACTACCACTGCTACCACTACTCTATCACCACTTCAACACCAGCCAAAATAACTAATACAGCAACAACTACCACACCAACTGCAACAACAATAATCTTGACAACACCAATAACAAGGACAACAACCACTCTACTACAATACCAACCTTGAAAACACCAACAACTAGTACTAACAACCACCTTAACTCCTGTGTCATTCACAACGACTACTAAAAGAACTAGTTTTACTTTTGCACCAACAATTATTGTACCACCTACTTCAGTACCAATGGGTATACTCCAAACACACGCCTTCTACAGCACCAACCACTATGATACAGCACTACAAAACAACCTCTACTAAAACGCTCAGTTCAATACCAACAACTAGTACTTCAACCAATGCAGCTACTATACCAACCACTACACTACAAATACTTCATCAACAATTACTACATCACCCATCACAACAACAACCATTAATCAAATAAATACTATACCCTACCAACCATTTCAACAGCCAATAATCTACTACACCAAAAACCTCGACTACACAACCACTACTTTGTAACCAGTATAGCTACTATGACAACCACTACTACCACAACAAACACTACTGCAAAAACTACTATACCATCTATTATAATCCCAACAACTAGTAACCAAATTCGACAAGGCCAAAAACTAATAACTGCAAGACCAACCTCAATAAGACTCAATGCCAGCATTGACAATACCAATAAACACTACTACAACAGCTACTAACCCGACTACTATAACCCTAATAACTAGTACACCGACCCCAACAAGCCCAACAACTACTGCAACAAGAACTGCAAGTGCACCATCTACAAAATTCTACACCTACAACTGCAACACTACACTCTAAAATCAGTTGGGTTAAAAATTAACCCAAATCGACTGGGTTGAGTGAATATGAACCCAATTGGGTTCATATTCACTCAACCCAGTCGATTTGGTTTACTTTTTAACCCAACTGATTTTAGAGTGTAGCATTGACAACACCAACTTTTACTACGTCAACAATTACCGCACAAACCTCTACTACACAAACCATTATAAAACTAGCAACTGTTAATCAAACAAATACTAAACTATACCAACACTATAACACATACAACAACTAATACACCAACACCTCGTCTTCAACAAAAACACGAAAACACTGTAAATCCCTACTTCACAATAAAAATGATTATCACAGCAACCTCTCCTACGCCCAGACCTGCTCTCTGAATTTCACCAACAGCCGTGACAACACTATGAACTACTATATCAACAACCACAACTACGTCATCTACAAATACTACACCAACTACCAACAACCTCAACTAAAGCAACACGCACTACAATTGCAACACTAACAACTACTACACCAACCACTACCATATGAATTCCACCAACTTCCTGGACAACACTATCAACCACTACATTGACTAAACCAACCACTACTCCGTCGTCAACAAACACCATAGCAGCCACTAAAACTACTACGCCAATAGCCACTACACAATCAACCACGTCCTTCATCCCCCATATAGTACTTCTCAACAGCCTTGAATGAATTTTAAATCTAGAAGATGGAGACTTCACATGAGATCATCCATGAGATCATCCATATTAGGATTTAAACGTGCAAGGCAGGCTACTTCCTCTAGAAGAGCACCACACTGTCATTACATCACATCACTTACAAACATTTACATTCCAGCAATGCTTACATTTTTACATATTGGTCACAGAGTCCCCCCCCCCCCCCCCACACACACACACACCCCTCTTATAATGGCATAAAGCTAATCATCAAGGTAACTCCTCTCATCGATGGCGTTTGATGATATGAAAACTATAATGCTGTAACATTAGTCACAGCATAACAGCTTTCACTTCATCATATTGTTTTATTTGTTGGCTTTAATGACACTTTCGACAGCCAGGCTCACAGCATGTCGGATAGTTTTACAGGTGGAAGAAGCTGGAGTACCCGGAGAAAGCCACCGAGCAGTGGTCAGAATCTGTCAGACTTCCCAGCATATTAGATTCCTACAAGCAGGGTTAGCTTTGGTTGAAGACAAGTGCACCACCGACGTGCAGTACGCCTAGTACACAGTGCAACCGTGAGTAATCGGGATTAAGTGCCTTGCCCAAGTTAGTTTTCTCCCCCCCCCCCCCCCCCCCCCACTGTATGTGTAACATACGTCTGTCCAGGGTGAGATAGCAGGAAGAGACAGATGTATCCCACCCCACCCACATGACGTTATACATTTATAACGTTATTACGACGTTATGCATATCGTATAAGTTTCTTGCTACCAACTAATTCATTTTGACGTCATCAGAATGCCGTGTGATCAAATTTTGATGCTCTAAAACTCTTTAAACCCCAAGTTGCCACCGTTCCTAACTGATTTCGTGGTATATACCTTTGGTATGTACATAACTTTTGCATGCTCTTTCCGATGGTGTCATTAGTTTTTCAAAACAACGAATACCAAATGAGTTGATGATATCAGCACGTGACCGTCGATTACCTCTGGCTAACGTAACTGCTGTATGGTGGGGGGAGAAAAATAATCCCTGGTGGCTACAGGTGTGGGATGGGAAAATCTCACCCTCGGGACAAGATATTTGGGCCAGACACTCGGCAAGCCTCGTGTCTGACCCAAATATCTTGCCCTCGGGTGAGATTTTCCCATCCCACACCCGTACCCATCAGGGATTATAATAATCCCAGGCGGAGATCGAACCGTAGACCATTCGGTTTGAAGTCAGTGCCGTAGCCACTGTCCCCCTGTGCTCCTTTTCAGTTTATTACATGCCTATTCTATGAATTCTCCGTCTGCAGGAACACTAAACCATGCGGAAAACGAAAATCTGCTCGCACATATGTGCGGAACGGAAAATGTTTGACGGACTAATTTTAATTATTATGCCTCACGTTTGTAACATCAGCCGTGATTGGTTAATTTGACACCTTCTAAAAATCATAGTACTGGAGTTTTGGGGCAAAACACGGGTACTGTCGGAACGTTTTTCCCTGGAGACAAGAGAACGAAGAAAATGTAAGCTCCACTTCCATTGATCAGCGTCAATTGGAATGTCTCAACACCAAACGCTGGCTCCGTGTTCGTTTATAAACAGTTTAACTTTTTTCGTCACTGGTAGACACAAACTTACCAACAAATGGGCATCTTCAGTGGGTGTGTTTTCAATTTTAACTGGAAAAAATGAATTCAAAAGGATCAGAAATATTAAAAACTCACGTGTTGTTCACCACCTCAGTGAATCCTGAATATGAGTTATGACCTCAATCAATTATATTTCCACAAGTTTAGTAATCCTCGTCCTCACTGAACCTCCGCCTCAAGTTCAAAATAAATTGTTTCACTTCGCTTAATTCTATCAACTGTCGTCGTCTGAGAAACATGAATTTATATTCCATTAATTTATACCACTTAACACACAAGCATTAACAATGAATTATAACATGAACAGCTGTAAACACTGGCATTTGTTGATATAGAAACTCCCAAAGCAACGGCACTTGTGACAAGTCATTTTCGAAGAGACGTCATTCATTCGAAATGACGTCATGTTTTTGGATTCGACTACACTGTTGTTACAAGATTGATGGCATGCTACAGTTAACGCTTAACAATGAACATTATTTTTTGTTAGGCATAATAAAATAATTAGAACGTTTCTTTTCATGTTCTATCGGTCGATAGTACCTGAGTTTGTGTGATTTCTGAAATAAAACCTGAAGCAGCGAATTCTTTTCATGTTCTATCGGTCGATAGTACCTGAGTTTGCGTGATTTCTGAAATAAAACCTTCAGCAGCTTCGCTGCTTCAGGTTTTATTTCAACAATCACACAAACTCAGGTACTATCGACCGATAGAACATGAAAAAAAACGTTCTAATATTATAATAGAAGCGAAATGTCTCTAGAATTTTCTACAAATTGTGCACCGCAATTCCAATTTGAATCCCTAGTGATAGATAAAAATCGTTCCCGGAATTCCAAAGTGTTATATGTGTCAGTAGGCACATAGAACACATTGGAACTCAGAGGACGAAATAGTAACACGGGTTCCCCTTGAAATTCTGGTTGGCGATGTAATGTGTTCTTTTTGTTGATAGTTGTCAAATGAATTGCTGAGTGTCCTTCTAATAAATGGGTTTTTTTTATAGACGCGAAGGCGTGTAATAAACACAGAATGATACACAGTTAATCCATTCACACGTCATGGCATTTACCAAACACGAGAACTAGTACCACTGAGCCACAGCGCTCTCTGACCTAATGATAATAGTAATATAATCTGAAAAATACGTAATGAACGTGGAGGTATAAAAGGTTTAATTTAGAAAGCAACTTTACCTAAACATTAACCAGAGAATTAAATAATCCATTCAATAACTGAATTGGGTGAAATGTTCCAAAAAACTAGTAAACATAAGACTGACTGAATTTTGAACGCATCAGAATAACGCCACGGATGGCAATGCCCCTGAGTATTGGATAACTGTGGTTTCGAGCCCACTTAACCCCCAACCCTCAACCCACCCCCAAAAAACAATTGCTGTAATTTCTCGCGATTTTCGAGCATATTTTCTCGAAACAAAATACGAGCCAACTTTAGACTTCTCAAAAAGTGGGCTCGTATACCACAAGACGACAGGCGAGATTTTCGAGTCGGAAATCGGGTTGGAAATCGAATTGTCGATAGAGAGACTACGAGGATATGCCCCATCTTGTCGGTCAAATCTCGCAGATCGAGCAAGATTAAAATCTTAGAAAATATTTGAAAATAGAAAATTTGCGAAAATGCCAAGCATGACCAGTCCAAGCCCAGTCTGAGAATTCATTGCATTTTTTTCCCAAGATGACAGTGATGATGGTGAAGATACTGCAAATCCGAGATGATAAATCTTAAGTTCCAAATGATGTATTTTTTACTCGGCTTTTTAAATGTTCCCTCGCTCGAATTCATCGATTTTGCCGAGATATCTCTGATGATATCTCTGATGCGAGATTACACATCGCGACACAAAGTGTCAAAACGTGTAATGTTTTTGTCAGTTATTTAAGAGTCTCATCAACGCAGCTGGCAGATTTTGATAGTGATCACCCGTATGTGGAACTCTAGAAATCATCACAAAATGCAAAAAGTGTAATTTTCTGTCTGTGTTTTGTAGTGCCTCTTCTACAGATGTGGTCGATTTGGTAGAGATCTCTCTGATGAGAGAGGAGATTGCCCCCTCCAGTTCCATCGATCGCAGTTCTGTCTTGTCTGTCTGTGATGGAGGAATAAATATATTATATATGATGAGTTTTTTTCTATGCAGAATTCAAAATAAAAAATTTAAAAAGTAAAAAAGCATGTCATTTTTAAAGATCAAAGTTCCTAAGGAGAAATCAGAAAATATGAAGAGAGATCTTCGGCGTGAGAAGTTTCTAAGAGACGTCTTTTACAAAGTGTGTGTCCATTCCATGGATTTAAACATTTCTAGAGCGATGAGCTAGAGATGTCTGGGTTGCATGTCCGAGGGATTGATTGAAGCACACACTTGTTACACCATGGAACACAAAGATGCCATAATCCTGTGTTTTGCATCTGTGTTGGAAAAGCTTGATGAAGACGAGGTGATAGAATGGTGGAAAGCAATGATCAAGAGTCGAGGGCAACCACAGCCTTTTGATTTCGAAATCGAGTAGTTTTGGAAAATGTCGAGAAATCTCACGAATTAGGATCGGGGAAGTATTTTGCTTTCATTACTATATAGAGAATATCTTACTCAGATCTTGTAAAGGGGATAAAAAAATTTAAAAAATGAAAATAATTATTAGATGGGTAACTAAAAAAAATTAAAAAATTAAAATAAGAAAGAATATTGATATATTATAAACATTTATTTACGAAATTAAAAAAAGGAAATTTTGCATATTTGTTTTTCCTTTTTACAATTTATTTTTCTGTTTTTTTTACAATTTTTTTTACAAAGTCTTATCTTTTATTAGCAGATGAGCTATAACTCTTCGCTTTTTATTTGTATGTACTTGTTCAAGGCCATGTCTATTTTCCTTATTTTTTTTTTCTCATTTTCCAGAGCTTCTTTTCCAAGTCGATCTGCAACACCTCTATCAATATGGAAAATATCTTGTCATTGCCGGACACGAATTTTCCAACTCTAAAAACGTCTCTCCTTGATTTTCAGTTAGTACTCTCATGCTATACTGTTTGTATTTATACTCCAACTTTATCACCTCACCGTCTTCCAATTCGATTTGATGACGTTTCAATAGAAAAGATTTACTTTCAAAATTCTTGTAAGGAATGATTCTTTTCAATTCGATTTTTTTTCCATTGCCATTTTTTGTCATTAATTTTTAAATTTTCATTTTATTCTTTTATTCCCTATTATATATTATGAAAAAAAAATTATAAAAAGTTTTAAATTTTTGTTTTTTAAATATTTTTAAATTAAAGTATATCTTTCTTGGAAAACTTTCAAATTTTTTTTTAGAATTAATCTATTTTTTTCCAAATTTCCATATATACAGTTCAATTTTTAATTTCTTATAATATGATGTTTAATTTTATTTTCTAATGTATGAAAAATGAAAGAAGAAAATAAAAGAAAGTTTGAAAATCAGTTGTGAAAGTTCCTAAAAAAATTAAATATTAATATAAAATTTTTAAAAAAATTATAGAAAAAAATTGTTCATAGAAAGTATAAAAAAAATAAAATTTTTGTAAGTTTGTAAAATATATTTTGAAGTTTATAGAAAAAATAGCATTTCTATTAGAAGCATGCAATTGAGCTCAATTGAAAAATTATGTGAAGAATCTCGGCATTGCAAAATCATCGAGTTATAGAACCAAACCACAAATAATTGGAGTCATAAAGGCTGAGACTAGTGAGAAAACTATGTCAGAAAAGAGATCTAAAGCACGTCGGTTGGTTTTGAAATGTGTATGGTCGCAAAATAAAAGTGAGTTGATAAATTGATGCTTGGAGAAGGAAGCGATGAGATGAGAAAGGCAACAATTCAAATGGGTGGAAAGAGAAAATGAAAACAAAACATTCTGATTCAATCAGCGACAGCAGAAATACAAAAGAGAAAAACGATCAAATAATGACTATCGTAACAGCAGCGATGACTGAGGTTGAAAAAAATGATAGTGACATAGAAGAAATACTAGCTAAAGGCATACGCAAACAATTTTTGCCCACTCCTGTAGATTGAGAGCAAACAGCCAAGTGATTTTTCAAAATGTTTGATGTCAAGGGTATAAAAAAGTTTCATCCTAAAAAGTTCTTGAACGAGATAAAACCTAGCATGTTGGATTATTTCGTCAGATGCAAGGCATTGATATTAAAACAAAAAAAGTGTCAAATGGAGAAGATCGAGCTGAACACGGGCAAAGTCGTGCGAAAAAACAACCTATTTTCAATCTAACACAAAACTGTGACCAAAAGCTGTTCTATGTCCGATATCTTCAATTACATAAAAGAAAAAATGGTACAACCTTTGCTGCAATATCAAAAACGAAGTAGCAATTGGAGATTCAGTGAAGTATTGAATCTAGAGATTCATATCAAGAAGTACAATCCAGTGCGGACGTCTTGATATATAAAATTGCCTGATTTCATAAGAAAGAAAGAATCTGTAATTAATGTGAAAAATAAAAAAAGACAGTCAGTGCTTCAAATGGCATGGGTTGTCACATCTGCCTTATATTCCATAGAAAAGTACCTGCAGAAAGTATCAAAGTATGTGGAAACTTCTAAGAAGTTAGATTGGTCGGGAATGAATTTTCTGACTCAGTTATGCAACATCAATCATTTTGAAAATCAAAATCCCATGATCACCACCAATGTTTTGGGATATGACGATTCAAAAAAACAAATTTTCCTCTAAAGATAAGTTCTCCAAAAAAAATCGGAAAAACATTCATTTATTATTAATTTCAGGAAATGACAATCAACATAACTGTTGGATCAAAAGCATGAGTCAATTATTGGCGACACAGACTAGCGGACACAAGGGAGAGAAATTTTTCTGTTTCAACTGTCTGAATTTCTTCCAAAGCAAAGAATCGCTGGAACATCATAAGGAGTATTGCAACTCAAATCAATGCATTACCGTTGACATGCCCAAACCTCACATTTACATTATATTCATACATCACATCAGAAGACTGGGAGTGTCTTTTTGGCGAATGGCAATTTCGAATGTTTCACAATGAAAATGAGTTCATGTCATCATGTCAGCCCGACGATCAACAGAGTTTCACTGAAAATATGAGAAGCACACACTGTCTGGATATTGTTTGTACATAAAACGTTCTTTTGATGATCAATATTCTTCGGGTCCATACACTTACACAAAACAGTTGGATGATGACGATGTGGCTCAAAAATTTGTGGAAGAGTTGGAATCTCAACAAAAAATTATACGAGCAATTTAAAACACCTGAGAAGATGATTACCACAGATGTGCAGATGAAAGACTATAAGAGAGCCACCGAATGTCACATCCATAGACTACCATTCACCAACACTTCAGCACCTGAATACAAGAAAGTGAGGGATCATGATCACTACATGAGTAAATTTCGAGGTGCCATGCACAGTAATTGCAATTTGAAATATCAAGATAGTAAGTTCTTTCCCGTGACATTTCACAATCTGTTGGGTTATGACAGTCATCTGTTCATGAAGAATCTCTGTAGTATAAATGAAGGAAATATAAGCTGCATCATGAAGCACTAAGAACAATGCATTTCTTTCATGAAATGGATAGTCGTAGATAAAAAGAAGAAAAAAATAGATGAAGAAATGTTAGCAGTCAAGAGAGAAATATGTTTCATTGATAGTTTTAAATTCATGTCAACCAGTCTCGAGAAACTAGTTGGCAATTTAGGAAAGGAGAAATTCGAGACCACGACTGAACACTTTTGAGACAAGAGCTAATTGGAGTGCATATTGAGGAAAGGAGTCTATCCCCATGATTATATGAATGGTTTTGCATAGATTTGATGAGTCGAAGCTAACATCTGAAGATCATTTTTATTAGAAATTATACAATGCTGACATTTCTGATGTCGACTATGAACACGCTAAAAAAGCATGGAAAATATTCGACATGAAATCTATGAGAGATTATCACAATCTGTATCTGAAAACCAACATCCTTCTCTTGGCAGACACGTTTGAATGAAAAATTTTTCAAGATGTCTGTTGGAGACATTATGGCTGGATTTAATAAGATTGTCAATATGGCACAAATCAGCAATGACGATACCGAATCAACCATAGTCAATTGTTGTAATCTTTGGCGAATCCCAAAATGTGTTTCAGAGGAATCCTAAGAATGTTCATCTGGGCAAAGACGCTTGAACAATGTGTTTAAATCTCATGGCTACACCCAGATTGTCAAAAGATCACATCTGTGCTGGTGTTTTTCATCCTTTAGATTTGGAAAAATCGTCTGGATATTTCAAAAGTCCTAACATCGTGGTTACCTGACATTGTTTCTGTCTCTTGACCTGAGAGTTTATACAATATGCTGTTGAAGAGATATGATGCCATTATGAGCTAAATAGATGAAGTTATCATCAGCATAGTCGCTACCATCCTTTTTCATCAAACGTCCTTCTATATGGAGATAACTTTTGCTTGGATGGAGAAAGAGATCTTGTGTTTCGATATTGAGTCTTATCTCTCCTTCATTATTGAGACTAATTCCCACCATGGTTAAATACCCATGCACTTCATACTCTTGAATATTTTCGTCTCTTATGACACCTTCCATCTTGTCTAATATTCTCCTCATTACTTTTTATTTCACTCTAATTTTAATTTTTTTTTCTCACTTATACAGTACATGGAGAGTGTATTATCACTAAATCACCCGCAGAGTGGAGATTCCACCCGAGAAATAATTGCAAATTTGTTGCAAAGCATAACCAGCACCAGAAAAGTTTCAGCCAATGGACCTCTGGGTTAACCCTTAAGCCCCCATATAACCCCAAACCGCCACTTTTATATTGCATTGAAGCAGGTGCTCCCTTGTGTAATCTTTATTATTACTCTTGTGTGTAGACTGAATTTTCCCTGGCAGTGGTTCTACATCACTGCTGGCTGCCTATATAGGCAGCCAGCAGTGATGTAGAACCACTGCCAAGTCATCAATAACTATGTAAGCAGAAAAAGGCCATAAATACTTTAAAATTAATCTGAGGACTTAAGGGTTAAACCCGGAGGTCCATAGGCTGAAACATTGCTTGTGTTTTTTGTCGATATGTACAAAATTTGAAAGTTATAGATTGGGTGATAACTCCACTCCATGGGTGATTTAGTTACAATCCACTCTCCACGTACTGTATATGAGACAAAAAAAAATTTTGTCCTCTCTTTTTTTAAAATTCAGTCTTTTGCAATTGCTGTTCATGAAACTTTCCCATGATTTCTTCACCATCTGATGCTTCTATCTTGTAAGTGATGGGATCAGTGTAAAACACTCGAACCACAATGAAGATTTCTTCCATCCATCTAGGTGTATAACTTTTTTAAAAATGTTTTTTTCCACTTATAAATTCTCACTCAATCACCCACATCAAATTTGTGTCATTTTGTCGACGCCGCCATCTTTAATGGATAGAGATTTGCGTAGACTTCCTTTCCATTTTATGGATCTCTAGCTTCCACGTGTTATTGATGGAACTGTGACGAGTGTTGTTATAGTTGTCAAGCACATTGTGTAGGACATTCAAGTATTTCTTTGTCGAGTTGGCTGTCGAATATCTTTGCATTTTCTCTTCTTTGGTCTATTCCATCGTTCAACCATGCTCACCTTCTCCTCATTTTCTGTGGAATAGATATCGATGGGTCGACTAATGTGTTCATTATAAAATTCTCGACCTTTGCCAACCACAAGTTCTCATGTTTTCATGAAGAAGTGGTGAAGATATTTTCCAAAGCTTCAGCCACACTCGTTCCTGATTTACTTTCTAATGCTCTCATCCATCCGTATTTTGAAAACACATCTATAACCGTCAATAGATATTTCACACCTCACTTGTTCAATTATTCAATTTCCTATTGTGCAAATAAATTATATTATAATAGTATTTTTTTGTTTTTTAAATTTTTTATGTGCAATTACATATTCGCTCGTTCACCACGAAGATCTAACAACTCCCCATTTTGATCCATTAATTCAGGTGCAATACTATATAAAGTATGAGTTATCACAGGCAGATAGACTAGATTTCGTGGTCGTTCTATGATCTTGTAGCCTGGAGAAATGTCCAGAAAGAAAGAGTGGATTGTGGGCTGTGTGCTGTGTGCCACCATTCACATAACTTCCAGATATTCCTTCCACATTCACCAAAATACTGTGACAGAGGGAATGTCCACCACATCTTCTAATGTCCTTCATACGTTCTTCAATCGAATCCCAACATCTTTCAAAAGTGTCGTCTCTCCATAAATCCACTCAACAACCCTCTGTGATTTTTAGTATCATTTGCAGAGTGTTGACGTTGGCAGTTATGTTGATGGCAGTTCTGTCATGACCATCGATCTTCATTCTAGTCTGAATGAGTTTGCTTAGATCGACTATGTCATACAGTACGTGGAGAGTGTATTATCACTAAATCACCCACAGAGTGGAGATTCCACCCGAGCAATAATTGCAAATTTGTTGCAAAGCATAACCAGCACAAGCAAAGTTTCAGCCAATGGACCTCCGGGTTAAACCCGGAGGTCCATTGGCCGAAACATTGCTTGTGTTTTTTGTCGATATGTACAAAATTTGAAAGTTATAGCTTGGGTGATAACTCTACTCCACGGGTGATTTAGTTACAATCCACTCTCCACATACTGTAACTGCCTTTGGGAATGTGAATCATAAACCAATCCATTCCATTTGAATATCTGAACATACTATTTCACTCCATGATGTTGGGAAATGAATAGTGTGTCTCCAGATTTACCAATGCCATCTCATACTTCTTATCCCTCTTCAATTCGATTGGCAGATTGAATTCCATCATGAATGTAGTTTTGTCATCACACATCATGTTTGAGAAAGAATCATTTGTAGTCGTATTGTTTCCGTGTTCTCGGCTATCCTTTCATAATTGAGTTTCATACATTTTTTTGCATATATTAATAATTGCATTCGTTATTTTATTTTTTATTCATTTATTTATTTTAGGGGGGGGGGGTTTACTTCTATTTAATAGGATTATTTTTTTATTGTCAATTGCAATCATCTGGAATATACAAAATCATTCCTATATTTTCTGTGGTATTTACTACTCATTAACCCTTTACCCAACGTAACGGCCAAAACCGGTCAGCGCTATTCTCAAAAATCGCCAATTAATTTTCAAAATATTTTCATTTTTTGTCTCAAAAACATAGGTTATGACCCCTCGTTGGAACGAGCTTGTCGAGCTCGTTCCAACGAGGGGTCATAACCTATGTTTTTGAGACAAAAAATGAAAACAAATAATTATTCAAGAATTTTTTTTGCAAGTGTCGTCTGCTTTTCATGTTAGGTAAAGGGTTAAATCAATGACCACGAAAGCATAAGGATCATAATCCCACACCAGCTTACAAAATCTCTTGAATTCTCTTTTGCTCATATCATTGGCCACGTGATTGTATAGATGTGATTGAGATTCTTGAGATCTTGATGAAACAGACACAGAATATTTGCGTCCTCTCGTATGGTTTATCTCGGCAATCTGAAATAATTTTGAGATGGGTGGAAACAGTCCATGTTGCTGTAACTTCCTCGAATGTGGTAAGATTCGCACTGGTTCTGTTTCTCCAACATCAAGTCATTAAAGATCATGAGATTTATGTGCTCCGAATTCAAGTTGCGAGTATCGGTCACATCGTTTGACTTTTTATAAAATTGACATTCCACATTCGATGTTTTATTATTTCTGAGTTCTCTGAATGTTTCTTGCAAGATCGTTGCAAGTGATGGATCGCTTTTTTCAAATTCATCTCAGTGATTGAAGATTCTCATTATAACATCCTTTGGTAAGTTTGTGCTCAGAGCTTTTTGCATTAATTCGTATTCAGGTTGAAAGAGACTCTTTCCAAACATGAACAATCTGTCATAATCCAACCATTCTGGTCCCCGTAACAACAGATTCATTAACAGATTAGTCCTTCCACAATTTGATTTTCTCACTATCATTCCTCTTATGTTTTGGGGAAAGAGTTTTTGCTTCGATCTCTCAGTCTTTTGTGATTCCATGATAAATCTTTGATTTCCATTCTCGTTGGGTTTTGTTTCATGTTTTTTGTACTAAGTATTTTTAATATTTTTTAACTATTTTTATTTTATTTATTTATTTATTTATTTATTTATTTATTTATTTATTTATTTATTTATTTATTTATTATCATGAATTTGTTTTCAATTTATTTCTGACTTTAAACCATTTTCAGTCCTGACCCTCTGTTGTTCAATGTCTTAGTGAGATCCTGTATTGGTAGAATGCTAGAATCCTTGAAATTTCCAAGTTTTTTGTTCTCCAGAATCTTTTCTGATTTCGACGACAATTTCTGTCGTTTAGCCAATGGCGGTTTTATTAACTTCTGAATTAAATTGGCACTTCTCTTGCCACCTTACAAAGAGATTCTAGTGCTCGCTTCCACCACAGCTTTTTACCCACATCCATCGTGGCTTTCTTTCCAAACTTTATGGTGGTTGAAGCAATCTGTTTCGCCACATCACTGGTGAAGGCACGTGACAGAGCTCACATCATTGAATCCAGCACATCCAATCTTGGGCAGACATAATATCTCATAAATCCTCTGCTCTTTATCACTAACATAATTTTTTTCTTTTCTTTTTCATTTTATTTTTTTAATAATTATTTTTTTTATTTAATTTTATTTTTTTATTTCCTATTTTATTTCCCCTTCTTTCAATGCATTCTTGGTCGATTTATACATTTCTCTATTCAATATCTTCTGTTGCAACAATTTGTCACATATGCTCACCAACTCATTTCTCAGTCCAATATTACAGGCTTCTTATTTCACCATGAAGAGATCTAATCTCTCCAGCAGCACATTAGCATTGCAAGGAATGATTATGGTTGTCACTTCCTGTCCAGTGACTGATTTGATGAATATTTTATTCACATCCCATATAGGTTTCACCACATTCTTCCACTTCGAACTTCTGCCCGCTTTCGCTTTTTCGTCTCTGTGGAATCGTTATTTGTTCTCATGACATTCATCTGAACCAGGAGACTGCCGCATGTTTTGTAATCCTCTTTCTCTTAAGCGTTAGGTTTAGCCAGCATGAGCAAATTTCACAGTCCCATAGTTCCTTCATATTCTGGATCTTCGATGATCAAATTTTAGTTGTCAGTTATTTCCACTCTTTGTTACCTAGGCCCCCTGTAGAGATTGCATCATCTCCCCACGCAAGCCAAATAAAGAGTCTGCACTCAACAGATTTGTCTTATATAAATTCGCGTAATCTTCGGGTTTCATATTGCCAGCATCTACCATCGTGTCACCGATCGTGCTTACAGTAGTAATTGTTGATATTTCACTCTACGAATCGGTCTCAATTCTTTCTATCTCGGAAGGACTCGGTGGAAAGTGCTGATACTGAACAGGAGGAGGATGTGTGTATGTGATGGTGTTTTATGGGTTTGACCAGAGGGTTTGTAACCATAAGTCGGAAGATAAGGTTCGTAAATAGAAGGTCTGTAACTAGGTGTTCTGCTTTCTCTCAAGGGTTTCAGTTCTTTGACGATCACGTTTTTCATTTTTTCTTGAGTTTCTGTCACAGGTTTGAGCAACTTTGTCGTCTCTCAGTTCATCTTAATGTCACCCATTCATTTTGCCATATTGCTCTCTCGAATATTCTCTTCAATTCTAGAAATCGACGAACCATCTCATCTCTTAACTTAGGATCTTTGATCTTTAAAAATGACATGCTTTATTTTAAATATTCCTTTTCCCCTTTTGTTTTTTTTTGTTGTTTTTTTTTTTGTTTGTTTGGAAATTAATTTTAGTTATTTTCTTTTTTAAATAATATTTTTTTCTGTATATTAAGGAGAAAAGAAAAACTGAATTAAAAACACTATGTTTTAGCCGTTGACAACGTGTAATGAGAGCATCCTTAAAGCTTGTTATCCAACGTTCAACCTTTCTACCATAGAGCCTTCTATCACAATACCCATCATAATCAAACCATGAGAAACCACATACACAGTTTCTGAACGATTAATATACCTCTTTAAATAATTCTTCAAGTAGAGTCTCAACAGCTCTTGTACGTGACCAAACACTAGTTGTAAAAAATGACTATCATTCAGACGAAAAAAAAATAGCTCAAAGTATGGGGAAAACTAGAATGAAATAAAATTCACTGCCTTTCAGTATGTGACACTAAATAAAAATACACAACTTTCAAACGAATACTATTGGAAATATCCTTTTTTTAACCCTTTACCCAATGCTGACGATATCAAAATTTATTATTTTAAATATAATTTTTTTAAATTATTCAAAAAATAAGAAGATGAGCTCGTTCCAACGTTTTGTTGAAATTTTTTGAAAAATTATATTTTTTCAACTGCTGAATTTGCATATTACGCGGACGGATGCGGCCGATTCGTTGGGTAAAGGGTTAACAAGACTCCCCAAGGGGTTCTTATAAAATAATAAAACCTTTCGTGAAAATATTGAATCACACGGATTTCAATTTTTTTTCTCTCATGTTTAATTCTCCATTTACATAAAATAGCGATAATCATAAATTATATAATCTTTTCTCAAACGTACACAATATACGTTAAATAGATCAAAAGATTTAAATATCTTGTAAAATGCATTAGACAGTCTCTCTTCGTGAATTACTTCTTCTCGATGTAACTTATTTAAAATATTTTTCGATGTTGCAAGTAGATTATTTTATGCTTGTCAGAATGAGGGAAAACCTTTTTCATTTGAGTGTATTTATTAAATAAGTAAATGTTTATCTCTCTTTTAACGTACTGTGAAAAAGAATTATTTAAAGTAATTTTAAAAGAGTACTTTTATGTTGAAATACAGTCAAATGCAACAGAATTTTTCTTATATCTAGTAGGGATTATTTTATTTTATTTTTGTCGGAATGAGGTGGGGGTGGGGGGGGATATCCTCTCTTTTGCATTTTGTGATGATTTCTAGTGTTCCACATACGAGTGATCAAAGTCAGAATCTACCAACTCCGGCGATGAGACACTTAAATAACTGACAAAAAAGTACACATTTTATTTTGACACTTTGTGTCGCGATGTGTAATTTCAAATCAGAGATATCTCGGCAAAATCGATGAATTCAAGTGAGGGAACACTTAGAAAGCCATGTAAAACTACGTGGTTTGGAACACGTCGCATGTCGACTCGTGGTATATGAGCCCACTTTGCGAGAAGTCTAAACTGGGCTCATATTTCGTTTCGAGAAAATAAGCTCGAAAATCACAATAATTATTTTTTTGGGGGGGCGGGTTAAGGGGGCTCGAAACCACAATTATCCACTACTCTCCTGTGTCATCGTCATATACACCCATATCCCAATTCATCCACCACTCTTTCTCATCAGTAAAGCAGCCCACCAAATTGTCTGGGACTGGACACCAATGTCCCTGCTTTACCTTAAATCTTCATCAAAGCAAACCTTTTGGTCTGTAAAGTCAACCATGAGTTTTTGTCTAGAAAAAGGAAACTATACGATTTTTCACAATGTCAAGGGGAATAACGTTTGAACAGAGACTGTGAATACATAGCTTGAGATGTATGTTGCCATTGCAAACAAAATTTTAAATTCAAAATACAAATCGGTGAAGGTAAACTAAACTTGTTGGCATGTGACCATAAAATATATTATTTTTCACTAATGCAAGGGGAATAACTCTAGAAGAGAGAACTACAAATATTTCAAAATGAGAACTAGATCTGCATTTCATCATTCTATACAAAATGTGGAAGTTTTAAAAACATCCCGAATGTATACTGCACATCATCATGAGACACCAAAGCCTTTTGTTCAGACAGATGGATGCATGGTCAGTGGTAACACTTAAAGTCTATTCCCCATATCGGCGGGGCATGAAAACAAATTCAGTAAAGTCAAACTTTAGGAAACAGAAAATATACACTATTTTTCGCAAAGTTAAGTGGAATAACTCTGCAACATAAAATGCAAATTCGACAGAATGCTTGCATACATAAGCTGTATTTTTCCATTACAAACAAAATTTGACAGTTCAAAAAAATCGGTAAAAGTAAAGGCAACTTATTTTTTGGATCCATGAAATATATTATTTTTCACTATCTCAGGGGAAATACCTCTACAACAGAGAATATGAATATTGGCGAATGAGAACATGATGTATTAAGTTTTTACTCAGAAACCAAATAGTCGTATACGCGCATGCACGGGCGGGCCAGAGGTGACACTTAATGTCCCTTCACGTATCACGGGGGCATACAAAACTTGAACATGTTTCAAAAATTCCGTTCAGCTCAAAGGGAGAAAAAAATGTGAAGTGTCCATAAGGACTTCACCTTGATTTGAAGAGTGTTACGAAATGCAGCATACAGATGTTAATTATATAGAAGTAGGTACAAAAGGCCGATTCTGTATCACTTGTACACGATTTTGTACATGTACACGTACATTGTGTATACCTCCATAGGATTCAGTGTTAAAATCGTGTACAAGTACACAAGTACAATTTTTTATGGTGATACAGAATCGGCCATCATTTTACATCGCACTTTTAACGTTCAAATACCCGTTGGCGCACGCGTACATTGTACACGTCACTCAAGAGTGAAAAAAATGTATGAAATTTTAAGAAAATGTGATTAAAAATTTGTTCTCTACATTCCCATCACAGATTAGACCATCGATCCATCATTGGTGAACGTGAGCAAAAAACGTTTTGCCGATTCTGTATCAGCATCAAAGAGCGGTTTGCCGATTCCGTGTCACCTAAGTAGGTATACGTTCACCAATGGGTATTTGAACGGATTAAAGTGTGATCCGAATCGGGAAATCCATTTGCCGATTCGAGATCAGAAAATCGACCTCTGTACGGTACATGGAAAAAAGGTGATACTGAATCGGCAAACTACTGCCACGTTCCCGATCATGTTTGGGTGCGGCTTGATCGGTGAAAAAACGATTTGCCGATTCACCTCGCGAGTTTTGTGAGGTGAATCGCATTTAATAACGTGGATATAATGGCTAGAGCAATGTATACCAAAAACCAAAAGCTTGAAGAGCTTGAAATAAGTAATCACCCAATCATTTCACATTCCTAACGCTAATTAACCAATCAGATTGCTTGATTCTCATAAACTTAATCATACAAAGTTATCTTCCCTCGTTGTTGGGGTGGGGGTCACGCCCATCATAACAATCGAAAGTTTCGAGAAGGTGGTCACGTGACCTATCAAATTGAAGGTCTCGATGAGTGGATTAAGAAGATCGTAATTTTAACCCTCGTCGTGGGGTGGGGTCACTACCAGAGCCGAAAAACGACTTCTTTTTTACATATCCAGGCATGTGAGGTATTAATATGAGGGGCTTGATGAATACATTACAGAAATAACGTTTTTCATTTTATGTGGGGGTGGGGGTCACGCCCATGATAAAAATCGAAAGTTTCGAGAAGGTGGTCACGTGACCTATCAAATTGAAGGTCTCGACAAGTGGATTAAGAAGATCATAATTTTAACCCTCGTCGTGGGGTGGGGTCACGACCAGAGCCGAAAAACGTCTTCCTTTTTACAAATCCAGGCATGTGAGGTATTAATATGAAGGGCTCGATGAATACAATACAAAAATGACGTTTTTCATTTTATGTGGGGGTGGGGGTCACGCCCATCAGAAAATCGAAGTTTCGAGAAGGTGGTCACGTGACCTATCAAATTGAAGGTCTCGACGAGTGGATTAAGAAGATCTTAATTTTAACCCTCGTCGTGGGGTGGGGTCACGACCGACCAGAGCCGAAAAACGTCGTTCTTTATACAAAGCCAGGCATGTGAGGTACTGATATGAAGGCTCGATGAATACATTACGAAAATGACATTTTTCATTTTATGTGGGGGTAAGGTCACGACCAGAGCCGAAAACGTCTTCCTTTTTACAAATCCAAGCACGTGAGGTACTGATATGAAGGGCTTGATGAATACATTACAAAAATGACATTTTCCACCATCGCCATGGGGATGGGGTTAACACCGATCAGAAAATCAAAAGTTTCGAGAAGATAGTCGTGTGACCTATCAAATTAAAGCTATCGACAAGGATATTATGAAAATCATAATTTTTCCCTTCTTATAACGGTGGAGTTGGGACCATCTTGAAATCGAAAGTATTAAGAAGAGGTAGTTATGGAACATATTAAATTGAAAAACAACAAGTTGAATCTGATGCATCATTCATTTTTTATATCTGTGTTATACGTGAAGTATGTTTTCAAAAAATATATGATTGTTATGCTAATTAGAGATGCACTCGCTTATTAACAAGTCACACCTTAAGATGTTTCCTTCAATAATAACTCTGTTGACTGAACCATAGATTTGTCAATAAAAAAATTATAAGTTGATCTTCTAACGTTTCTACATATTGAGGATAGCCTATTTCACCATTTCCGAAAAAAGTGTCAATCCAAACTATATTTTTTTAGGAAAAATGCCCACGTTGAGAAGACATTACAAATTAAACGAGTTTTACCTTGACTAAATTCAAATAAAACCATTTGTCACGTGTTAGAAAAGATTTGTAAGCAGTCTAAACGCACGTGTGGAAAAGTTGTTTTATTTTGTTTTTTACAATAGGAGTTAAAATATTTTAAGATAGGTGGCGTTATATAAATACAGCAACAACAAAAACAGTGTTTACAATGTGTCAGCGTATGACTGAATGAAAATGAGAAAAAAGCTCTTTTTCTAACCACCTGATAGCGAAGCATTACATCAGTAGTCGCGATATTGATGTCATCCAACAGCAGCCAAGACATTAAGCTTTTTACGTCGACATACCACTTGTCCAAAACAATTCTCTTTTAACGCTATAAAACGGGTGAAATACATCTCGGTAACGACTCTCTTTTTCTTCTTGATCAGACGCAGTTGTTGGTGGAAAGTTGACAAAACAATTGATCAAATATATCGAACGAAAACGACTCATTTTCTAACTACGATTGTCGCCGTATTCTAACGTCACCACACTAATCATACAATACGATATTGGAACTGCACTACCTCTTGAATATTACAAATTTACGATTTGTATTGTCTTCAACACAAATCGTAAATTCCTTCCCGCATCACCATACTAATACTATACCGCATCGAATTTGACATCGTCATCATCCCCTTGCTAGATAAACTTGAACTCGTCATCCGAATGGTGTTGCAAAGTGAGCCTATAGGGGTTGATTAAGCTCACAAGCTAGGGTAAGAGCTCGAGCTCTTGAGGTTTTATTTTGAGGATTCAGTGGACTCATGTTTATTCAATGAGCCTGATATCATTTGGTAAGGAAACACAAAATTCCAGAGCTGGTGAGACCTCACAGAACTGCCAGTTATCACACCATTTATAGTCCGATCTTACGATCTCTGATCGATAAATTTTCCCTAACATTCCATAACAATGGTCAATAATAGAAATTAGTACAGAAAATCGTGTTAATTGTTCTCTGAAAATTGCATTCGCTTGTGCAGTATTTCTGATTTTTTACAGATTGTGTTCAGGGTTCAGTTTAAAAAAAAAAAAAACCTTGTCAAATGGTTAGGTTCAAGGGAAGTAACTCTGCTAGGTTCAAAGGAAGTAACTCTGTCATCCGTAGGTAGAGGTTTATTATGAGGTCATCAGAGGTCATAATACAGGTTTGGTTCATGGAAGTAACTCCGTTCATCCGTAGGTAGAGGTTTATTATGAGATCATCAAGGGTCGTGATATAGGTTATGTTTAAGGGAAGTAACTCGGTAACAACCCATCCCAAAGTAGAAGTTTATTATGAGTATATCAAAGGTGATGATAAAGGTTAGGTTCAAGGGAAGTAACTTCGTAACAACTCATCCGTCAAACGGTTATGTTCGAGGGAAGTAACTCTGTAACACCTCGTCCATAGGTAGAGGTTTATTATGAGATCCTCAGGAGTCATGATACAGGTTAGGTTCATCAAATGATTAGGTTCGAGGGAAGTAACTATGTAACAACTCATTCATCCAAACAAAATTAAAATTCGATGCACCATACTAAGAAGTGCTTGAAAAAAAACATTTTTAGGTTAGGTTCGAGGGAAGTAACTCTAACAACTCATCCGTTCAAACAAAAATTAAAATTCGATTCACCATATTAAGAAGTGCTTGAAAAAACCTCCAGGTTTTAGGTTATGTTCAAGGAAGCAACTCTTTAACAACCCATACGTTCAAATGGTTAGGTTCGAGGGAAGTAACTCTGTATAACAACTCATCCGAGGTTTATTATGAGGTCATTAGGGGTTATGATACGGGTTAAGTTCAAGGGAGGTAACTCTGTCATCCATAGATTCAAGGAAGTAACACTATAACACCAAGGTATATTATTAGGTCATTCAGGAGTCATGATACAGGTGAGGTTTAAGTGAAGTAACGCTATCATCCGTAGATTCGGGGAAGTAACTCTCAACTCACCCGTCAAATGATTAGGTTCGAGGGAAGTAACTCTGTAACAACTCATCAGTAGGTTCGAGAGAAGTAACTCTGTAACACCAGAGGTAGAGGTTTATTATGCAGTCATCAGAGGTCATGATACGGGTTAAGTTCAAGGGAAGTAACACTGTCATCCGTCAAAATAATTCGGTTCAAGTGAAGTAACTTTGTAACGCCGTAGGTAGAGGTGAATTATGAGTACAGCAAAGGTCATGATGAGTACATTAGAGACCACGTTGAGACCATCGGGGGCCAAGATACCGGTTAGGTTCAAGGAAGTAACAACTCGTCTGCAGGTTCAAGGAAGTAACTCTGTAATACCATAGGTAGAGGTTTATTATGAGGTCATCAGGGGTCATGATACAGGTTAGGTTTAAGGGAAGTAACTCTATCATTCGTAGGTTCAAGGGAAGTAACACTGTAACACCTCGGTTATTATTAGGTCATAAGGAGTCATGATACAGGTGAGGTTTAAGTGAAGTAACTCTATCATCCATAGGTTCGAGAGAAGTAGCTTTGTAGAACCAAGGTTTACTATGAAGTCCTCAGGATAGGTTCGAGGGAAGTAATAACTCATCCCAGGTTTATTATGAGGTCATCAGGGGTTACGATACGGGTTAGGTTCGAGGACAAAGTAACAGATTCGAGGGAAGTAACTCTGTAACACCAAGGTTTATTATGAAGTCATCAGGGTAGATTCGAGGGAAGTAACTCTGTATAACAACCCATCTGAGGTTTATGATGAGATCATCAAGGGTTACAATACGGGTTAGGTTCGAGGAAAAAGTAACTCTGAACAAAACAAATAAATATTATAAAGTATAATTCACTGCAGTTTTTGTTCCTTTTCCATTAAGAAAAATTATATATATTAAAAATCGATAATAGAAAAAATTAATAAGACCATACAAAGTTGATTGTCTGTTTCTCAAACCATTTTTTCAAAAAAAAGCATTCGGGCGGGCGGTCTTTTTTTTTTCTCCCTGAGAGATTGTTTATGGTAATTCAAGCCCCACCCAAACGCCTGGTGGATCACGCAAAATTTCCCAAAATATATTGGTTATTCACCGTAGGGGTGTTGGGTCAAAAATGAAGTGAGGTTTGAATGTTTGTTTTTAAGTGAAACGTGAAAATTATGACTCAGGACGAAACGCCTCGTGGGTGAAAACGTCTCAGGATTAAAAGTCTCTGGGACAAATCAAATGTCGAAGAGCCAATTTTCACAGATTTATTTTACCAATAATAAAAAAAAATCCTTTCACAACCTGCCTAATAAAATCGTGAATCACAATCTTTCCCTCATTATATTCAAAATTATCACAACCCATTTGAACGGGTAGTTCATCCATAAATCATATTTTTGGAAATCTGAAAATGAAATACAAAACGAATGTTTGCGTGTTTTTATTAACCAATTCGACCGCACATACCTACCTGTATGCGATTTATTTTCAACTATGTCTGTTACTTTTATATCAAGCAACGGTTACTATTAGTTATCCAATTATCCTACATCTCAAATGCATTTACTTAAATTAACTGGGAAACTCGTAACGGTTTCAAATAACAGGACACAAATTCCCAATGACAGTCATTTACAGTACAAATGTTACTAAAATAAATGCCAGGAGATTGTGTTCCATTCAACATAGAACCTGACTTTGCAGACTTTCTGAAGATTGGTGCGAATCAAACGTGGTGCGAATCGACCACTCCCCTTTGTGACTGTTTGTTGTCAGACTGAAAGACACCTTCCTTCTTGCTCTCATTATGACTTACCTTTTACAAAATAAAACACTTTCTGTCGTGAATATTGCTGAAACCCACCCACTTTATTAAAGATTGATATAGAAAAAGCTTGAAGTGTTAATTTAAAAAAAAAAATTCGTCAACTCATCGATATCGATTTACCGAAATGAGCACAATATCTCATGGTTTTTTTAAAGATTTTTTGATGACATAAAAAGGTTGCATGCGCAGCAAAAATAACCATGCGCGCGAGCCTGAAAAACAGACGTTCTTTTTTATGGTCTAATTTAATTAATAATACATCAATATTTTTTTTTTCAAAAATCAGTTTTTAACTGATAGTAGTGTTGTTGTTATGAGAGATAGGTTAGGGTTTTATCACGAGTACATCAAGGTGGACAGCTCTATTCCATTCCCTCACTCGAGTCCCTTTGCGTGAAGACTTCTTTTTTTTAATTCAATTCAAGAGGTGTTAACCTCATCGAGATTTGGAAACGGTTTTATAACTTCACGAAATATACATTTCTCTTGCTGTTTGCTTAATTTTTTATATAAAAATAATGACTAAGAGTTTGTTGAACCTAGAAACGTCTTTTAGATTTTCTCCTTGATAAAACGCGAAACACGATATCAAACGCAGTTTATCTTTCTTGCTTCTCACGTTTTCGAGTTGTAAGAATCGTTTGCTTTTCACCAGTCTGTCTTGAAAATTGAATATGTGTTTGGTAAGCGGATCGAACGATTTTTTCATCTTTTTTGTACCCTCTAGAGGAACTTCGAATTCTCCTCTTTCGCTTACGAAAACCCATTGATCATTTCCAGGTCCGATCCAGGTGAGCAATATACTGTAACACATCGCGCTATCGTAAGGACAATGCTGCTTTTTGTAAGGATTTTATAACCTACATTAGGTAGGGATACGGACCCTCTAGAATTTCAAATTCTCGACATTATCCCTATCTTTTTTACACAGTAGAGTAATAAGACCTAATCTCTGAGACTCTGACAGATTTTACCAGAGGGGGGGGGGGGGGGGGGGAGACAAATAATATTTTTTAACTGCTGAATTTGCATTTGCGGGCGGATGCGGCCGATTCGTTGGGTAAAGGGTTAAGTTCATCAGTACCTGACCACATTTGGCTGACTTTGCCGACAACTCGTGATTCGTAGTCAGCATGATTGTACAATCTGTACAAGGTCAGCCATCATTCCGTAGTGTTTATAATAACCGACGGAAGCCAGGACAGGTACCTTCGGTCACAAAGGGTAAGAATCGACGCAATTCTACACATGATTCCATTCTGCACTGTTCTAAATTTATAACAGAGTAGTTAGCTTAGAGCTCTAAAAGAAAACTATCGTCACTCCAGATTTATTGATTGACTTTAATTGATGAGACTTGAATAACGAGATTTGAATAAAAGCAGTCATCCAGAAAATACAGCGGATTGTCAGGGTTATCTTTAACCACAAGAAGGGACACTGATCATGGTTGACCTTATAAGATCCACAACTGAAGCCAAAAACGTCTGGGGGAAACTGAAATCCTAAATCCTTTATCAGACATACAATCACTGCACGATCTTCGTGTGTTAACCCCAGGTATGCCACAAAAATAGTTCATAGAAAGTGGATTTCCAATGGACACCCACGGAATGGACATTTCTTCGAACAAATCTTGAATTCTATAAGAAAAAAAAAACGAAGCAGAAGCAACATTTTCCAGCAATGGACCCCCAAGTTCCACCAGAGTTCCGATGGTGAAAACATTGATTGTGTTCCTAATGCTATTCTACAGACAAGGACTTGTTGCTCAAACAGAAACTCCACTCTGTGGATGTTTATTGGCTATTCATAATTCACTCACCTATTTTGCACACATCGAAAATAATTACAGGGATCAACTGAAGAGGATGACAAAGTCCCATTGCATGTTCCAATTTGATAATACTGAAAACACGTAAAAAGAGCTCACCAAGTGATTTATTGAATATTGTCTTTATTAGAATTCGCTGAAGTTAGCTTGGGTTCCGCTCCACAGTTTTCTAGGCATTTCTAAAAATGGCATGCCATACACTCTCTTCAAATGCAAATATTCTGTAACTTAGTTATCTAACCCATAACATGTATTACATTTCCCAAATCCACAAAAACACCTATAACACTATCTCACTAAGTGGAAATGAACAATCTGAAAGTGGGTGGAATAATGTATTGTCAAAGGCAAGACTTCAACCTGAAAAAATGCATGAAAAAGTGCCGAAACCAGTCATTTTCAGCCACCAAGCAGCCTAAAAAGCATAATTTTCCCACCGACCCCACCTACCTACCCCTCGACCAGAGCATCCCCTGTTTCTAAAATGCAAAAAAAAAAAATTATATATTTCCATTTCATTTTTTAGTTACCTGTCTGGTAACAAACCCCTGTAAAAGTTACATTTTAAAAAATAGACAATTTTTCGAAGCCACCGTTTCCCATAAATTCATCTGGTAATTTACCCCTATGTATCAGAGTCCAACTTTGGGACCAAAACTTCAAATTCTCTTGTTCAACAAAAAGCCTAATGTAATCATATATCTGATACTGCAAAAATATCTCTATTTAACATGGCCTTAGTTTCAACATATGCCCTATGTTTAGAATTTCACCCCTGTGCAAAAGTGCGAAACTGTAGAGCGCAACCTTGGCTTTGGCGGTGGACATTCGTTTGACATTCACATTTAGTTCGTATGACGTTGAGCGTGGGACATTCATTTGCCATTCGCCTCAAGTTAGCTTGACGTTCGATGTTTGACATTCCTTTGACATTCGTCTGTAATCATTTTCAATGTGAAACTGACTACAGGCAAATGCCAAACGAATGTCAAACGCCGAACGTTAAACTGACTGCAGGCCAGTGTTAAACGCCGAACGTGAAACTGACTACGGGCGAATGCCAAACGCCGGACATGAAACTGACTACTAGCGAATGTCAAACTCCGAGCGTGAAACAGACTGCAGGCGAATATCAGGAGAATGTCAAACGCCGGACGTCAAACTAACGTCAGTCGAATGTCAAACAAATGTCAAACGCCGACATCAAACTTACTCCAGGCAAACTATTGTCCAATGTTCAATGCAAAGCAAACTTCAGAGACCTGAATTCTCTGTGGACAATTACCCCAAACATGTTTTTTTTTAAAAGAGAATCTGGTAAACAGAAAATCACTGACAAATGTTTTATTACACGCCTGTTCTATGAAATCCCCATCTACAGCAACACTAGACAATAGTACGGAAATCGTTGGCGGACTATTTTTAAATAGAAGCGAAATTTCACTGGAATTTTCTGCAAATCGTGCAACGCAATTACAATTCGAATCGCTAGAGATAGCTGAAAATCGTCCCCAGAGTTTCAATGTGTGCTATGTGTCAGCAGGCACATAGAACACAATGGAACTCAGGGGACGAAATAGTAACACAGGTTCCCCTCGCAAATGTGGTTGGCGATAAAATGTGTTGTTTTTGTAGGTCCGTGAAGTTAGCTCAGTGTTCAGCGTTCAACATTCGTTCAACATTCGTGTGAAGTTAACTCAGTGTTCAGCGTTCAACATTCGTGTGAAGTTAGCTCAGCGTTCAGCGTTCAACATTCGACCAACATTCGTATGAAGTTAGCTCAGCAGTAGTATAGCTCGTATGTTTGGGCCTAGTTTGGATAACCCCAGTGGATGACCCCGGAAGTGACGTCAAGATTGCTTGATTTCCCATAATCTGTATGCAGAGTTATCTCCCCTTATTACAGCGAAGTTGTATCCTATTCTCATCGCCTCTATATCCAATAGCAATATCCCAAGGAATCCCTTATTGTGAAACGTCTCTGGTTATGGAATCCCTTTTTTGTCGTATGAGGCCATGAGGGCTAATATAAAAGCCCTCAATGAATCCTCATATATTATGCCTCATAGCCTCATTGAATTTTGAGGTTATGAGGACCATTAAAAATCCCTCAATGAGGTATAATTTACTACGACTCTTAGCCTCATTTCAGTATTTGAGGATACCTATGGCCTGGTATTGTATTATTCTAGGATACCTATCGAGGATACTTTTAGGAGAATCCCTTTTTGTCGTATGAGGCCATGAGAGCTATGTAAAAGCCCTCAATGAGTACTCATTTATTATCCCTCATAGCCTCATTGAATTTTGAGGTTATGAGGACTATTAAAAATCCCTCAATGAGATATAATTTACTACGACTCTTAGCCTCATTTCAGTATTTGAGGATACCTATGGCCTGGTATTGTATTATTCGAGGCTACCTATCGAGGATACCTTTTGGAGAATCCCTTTTTTGTCGTATGAGGCCATGAGTGCTATGTAAAAGTCCTCGATGAGTCCTCATTCATTATCCCTCATAGCCTCATTGAATTTTGAGGTTATGAGGACCATTAAAAATCCCTCAATGAGGTATAATTTACTACGACTCTTAACCTCATTTCAGTATTTAACAGCCATATCCCCAGGCACCCCAATTTTGGCACCCCTTTTTGGAAAACATGGCCTTTGGCACCCCTTTTTGTCGTATGAGGCCATGAGGACCATGAGTAATCCCTCAATTAGATCTAATGTAGTCTTACCAACCGCTTCTAGCTTGTCGCCAAAGCTCCAAGACCACTACTGGTCTATGGAGTCTATGGAGCTTTGGCGACATAACCAGTAGTGGCCTTGGTCCTCATAACCTCAAAATTCAATGAGGCTATGAGGGATGATAAATGAGGACTCAACGAGGGCCTTTACATAGCCCTCATGGCCTCATACGACAAAAAGGGATTCTCCTAAAGGTATCCTCGACAGGGTGAAGGGTGAAGGCACAGATTCGGAGCTGGCACACTGCACTTTGACGAATGTTGAACGTTGAACGCTGAGCTAATTTCATAGGAATATTGGTCGAATGTTGAACGCTGAACTGGAGTAGTAAAAGTCACTGATATCACTTCAGGTGAGAATGGTTGCCCAGATCTGAGTGTTGTTAGGTGTAAACGATGGTCGCATGAAGGATGCACCTCGGGTGAAAGCCCAGATTCGACATATGACTGAATTTTGACGAATGGTGAACGCTGAACGTTGAGCTAACTTCACACGAATGTTGGTCGAATGTTGAACGCTGAACGCTGAGCTAACTTCACACGAATGTTGAACGAATGTTGAACGCTGAACGCTGAACACTGAGCTAACTTCACACGAATGTTGAACGAATGTTATTATTATTATTATTATAAAAGCATTTTTATAGCGCCTTTTTTACTATACAGTATTCAAAGGCGCTTGGTATGGTGAATACAGATTATAGTGAAAATTTATAGACATTTACCTATTAAAGGCTTGTTTAAATAAATGAGTTTTAATTGCTTTTCGAAATTTATATAAATCGTTTTCTTTGCGGACATCAATGGGAAGAGAATTCCACAGTTTTGGACCTGCCACGGAAAATGCTCTGTCTGCGAAGGTTTTACAATTACTTCTCGGTACAAAAAGTTCACAAGTGTTCTTTGATCTTAGATTTCGCGTGTGTCGAATTTTGTGGATCATGTTCTTCAAATAGTCTGGGGCGCCTCCATAGATACATTTGTGAACAAATGTCAAAATTTTAAACTGAATTCTTTTCGCTACTGGCAACCAATGTAATAATTTCAATGCCGCTGTACTGCTATCATATCTTGATTTTCCCAGAATAAGTTTAGTTGACATATTTTGAATTTTTTGAAGTTTTGACAGAAGATTTTGTGAAATGCCAAATAGAAGTGCATTCCCATAGTCCAGATGAGAAATTACCAATGCCTGAACTATGAGTCTGCAGGAATCTGTTGTGAGATGTTTTCTAATTTTCCTGATGTTATATAAATTATATGAAGCTATCCTACATTTTTCCATCACATGTTTTTCTAGTTTCATATTCGCGTCAATATGGAAACCAAGGTACTTTACGTTCACAGTACTTTATGTTGAACGCTGAACACTGAGCTAACTTCACGGACCTTGTTTTTGTTGGTAGTTGTCAAATGAATCGCTGAGTGTCCTTCGAATAATTGTTTTAAAAGACGTGAACACTGCAATAAATACAGGACGACACACGAGTGTGAACAGGTTAATCGATATGGCACTTGTGCCATCGCGGAAGGATAATACTCGAGGCCTGGGGCCTCTCGTTTTATCCTTCCGCGCTGGCACTCGTGCCATATTGATTAACCCATCCACACACGTGTGCCGTTCTGTGTATTTGCCGGATGCAGTACATTTCGTGTGAACACGAACTAGATTAAATTTCTGGCCAGGCAATTATTATATTCGCGGGAAAAGTGTGAAATGTACAAGCAGCCTCAGTCAATGGATCCCACGGCTGAGTCGGTGATGCATTTACTGAAAAATTTAAATCAGATGTTGCTTTTTGTGTTTTGTTTTATGGAACTAGAGACCTACGTGTATTTTCTGCGTTGAAACTTCTCTGTGTGTGTGTTTTTGTGAAGATCCACTTTCTGTATGCTACATTTATCCTTGTAGCACAATTTTGGAAAAGTTTCAAGCAGAGCTTCAGTTATAAGGTTCCTTTTAGGCCAAACAAAATTAAATAAATATTTTCAGGCAATATTTTTTTAAACGAATGAGGGAGGGCGATTTTTATTTTCATTTTTCATTCCTGGTTGAATGGTCGCCGATGCCTAAAATACCGCTGTAAGAGCCAGAAATTAAATACTGGATTATTCAGGGGGAGGCCACCAAAAATTTGCAAGACGTGACGTAGGGGTGGGTGGGTCTCTTGAGTGCGCCAAAAATGTGCATTTCCAACTTGTGCATTTTTTTTAATTTTTTAAAAATATATCAATATATCAGCTAATATATACCATCATTTGTGTTTCAAACCTTAAAGATGATGTTGTACATCACACTCTTAACATAAATACAACACCATGAGGCTTTATATGTGAGAAAATTGGGCTTAAACTGGGAAAATGTTACACGTTAGTAGGGGGTGGGTGTCTTGTTCGAAATGTAGAAAATGTGCAGACAATATTTTTGGAACAATTCAAATGAAAATTTGTTCCTGTATATGTACACCTGCTCTGGTCAAGCCTGATAATGAACAGCTTGCCATTTGTAGATTGGGGCCCACAGCAGCCCACAGAGGTTTAAATTGGCGGTACCAGTTTAACCCTTTACCTAACATGAAAAGCAGACGACACTTGCCAAAAAATGATTGAATAACTAATTTTTTTCATTTTTGGTCATTTTTTGTCATAACCTATGTTTTTAAGACAAAAATGAAAAAATAATAAAAATTAATTGGCGATTTTTGAGAATAGCGCTGGCCGGTTTTGGCCGTTACGTTGGGTAAAGGGTTAAGAACATTATGAAAACCCCATAAAGACAGCTACGCCTACTAAATTTATAAGTTTATTTTGGATTTTAATGGGAGAGGGGGGGGGGGGTGTCTGAGAAGGGTAGTAGAAAATTTGCACGTAGTGGGTGGGTGGGTGTAAAAAGAAGCCGAATAAAAAATAGGACGTCACGTCTTGCAAATTTTTAGTGCCCCCCCCCCCCCCCCTCCCCCTGGATTATTCATTAGATAGTTGCAGCTAAGTACTTAATTCTACGAACTGCACCTCAGCAGAAATCAGCGAAACTTGTCTTTTTCAAATTTCTCGGATACCATAGAATTAAGAAAGGACGCTGCTTTTGTTTTGTTGTAGTTAAATACTGGAGCTTCATGTTGATTTCACTGATAGTTTTTTTGTAACAGTGATTATACAACCCAAATCAATATAGAACAACTAAAATGGAGATAAAAATAATAAGAAGTTTTGTAACTGGTTGAGTGATAGAAGCCACAATTAGGCCTTCCGAAAAATGAGGATACCAGTGCAAAAGTCAATATTTTCCTTACCCATGTTTCGTATTCAGTCAAACGTAAATAATAGTTTGTTTACACAAATTTGTTCTATTACAAATTATTGGAGAGTGCCTGTTGGCACTCTCCAATAATTTGTAATAAAACAATTTTTGATGAACAAATTAAGACGCTCATAACTAATCTAGCTCTCAACCAGTTGAATAAATATTTATTTTGTACATACACATGAGAATCGTGTCGCATTTCGCGAAGAGAATAACAATACAGTATCAATGTATACGACATATTACAGTGCAAATCGCGATGTGCTGCCGCTAAAATCTTGCCGTATGATAGTTTTATACATTTCAATTTTGCCTCCGAAATAAATATGACGAACGCAGGCCGAAAAAACGAATGCGCCGCTGCCTGAGAATCAAAAGATTAATTTTCTTTAGCCAAAATCTGTTAGCCAAAATCTATTATACTGAGGCAAAAAAGAAAGTATAATAGAAACAAATGTGAAAAAAATAGCATAAAGAATGAAATATAATAGTTCTAATGTTGCATGTTTGTGGACAAGAAGTCCTGCAAAGAGTTTAATGACATGTTGTTGTTGTCCACCCAACCGTATACAATTTTGCTACGGATTTTAAAATAGCACGTGCCACTTGAGAATGTCAAATTGAATGGGTGACTGACGATTTTCTTTGTGTTATGTTTGCTAGAGAGCCTGGGTTATTGAGAAAACACGCTAGTTTTTGTCTCCCGACAAGTTAAAAAATGCCAAGGTTAACCGAAAATCAGAGGTTGCGTGCCATTGGTATACATGATACTGGGATACCTCCAGATGAGCTCGCTGCTGAGTTCGGAGTCACTGTGGCCACTATTTACCGTCTCATTGGAAGGTATAGAACCACTGGATCAACTGCCGACCGACCGCGTTCAGGTCGACCAAGAGTTACGGCCCCTACACAAGACCGACACATCAGGACGTCTCACTTGCGGATCGCTTCCTTCCGGCGACGAGGACAGCAGCAATTCTCCTGGTAGAACTAAAAATATAATCAGTGCACAAACTGTCCGCAACAGACTTGCTGAACACGGCATCCGAAGTAGGCGTCCATATCACGGACCAATCCTTACCCAACGTCATCGTACCATCAGAATGGAATGAATACGTCATCGTGTTCGCTGGACTCAGAATCGTTGGAGTACAGTTCTTTTTAGTGATGAATCACGAGTTTGTCTTCGGCGCGCTGATGGTAGGGCGAGAGTGTATCGCCGACGAGGAGAACGGTTTTCTGATGCTTGCGTGCGGGAATGCGACCGTTTCGGCGGGGGTAGCGTAATGGTTTGGGCAGGAATTTCCTTGCACCATCGAACGAAGTTGATCTTCATGGATGGTAATCTGAATGGACAGCGATATTGAGACGAAATTATTAACGCTGTTGTTGTCCCGTTGTTCAACGCTAACGTCGAATTGCAGTTATTCCAGCAAGACAATGCCCGATGTCACATGGCGCGTATCTGTCGTGACTTTCTTGAGGAGCAGAGCATCGAACTTTTTCCCTGGCCTCCACTTTTGTCAGATTTGTCGCCAATCGAACATCTTTGGAATCAATTGGACCGTCGGGAACGACTTCATGATCTTCAGACGTTAGGCGATTTACGTAATGTTCTAAGGCAGGCGTGGAACGCAATACCACTTGGTGACATCCAGAGACATATCAGGTCCATGCGCCGTCTTGCCACCCAAGAGGCAAACGGTGGACATACACGCCATTGACTTCATGTGTGAACTTTTCATTTCACCCCATGTCTGAATTGCGATGTCCTGGTGTGACGCTGGCAACAGTAAGAACACGAAATTACACACATTCATGCAGCTAGACACGAAATATGAATTTACAATAATTTGTTTGGGAGTAAAGTAGATAATACTAAAAAAAATGCTCCTCAAAATTTATTATACTTTCTTTTTTGGCTCTGTTTCTGAAAATGGGGATTGTGTGCCCGTTCAGTCCAGCTAAAAATTCAAGCTTTAATTATCTCCCTTGATATACAATGCAATTAGAAATATTCCGACGCATGGACGGAGCTGCCCTGTACTGGGACTTGTCAGCACGCTTGTATAGGTATATTTAGAGCGAGTAATTGTCCCTAGATATGTACGCTGGAGAGAGAGTACCCGTAAAAAACCACTTTCCAAATCCAACATTCACCCATTTAACCCTTTACCCAACGTAACGGCCAAAACCGACCAGCGCGATTCTCAAAAATCGCCAATGAATTTTTATTATTTTTTCATTTTTTGTCTCAAAAACATAGGTTATGACCCCTCGTTGGAACCAGCTCATCGAGCTCGTTCCAACGAGGGGTCATAACCTATGTTTTTGAGACAAAAAATGAAAAAAATTAGTTATTCAAGAATTTTTTTTGCAAGTGTCGTCTGCTTTTCATGTTAGGTAAAGGGTTAACACTCATCTCAAGTACGAGATGTACAACGCGGTGCACTTCATTTCTTCCATTGGCAACATATAGGTGCCAACTACAGTGTTTTTTGCATGCAATGGGCGATTTGGAAATGACGAAAATAAAAAGTTAACATGTTGGGTTCTATTTTCAAAGTGAACTAAATCAGGAAGACTGGATTTCCTTGACCGGAAGAATTTACTCAGAGTACAAAATGTTTTCTACTCGTAACATTGAAAGGCATACGCACAGAGATATTTTGGTTCCTCCTGGAACCAAAACCTGTTCTTCGGCTTGTCCAGGTAGGGGGACCAAATGTGGTTACATAGAACAAAACATGCACATGTTTTGGTTCTTCTATCTGTCACATTAATTGGACTGTGAAGGCCTCTGGGCATTGTATAAATGTAAAATATAAAGCCGTGCAAAGTTGAAGTTTTAAAATAGCGACGAAGCAACGTCGGAAACACGTCTTGGGTTGTTCCATCACTCATGCGTTAACCCTTTACCCAACGTACACGATATCAAAATTAATTATTTTAAATATTGTTTTTTTAAATGTTTCAAAAAATTTCAACAAAACCATATCATGTGACCCCCTCAATGGAACGAACATCATGTTTAGTCTACACGGTAAACAAAAACGTCAACACGATCTTTCTAAGACAGGGTACATATGCCCGACATTCTCTGATAACATTGGCCAGATTGTTGGTATCAAGTGTCATAAACAAAACTGTTCTTTTGTATTCATCCAAGACCATATTCTTCACTTTCCAACATTCAGTCCTTCGGTCTCAGCATTTTGTCTGACCCAACTGTAAGCCGGCAAAACATAAAGCATGGAGTGCGAAAAATTGAGCATCGGAATTATAGAAAGTCCCTAATTTCCAATTGTTCTCACTATTTTCGATGTTCATGTTGTAATGAGTTTCTAAATAAGCAAAATGTAACAACGAAAGCGGCCGATGTATAAGTGAGCTACAAGCATGTTAGTTTGGGAGAAAGATGGTTCAGCTTCTCTTATGTTCAGGTGAATTGTTTTTTATGCTGACGACAATTGTTGTCCTAGGGAAATTTAGGATTAATTTCTGCTCCACATCGGGGCGGGGGGTGGAGGTGAGACAGTGGCGTAGCCACATGGGGCCTGGGAAGCCTTACCCTCTAAAGTTATCCCCAAACTTTTGTCCAATGCAATTTTCACATCACATACAGAGCCCTAAAATGGTCTCCACGTTAGGGCTACACACTCTGTAAATGTCCCCAGATTCGCTCTCAGAGCACAGAATTTTGCAAAATTCTCCTCGGCGGAGGCCTAGTCGTTACTAGGACGCTTCGGCTGTTACTCCCATCTCCCACTTCCCCTCAACAGCAGTGGGAGGAAGGGTAACAACCGGCGGGTTCCGGTTATAAATAGGGGAGGCCTCCATCCATTCACAAATGCCTTCCAAATATCATGTTTGCTCCCCTCTCCCAATACAAGCTAAGGTACCCGCATTATAGAATCCTGGCTACGCAGACGGGGGGGGGGGGGGGGGGGGGTCTTGAAAATAAAGTGCAGATACAAGGCTGAAAAAAATGCACCCCTTTGGACCACCCACCCCACCCCTTCGGACCGCCTATTATGCAAAAAAAGTATTATTTGCCCCCCGGAATTGGACAACGACCCCCACCCCCTACACAACCCAATGTTGAACATAACGCTGTAGGATGGGGGAGGGGGATCATCTGTAAATAAGTTTTTAATGATGAACTCTAATCCTTAATCTTGAGTTCCAAATAAAGGTACAGGGCGGAATAAAAGTACAGGGTGGAAAATCCGAGGAATGCAAATAGAAGTACAGGGCAGAATACAAGTACAGGGTGAAAAATCATGATAGAGTTAACCCTTTACCCAACGTAACGGTCAAAACCGGCCAGCGCTATTCTCAAAAATCGCATATTAATTTTCAAAATATTTTCATTTTTTGTCTCAAAAACATAGGTTATGACCCCTCGTTGGAACGAGCTCGTTGAGCTCGTTCCAACGAGGGGTCATAACCTATGTTTTTGAGACAAAAAATGAAAAAAATTAGTTATTCAGGAATTTTTTTTGCAAGTGTCGTCTGCTTTTCATGTTAGGTAAAGGGTTAATGTCATTTCTGTAATACCACTTACCCACACAGGACTGTTATCTGGGCTTTAAAGCTCAGGTAACAGTCATGTGTGAGTTAGGAGTGTGAAACAGACTAAAGTACCAATGGTATGTCTCCAAAATGAGGCATTCACTTGACACTGATGGTATTTTAATAAACATACAGACCCAAATAAATTTCATACAGGGTGGCAAATACTCCGAAAATTAATCCATTTCCTCTTCCCTCAACAGGAGTAAAATAGTTTCACAGACTGTATTTCATATTTTCTGGTTGCATTCTGGTTACATTTTTAAATATTGGAAAATTTGCACTGATATTTGCTAATAAAAGATTTGACTTTAGTCCACAGGCTGGTAGTAAATTCCATGCTTTCCCTCTAGTTTCTTGTCATTTACGCTAGAAAGCTGGAAAGTTATTAGATATGCCATAAAATATTCACAGGTGCTCTCCTGTGCCATCAAAGACTTTATTAGTACAGACTCACTGCCCAAGCAGCTCTCGGGGGTATTTTAGCTTGACAAATTCAGTGACAGTAATGTTATGAATCATCGCGATTATCATGACATGAGAACTGAGGATTGTGTGACTGTGGCAGTGTGTGTGATCCCATTTTTTGCTAATCAAAGCAAACATAGGAAATCATATTCCACCATATTTTTTTTTTAAATCCTTGTTTTGAATCGAACGAAACAGAATAGCAGTGCTTGATTCAATTCAGTAGCAGCTCGACTGATATAAAGAACGGACTGAGCTATACGAACAGCTCTAAAGGAAACTGAGGGCTATTAGTATGACTACAGGCCCTTGATCGTCTCTGTGGGACCACGTTATGATACATTGTAAACTCCCGGTCTAAACTCATACTCAAGAGTCGAGTGTCCTTTTATGCCCTCAGTCCTCATTACCATCGGATGCTTTGTTTTTTAAAAAGCTTCTATGTTTAACCCTTTACTTAACATGAAAAGCAGACGACACTTGCAAACAAAATTCTTGAATAACTATTTTTTTTCATTTTTTGTCTCAAAAACATAGGTTATGACCCCTCTTTGAAACGAGCTCGGCGAGCTCGTTCCAAAGAGAGGTCATTACCTATGTTTTTGAGACAAAAAATGAAAAAATAATGAAAATTAATTGGCGATTTTTGTGAATAGCGCTGGCCGGTTTTGGCCGTTACGTTGGGTAAAGAGCTAAGAGTTTAGTTTTTGTTTTCTCATTTGATTTTTATTATGAAAATGACTGCAGTGAAACTTCTTTTTGATGTTCTCTGATGTCCTCCCATACTTCTTTGATGACAGAGGCATAGGTTGGTGCTTTGATGAAAGCGGCATAGCCTGGTGCCATCCAAATCAAGTCAACAAATTTCATACATTGGTCACTAGCAGTAAATATATATGTAATATATTATTCTGGACATCTAAATACCCCATTTTGTTGGGCAATAAAGGTTATGTGGTTGTTATGTTAGATAAGCCTTTCTGGGCCTCTCGGGGGAAAAAATGCAAACCCTGCAAAAAACCCCTATTTTTTCCCGCAAGTCTCAATCTACCCACCCACTAAATGTCCGGATTTTTTTCCCTCGCCCCACCACCTGTTCATATGTCCATCAGATTTACTCAGTAAAACCTGCATTGTATAAAATGTTATTAAACAGAATACAGTGGTACGATTCTCGTACGAAATGCAGAAACACTTTAATATTTGGTGATTGATAAGTGTCGAAATTTCAATTTTTTCTTGTATACACTGCATTATACCACGACTGCTGTGTGCATTCAACGTTACCCGTAACGAGCCAGACATAAACAATGTGTGAGATACTCAAAGCGTGGATTCTGGCCTGCGTATAACAACATCATGTAAATATGCATCTGGTTAGTTATTAGGAATCTGACTGACGTTATGGCGTGAATGAAATGATTTGACAAAAATAGCGTCAAGAAAGAAAACATCCCCGAAGATGATATTTTTCTTTTAAAATACCAGCTTCATTCATTTAGTTCAAGTTCATTTGTGGTATCGACGGTTGAGGAGCCAGGAGGTACGTGCCCCTCCGTTTTTTTGCACAGATATGTTTCGCAGTTGCACAGTGAGTTAAAATGGGCGCATGCAAACGTGCCAATAAACAGGCATTCCTATAACATTATTTAGTCACAGAATCCCACTTTCGGTCGCTTCAGTCCGTTTCAACAACTTCAACCATCTTCCAACCCGAAAGCTGGCCGTCGGGTTGGAAGATGATTAAAGTAGAAGAAACGGACTGGACAGTGACCACACAGCAGCACATTAAATCTACATTAAACGAGAGACTATAGCGAGTCATGGTTCATTTACCGATATACGATTGTAACCTTTCTCACATTGGGTCGAACTATGGTAGCATTGTAAATTTGCGCCTCTCCACTTTTATCGAGCTTCCGCATCCCCTGTGTGGTATAAATAACTAGCACAACTTGATTAGAGACGGGTGGGCAAGAATCAACTACCCTTGTTGAAGTGCACGTGAAATATAGGAGAATGCGCGTGAGATATAGGAGAAATTCCAACTCGGTTTGTTTATTCCAGTACTCCGTACTCTACTTCCGTCTCCGTTGTGTTCTGTCTTATTGCCATTTTAGGTAATCTCAGCCCAATGAAAGCAATTCCTCTTCATTTTCATCACTCTTTTGAAGAGTTAGTTGGAAGCGTTGTTAACCCTACATCCCGGAAAATCTATTTTTTGGAGCACTATAAATACACAGAACGTCACGATGTGTGAATGCGTTTGTTAATAAGGTATGAGTGCCAGTGCCGAAGGCGAGAACGAGAGGCGCAGTCTCGAGCTCCATCCCTCCACGATGGCAGGAGTGCCGCATTGACGACACTTTTTGATAGAGCAGAAATAAGCAAAATGAACTGGAAGAAGTAATTCAAGCTTCAATCTGAAAAGTTGTACTGAAAAATGCCGAAACCAGCCATTTTCATCCACCCAGTAAACTAAAAAGTAGAAATTGCTACTGCCTCCACATACCTGCCCCTGGAATGCATAGTCCTATCCCTTATAAAAAAGTACCATGGTAAACCATGGTAAATCCCAAAATACCCTGGTAATACCATGGTATACCATGGTATTACCAGGGTATTTTGGGATTTACCATGGTTTACCATGGTACTTTTTTATAAGGGATGTTTAATGAATAACACAACAAAAAATTGTCGATCCCAATTTCAGCAGCACACCGTAAAATAACTTCTAAAATATCCAGTTTTTCGAAGCCACTGTTTCCCATAATGCCTGTGGTAATTTAGCACTATGCATACATCAGAAACCATTTTAATGGCCAAAACTGTTCTCCAACAAGTAGCCTAATGTAATCATGTAGCCTAGTGCAATCATACATACCTGATACTAAAATGTATCTCCAACTTACTTGACATTAGATTCAACAAATGTCCTCCAGTTAAGTTGTATTGTGCAAAAGGGCAACGCCGTGGAGCGGTTCGGAAATCAAGATGGTTGCCCCATAAAACAAAATAAACGGCGGAAACACATGATACCATACCAATAGGTGACCAATAACAATACACGTATGACTATGGTTATAGCGCCACAATATAAGGACCTGTTACCATGGCCATATGATATCACTAGTCACAAAACTAAAAGGTTCCTACTCCGGTTCGCTTTTCCGATCAGCTGTAATATTCCAAACGATCGAATTTGAAAAATACCATAAATACACGGAACGACATGCGTATGGGAATGGGTTAATCGATATGGCACGAGTGCCTGCGCGGAGGGACAGCAGGCCTCGAGCTTTATCCTTCCGCGATGGTACAAGTGCCATTCCGATTAACCCATTCACACACGCGTGTCGTACTGTGTTTATTACACGCTTTCACGTCAATAAAACTAATTATTAGACGGACACTCAGCAATTCATTTCACAACTATCAACAAAAAGAACACATTTTATCGCCAACCAAATTTGCGAGGGAAGTCCAGGTTACTAATTCGTCCAATGAGTTCCAATGTGTTCTATGTGCCTACTGGCACATAGAACACATTGGAACCCAGGGGACGTTTTTTTTAGCTGTCGCTAGCGATTAATATTGTAATTGCGGTGCACGATTTTGTAGAAAATTCCAGTGAAATTTCGCTTCTATTTAAAAATAGTCCGTCAACGATTTCCGCTTGGTTTATTGTTGCTGTAGATGGAGATTACAAAGAGCAGGTGTGTAATAAGTACGTATACGTTGCCTTAAACACTAACAAATAAATAAATATCACAATTTATACCCTCCAATGCATTATTAAAGTTCATAAGATAAGTAAATTTAAATTAAAGCAAACGGGCGGGGACCAAAACTTTTGAAAGGGGCCGAGAAAAAAGTTTGAAAGCAGGATACACTTGCATATCTATATTGACTTGGGGCCAATCCAATGTTTAACCCTTTACCCAACGAATCGGCCGCATCCGCTCGCGTAATATGCAAATTCAGCAGTTGAAAAAAAATATAATTTTTCAAAAAATTTCAACAAAACCATATCATGTGACCCCTTGTTGGAACGAGCTCGTCGAGCTCGTTCCAACGAGGGGTCAAATGATATGGGGTTTTTTAAATGCTTTGAAAAATTTTAAAAAATGTTATTTAAAATAATAAATTTTGATATCGTCTGCGTTGGGTAAAGGGTTAAAATATGAGTGGGGCGGGGCGGGGTTATTCAATACAGAATTTCAGTTGTTTTTGCAAATCATTCGTGTATTTTATATGAAGCTCTTCAAATATAATACACAAAAATGTGTTTCTGATTTCTTCAATATCAATTTCTGATTTCTTTATAGAACAAGTTAAATCCTGTGCGCAGAAGTTAATTATGGTTTCTTGATTCAGATTTTCATTTTCCGCATGGCTTAGTGTTGCTTTAGATGGGGATTTTATAGAACAGGCGTGTTATAAATATTCATTTTCTTTGAATCAACCCGGGACATGTTTCTCATTTGAGACGTGATTTGACCGAATCTTTGATGACATTATCATTATAATTAAACTTTTTTTCGGTTCATGCGTTTTCAGATAAAACGATTGGCTCACACGATTTTGTTTTTTCTTTTCATAACTCAATGAACCGAAAAAAACACAATTAGGTCCGCCCCCAGCCACGCCCCTAAAATACCAGTCTTCGGAGTTGCAACTTGATGTCAAATCAATAGAAGTTAGAACACTGGCACGTTCTAAATGTGAAAAAGAAAAGTAAATTTATATTACTAATTTATCACCATGAAAATATTTAAATGACCGTGGTGGGTCAATTTTTCTTTTTCTTCACAACTGTATTTATTTGACATTTCAATTTTTACGCACACTGGGTGATCGTCTGCGTTCATCGTTTTACCCAAATCGATTGTAAACAATGGCTGGTCACGATGAATACGGCAATTTTGACATTGCTAATTCAACTAATTTCATGTCATCTGGCTTTATATCTAACTCCACTTTTACAAACTGTGTTTTTCAGTTCTCGGGAAACGGTCAAAACCAAAATACAATGTAATACTGATGGCCTACTTCCACCTACCACGGAACGTAACTTTTACGTGAAGTGAACAGTTGAATGAAATTTGAGGGAGGCGTGGCTTATGACGTTTTCTTTGCATTACGTAATTCATTGGTCAATAAAAAAATTTAATGACATAAGTGCATTTGACTTGGAAAGTGTGTCAATTGCTACCTGCATTTCAATAATATGCGCCCTCTTTTGTGCCAGGAAAATAATATGTCTACCAGTTTTAGTTTTTAAGTATTTGTTCGCTGAAGTAGAGGACGACTAACACTATTTATTTATTTGGGTCGCGAACGTTTAATTATAAGGAATGATCGTTTCTTTTTGTCTATTTCTTGAGTTATGAACCCCAAAAAACAAAGTCCAAGCATCGCGTAAATTGGCTACGCCCATTTACGCAGTTTGGACTTTGTTTTTTGGGGTTCATAACTCAAGAAATAGACAAAAAGAAACGATCATTCCTTGAATGAATGAAGACTCATCGTAACTAAAGTACGCTGTGTAGTTCCGCCGACAAGCCTATTTCGAAACTGTCATCTTGGATTTTAATCTATGCAAGGTCACAGGTCGCAGTGTGTAAACAAAGCGATTTCCGTTTTCGTCGCGTTGAGTTCTGTATCAGCTGAGCCAACTAGTTTTGTGAAATATTAAGTTTAAATTCGTAAAAATCGATGTCATAATTCGAATTAACTGAAGGAGCAGTCCTAGACGACTTTAAATAATGGGATATCGCAGGTTTAAAGACTTTTTTTACGGAGGCGAGGACTTGTTTTGTGTGGCAACAAGGAAACACTTCCTGCACGGAGTTTCTCGGCTTGGGACACTTCCAACTGATGAAGAAAAAGAAGCCGAACGACGGGATCTCTGCACCAGTTTAGTCAAACGGCTTTCCAGTGGAAAATATTATATTATACAGTACTGAGATTTCAAAAGTTTTAAAAAGCCGGTCACGAACTTCGATCGGTTCACGACTGGGTCAAAATCTGGCCAGAATTCTCAGTCCGCTTTTAATCCTTTACCTAACATGAAAAGCAGACGACACTTGCAAAACAAATTCTTGAATAACTCATTTTTTTCATTTTTTGTCTCAAAAACGCAGGTTATAACCCCTCATTGGAACGAGCTCGACGAGCTCGTTCCAATGAGAGGCCATGACCTATGTTTTGAGACAAACAATGAAAAAATAATGAAAATTAATTGGAGATTTTTTAGAATAGCGCTGGCCGGTTTTGGCCGTTACGTTCGGTAAAGGGTAAAAGTACAAGTAAAAATAAGTTGCAGGATAACCACTGGAAACTCTGTATACTACTTTTCCTACATCGACAACAACAGGTTCTGACATTATTTTTCGGTAAGCTCTCATTGGAGGATTTTCACATAGTCCTCATGGCCTCATACAATAGAAATGGGGTGCCCGAAGCCAGTTGTTGTTAGTTCGGGGTGCTGAAAGTGGGATGCTAGAAGGTCTTGTCTTTCAATACCCGGGTGAGGATATTAGGGATGATAGATTATATTTGATTGTGGGATTTTCTTATGACCCTCATCTCCTCGTGTTCTCGAATACCTAGGTGAGCACATACGGGATTTTAGGTTGTCGAGATAGTCTGGCACGGGTAGGAAATATGATGTAGTGCCACAAGTCAACAGTAACGGTACAAAGCTGTAAGGGTGGCAGAAGACTATAGCTTTGGGTGACTACAGGTGAGGCTGATCACGCGACATATGATAGTGACTATGGGCAAGTAGTGGCCCTCGAGCTACGAAGGTGCTAGATGGTCTAGAAGCTAGGAGCCATATAGGAGGTAGGAGCAATAGCTATCTTCAGATAGATATCATGCAAAAGGTATCGTCAAAAGGTATCCTCAAATAGTACAATACCATGTCATAGGTATCCTCAAATGCCAAGATGAGGACAAGTGCCAATGTGGAGTCACTCTCTCGAGCAGTTGCTCGAGAGCTCATTCGTTCGATGTGATTCGAGTCGTCAGAGCAAAGCGTGTTCCAGTTACTGCTTGATTGACTCTCCGACTTATTCTTAGGAACCCTTGTATTAGAAAACGATGTGACAGTTGGAAGGGGGTTTAGATGAATGGAGTGATCTGATTGGTTAGTAAGTTGCAGTAGTAAAGGACACTGACTAGATGATCTGGATAAATGAAACATGCTGTTCGAAACAAGAACAGCAGAGCCCGGAATAGGGTTAGAACTAGCCTGAACAGACCAAAAAAGCTAAATAAAGTAACAATAAGCAAAACTGTTCCAACTGATATGCTCTTCTACTGGAGTATACTTCAGAGAAAAAACGGATATGGTAGGATATGCAGAAACTATAGCATAGGTTATAGATAGAGCGGAGGATTCTGAAAGGATCCGAACTAGTAAAACTTCTCGGGTCTGTTTGGTTAATTAAATATACTCCTGAATCGAACACATCCTCTGACACACAGCCATATCCTATTAGAGGGCATTGGGTGACATAGCAACCAAGTACTACCATAGAAACCAAGATGGCGGCCTCCAGTATAGAAAATGGACGACGGCAACACGTATCACTTTAACAACACACGCGGTGCATGCTCACCGACACCGCATATCACTATTATGGTAATTGCGTCACACCAAGGCTGCTCACGCGGGCTTCCATGGCAACCAAACATGGCGCCACTGGGTCACGGGACTATGACGTCACATGAGATCATCCACGAGATCGTCCAAATAATAACTCAAACGTACATGACATGCTACTAACGGAGATAACATATATACCCGATGCCCACAAATGAGTTCAGGAACATGTATGTGCATCCGTTAGTCGCCGACTCTCTATTTATTTTCTAATTTTCTTGTGTATCAGCTATATATTAACCAGGGACATTTATCCCCCTTCGAAAGCAATGTTCTTTTTAATATTTACTCATTTGGGTGGAAACAGTTGCCTTTATGATATATTATGTTCAGTTTATGTCTTCGGAAATCTGTAGCTTTTATCGTAAATTTGATAGTAGTTTGTCAGTACGGGTCTCTATAATAGTTATAACACACTTTTTGTCGCAGGGCCTACAGTACTTTTTCTGCAGGTCAGTATAGGCGAATAACAAAAAGTTCCTTACTTTGAAATTTTTTGTAATTTGGCACGGGTGCTGGGGGGGGGGGGGGTCCACTTCTGTTTTTTATCTTTTCTTTTGTAGCCTCAGATATGTTGTAAGGGATCGTGCCATCATGAAGAAAAACAAGCAAACCTACTGTTAGACCGCTCTGTGTAATAAAACATATTCTGTGTGTTATGTATTGAAAATAAAAAGTGCAATAAAAATCAACACATTGTGTAACAACAACGTATTGTGCCACAGAAAGCGCCGCAGTGTAATGGTGTAATAAATTGGCAGAAACGTAAGAAACTGTCACAAAATCATTGAATTAACCCTTTGCACACTGCTGTAGAATTAACCAAAGTTCAGGAAGCAACTTCTCCCATAATACACATATATTATCATAATAATAATCTTTACGTACAAACTTGTATCAGAGTCGAGCTCTTGTTTTTCTAAAGCCATATCTCGTCGAGTCGGGATAGAAACAAGAGCGAGAATCTGTTACAGCATTTTATATACATTCACATAATGGACATGATAGATTTTTCCTAAATTCTCAACTGCACTGTCAATTACTTGATTGACTATCCTTTGGGTTTTAGATTTCATTTTCACAATCATAAAAAAAACGCAGGTTGTTTCGCTGGAAACTGTATACGCCTGCCTTGAACTTCTCCGATCCCCGGATAAACTTAATGAGCGCGGTTGCTCGACATTCATGACGCGGGTGTTCGACATGTGCCAAAAGATCTTGAAAAGTGTATTGAAGGTTTTTTTTGACAAATTATGTATTTTCCCTTGATTAAGTATTAAAAGTTTGAAAATATCGTCGCCTGAGTGCTAGAATGTTCTATGTCCCCATATCATGTGACCCCTCTTTGGAACGAGCTCGACGAGCTCGTTCCAAAGAGGGGTCACATGATATGGTTTTGTTGACATTTTTCGAAAAATAATATTCAGCTGCTGAATTTGCATATTACGCGTGCGGATGCGGGCGATTCGTTGGGTAAAGGGTTAAGTTGGAATACCACTTGACGCTAAAACGGGTCGAAAATATCTCGAGGACGAGTCATTTTTAGGCCGGACACGACTGTAGACACAGAGTTGACTGGGGCCGATCAAACAATTGATCAAATCTATCAAACGGAACGTCCCATTTTCTTACTTCGTCATTCTGTCTAAACTTCACCACACTAACCATGCAGTAAGGTATTGGGTCTTCATGCCCTCTTGAACGTTATAAAATCTTAAAATTGGTATTTGAAATTCTCTTCAACACAAATAGAAATTTTCTTCCGTCGCCATACTTATACGATAGCGCATCGAATTTGACCTCGCCATCCCATTGGCAGATAGTTAAAAATAAAATAAACTATCCTGGTATTTTTCTGACAAATATAGCAACCAATGGGAGGTCTACTCGCTGTCTACAGTCGTGTCCGACCTAAAATAAAATGCATAATATGTCAAAAACCTTCAAATACACCATTTTTCATGATCTTTGGCACATGTCGAACACCCGTGATTCATGGCTGACAATTTTCGTAACTGGAAGAGATTTAAAGGGAAATAGCTCCTCTTAATTTTCTAAACACGTCGGAAAATTTAACACTAAGGGTATGTACATTTCATATAAAAATTGAAATGTTAGCGAATGTTGTAGCGAACGTCGGGCATTTTTCTGTAGAAGAGAATAAAAATCCAGTCAGTTTGAACGTTTCACTATTATTCGTGTGTTGAAACCTATTTAGAAATACGAAAACGATGGTTTAACCATATTCTGATGTGTTGTAATTTTTTATGTTCTTTATATTAACAGTGTGTGCCTCGTGCGATATAGAACAGGCACTATCCTTTTCATTTATATAAATGTCTAAGGGTTGAAATGTGGTAATATTTTTCCTGGGAAGAATAAAAGCTTGTGAATTACTGAAAAACACATTCGCTAAACAAAGAACCAGGGACGTCGCGACAGCGGGGGGGGGGGGGGGGGGGGGGGATTGGGGGATGGGGGGGGGGGGGGTCCCCCCCCAATATTTATCAAAACCTCAATAGTTGGAAATTCGGAGGGCAAAAATATCAACAGTTAGAAATTTAAAAAACTACTGAATATACGGTATAATTCACTAACAAACCTAGTTTCCGACTGGAGGACCATAATAAGGAAATATTCCGACTACCGAGACTTTCGGGTGAAATCGGGTCAAAGAATTCCGACTCCACGCGGCCTGCAGTCTGAATGACATCAATTAGAAGAGTCCATAATCACCATTTGGGGTAGACCAATCCATGTTTTCAACGTGCAGCCTTTGGGCTGCACGTTGAAAATATCGATTGGTCTACCCTACAAATTCACTGAGCAGCCATTCTACTTTTTAAATGTATGGTGTGTCATGATCCTGGAAAGGAAAAGCGGTCTTACGGGTTCAAGGGGTTAATAAAAAAGTACTTGTTGTCATGTCAAGTGCCTGTGAAATGCTCTAGAAACACAAAACTCCCACTTTCCCAAAGGCGATGTTTCAAATTTGTCCGTCAGGCAGTAGTCGTATGAGTCACTGGGGGCAATTCGGGCAAAGCAAGATATTGAAAATATGTATCCAACTCGAATTAAAAATGTTTCCCTACAAAAAAATCACTGAATTTGGAACTGAAAATAAGCCTTATAACTATTACCAGAACCCATGAAAACGCATCTGAGCACATCAATTTTTTCAAAATTTTCTAGGGGAGGACCCCAGACTCCCTGCTAAAGATTCGCGGCTTTGGTGCTCGCAGTTTCGCGCCTACCATCCTACGGTGACCATGTGTCGGGATTCTCAGTTAGAATTTCAAAGGGTCTACCCCCCCCCCCCCCCCCCCCCCCCCCCCCATTAAAAGGCTTCTAACTACGTCCCTGCAAAGAACCAAAGTGGACAATTACATAGTTGCTTCTAATCTAATTATCTTGCCTTAAAAAGCCAAGTTTCCTTCTGTAAGTTTTAATAAACGAAGACAACAGACAGCTCCAAAGCTGTCTGTTGTTTTCGTTTACTAAAAGTAACAAAAAAAATTGCGTTTTATTTTCTACTGATGTCATGGATGCTTTCTCAACAATTACATGTTGTTTCTTAATTGGACCTTCCTCGCTAGTCTAATAACTTCAATGGAGATAACTTTATCATGACGAGATAAGTCAGGGATGCCTAAAAGACTGTGCGCTGTAAACTGAGTGTTGCTAAAACATGAATGCTTCTAATGATTCAGATGCCAAAACATAAACGTTATGTGGTTTAATAATTTATTAATTATACTTTTGAGAAGAGTTTTTTCTCCTTTCATGTATAGAAACATATACGGTCTCTCGCAAACGCATTTCGAAAGCGTATAATATAATGTTCTATAAATAGTCAACAAATCTTAATAAGTACGAGCGTGTATATTGCAGCTGCGAGATACAGATTTTTATCTTACAATCAACATGTATTTTGTCTGTATTAACTCCGCAACTGTCGTGTATCCGACTCCCTGATACAGATGTTTGTATCAGGGGGTCGGATACAAGCACGTTCCTTTCGCGTGAGCTCCATTTTTTTTTCATTTTGTTCATCCGTTCAAATAAAAGGTTCGTTATATATTCGTTTACATTCTTGACTTATCCCCAATATATTGTAAGATAAAATTATTATTACCATTATGTGGATGTACAAAATATGTATCCGAGTCTCGCTCCGGGTTCTAATGGTAGATCACGACTCGTCTTCGATTCGTCGTGATCTGCCCTTAGAACCCGGAGCTCGACTCGGATACATATTTTGTACATCCACATAATGGTAAAAATCTCTATGTATCAGAGGTTCCTGATATACGCTGCATTCGGGTTATTACGGACTCAATACATACTTATTGGAAGATTAAACTAAGAATTTAACCAATCAGTCTTGTTTGGCAGATACATTGGTAATCCCGACTGTTGCCTATTTTGTTTACCGTTCCTACTCCTCACCTTAGAACCACCCACCAACAGTCCACGCATAGTCCTCTCTCTTGACTGAGACGTCTCAGCTATGATTTTGTAATGACTTTTGACCAACATGTGTCGCTTTGTTTGTCCGTATGAGTCTGTGAGGGTTATGAATAAATCACAATTTGGTATGTGAGAGTGAGACACTGTGGGCCACTGACGTTTCCAGTACTAAACATCTAGTGGCTTATGTAACTTCTAGCTATCCTCGACACTGTCTCTCAGTAGGCCCAGCACCCGAGAGACCGCTCTTCCGGTCCAGGAACATGATACGTCATAATTTCATCAAATTGGATGGCTGCTAAATGAATGTGTGAGGTAGACCAATCAATATTTTCAACGTGCAGCTTCAAATAATGAATATGGGTCCAATTGCTGCCATTGAACTGACATGAAAGATACCACCAGGGTTTCAAGGACAGGGACGTCGCGACAGGGGGGTGTGTGTGGGGGGGGGGGTGTCTCACCCCCCCCCCCCTCCAATTTTTGTCAAAACCTCAATAGGTTGGAAATTCGGAGGGCAAAAATATCAAAGGTTAGAAATTTAAAAACTACTGAATATACGGTATAATTCACTAACAAACCTATTTTTCCGACTGGAGGATCATAATAAGGAAATATTCCGACTACCGAGACTTTCGGGTGAAAATCGGGTCAAAGAATTCCGACTCCACGCGACCTGCAGTCTGAATGACATCAATTAGAAGAGTCCATAATCATCATTTGGGGTAAACGAATCCATATTCTCAACGTGCAGCCTTTGGGCTGCACGTTGTAAATATCGATTGGTCTACCCTACAAATTCACTGAGTAGCCATTCTACTTTTTAAATGTATGGTGTGTCATGATCCTGGGCCTGAAAAGCGGTCTTACGGGTTCAAAGGGTTAATAAAAAAGTACTTGTTGTCATGTCAAGTGCCTGTGAAATGCTCTAGAAACACAAAACTCCCACTTTCCCAAAGGCGATGTTTCAAATTTGTCCGTCAGACAGGAGGCGTACGAGCCACTGGGGACAATTTGGGCAAAGCAAGAAGATATTGAAAATTTGTATCCAACTCGAATTAAAAATGTTTCCCTACAAAAGAAATCACTGAATTTGGAACTGAAAATTAGCCATATAGCTATTACCAGAACCTATGAAAACGCATCTGAGCACATCAATTTTTCAAAATTTTCTAGGGGAGGACCCAGACCCCCTGCCAAAGATTCGCGCCTTTGGCGCCCGCAGTTTCGCGCCTACCATCCTACGGCGCTCGTCTGTCGGGATTCCCAGTTAGAATTTCAAAGGGTCTCACCCCCCATTAAAAGGCCTCTATCTACGTCCCTGTTCAAGGATTAATATTTGATTTTGAGTAATTTCTTTCAAAGAAAACGATAAGATTTGTAAACAACAAAAGGAAAAATTATTAAAATATTTGCATACCAACGTTTGCTATTTATTTATTATTTATTTATTAGTGTTTATGGTCACATACTTATGCACAATGGCTAATCGTGACTGTGACAATTGTTTTACAGGTGGAGGAAGTCGGAGTACCCTGAGAGAACCACCGAGCAGCGACGAGCAACTGTCAGCTCCTCAACATTATAATTCTGTTCAAGCCCCGCTCAGTCAGGGTTACAGCGGCTGAAGACATGTGCACCATCGACGTGCAGTACGCCTTAGTACACGGCGTCATCGTGCCCCCATGGAGGCAACCGGGATAAAGTGCCTTGCCCAAGGACACAACGCGGGTCGTCCCGAATGGGGATTGAACTCGGGACCTCTAGCATAGAAGTCCAACAGTCTACCACAGAGCCACCACGATCCCATCAACGTTTGCTATGTTACATGTTATAAACTTTTGTTCAAAAATAATATAGACTAAACGTTAAGAACCATTTCTAAATTGTTACCACAGCACACACACTAGTATTCGTGGTGAACTGTTAACAGTGTTAGAAATGTAGTATAAAAAAGCCTTACAACATTTTAAAATTAACTGTTACGAAATGTTAAAATACTCATTAAAGATAGAATTACTTGAAAAAAAACCATCGAAAATGAAAGAAACTTTTACAAAATTGTTAAATGAACCCTTTGCACATTGATGCTGAAATGTCAAAATTTCAAGAAGCAAATTTTTCAATAGAGCAACAAGGTCTTTAACCAATTTAATCTTATTTGACAGAACTCATTAAACAGATTGAACTGAACAGATTGGATTGGTTAAATGCCTAAGTGCATTATGGGAAAATTGGCTGCGTAAAATTTCGGTAATTTGACACGGTGTGCAAAGAGTTAATTGTTATTAACAAAGTATTCGTTAAAAATAGACCGACTTCGTTAAAATATTATAAATTGTTAGTAACTGTTCAAATTGTTCACGATGATGTCACAAAATCCACAAACACACACAGAGTTTTTTCGCAGACTACACGCTTGATCCCATCGTGCATTGCGGAATGGCAATACTTCCCGGGTCAGTGCTACACAAACGTATAGCACCGTGATAATGACATGTTAGCACGCATCATAATGCCCCAAATCCAACGAGTTAATACTTTTAACAAATTAAAGCAAATTGGCGTAGCACGATATCACGAAAATTAATAACAACAATGAATCTATATCATGATCAACCAACGTAGGGAACAACACGACGGGGACGTGACAACTGACAACCGTTACTTATTCCCAGTTCCTTATTCGACATTCGTTATCAACCGACTTTATCGGTTGATAACGAATGTCGAATAAGGAACTGGGAATAAGTAATGGTTGTCAGGTCTGTCAACGCGACTATAGGCTCTGTCGATATATAGGTTATATTCACATGATTCCTTGATCTCTTCTGTGCTTTGGAGACTAATATAAATTACTTCCGGTTGGTATGCGGGGGCGGGTTGGGGAGGGGTTCTTTGTTTCAGAGCGTGTGTTGGTTTACATTGTGATCGAAGGTTTTGCCTCTAGCCCATGGGAGCCAATGCACCTCCAATGTCTTTGGGTGCATCAGAACACACTATGTTAACAGATACCTCACACTGCTAACCCAGAGAGCGGAGATGTTTCTCTCCTTTCAAAAAAATCACAAATAAAACAACCCTAACTTTCAATCTTCGTCTACTATTGGCTGCTACACATTGTCACATTCCCGTACTTCTATACGACCCACACATCGTTGTACATTCTCTGTCGACCTCTTTGCAACTGCGCTGTGCCGACTTGCAGCCAGTTTTGCAGTTACAGTGAACAATTTTCAGAAGACTTTCGGGTGGTGGGGTTTGTTTGTTTTAAAAGGATGCAGAACGTTTTCCTTCATATACCATCCCCAGGCTGCGGCTATCAACGAATCTTCATCTCTCCATTCACATATTTGGAGGCATGTCCATTTGCTATGATATTGTGCAGAACTCTTAGTGGGAGTAATTTGGGGTTGACAGCAGACACCGATTTGGATCCCTAATCTGTGAAGATGGACCCACTCAAACTGTCCAAGTTACTTATTTCGCCCTGCTCAAGATATCCGTTGAGCAATGTGTCGAATGCTTACTTGGATTTACTATTAGCAAGGCACGCCTCCTTTTTAAAACTCAGAAAGTGTTTGGAGTCGATAATGATCTCTACACAGCCCATCGATCCAAGTCGCCTGGAGTCTTTATTATCCTTAGTTGATGCATCACTTGTGTAGCCATCAAAAACCACAGTTACCCTCCCCCACCCCCCGAACCCGAATAATGGGACTAAACAAAGTCCACATATGCCTCGCAAATTTGTTCGTTTAAAACATATTGAACAGAGTTGCAGTCAAAATGGGCATCTGGCTTGATTATTGAACGGATATCTTAAGCTAACGTAGGCTTGTCTGCCTCTCTCAGACTATCAGGAGACTCGAACAAAGACGTCGGGTATGTACTCAACTCATAAGAAAACACAGCCGACAACTCGTCGCCCGGTATTGTTCTCAGAGCAAAAGCAACCAGTCTCTGGAAGAGAAGCTGTGGATCTATTTTCACAATCACGTCACCAACTTTCAATCCACATTTGTCATTCATTTGGATGACTTGATCCTTCTTCTTAAAAGTGTAATCATTGGCGTCCATGCCAACCATTTTAGATACAAATCTTTAACCAATATCATGTGCTTTATCGACATTGCTGAGATTGGAAACGACCCCCGTCTAGGGTCCTGCGAATATTCGAGATTCGATTCGATATCGATACCATACGTATGCTTCGAGATCGATCCCGAATCAGTCTCAGGATTCGATTTTTTCGAATCTCTCGTACTAACTACAATTTGTTACATTTCCAACAAAAATAGGATAAAACTGTCATTAGAAAATTCATTCATGTAGGCTCACTTCCTATTTATTTGAGTAATTGACAATGTTTAATTGTTAGGTAAGGTGTGAATTTGGCCCAGAACATTATCCATAGTTTTGGTTTTTGAAGGCTTAACTTGTTACTATTCACGTTCTTAAGAACGTGAATAGTAACAAGTTAGGCCTTCAAAAACTAAAACTATGGACAATAGGCCTAGCTGTTTCAGCGACGGTGCTACAGAGAATATTTAGTTATTGGTGTTTAAGGTGTTCACTCCATCGCGTAAGGGTCATCACAGTGTTCCGTAACTTCCGTTTGATGCAATATGAAATAACTTGTCTTTTAAGATTCGATTCGGGATTCGATTCGATGTCGATATCAGAGACACGATTCGATTCGAGATTCGATTCGAAAAGAAATTTGTGATTCGCAGATCCCTACCCCCGTCTGTATATTCCTCAGCCCGGACACCCGTGGGAAGGGGTTTTTCTCCTGCAAATGTCTCAATACAATTATTGTATCGTGCTCATCTCTGGAGTTTCTTGCCTTTTCACAATCTTTGTGCAGCTCACTTGTGTTATATCAACACCCATATATATTCTGCATGACGTCATTAATTTCATAACAAGCAGGTCTAGAGAGTACATAAATAGTGCGGTTCATGGGCCTATTCCGTCACCCCAGTACCTCTGGTGAGACCCCCAACCGCTTTAAGACTTCTCATTAATTTCTGCTCTATCACCAGGTCCGTCGAAAGTCCGCCCCAATACAGTTCAACATGGTGAATCACGTGATAGCCAGACATGGGCATTAATGCTTTGGAACACTTCAGGACCCCGGTGCAATAGTGACCCTGGGTCATACAGCTTGCATTATTGCCTATTCTATGGAAACCTGTTTGACAGAGATGTCTTTTCCGACGAATAAAGCTTTCAGGAGGAGTTTGGGAGAGTCGGAAGATAAGAAAGACTGCGTTCCGGGGAACTGATATCGGCAAATGATGGGTAGATCTCACTTGATGTGTTCATATTTTTATGTCATTCTTTATCAAAGCAGCTGCTGTTTTTATCAACTGCTGTTTTTGCTTGATTAGGGTCGTCCAGTTTTGGAAGGCAGTAAAACCCATGCAAGATGCGAGAGTCACTATATCAGGCTTTCCATTGATTTCTGTTAAAATAATTTCCTCTCCAAAATGATCTAAGTCTGGATTTCATGTGCGTTGTCGTGAACAGGAGTTCACCCTCCCCACCTAAGAGGAGGGCCATGTCGTTACAAAGTTCAACAAATTAAACTTGCTAATCATCACGATCTCTACGACTTTGAGCAATCTCAATAAAGGCGTTCTCTAGGGAAAAATTCTTTGGGTCATCTTGGTTTCGAAGATAAGTCCATCAGCGGGGCCCTATTGTTTCTGAACTGAACGCTGCATCTTTGATGGTAAACAGGATCTGATGCATGCAAATCTCGTGAAAATTTTATACGTGCCTTATCTTCCATACCCCATTCATCGTTTCGTTCTTTACATTTTTGCAATATTTTGTTTTGGAAATCCATTGTTCGGACGGGATAAACTTCACTGTAAAACCGGACTCTTTTAAATTCCTCTATACGCCACCCACAGAACAGGCAATCGGTGCTGAAGCAAAATGAACCTGCATGTGAACGGCGACCCCTTTGGTCGTCAAGGCTTTCATCTAGCTTGAGCTTTGTCGAAGCCGACACTCTACTAATCTCAGAGAAATCGCGTCGGCATTGAATGTGCACGACACATCCAGTAGTGACACTGAGCGTATTGCCACGTTTGGAAGCTGCGTTCAACAGCCCCTGAACACCTTCCTCACGCAAAGTGTTCGCCCCCTTTCTCTCTGCAGGGAAGCCACATATAACACACAATTTATCCATCCAAACAACAATAATACAAGATGTGTTTAACCCTTTACCCAACGAATCGCCCGCATCCGTCCGCGTAATATGCAAATTTAGCTGTTGAAAAAATATTATTTTTCAAAAAATTTCAACAAAACCATATCATGTGACCCCTCGTTGGAACGAGCTCGTCGAGCTCGTTCCAACGAGGGGTCACATGATACGGTTTTGTTGAAATTTTTTGAAAAATTTAAAAAAAAATATATTTAAAATAATAAATATTGATATCGTCTGCGTTGGGTAAAGGGTTAAGCAAATGAGAAACAATAGCAACAGACAAGCGAATATAAAGAATTATCTTTAGAGGATAGACAGGATGTGATTTCGATTTGAAAAGATGAGCAACGAAGTAGAGTAAAACTATCGATCGACAGGTAAGGAAATCTAAGGTAGACTAATACAGCAGGCTTGCAAATCTGGTGTTATTTCACATCAACGCTCTTTATTCGAAACGTTGCTCTAATACGCTGTTTCCACTTTTGATTTCGTATACCCTTGACTCGCTTACATATCGATCGATAGTTTTACTCGTTTCGTAACTCGTCTTATCTTGTAATTTTGAAGAAGTGAACGTTTCGTTACGTATGAATGATTTATAGTTTGTCGCAATCAAATCGCAAACTAGTACGTTGTTGCAATGCAAAACGTAAAGGCTGAGAAACGCTCTTTATTCGAAACGTAGCTCTAACACGATGTATGGACTACTATGTTCGCTATATTTTTCAGCTATATTTTTCAAATCGTGAACTCAGCTGCTGAGAAATGTCTTAATTTATGCGCGATGTACCATGTGATAGCCAGATTTTGCTAATCATCCCTGAAATTCAAAACACTGATAGAATATTTAGCGCAATTCAATTGAAAACGTATTTTTTCCATTTCAGAGCCTCGTTTTGGCGGTCACTTAGGATATTATGTAGTCGAATTATGATGGAGTTTCGTCTGCAGATCACGATACAAGTATAAATAAGCCTATATTGTCATACAATAACGTCAAATAAAGAAGTTAAAATGAATAATGCATCTTTTGTTCGTTTTGGCGGCCATCTTGGACGCCATATTGGATTTCTCGGGATCGCGCCTGATTTTTTTTTCCTGTAGTTGAGGAATGTTCAAAGAATCCGAAAACATTCAAACCATTTATATACGATTTTTTTCTTGGTCTTTCATACTTTAACTGGACAACATGCCTTCGATGAAGGTACGCCTTGACGATGTTGCAATATTAGTCAGCCGGCGCTTGAGTCATCACAGTCTGTACAAATCAGGGTTACACCCACCCCACCCCCACCCCACCCCACGCCCCCCACCCTCCCGCCACCAATCGGTCATCTTTGCGACGCCCTTGACAGACAAAACGTGGTTCTGCTGCTGCCTGAATGCACCCAACGTACAAAAGTGAAAACAAAGTTTCCTGTGTAACAAATATCAAATTCTCCACAAAATAACATCAATCATTCATTTCTGTCTTCCAATGAGTAATCAGCTCACAATCGAAAGATTGGAAGAAAAGAATAAATTAAAAGTCAAAATATCATCAAGAAAGTTGAAAAGCCTAAATCTTGTTGCAAATCTTTTTAAATATTTTATTTCACCTTTCTTCAGATGTCAGCAAGATTTACAATAGATACCCCCTCCCCCACCCCAATATAAATAATCGCATTTTTAAGTACCAATATTCAACCTTAAAACTGAAGATTGATAAAAAGAAATCGTTTTACATTTCTGATAAGTATTTGTTTGCAATTCTTATATTTTAAGATTTCGCAGAATAGTTTGTACACAACTCTGAGTTGCGTACAGTACGTGCAGAGTGGATTGTAACTAAATCACCCGCGGAGTGGAGTTATCACCCAAGCTTTAACTTTCAAATTTTGTACATATCGACAAAAAACACAAGCAATGTTTCAGCCAATGGACCTCCGGGTTTAACCCGGAGGTCCATTGGCTGAAACTTTGCTTGTGCTGGTTATGCTTTGCAACAAATTTGCAATTATTGCTCGGGTGGAATCTCCACTCTGTGGGTGATTTAGTGATAATACACTCTCCACGTACTGTAAATGTCAATTATCAGAAACAGAGCTTTGTAAGTTTTGACGGTGGAAACAAGGGATACACTGTTGAGCTTGTTTTATTTATTTATTTATTTATTTATTTATTTATTTATTTATTTATTTATTTATTTATTTATTTGATTTAACGGCCAGGGTCACCTCGTATCGGACAGTTTTACAGGTGGAGAAAGCCAGGGTACCACTGGTGAACCACCGGGCAACGGCAACTGTCATACTCCATAACGTACTAACGCCAGACAAGTAGGGCTAGAATTGTTTGGGGACAAGTGCATTATCGACGTGCTTTACGTCTTAGTACACGGCGCCACGGTTCCCCAGCATGGCAGTCGCGATGAAGTGTCTTGCCCAAGGACACAACGCAGTTATCTCTGTCGGGGATCGAACTGTGCACCTTTCGATTTGAAGTCCAATGCTTTAATGTTCTTTACACCGAAAGAATCTGCAGTTGGGGGATGCGACGTACATCCCAAAACTGGAAGAATGTTGGTCTTTCTTTTGTTGCTCCTATTGGTACCGCTCGTAATGGACCGGTGGCTTCTCAGCTGGTCTTCCGAACCAATGAGTGATCCCCTGAAAGGTGGTGGACCTCCTCATTGGCGTTCTCTGTCCTCTTCTTAAGGTGGTAAGGTTGGGTGTCAAGACTGGTTGTGCTGTTGCCGATGCTTTCTGATTTTCTGGGTAAAACAAACAAACGCGCCTTTTCAGGGCCACCAAACCTACCACCAGGCTCCCACACTTATGTGCGTTTTCGTGGTAGGATTTTCCATAACGGTTAATGTTATTGGTGTGGCACCGGGCAGCGAGACCGAATTCGTTCTCGCTACACGTTGTCACTGGTTTGCCAAGAACATGGTTGGTGGTTTGCGTGGAAACACCACAACAGGGGCAAATCCTTAGGACATGCCCATGTCGCGGTCTTTCCCGCAAACCCATACACACTTTCTCACACTTTCTTACAGAAAAAAAGAAAAAAAGGCATTCTGTGAGCACCTGCTTGAATAGAAAATAGAGTTTAAATTAGTATGTCTTGATGTTTACAAGTGACTGGATATGAGATGATCCCAACCCCTATCCCCACCCTCACCCCACCCCCGAATATACACCTTGCTTGATGAAGGCAGCCTGTGCTTCCCATAGTCACACCAGAGTGATTCACTGCCTGTTTTTTCTTGGTGGAGACAGCCCATAATGTCAAATAGCCACAGCGAACTGTTTTCACTGCCTGTATCCACCATGGCATGTTTGAATTAAACGGGTAGCTCCTTAACCCTTTACCCAACGTAACGGCAAAAACCGGCCAGCGCTATTCTCAAAAATCGCCAATTAATTTTCATTATTTTTTTCATTTTTTGTCTCAAAAACATAGGTTATGACCCCTCGTTGGAACGAGCTCGTCGAGCTCGTTCCAACGAGGGGTCATAACCTATGTTTTTGAGACAAAAAATGAAAAAAATTAGTTATTCAAGAATTAATTTTTGCAAGTGTCGTCTGCTTTTCAGGTTAGGTAAAGGGTTAAATAGATTTAATTCAATTTTGCAAAGCACCGAGATTTTGCACGCGAATTATTAGTTTGGGGTGACTGAGTTTGCATAACAGAGTTCGTACAGATAGCATGCAGACAGTCGCGTGGCATAAGTGCGGACTCTGTCCTGTCCGGCTGTGAGTGGAGTTTAAGTTACAGCGTAAGTTGTGGTTTATTTCTAGCTGGTCGCCATTTCATTTTATCTTGCAGGTCGAGATTCTTTCGCCGATTAATTCGATGTTGCCTTGCTCATGAAGGTTAGCTATGCTGGTGCCCCACGGGGTTCTGAGAGCCGTGCGTAAGGCATAATTTTGAACTCTTTGGAACTTGGACATATTAGTTCCGGAAATATTTTCGGTTATAATGGCCCCGTAGTCCATCAGTGGGCGTACAAAGGCTTTATAGAGGTTGAGTAGGGTCTTGCAATTAGCGCCCCAGTTGGCGCCGCAGAGTTTCCTCCTTAAGTGAATCCTTTTGGTGGTTTTGCCTATTGTTTCCGCTGAATGGGTTTTAAATTTTAGATTTTTGTCTATTGTTATGCCGAGGAATTTTGCTTCGTTTTGTTTTTTTATTTCAGTTCCGTCTATTTTTAGCGTCTAAACTCTCAATTTGGCACACCATGTTTCTAGATCGTCGATAGCTTCTTGCATTTTTTGCCTGACAGTTACTTGAATGCCATAGGCCCACATACTCATGCCATCGGCAAATTTGGACATGTCAATTAATTGGTTATGTCGGATTTCTATGTTGTCCACGTAAATGATATATAGAGGAGGGCGCTAAGTACCTATCATGGGGGTGGGGGGGGGGGGGGGGGGTACCCGCCTCGAGTTTAACTTCAGGTGAAATTTCATTTTTGACTTTAACTTTAATTGTTCTGTCCGAGAGATAAGATGATAGAAGTCTGACAAGTTTAATTGGAATTTTTAGGTCGTTGTGGAGTTTATATCCCAAACTGAATCAAACGCTTTTTCAACATCAAGGAAGGTGGCTACCCCTGTATATTTAGTTTTCAGGCGTTTTCGCATGCACTTTCACAGGTTGAACACATGTCCAATGCCCTCTTTGTTTTGTTTCTGTCTTTGTATCCTTTCTGTCTATCCGTGAAGAAGTTTTCTGATTCCAGATGGTCCCTAAGTCTAGAGATTAACGCGGCTTCAAAGAGTTTTCCGATACAGTTTAACCCTTTACCTAACATGAAAAGCAGACGACACTTGCAAAAATAATTCTTGAATAATTAATTTTGTTCATTTTTTGTCTCAAAAACATAGGTTATGACCCCTCGTTGGAACGAGCTCGACGAGCTCGTTCCAACGAGGGGTCATAACCTATGTTTTTGAGACAAAAAATGAAAAAAATAATGAAAATTAATAGGCGATTTTTGAGAATAGCGCTGGCCGGTATTGGCCGTTACGTTAGGTAAAGGGTTAAAACACTGATGGGGCGATAGCTTGTCGGCAGGTTACTGTCCGTGCCTTGTTTGGGGATCATGATACCTACGGCCGATTTCCAACACGTGGGGAAGTACCCTATTCTTAACTGATAGAGCTGGATAGAGTGCTAAATTATTTTTGGTCATCAGATCTTGTACACATGTCTTTGCCGTGTTATAGTTTATGGGAGAGTGCCTATGGGCTGTGTGAGCTGTGCCTATGGGCACTCTCCCATAAATTGTAACAAGGCAAACCCTCACAGTCTAAATAATATCATTTTAAAGGTAATACAAAGCACATCCACTGAATATGAGCCTTCAAGCTGTGGCACCTGCACTTCAGAATAAAGGCCAAATATGGGCTTCCAGCACTCAACCAGTTAAGCAACGGTTATAAATTGAAGTGAGTTTGGTGATAATTATATCCGGACAGTTTTGGGGGATTTTATGTGATATGTCATCCTCACCCGGTGATGAAGTTGATTTGCATTTGCGGAGAAGATGTTTTATTTCCGAATATGAGAAGGGTGAGACTAGGTCGTGATCATCGCCTGGTTCGGTTTTGATATCAAGAGAAGGTTTAACGAATATGTCATCGTGCTTGTTGATAAATTCATCTACCTGCTCTTTCCAAACTTTATCGAATTTTGGGCCCTCCAGGTTTAAAACAGAACATTCTTATTAAAGCTGCTTCAACGACTGAAAGATAAATGCACATATAATATATCTTCCTCGTCTCCTCTTATTTCCTTTATGGATCAAAATATTGACTTTTTGGTTTCAGCTCATATACCACAAAAAGACTGAACTGTTGATAATGTCTGTTAAGAGGTTTATATCACCTCGATGGAAACAATGTCGCGAAAAAAATGTATGACATATAATGATAAGATGCTAAAAGGGCATTAACACTTGCGCTGATGAAAGCGACTATTGTCACCTATTTTATGATGATTATCTGTACGTTCTGGTATGCGCAGATCCAATCCACCATCTGATTAATTGTTGGAGAGGGCTCAGAGAGCCCTTTCTAACAATTAATCAGATGATAGAATTTCAAGTAAGTCATAAATAGAGGATATCAAACGAGTGGTGTTTGGATATAAGAGTTTTTGAAACGAGTTTGATGAATTTGATTCACAACGAGCCTTTAGGCGAGTTGTGAATCAAATTTATCAAACGAGTTTCAAAACATCTTATATCCAAACATCACGAGTTAAAGATTTTGTATATCACATGAGTTTTCGAATGTTTTTTACACTTTTTATTGAATTCATTGCCGCTAAATTCTCCCAAAATCAACCGGCTAGGACGCTTCACACAATGACGTCATGAATGCGCTTTACTTGAACCTGTTGTCGCAGTTGACGTCATGTGAACGTCATGTCAAGAATACAATGCTGCTGCTGCTGTTGCTGCAGCTATGGGACCACGCGCCGATTAGACACTAGTTGATAATCAGGAAATAAGACATGGGTTGTTACGTCGAAATTAACGACGTTTCATGTGATAATTCTTATTAAACTTTCTTGCATACAAGCGTACAAAGAGGTCATCCGATTATGGCTAAAGTAGGCGTGGCAGTAAAAGTGTTAATGAACTATAAACAATAATCGTATTCTCCGGCACCAAACGCCTATAGTGCTGGCCGAGTGGTGCGCGTGGTTTGATATTGTTTCGCTAGGTGGAAACTCTCTCTAAACCTCTCTTTGCTAAATCCAATAAAATCAGCGTCTCTTCTTAATTCTACGGCACTCGGGAAACTGAAATATTATTCCGCTGACTGCTTGAAAGCATCTGCCAAGGGTATGTACCCTAACCCTCCTTCATTGTTATTACATTTTTCAACTTTTTAATATTCCTCTATTTTGGAAAAATAGGCCTACAATTTTCTTGCTAATTTTTTCATGTGTGGCAGATGGCCACACAAGCCATGTGGCAGATGGCCACACATGCCACGCACTAAAACCGCCCCTGTCGCCTTGTATTCTTCAAAACCACCTGTTTTCCTTTAACACTGCAAGCATGAATGGAAAACCTCTTCATCAGGGCTAGTTGTGGTAAAAACGTGTTTATAATTATATTATTCTTCCATAAAAAACGATTATTCGTGCTTTTTCACATTTCGACATGTTGATTCAGTTGTGCATAAAGTATATACGTGACATTCCGTCCCTCTCTGATTTAGAAATGCTTCTAAAAATACCACCAACGATTCCATGTACCGATGTATTCGTAATTACAAACAAGGCCTCCCACAAAGGATCATTACCTCATTAATAATATTAAAAAAAGGTTTCATTATAATCAATTTCATCGTCGTTCAAATAGAGGAAACCGTGTTTAGATGAACGGCCTTATTTGAAGTGATTTCTGATTATTTCTGTTAATGAATCATTTCGATTATATCTGACGGGAAAAACTTAACATTAATGACGGGTTTCGTGATAATATTTATTTTCACTCAAGCTAAGTCTCTCAATTTGTCATTGATAATATCCAGTGATTAACGGCTTGGATATCGTTTTCAATTTCAATTCAACAGAAATGTGTTTTGCCATTTAGTAAATGACTACGACAGATAAAAACATTCTCAAATTCACTCAAAAACTAATAGAAATATGATCAATTTTATTTCCCACGCACGATCAATTCGAAGAAGCCTGAAAAATAATATATTTTAGAGATGGGTGGTATTGACGGAGTTTTGCTGATAGTACCAAAGAGGAATTCACATCCGGAAAAACATAATAAGTTGTTGTAATATCATTATTCTGCCACAACACGAAAATGGGGTTCATTCCCACTAGACCAATTCCCTTTAGACTGGTGTCCAACCGATTACCAAAAATGGTCGCTGACCGATTACCGGTTATTTGAGCCCACAATCGGCCGATTCTGATGCCGATTCCGATTGTAATACCTTGCACTACAAGACAAGTCGAGGCTCGAAAGAACTGTATTAAACTGAACATTTTTCGAAGTGTTAAACTTTATTGACTGGGGTCCCAGTAAAATTACCAGTCGCGCACACTTGGGCGGTAAACGTGGCTCTCTCAGAGATTTGAATTCACCGGATAAAGTTATTGACTTTCAGAACCGGAAACCGTAGAGGTGTTAAATTCCGGTTCCCTGTATTAAACTTTAATCGGGGGTGTTGCACCTCATTGATTAGAACATTGGACTCCAGATCGAAAGATCGTAGGTCTGATCCTGACACGTGCGATGTGCTTGTGTCACTGGGCAAGACACGAAATCCATTGCGGGGGCACGGGGGCGCAATGTGCTAAGGCGTGCTACTCATCCACGATACACATGCCTCGAACCTTGGTCCGGGTTAATAAGTTAGAGAGTCAGGCAGTTACTCACAGCTGCTCGGTGGTTCACCTCGAGGACTTCAGTTTCCTCCACCCATAAAACTGACCGACACGATATGACCATGGTTGCTGAAATAAATAAATAAATGAATAAATAAATAAATAAACAAATAAATAAATAAATAAATAAATCTTCTAGTTCAGCTATCTGAACGCCTCGGCTTCCCTACTGGGGAAGCCGAGACGTTCAGAAAACTGCACTATTTCTTCTCCTACTCCGACGAATCTAGGATTCTGAATCTCAGTATAGCCGTAGTGGTAGTATTTATTGCAATTAACATCTCCTGTGAGGCAGATCAAAAAATGAAATACAGAACAGTTTGCATACAATACAATATAACAATCAACATATTTATCATGGAGTAAATATTACATTCTTGCTAATTACACGCAACATAGGTCAATATTAAAATATTGTAAAATTATTTTGTCAACTTGAATTGACAGATCAAGTTGCAGATGTCCCTGAATGTTTCAGGTTGATTATTTTGCATAATAAGATGGAATTGCTGCTGCCAATCCAACCCTGATGAAGTTTGCGTTTACACTCCAAATCAAAGTCAACAATTCTTTCCTCAAGGATGAATACGCGGGGCAATCCCATAATGAAACAAGAAAAGTTTTGTACAAGCACAAGCGCGCGACAAAATTCCCATGAAAACACTTATTTTGTGCATATATCATGCAATATTTTCGTATTACAACATAAACAAGAAACATTCTGTGAACAAAGTAGAGTCCCTCTTCCTGAAAGAAGGTGAATACCGTATCTCAAAGCAATATGACTAGTTATTTACAAGAAATTAGTTTAAAATAATTTCGTGTTTATAGGGCAGAGTTCAAGGCTATGGGGGTTAATATCTTTCTTCGAAAACACTTGAAAGCATCCTTCCCACACAAAATACCTGAATTGCCCCTAAAAACAGCTTTTTGGACAAATCGTCCGGTACGAAAGTCGACTTAGGACAAAACGCCCGTACTGGGGTGATTTTTTAGAGGAACTGCCCTTCACCATCTCCAAGTATTGTCAGTGGTGTTTTTTTTTAAAAAAGAACTTCAAGTTTATTAGATGAGAGGGAGAGGCCGAGTGGCTGCACTTTGGAGTTAAGATGTCCATTCCAAAAAACTTCAAAAACTACCCCACCCCGACACACACAAAATAAACAAAGTAGAATGCATAAATGTAGGCAATAAGCATATCGCGAATTGGGAGAAAATATTCACGCAGACATCTCGTCTAATATAATCGAGGGTGGATGTAACATAACAAAAAAGTTTTTAAAAAGTATTTCTAGCTTTGGAGGTGGCATAACACAACACGAATATTGAAATATTGAATGCGGTGAATCCCAGTTTAATAACGTAATCCTCATATTAGTGGATCCAATATATATATACAGTTTCATTTTTTGGTTTTCCAAGTCATTTGAATCGAGCTGAGAATTCAATACTGGGTGATTTGGGACCATTATCGTCCCAGTATACACACGCGCGCTGAATAACGTGTCCGTGCCCCTGATTGGTTGAGTTCAATTGCTGCTACAATTTAGCTTGACCAATGAGAGTGAAGATGCTAAATTGTAGCTATAATTCGGTAAATCGTACCTACAATTTAGCTGAATTGCAGGTACAATTTAATGCACTGTAGGTGCAATTTAGCTAAACTGCAGGTACAATTTACCAAACTGCAGCTGCAATTTGATAACTAATGAAAGTGTCAATGACACTGTAGCTTAACTTAACAGTGTGTAGTGTTTGATGAAAAGGATAATGTTCAACGTTTATGAATGGATTATGAGATAGGACAAAAATTGTGATAATTGAGAATATGTTAATTTCTGTTCCCTGTATGCTATGTTTTCAATAAGAATAATTTGAGGTGTAGACTGTACTAAAGAACTGAGGTATGGGTTAATGTGGCCCTCACAGTTAACGTATGTCAACCAAAGTTACAAGTTACAGTAAAATTATTCCAAAACGAGCCATCCTACCAAGTTACAATAAAATCCCTTCATAAATATACCTCGTAGACTTTACTAGTGGAATCTAGAACACATGGCGGTTCGGCGGTCACGGTTGTCCGACCGTGACCAAATTAGGAAAGTCTCATCTAGATATCATACCAAGTTATCCTACCAAGTTACAATGAAATCCCTTCATAAAAAAACAACCTGTAGACAGTGCTAAAAGAATCTAGGTCACGTGACCAGGCGGCGGTAACGACTGACCAATCGAGACCAAAATATGGAAGTCTCGTCTAGACATGATAACGAGTTATCTTCCCAAGTTACAATGAAATTGCTTGGTAAATATGAACCGTAGACTGTCCTAAACAAACCAAGGTCACAAGACTGTGCGACCATCACGGTTGACCCATCGTGGCCAAAATGGGACGTTGTAATCTAGGCATAATACTGAGTCATCCTACAAATTTGCAATGAATTCCCTTCATATATGCAAGCTGTACTATAGGAATCTTCTAGGTAACGCATCCCTGAGGCCGTTGCGGCTAACTGAACCCAACCAAAATGGCCATTCTCATCTAGACATCATACAGAGTCATCCTACGAAGTTACAATGAAATCCCTTCATAAATACAGCTTGTAGACTGCGCTAACGGTTTTCGGACTTCGGGCCAGCGTAGCCGTCACGGTTATAGTCTCCTGCGCAGCCCACTAGGTTTTCACCTAGAGGTCTGCTATCAGCTTCACCCATTTTAAAATGGCGGCCCAAATCGAGTAGAAAAAAGACATTTCTCGGTAGGGAGTAGAAATTGTGCTGTTGTGTTCGTTAAGATACCCAGATCTTTCCCATGTCTGTCCAATCTTTTTTCGAGAGATTTTGTGATCGACTTGAACAAAAATGAGTGCATGTCACCGCCAAACAACAAGCATTTAACGCGTTTTAATGTCCGAGAGTCACGTCGATTATTCATGTTTCGATCTCCAATGTTTATGTCTGAGCACGGCATAGCATCCCCACATAATGTGCCGTAAACAACGTCCGACACCCGTCATTTTGACACCAATTACACCTCTGATTTTATCTTTCCGACCCGCACACCCCGGGGCATGCCTCACCCACGGACGGTGTACGTATGGAACTTCTCGTTCAAGGTGATATGGTATGGCGAAATAACACAATTTCTCACTTTAATGGGCAAGATTTGGGCATTTTAACTTGCACAGCAGCACAATTTCTACTCCCTACCGAGAAACGTTTTTACACTACTCTGTGAGCACCGCAGTCTGTGTTGAAAGTCCAATGTGCAAGAGTTTTAGTGACAATCCACTCTCCAGATGCATTCATATTCAGTTAAGTGCATTTTATTAACTTTGCTGATATTTCATAAATGGTTCTTAGCTTTAATTGTCAGGATGACATTTTAATGCCTGTTCTTTACATGTACATGTATATCTTAATAAGTTGAAAAAATATTATATTACTGAACATTTGAATTCCCAGTTCTTTCTTTAGCATATTTTCGTTCAACTTGGAAGAACAAATGGCAGCACGTTTTGTAAACTTCTACTCTACGCGTGTGTGGGCAATGGGTTGGGTGGGAGGGGGAATTACCTGCAGCATTTAAAACAAGCGTAATCAAGTGGTGCAATTGGTATAGCTATAATAGCCATGAACCTTATTTTCAGATGCATCATGTGAGGACGTGATACCACACCTGGAATTTGGAAATAAACATTTGAAAATCCTGGTACCCGTACTTCTGAAATGGGCCGGGAATTTCATACATTATTGTCGATACTTATAACTTTTTTATTTTAAAGTGAGAAATTGCGTCCTTTCGCCATACCGTAGTACTTTGTACGCGAAGTCCCATACGTGCGTCGCCCTTGGGTGAGGCCTACCCCTGGGGGAGGGGGGTCGAAAAGATAAAATCATCTGTAACGTTTGAACTAATTGCAGCACAGTGGTAGTTGGTGTCAAAATGACGGGTATAGGGCGTACTTTACGATACACTATACTGAGATACAATGCCGCGCTTAGAAATAAACATTTGAGATCAAAACATGAATAATCGACGTGACTCTCGGACATTAAAACGCGTTAAATGCTTGTTGTTTGGCGGTGACATGCACTCATTTTGTTCAAGTCGACCACACAATCTCTCGAAAAAATATTGGGACAGAAATGGGAAAGATCTGGGCATTTTAACAAGAGCACAATTTCTACTCCCCACAGAAAAACGTTTTTCTTCTATAATATATACTCTGTTTGATCCGCCACTTTAAAATGGCTGAAGCTGATAGCAGACCTCTTGGTGAATACCTAATGGGCGGCGCAGGAGACTATTACGGTTGGCCGATCGAGACCAAAAGGGGGCGTTCTCAACTAGACACCATACGGAGTCATCCTACCAAGCTATAATGAAATCCCTTCATAATACGACTTGTGGACTGTGCTAAAGCTTTTCGGGTTTCGGGCTCAGGCAGCCGTCACGGCTGACCGATCGCAACCAATGGGGACGTTCTCATCTAGACATGACCTCCAACCTGCATATGAAATTTGGTGATGATCAGACAAGAACTACAGGGTATAGCCTGTGCTAAAGAAAATGTGAACAGACTCAGTCGCGTGATGACAATAGTTTATCTTTACTTTGTCAAGTTAAGCTAAAAATTACGTGGCGCTTCTAAGCCGCCATACACGACAAACCAGACAATGATCCAAGTAACGCAAAAAGCCTTTTAAAAACTGAAATAAAAATAGCACTCGACTGATTATTTCTTTTTCCTTTTTTGACCTTTAACCCTTTACCAACGCAGACGATATCAAAATTTATTATTTTAAATTTCATTTTTTCAAATTTTTCAAAAAATTTCAACAAAACCATGTCATGTGACCCCTCGTTGGAACGAGCTCATCGAGCTCGTTCCAACGATGGGTCACATGATATGGTTTTGTTGAAATTTTTAAAAAAATAATATTTTTTCAACTGCTGAATTTGCATATTACGCGGGCGGATGCGGGCGATTCGTTGGGTAAAGGGTTAAAATAGTTGCTTTTTTCAGACCAAAAAATTTAACACATAATAATTAACATGTTTTTTATCTCACAACTCGTGTATATTGTAAACAAACAGATTTGATGTTTCTCAAAAGAAAATATATAACTCGAAGCGAGTGTTGTCATTGTAGTGACCCAATAATTGCCTTGAAGACATTACTAGTGAAAACCTACCCCCTAAAGCAATCTCGCCCGATCATAATTCACACAAAGATAGGGGCAGGGAAAGGCATGGAAAGGCATGGCCTGCGAGGCGGAATTGGAACGTATTGGAGGGGAGAACACGAAAGTGTTTGAGATTTTTTAGGGATGGGGTTACGGATTATTATCATATGACTATGACATTTTTACCCTAAATATCACTACTGTTTGACGATGTTTTTCAAACTGTTGTATCACACCGGGTGAGATTTTTCCGGATCAAAAGTCCATATCACACTCTTACGGAAATCAAAAATCCATATCACACTCCCACGGAAATATCCGAGAGTTTCCGTGAATAGTTTTCGTAACTAGGGAAGTCGTTGTTGTTTCGTCTGCTATTTTGTAACCGGCTTTTCACCGCATATTAATTAAAATGGCAAATTTTGGTGAATCTGACATCGAAACAATGTCATATGATAAACATATCATCATAACAGTGTGTTGATCCGTGTCGTCGCATCACGTCTCGTTGAGGTGGCCAGATTTTCGGATCACACACGCTGCCTGCGGCAGCGCGTGTGATCCGAAAATCTGGCCACCTCAACTCGACGTGATACTACGACACGGATCAACACACTGTTATGATAATATCTATATAGCAAATCTCGCTCGATCATAATTCACCCAAAGATACAACCATGGAAAGGCTCTGACAGTGACGACATTAAGTGGAACAATTTGTAGCAAGAAACAAGTAGAATGTTTTAGCGAAGGGGTTGCGAGTAAACATCTCTTCTCAACGCACTAGGATTTCTAATTCAGTAAAAACAGAACATTTTATATTTTCTTCAAATATTGAATCATTTCATTTTCTGAAAAAAAATGATTTCAGGTACAAAGTGAGAGTGAATTTCAAAACGCTGACTCATAAGAAAATAAGAGGAGAATATTAACACATTTTGTATCAATTTATTTTCATGGCAATTCACTTTGTCTTTCGTTTCGGCAAGGCAATCTAGCCTGGTCCAACGACAGGAAAATAGTGATATTTGGTTCGTTGTTTTTGGGGATTTTGTTGTTGTTGTTGTCGTTAATGTTTTTTTTTTTTTTTTTTTTTTTTTTTTCATTCCATTACGTTATTCGTTGGGGAAAATGATTATGAGGATGTAATATTAATTACTTCAGCACAAAGCGTGCGTCCTTTCGTGCCAATTTGTAAATTAAATTGATGCTTCAAAGCTTTTTGCATACTGTTTTCTATATCACAAAATCATGCGAATACTGCTACTTCATCCAGTCTTCAATTAATACTCTCCCAAATGAATATTTCTTCAGTAGCTGAATCGGCCAAAAATGCAATGGACCGAAACGTATTGACTTGACGTCCAACTGACTAAAATTGGCAGTGGCCGAAATGGCTTGCATCCGATACGTGCGAACCTTTGAAAATCCCAACTTCATATCACCAAGAGTATGTAATTCGAAACATTTAAACTATGCTGAGGTGTTCAGGTAGCATCTGTAGATGTGCATAAAGGTGTCGGAATTTTGATTTGGCCCCAAGTGGTTTCAGTGGAACCATTTTTATTATTATTGTTAGAAAATCGGTTTCCATTGAAAAGCTCCTAGGGTCTTTAATTAGAAACCTTTAAACTATGCTAAGGTGTTCGGGTAGCATCTGTTGATGTTCATAAAGGTTTCGGAATATTGATTTGGCCCCATGTGGCGCCCATAGCACCACTTATGTCGTTAGCGAATCGGTTTCCGGTGGAAGGCTCTTAGGGGTTTTAATTCGAAACGTTGAAAGTGTGTTCATATGTTCCAGTAGGGTCTCTAGATGTGCATAAAGGTTTCGGATTTTTTATTCGACCCAGTGTGGAACCCGTAGCGCCACTCTTGTTGTTAGAGAATCGGTTTCCGGCGATAGGCTCATAAAGGTTTTAATTCGAAACGTTGAGAGTGTGTTCATATGTTCCAATAGTGTCTCTAGATGTGAATAAAGGTTTCGGATTTTTGATTCAGCCCAGTGTGCCACTCGTAGCGCCACTTTTGTCGTTAGAGAATCCGTTTCCGGTGAAAGGCTCCTATGGGTTTTAATTTGAAACGTTGAAAGTGTGTTCATACGTTCCAGTAGGGTCTCTAGATGTGCATAAAGGTTTTGGATTTTTAAATCGACCCCATGTGGTGCCCGTAGCACCACTTTTGTTGTTAGAGAATCGGTTTCTGATGAAAGGCTCATAAGGGTATCAATTCGAAACGTTGAAAGTGTGTTCATATGTTCCGGTAGGGTCTCTAGATGTGCATAAAGGTTTCAGATTTTTGATTCGGCCCCCGTGTGGAACCCGGAGCGTCAATTTTGTCGTTAGAGAATTGGTATACGGCGATAGGCTCCTAGGGGTTTAATTCGAAACGTTGAAAGTGTGTTCATATGTTCCAGCAGGGGCTCTAGATGTGCATAAAGTTTTCGAATTTTTTAATCAGTCCCGTGTGGCACCCGTAGCGCCACTTTTGTCGTTAGAGAATCGGTTTCCGGCGAAAGGCTCCCAGGGATTTTAATTCGAAAGGTGAAAGTGTGTTCATACGTTCCAGTAGGATGTCTAGATGTGCATAAAGGTTCTGGATTTTTAATTCGGCCCCATGTAGTGCCCGTAGCGCCACTTTTTTCGTTAGAGAATCGGTTTTCGGCGAAAGCTTCAAGGGGTTTTAATTCGAAATGTTGAACTGTTGTTCATATGTTCCGGTAGGGTGTCTAGATGTGCATAAAGGTTTCAGATTTTGATTCGGCTCCATATGGCAACAGTAGCACCACTTTTGTCGTTAGAGATTCAGTTTCCAGCAAAAGGCTCCTAGGGGGTTTAAATCGAAACACTTAAAGTGTGTTCATATGTTCAGGTAGTGTCTCTAGATGTGCATAAAGGTTTTGAATTTTCTGATCCGGCCCCATGTGGCTCTCGTCGTGCCACTTTTGTCATTAGACAATTAGTTTGCGTCATAAGGCTCCTTGGGGGTTTAATTCGAAATGTTGAAAGTGTGTTCATTTGTTCAGGTAAGGTCTCTTACCGTCTCTAGATGTGTAAAAAGGTTTCGGATTTATTTTTTTATTCGGCACTGTGTGGCACTGTAGCGACACATTTGTCTTTAGGGAATCAGTTTCCTGCGAAAGGCTCCTGAGGGGTTTAATTCAAAACATTGAAAGTGTGTTCATATGTTCAGGTAAGGTCTTTAGATGTGCATAAAGGTTTCAGATTTTATATTATACCTTTCCATTTTTCATTTCTGTCTGTATCAAGCATTAACCAGTGATCAAAAAGGCAAATGCAGGGATATACAGTACAGTTGCCGTGGACTGGTCATAATGCACGCGTGGATAGTAATGTCCACGCATGCGTTTACCAGGGAATGAATGAAAATCATCATCACCAAAACTGTAATTAATGAAGCACCGGGTTGTACCCGGTGCTTCATTAATTAAAGTTTTGATGATCATTCCTTATAATTAGTGTTTGTAATTTAATATTGTTCCATCCGTGGAAATATTGCCCCCGCGTAGAAAGTGACCAATCCACAGCGACCGTACTGTACTATAGTTTATTATGCTAGTAAATTTGTTTATCCAATCAAATGAAGTTACTAAGAGACATAGACTCCGCAATATTAGGTTCAGGATGGCTGAAAAGCACCCAATATTAATTTAATATTAGGTGACCGTCAGCCATTTTGTTTTATCATTATATCCACACGCTTCAGCTTTTAATTTACACGTACATGCAGCAGCGCAGTCGTATAGAAGATCCACCTTATAAAATAGCCCCGTCGTATAAACATTGCATTCGATTGAATGAAAATGTTATAATAAAATGCCCAACCAGCCCAAAACATTGGCGGTTATAGAACAAGTCACGGGCGATTTATTAGAATGCGGAAGCAAAATTACTCACCTTGTTGCGTATGTGAACATCGTCTGCGTTGTTTACATTTTTCGAGAAGTGCGCATCATTTAACTCTTCGTTGAGTTAACTTCCTCAATGACATTTTAGCATGCCGTGCATAATAAATACGTTACAGGGCGTTCAGTTGGCAGATACAGTGTCATATACGGCTCAGAGAAAACAACATTAGGTTCGGCTTCGCGTCACCTAATATTGTTTTATCTTATACCTGTTGAAGATATAGCCCATGTGTTATAGATTATCTATAACACATACCCCTATGTCATATAGATTGGAGAACGGACTATAGTCTTTTTTCTATATTATAATATAATGATGACATTCGCAAAATTGTTTATAAATCGTGTCAAATCTGGTGAAATTGATTATCAAACATATTTTTGTCATAAATCATAAGAATTGAGGCGTAAGTATATTTTCTGTAAATGTTTTCCCAGTTACAGGGCCACTTTCTAAGGGGAACTATACTCTATCATTCACATGAATTTGTAGCCTAGTTACGCACCAACAGCTTTTCCGGAAACATCACATGTATTCATGCCCAACAAGAGAAAGCAGTCGACTCCACTCCAGATGAGTTGACATTTTGACACGAAATCATCCCCAAAACCCTTTTAAAAATGCAGAAAAGAACAAAAATGGTCGGTATAAGATAAATACAACAATACCATAGTGTGTTTTGATATTTTGGATATCTCAACTCGTTGAAAGTGAGTTTTTTTCGCTCGGCAAGCCCCGCGAAAAAAACTCACTTTCAACTCGTTGAGATATCCAACATATCAAAACACACTATGGTATTATCGTATATTTCTCTTCGCCGTATATGACGCTGTATTTGCCAACTAAACGCCCTGTAACTTATAATGCTATGCACACAAGTGACACATCTAGTTTATTTATTCATTTTAAGGTCAATAACAACATATTTGGCTATCTCTTGACTACAACAAAGGGATATCGAGTTTAGCCAATCGTTTATACCTATGCTGTTCACTTTAGAGGATTTCCACCACAAGCGTTGGTTCTAGGTCCTATTTTACCAGTAAAGCAGAACTTTTTTTCCCGCGGTAAACAAGCACTGCTCCACTTTTCGTGCTTAACACGGAGAGACATGGTATTCAGCATACCTAGCATGAAAAGTAGTTACACGGTAACAACTTTCAAATCTCGGAACTTGTTTTATATCAATAGTAACTAAAATATGTTGCAAATATTCAGTTTGAATTACCGCGAAAAATGTGCACATTATCAACATATTATTCATTTTTCTTAGGCATAGAAGTATTCTTTAAAAAGCGATCGGTGATTGCGAAGCGTCGGCAGAGGCGGGGAGAGGAAATCCGGGCTCCAGGGTTAATTCAGTGACGGACCCCCTTTCGAACGTGTCGGGATACTGATGCAGATACCGACGTTCTTGAAATGAAGAATTCTTGAAGTGATAACACCAGGTAGCGTCCTAAACGACGTCATGCTACGCCGCATCACGTCCCCTTGAAGGAACGTTTTGAAAGGTACGCATGTGAGGTCGAATTGGGTTGAATATTGTGCAATAAAATGTCTCGTAGCATATAATAAAAAAAAGAAATCTACTCTGTTTTAGTCAGTATCAGGAATTATCTCATGAGAATTGACATGAAAGTTTTATTGTTCACGAGTGCTAGCGCGAGTGAACAATAATATTTTCAGGTTCACACGATGCATTTTTTCAGTTGCTTCCTAAATGACGTCACGCTTCGGCGCATGACGTCGCCTTGATCGTAGCCTTGAAGGAACGATCGGGAGATCTTTGTTATTGTCTTGAAACTGTTTGCGGTCGAATCGGGCTGAATATTGCGAAATAAAATGTCCCGTAAGATATAATAAAAAGAAAATCTACGCCATTTGAGTGAATATCGGGAATTATCTCATGAGTGTGGACTTGATCGTTTTATTTTTCACGAGCGCTTACGCGAGTGGAAAATAATACCTTCAAGTCCACACTCATGAGATAATTCCCGATATTCACTAAAATAGCGCAGATATCCTCTACCTATTAACCCTTTGCGCAACGTAACGGTCAAAACCGGCCAACACTATTCACAAAGATTGCCATTCGATTTTCGTTAGTTTTTCATTGCTTTGTCTCAAAAGACGATATTTGAAAAGCCGTTGTGTGGCGTTTCGATGCCTCCCCTAGCCGTAACTAGAAACCTCCGGTCACTGCCTCTCTTCCTACTTCCCTAAAGGGAAGTGGGAGGAGGGGGCAAAGACCGGGGGGTCCTAGTTAGGGTTAGTTCCCCACAAACCCACCCACCCACCCACACGCGCACACCCTGTGAAAGTTTTGCAAAAGTTAGTGCTGTAAGAGCAAATCGCAGGTATTTGTGGCGTGTGGAGACCCTTTGGGGCTCTATGTTGTGGGAAACTTGCATTGGATCAATGTTTTTTTATTGGGGGGGGGGGGGGTGGCAGCGAAAACGTTAGGGGGAGGCGAATCGTATAGAAAAATACACAAATGTGTTTCATTTGTTTCACCTTTTCATACTAAAAAACTTTTACAATTGTATTTTCTAGAATTTGTTTTTTCTAGTTATGTCTTTAAATGGGCTGAAATGAACCATTAGCATTTTCAAAATATGTGGGAATATGCCGGTTGGCAAATTGCCATATCTTTTAAAATGCTAATGATTCATTTTAGTCAATTATATTAATAGGTAGAACAACAATTCTAGAAAATACAATTGTAAAAGTTTTATAATATTGGTTCCTGGTTGAGGTTTTATACACTGCTCAAAACTGGCTAAGAATCACCTCCACTTTTCGACATATTTGTACACAAAGTGTAAATGTGTACATGCTTATGTTTTGTTTTTAATATAGTGTTTAACGATATTTTCAACAACCTGGGTCATATCATACCGTACAGTCAGTCGGGTGGAGAAAACCAGAGTGCCCGAGAAGAACCACTGAGAAACGGTGACTAACAATCGGACGCGACAATTTACTAACCCTGCACAGACAAGGTTAGCATTGGCTGAAGGCAGTGGAGTAGCCGGGGGGGGGGGGGGGGGGGCTGAGGGGGCACATGCCCCCCCCCCCCATGTTCACCCACATAGGGAACATCAGGAAGAAATTTTAATATCTATAAATTTACTTGATACTGAGTCTGTTTGTGTCCATAATTTAAAAATTGTCATAGGCATCAATAATTAGGCCAAATTGTGGCCTAATTATTGATGCCTTTCAAAACTTATAAATTATGGACACTGTCACAACACGTTGGGGCAGATCTGTGAGATTTATGATCACTCTAGAGCTCGCCCGTACTCGGAGAGGACAGCCGGTCTTTCGAGAGAACATACATCTCTCGGCCTCGCGGTGTTGTGGTTTTTGTTGGGGCAGATTCGTCATCTTAAGGTGTCCGTGACTTGATATTTAAAAAGACAACCGACGGTAGATCATTTGAGTATAATTTAATGGAAATAAAAGTTAAGCAACGTCGAGCGCGGTTAGTAGTTGGATGGGTGGCCATTTCAGCGACTGATTCGTGCTCCAGCGTGTGTCCGTGGGCAAGGTACTTAACCACGATTGCCTACATGGGGCACGATGACGCTGTGTACTAGGGTGTACTGCACGTCGATGGTGCGCATGTCTTCAACCAATCTAACCCTGCCTGTGCCGCGGTGCAGAGTTCAGAGTTACGATGTTGGAGAGCTGACAGCTGCTCGTCGTTGCTCGGTGGTTCTCTCCGGGTACTCCGGCTTCCTCCACCCGTAAAACTGTCACCGACATGATATGACCCTGGTTGTTAATGTGTCGTTAAACCCTAATAAAAAAAAATAATGAAAATAAAGATAATACTATGTACTCACATATACGCATCAATGAACAATCCAAGGTCGACTGACTACCGATGATCAGTCTCATTATATAGCATTTTCGTGTCTAATTAATCATCAAGTCGGTTCCTCTGTGATATAGGACACTGTTATTAAGATAGATGAGATTTCTCTTTGTAAGCTCGTGAGTCTGACATTTGGAACTACGGGGATGACACTTATTTGAGGATCACATAGCGTGGAACACCATCTGCGGCTGACAGTAACGAATTACTGCTAGGGACTTTCAGAGATGAGTTGCGTCGTAGTTTTAAACGTCGCAGCAGGGAACCGTTAGTCCTCTCAACGAGAGATAAACACCCACCTGGTCAAGCAGTTAATTAATTAGCCTTCAATAATTTGTACCCAGTGTCTATTTGCGGCTTTTACAAGCAAACGTATCAAATTAATTATTTACAATCCCTGACCATTAACCCTTAACTCGGACAAATTCGAATTGATCTTGACAGACACAAACGGACTCAGAGTCAAGGAAATTGTGGAGTTTTTTGTCTCGAATTTCAAAATTTTTCCCGTCGGAAGGCTGATTAGAGGGGGACACGCCCTCTTGTGCTCGCCCACATCTTTCTGCTGCAGGGCTCGGATGATGCAGCGAATCATATTCGGTACGCCCCCCCCCCCCTCCCCCTAGATATTACTCTTACCCCCCTCCCCTATAACTTTGATATCCTGGCTACACGCCTGGTTGAAGGAAAGTGTACCGGAAGCCAACACACAACAAGTTTACCATAAACATACGATGTTCGTGCTCCCGCGTTGTGTCCTTGGGCAAGACACTTAACCCCGATTGCGTACATAGGGGCACGATGACGCTGTGTACTAAGGCGTACTGCACGTCGATGGTGCGCATGTCTTCAACCAATCTAACCCTGCCTGTGCCACGGTGCAGAGTTCCGAGTTACGATGTTGGAGAGCTGACAGCTGCTCGTCGTTGCTCGGTGGTTCTCTCCGGCTTCCACTACCCGTAAAACTGTCACCGACATGATATGACCCTGGCTGTTAATGTGTCGTTAAACCGTAATAAATAAATAAATGAATAAATAAATAAATAAATAAATAAATAAATAAATAAATAAATAAATAAATAAATAAATAACATACAGCATATCGACGCGACACTTACCTTTGACAAATGCTAACTACGGTTGTACCTTTAACCAATGCAAACCCTGGTTGTGCCGGGACAGCAAACTGGAGAATCTGACTGTTACTCACCGTGGGTCAGTGGGTTTTTTTCCCCGGAACTCTAGCTTCCTCCGACCATAAAATTCTCCAACATGACATATTCTAGGTTGTTCTTAAACCCCAATGAAGAAACCAATAAATTTATCTTTTCATGTACAGATATGTAGATGGGTGGAAGTGATCCTTAGCAAATGTTGCACAGTATGTATTGCGTTTAGTTGTTTCAAGCGGGGGCGCGGTGGTTCAGTTGGTAGAGGTGCAGGCTGCAAGCCGAGAGGTCCTCGGTTCGAATCCCACCTGCGGCAACCGCGTTGTGTCCTTGGGCAAGACACTTCACCTCCATTGCCCTCTTGGGGGCACGGTGACGCTGTGTACTAAGGCGTACTGCACGTCGATGGTGCACCTGTCTTCAACCAATGCTAACCCTGCTTGTGTGGAGTTGATATGTTGGGGAGCTGACAGTTGCTTGCCGTTGTTCGGTGGTTCTCTCCGGGTACTCCGGTTTCCTCCACCCGTAAAACTGTCACGGTCATGGTTAGCCATTGTGCAGAAATATGTGACCTTAAACACCAATAAATAAATAAATAAGTTGTTTCAAGCAAAATGTTTTTTGTTTTTTTTCAGGGGAAATCAAAACATGTTTTGTATTCCAAAAACATTTCGGAAAAAGTATGCACTTTACATCCAGCTTCAGATTTTCGGTGTTGAAAGCCTCGAGAGACACGCAAAGGAGTTATGCTTTTTCACACGCCCCCTTTTTAACGGAATGACAACTGTTACTTATTCCCAGTTCCTTATTCGACATTCGTTATCAACCGACTTTATCGGTTGATAACGAATGTCGAATAAGGAACTGGGAATATGTAACAGTTGTCACGCCCCATGCTTTTTACGATATTATTTTTTTTTTCTTGATAGCGTGAAAAAGTCCTTTGCGAGAAATGCTAAATGTTCTGTGCAAAACACTTCATGTTGACGTGATAAATGATTATGCAAATGGGATTTCATTATCAATGTATTGCATATTCCTCTGGGTATTTCGTATGATTTAGATTCCAAATCGTAAAAGCGGTGAATACACGGTGGAATAAAGACAAGCGTCCAACTGTACGTACAACCATGATAAAAAATTAAAAACCACCACGTAACACAGAGCTTACCGACATTCATTAAATGCGTAGAGAATAAATATTCATGCGCCAGCATCCTGGTAATGTTCATGGCCACCCGCGTGCTTTCGTTGTGGAGAACTGCAAAAGAAAAAAAGCGGTAATTATATTGCCAGCTTTGGAATGTTTACAACTTGAAGGCAGTAATACTTTCCAGGGGAGTGTGGGAGAACCCCGTTCCCCAATTTTTTTTCTCATTTTCAAGACCTAGGATAGTTTGATTTTGACGAATATTCAACATTCTGTGCTGCTAGCAAGACATAGGAGTGCTTGCTGTGTTTAACACAGCCAGCACTATATCGTCTCAGGACAGAAGTCAGTGGGGGCGGGGGGGGTGCAAAGGGGGGGGGGGTGTGAACCGCCTCCCTATGACAGTCTCCGTCGGAAATTTTCAATGGCCGTCGGGAAAAAAAATCGGACCAACAAAGCCTAGTCATACGGATGTCCATTTCTGACAGGTTCTCTCGATCGTTCTACAATATTCCGAATATTGCCGAAAGATCGAGAGAATCTGTCGGAAATGAACATCGGTACAACACTATATTCCTCTTCTGCATAACTAGCTACAAAACTCCCGATTCCTCGCTCATTCTCGGAGGCACCTCAAAACCACCTTACCTTAACCATGTCCAACTGAGCTGCTAAAAAAGCCGGATATCATAACCCAAGATACTCTAGATACCAAGATACTCTAGAATCGTTATCAGAGGCTTGTCTTTTACAAAATTTTCTTGGGGGACGTCCCCAGAACCACCTCCAATGGGAGGGGGCTACGCAGCAAGGTGGGGGAGAGTATGGGATGGGTCGCCCCCACATGGGGGCGATCTCCTCCCATACCCTTCCCCATCCCCAGTGCTACAGCTGATACTTCGCCCCCCCCCCCCCCCTATGCCGGGTGGTTATAACGCTCCTAGCTCTCCGGGTCCCCCGGCTTCCTCCACCTGTAAAACTGTCGTGGTGATGATTAGTCATTGTGCAGAAATATGTGACCTTAAACACCATTAAATAAATAAATAAATAAATAAATAAATAAATAAATAAATAAATAAATAAATAAATAAATAAATAAATAAAACGCTCCTAGCTTCGGGCCTGCTTCGTCTTGCTAGGTACATTAAGCCTTTTTAATTATCTGCAAGTTACTTGCTTTCCAGATTATAAAATGATATACCATGGGATATATACAAAATGACGTCAGGTGACATCCTTGGTAAGTTGCACGCACGTTTATTTTTGTTTGGAACTGAACCGTTGTCTCACCAGAGCATTTCTACGTTTTCACTTCAGAAAATCAACGAAAATTCGAGTTTTCAGTAATAAATTTCAAATTCCGCGCCCCCCCCCCCCCCCCACTCCCTCCCCCCCCCCCCCCCCCCCCCCCCCCACTCCTCGACGATGATCTCGGGCTATCGCCCATACCGCAGTAAACAAAAGCAACTTTAATTCCTGGAATTCGCAGGAACTAAAATTCACTGATCAAGGGCGGTTCAGAGGTGGAAGCGTAGATGGAGGTACTGTCCTACGAATGGCTCCTCGTCGTAAAATGAGGAACCTACTTGTTTGTTTATTGGGGTTTAACGGCACTTTCAATAACCAGTGTCATGTGTTGCCGAACAGTTTTGTGGATGGATGAAACCGGAGTACCCGGAGAGAACCACCGAGTAGCGCAACTGTCAGACTCTCCAACTTACCAACTCGCCGGAGGCGGGGGTACTATTATTCCTCGGGGATCTCTATTTGGGCATAGCCGAGGAATTTCCGAGCAGTAATTATTAACCCTTTCAACTTTCGACCCAAGAACATGATACGTCATAATTTCATTAAATGGAATGGGTGCTAAGTGAACACGTGGAGTGGACCAATCAATATTTTCAATGTGCAGCCCCAAGACTGCGCGTTGAAAATATTAATTGGACTACCTCCAAATAATGAATATGGCCTACCGAATTGCTGCCATTGAACTGAAATGGAAGATAGATACCATCAGGGTTTAAAGAGTTAAATTATATCGATCAAAGAGAGGAAGAATTCCATTCCAAAGTACACTGCTTGTAATTTTCAAGGACTTCCACAAGATATGCATTTTTAGCCCGACTGTTTACAGTGAGGGCTATAGTAATGACTTTTGTCCGTCCGTCCGTCTGTCCGTCTGTTAACATTTAGAGTTTTGGTTAAAGTTTGTGGTTAAAAGTTTTTACTGAAGGTTCAAGTGTTTTTTTTTCTTTTCCTGTTTAGTTGACATTTAGAGTTTTGGTTAAAGTTTGTGGTTAAAGTTTTTTATTCAACCTTCAAGAACAGGCTATATCCGGTAGTTCTTGTCTGATCGTCACGAAATTTCGGATGCAGATTTTAGGTCATGTCTACATGAGAGCGTCCCCTTTTGGTCGCGATCGGGTAACCAGTATGGCTGCCCGAGCCCAAAACACGAAAACCATTAGCACAGTCTACAGGTCGTATTTATGAAGGGATTTCATTGCAACTTCAAAGAATGCCTCTGGATGATGCCTAGATGAGAACGTCCCCGTTTTGGGTATGATCTGTCAACCGTGATGGCTGCCCAAGCCCGAAACCCAAAAACTTTTAGCACAGTCAGCAGGTCATGTTTAATATGGACGGATTTCATTGTAACTTGATACGATAACTCCGAATGATGTCTACATGAGAATTTCCCCATTTGGGCGTGATCTCTCAACCGTCACGACTGCCCGAGCCCAAAACCCGAAAACCTTTATCACAGTCTACAGGTCATATTTATGGAGGGATTTCATTGTAACTTGATAGGTTGACTTCATATAATGTCTACATGAGAAAGTCCCCCTTTGGACGTGACGGCTTCAGTTGCCCGAAGCCCGAAAACCTTCAGCACAGTCTACAGGTCATATGTATGAAGGGATTTCATTGTAACTTCGTAGGATCAATCCACATGATGCCCAGATGAAAATGTCCCCTTTTGGTTGCATTTAATTGTCGCAGGTAATGTGCTAGTTTGGTAATGTGAGTATCAGACTTGCCCAAGTAATGAACAATGGCAGTCAGCGCCGTGATTGTCTGAAACTGTCGATTTGCTTGTTTGTTTTCTTGGGATTTAACGGGTGGATGGAGCTGGAGTATCCGGAGAGAACCAATAGTCAAACTCTCCAAGACCCCAACGTATTATTTATGCACAACCAGAGTTAGCAGCGATTGAAGTCAAGTACATACACCATTGACGTACAGTACGCCTTAGTAAATAGCGCTACCGTGGAAACACGTGGGGTGAATACGGTAGTAGACTTCAGAGAACCATTCATGCCAGTTGTCAACTCCGGTGTGAGGTGACTGCACATATTTTAAGTGTAAACAATATCGCAACCTTCATTTTACCTTAGGATACTTTAGGATCTTCGAAGGACTCAGGCCACTGGGCCTCTACATGTAGTAAATAGCGCTACCGTGGAAACACGTGAACAATGGGGATTAAGTGTCTTGCCCAAGGACAGAACGCAGGTACCGCTGGTCAGGATCGAAATGTGGATCTTTCGGGTTGTAGTCCAATGCTCTAACCACTGAGCCATCGTGCAGCAGCGAGGGAAGGATTCTGGAAAAGGGACCCCGCCCCCCCCCCCCCCCCCCAAGTTACAGGGATTCGAAATAATATAGACAACGGTTTACTTCCTTGTTTTAACGTCATACGTGCTGAGAATTAAGTGGTCGATTCAAAGACAAACATGAGCGAGCAGAATGAGACCTGAAGTAGGATTTCGTACCTTGAAAATAAAACGATTGCCTCATTTCAAATAGGAGTTGGCTATACAAGGATGGGGGTAATAATTTTGTATGCAAGTGATTCACAAGCTTTCGCTCCATATAGAATTTGGAAGAAACTGAGACACGCTGTATCAATTTGTCAAGGGGTGGAGAAAACATCACTTACTTTGGATGCTAAGTCTTTGATTTGTGCAGACCCCACTATCTTCTTGATGGCTTCAACCAATGCTAACCCTGCTTGTGCGGAGTTAGTACGTTGGGGAATCTGACAGTTGCTCGCCGTTGCTCGGTGGTTCTCTCCGAGTACTCCGGCTTCCTCAACCCGTAAAACAGTCCAACACGAGCTGGCCTCGGCTGCCGAAAGTGTCGTTAAACCCCAATAAATAAATGAATGAATGACTATCTTCTTGAGAAGATTTTTATTCCCCGCTCAAAAGTTGCTCAAAAGTTGCCGAGGTGGTGTCTCAGCCACCACATGCATGGATAAAAAGGATGTGCAACTTTATAAAACTTTACCAAATGAGGAAACAACATCCCCAATTTTGTGGGTGTCGAGATCTACGTACCTCTGATTAGAAATACACATCCGCAGTATAGATTCTCCAGTAGTGTACCAGAAGTACTAGAATATCAGCGTCATCGACAGCAACGACAACGCTTGTTCCACTCGAAGCTAGTCGATAGCCGTGGATACAATTATCGTATCGGGGTCGTCGGTACTAATGCAGGTATTATGGCCATCCCTTTCGAGAGAACTCCACAATTTAAAAAAGTGCGTTTTGTTCTTTGCATTCGCAAGAAATGCTTACTTCTCAAGTTCTCAGTGAGAACTTCCAATTTGTGGTGCAGCGAGTCGTATATCGTCGCATGTTTCCCAGATATCCTGCGATGTTCAGGGTCTTTTATCGATGGTTCGTCCTCATACCCATCGAAGACTATACAACACTCCCCATATCTAGATCGAACATAAGAGGTGTATTGGTTAATCACATCTGTGTATGAACTTTCTTCACTCACTTCACGCTGTGGAGAAGAGCGCCACCAGCGAGGACTGGGGTAGGTTACCTGGAGGGTCTGCGGTCTCTACTGAATTGGTCATCGCATTTCTAGCTGATCTTTCGGAGGTTTTCGCATTGCTTCATCCTTAAGTAAGAGGTTTGGATTGCTGTGAGCTCATATTTAAAAAAAAAGTGTTCCATATTCTCGTCCCTCTGACCCATGGCGATCACGCGAGAAAACAGGATCGTCGGATTTATCAAAACGTTCTGGTTGTCAATCTGAACACCATGATTGAGATAACCCAATACTTTGACCTGCATACTTCGTTTGATTTGGCGTTTTCAAGAAGTTCTGGCAGTCAAAGAGTTTTATGAATACGATTTCATGACAATTTATTTGGTCCTTGTCTCAGACAAGACAGCGGAGAATGACCGTCCGTAAACGATTCTCATTTTACGTCAAACCATCAACGAACACTCCATGTCTGAATAACCCCTCTTAACTGGTAAAGTGCTAAGTTATTTTTGGTTATCAAAATTTGTTCATGTGTCTATGCCTTGTTACAATTTATGGAAGAGTGCCAAGAGGCACTCTCCCATAAACTGTAACAAGGCAAACCCATATAGACTAAGTAATTTTGCTTCTAAGATAATATGAAGCACATCCACAGAATATGACACCTTCAGGCTGGGGTACCTGCTCTTCATATTAAAGCCCTGATAGTGGTTTCTAGCACTCTACCAGTTAATACTCGTATGTTATAGTCAGATTGCCTAGGCTCTTAACTGGTAGAGTGCTGAAAGCCCATATTTGGGCTTGGTTCTGAAGTACAGGTGCGGCAACTCAATTGCTTCGTATTCTGTGGATGTGCTTCATATTATTTGTGAACAGAAATTATTTAGTCTGTGAGGATTTGCCTTGTTACAAAATTTATAATGTAATAAGGCAAAGAGATAAGGACAAATTTGGATGACCAAAAATAATTTATCACTCTACCAGTTAATAGAACGCGTGAGGACCTGCTCAATTACCAAGTCAGCCCATGGTCGACTACTTCCTCGGACGGAGTGATTTCCATTCTCGGCGAAACATTAATGGATTCAGGGCTGCTTCTCGGGCAGTTAACTCGAGCATCATTTGTGGGTACAATTGACGAAACATTAATGAATCCAGGGCTGCTTCTCGTGCAACTCGAGCATCATTTGTGGAAACAATTGGCGAAACATTAATGGATCCCGGGCTAATTCTCAGGCAACTCGAACATCATTTGTGGGAACAATTGACGAAACATTAATGGATCCAGGGGTGCTTCTCGGGCAACCCGAGCATCATTTGTGGGTACAACTGAGCGCGCTTTGTGTAAGTGATGTGACCTGTTGCCACAAATAGATTCAACATTCTGCTCAACGATGTGATATGGGAGGTTCCAATCACTTAATTGCTCTGCTCTGATGAAGTTCTTCAGGATGTCTACATATTCCACATACTGAAGTCAGAGCTTCACAGTTGGGGATTCCTGAGCTAACCCAGAGATACACTGCGAGAGACAATCTTCTAATTTTACAAGCTCACCAGATTCTGCAAGATCGGATAGGGGAACTGCTTTGTACTGATTTTCCAACTCAATGGCATCGGTCTGTTCCAATTGATCCAACAAATTGACCGAGAAAATTCAGCAGCCGGAAAAATATTGAAAATGATTAAAAAGGGTGGTCCGCTTTGGGGTGTTCTAAAGGATTTTCCTCAAAACGGATTTTTTTTCAGTATGTTATAAAAGGAACCTTTCTGATCGAATGAGGTAAAATCCAGCTCAATACCATTTTTTCCGGGTTCGCCCCCCCCCCCCCCCCTCAAAAAAAAAACTGGTTTTATCGACTGCACTCAATTTCCTTATAACACTTAGTTAAAATTAGTATTCCCACATGGATCCCAAATATGAACTGGGGGACTTAATTTGAAGAAACTCGAATTTGACACCCATAAGTATGCCGTATATTAAATATCATAAGTTTCTGGCTGGTCGATCTGAAGATGTTTAAAGAATGTTCCTCATTTTGCACTAAGTTGAAATTTGGGCTCACGTAGGGATCCCATATAAGAACTCAGGGACTTGACATGTGCAATCTTGAACTGGAGCCCTTGGGAATGTTGTATACCTAATATCGAAAAATTCTGATTGGTAGTTCTGGTGAAAGAACTTTTTTAATTTTTGAAAAGTACTCATTTAGTATTTTCCGTTACCCAATGACAAAACCGATCAAGATTTTTTTCGACCAAATCAATTGTAACTAGAAACTGTTTTAGCACACTAAAACATATGTCTCCCCTTCCTTTCTATTTAATGCACTGCAAATTATATATACATGAATAATATTGACAAGCATACCAAATATCTAAGGTCTAGGTCAAAAGACAAAAAAGTTATGCCCCGGACCAAAGTTTCCATTAAAAAGCACATAAATCTGACCTTCAGGTCAAAGGTCAAGGTCACATGAAGGTCACTATGGTACGCGACACACCCGCTCATGGTGATACATCCACATGCCAAATATCTAAGATCTAGGTCAAAAGACAAAGTTATGCCCCGGACAAAGTTTCCCTTAAAAGCACATAAATCTGACCTTCAGGTCAACGGTCAAGGTCACATGAAGGTCACTATGGTACGCGGACGCCAGGTCATGGTGATACATCCACATGCCAAATATCTAAGGTCTAGGTCAAAAGACAAAAATGTTATGCCCCGGACAAAGTTTGTATGAGAAGAAGAAGAAGAAGAAGAAGAAGAAGAAGAAGAAGAAGGAAGAAGAAGGAAAGAAGAAGAAGAAGAAGAAGAAGAAGAAGAAGAAGAAGAAGAAGAAGAAGAAGAAGAAGAAAAGGAGAAGAAGAAGAAGAAGAAGAAGAAGAAGAAGAAGAAGAAGAAGAAGAAGAAGAAAAGGAGAAGAAGAAGAAGAAGAAGAAGAAGAAAGAAGAAGAAGAAGAAGAAGAAGAAAGAAGAAGAAGAAGAAGAAGAAGAAGAAGAAGAGAAGAAGAAGAAGAAGAAGAAGAAAGAAGAAGAAGAATGATCCCAAGGGTGCAGTATAACAAATAAAAATTCTTTGTTATGTGGAGTTTGGGAAATATAGGAATTTGGATATTTTCTTTTCAGCTCCAGCTGTTTCGGGACCACGAAAAAAAGTTTCGGGTACAAATCAATATCATGTCCTACTACATTACTGCAGACTAAATTTGGCTCGAATTGGCTCAATGGTTCGGAAAATAGAAATTTGGGGCTGTCTCCAAAAATATTGCCCCTACGAAATATTGCACGAGAAGGCTTCCCTGAACAAACTTGAATCATAAGCATACAAGGAAGCTGCTCACGACATTTCAAAGCATTGTAACTGTTGGTTTATGAGAAGATTTTTGTCCAGAGGTTTGGAAGAAAACTGCAAAGTTGACAGACGACGGAAGCCAGGCGATGGCATTAGCTCGCCCTGACTTTTAGTCAAGTGAGCTAAAAAGAGGCTCCCTCAGTACACGACAAGAGACCGGATAAGGGGAGATGAGGCAACCATCAACTCATCCCCAACGCCAACACCACTCATGACAAGTCACGAAGACAGGAAGAAGTCGGAGAGCGAGGAGATGGAAGCTTCCTATTTGAACTTTGACCCCCCCCCCCCACACCAATCTGGGGGGGGGGGGGGGGAGGTTCCAGTATCCAAATATGCAGCTTCCATCTCCTCGCTCTATCTTACCACCACCTCAATCTTACTGCTGTTTCGGAACCAGATGAGGTGGCCGAAGTAAAATCCTTGGGTTCATCCATAGTCAAGGTAAACAACCAGGTCACAGGGGAGAGCGGGAAAGTCAAGATAGAGGACTTCGGTATCGTTGAAGAAGACAGAGAATTCACAGCCAAGTCAAATGGGGAGGAAGACAGCAAAACCTACCTCCTAGGGATCTCTCGCGAGAAACTCATCACCCAGAGAGAAATCAAGCTTCCATGCGTGCTTGAGAAAGAAAAAACTCATTCGCAGCTATGGGACAGGATTTCGAAACTTCAAACACACTGTTGAAGGGGCCGAATTACCCGTCCCACCGAGCGCTGAAACCATTCTTCTTCATCTGTGGGTTATCAATAAATCCAAATTCTCTATTCGATATACCTTCACCAACCTTCCCAAACATGCGAGGACTAGCAACAAATCTTCCAAATAACCTTAACAACTGCCAACTGAAGTTTAAGTGAGGCGTGTTTGTGGATTGATCTACCTTACTGAACGAGGAACATGAACCAGGTACATGAATAAGATTTTTCTTCAGTAAAAAATCAGTCAAATTTCTTACCTTGTTTAGTGAGTGTGAGGTGACCCACCACGAGAATTTAGTCAAGTTTTGCCACTGGTTAATAGCCATGATGTTGCACACTTTAGGGGACTCTCATCCCGGTTAGCAGGTCCTATGACACCAGGTCAACGGGTCCCACGAGTAATGTGTGCCCTGATGATGGCCAAGATACGAAGGGAAAACGGCGTGACAGACTACCGTTGGTACCCGGTTAGTAATATGGTCCGTTACGGCGCGCGATAAAGTGGGCAAGTACTGCATCTCAATTCTAAAGCTGGCACGGAAGTTGTCCTCAAAAACCTATGTCTGCCGACTTAAAAAGATAAAAAGTGTCAGCGTCACAGTATAATCCATCATGTACTTTCTGGTCTCAGGAGTACAGAAAAATACAAGAGGCCCCAAGGGGCCTTAATCGCTCACTTGCCATAGTGGTTGAAAGACGTATTTGGAGTCAAATTCAGTTAGACATGGTTCATCAATACTGCAAAGGAATGAAGTAATGAATGGCAAATTTTATGGAAAAACACTAAGGAATGGATTTGAACAAACCTGAACATAACATGCACCCCCCCCCCCCCCGCCACCCCCACAGAGAGCCCAAATATTAAGCCAGGAACTCAAATTGAACACAATTGAATCTGCCCCCCCCCCCCCCCTTTGAGATGTTATACACCAAATATGATTTTTTTTTCGTCTCAAACTTGAACAAAATGCATGAAGATCAAAAAAAAAATTCAGAAATTTGGTCCAAAATTTCGGGAGTCTGAACCGGACCTAAAAATTTTCCGACTAAAATTTCTTTTTTCCGTCTCAAAATGTAACAAAACGTATAAAAAACCCAACATGTTTTTTTTTAGAATTTTGGTCCAAAATTTCCAACCCAGGGACCGAATTTGAATTTTGAATGTGCCCCCCCCCCCCACCCACTAGAAATGATGTATACCAAATGTTAAAGGATTCTGACAGGAGGATCTGAAGAAGATTTTTTGCTCTAAGTTAAAATTCGAGCTCCCATAGAGAGCCGAAATATAAACCGAGGAACTCGATTTGAATAAAATTGAATCTGTCCCCCCCCCCCCCCCCCCGAGATGATGTATACCAAATACCAAATATGAGAGGATTCTGACTGGTGAATCTGGTGAGGATTCTGACTGGTGAGCCCAAATATTAACCCAGCAACTTGATTTGAACAAACTTGAATCTGACCCCTCTTTAGATGTTGTATACCAAACATGAAAGGATTCTGACTAGTGGATCTGAAGAAGAAGATTTTTAAAGAAATTTCCTCAAATTGCACCTAGTTAAACTTTGGGCTCCAATCGAGAGCCCAAATACTATTTCAGGGACCCGATTTGAACAAACTTGAATCTGACCCCCCTAGAGATGCTGTATACCAAATATCAAAAGATTTCAACTTGTGGATCTGAAGAAGGAGATTTTAAAAGAAATTTCCTCAAATTGCACCTAGTTAAACTTTGGGCTCCAATAGAGAGCCCAAATCTTAACCCAGGGACTCGATTTGAACAAACTTGAATCTGACCCCCCTAGTGATGTTGTACAACAAATATGAAAAGATTCTGGCTGGTGGATCTGAAGAAGATTTTTTTGAATTTTTAAAAAAAAATTATGGGTGCTGTCAGAGTTATGCCACTTGTGGGTGTGGCAAGTTTATTTGAACAAACTTGAATTGACATATGATAAGGAACATGGACAACAGATCTGGTTCAATTTGGTCCAGAAGTTTGTGAGAAGTCGATAAGGTAAAGTCCAACGACGGAAGACGACGACGACGGACGGCAAGTGATAAGTCAAGCTCCCTTCGGTGAGCCAAAAACTAGGTGAGATAGACTGGGGTCCGTTTAACCAATTTTGTAATAACCCACATAAGATTGTTCAGATGCAGATGTGTGTTTGGGCCGCATATGTGTGTTTATGTGACAGGGGTGGGGGGGGGGGGTGGGGGGGGGGGTTAAACAAGCTAAGACAGTAAAAGTTTTCCATCGTTTAATATTGTACATTAATATCTTATATACAATAAAACTCCAGAACGGTTCACAAAATTACATTTATTGTCAAACATATTGGGTCCACGGTGTTTTCACCCAATACTGCACTCTAAAATCGGTTGGGTTAGAAATTAGCACAAATCAACTGAGTTGAGTGAATATGCAACCAGTTGGGTTCGTATTCATTCAACCCAGTTGCTATGGGTTGATTTTTAACAAAACTGATTTTAGAGTATTCCCTTGCATCCACAACGAAACCATATACACAAATCAATAACACTGGACAAATATATAAAGCATGTTCCACTACTTCTGTTCAATTTATGGTAACAAGTTTCACTGAATTCAGTGATTTTCGCCGGTTGAAATCTGTCATAGGTCGAAAGTGCACCTCGTCGGAAGTTCGCTTCTCGTAACGTCACTTCGTGAGTTTTTTGCACTAAATTTCTGTAAAAGTCACATGTCCAATATTCCCAAGAAGATCGTGTTAAACAAAATACAGAGAAGGCAAGAACGCCACCGAACCAGATGGGTATAGCATTCGCTGCTGGGTAAATTGGTTGACCATACACAGGGTTTCACCATACTCCCCGTATAAATACGGCCCTGATACGTTTCATCTGTGACCAGTTTTTTTTAAATTTTTGATCATTCAGGTGGCTTGCGAGGAATATTTAATAATTTATTGATTTAACAGTCTTTAAAGTCACTGTCAGCATATATGGCTATATCATGTCCGCAATGTTTAGCCAATCGTTTATACCTATGCTGCTCAATTTAATGGACTTACATCCCAGGCGTTGGTTAGGTTACCAGATCCTGTTTTACGAGTAAAGCAGAACTTGCTTACCACAGTAAACAAGCACTGCTCTGCTGGCTGGCTGGCTTCTGACGAAAGGGAAGGACTGGGGTGCTTCAGAAAACAAGGACATTATTTCTTAAAAATAGCAAAACCAACAATCTTAAAATCTGAGGTTCCTCGACACCCTTAAATAGTTATAACCTTTTCCGCAGTAAATTTGAAAGGAGGACCGTTCTCACATAAACCTTTTCAGGAAATCCTCTTTTGATTGTGGGACTTTTTTTTTACATCTATATGTATCAACATGGTGCGCATCGAACACAATCCAGAAATTGTTCTTTCAAGTTATGTAACATTGATATGCCGGAGTTTTTTTTCTTTTGGAGTAAAAATTGAATCTGCGATAATGAGTGAACGTCTACCTCAATTTTTGCTTTATCTGTCGAATCTATGACCACATCACAAGTCGAGTTTCGTCAATCGTTTATACCTATTCAAACACTTCAGATGACTTCCCCATCTGACGTGGGTTACCGGATCTTATTTTACTAGTTATTTATTTATTGAAGTTTGCGGTCACTTTTAATATCTGTGACTACAGTACGGTCATCGTGGAAAAGTCAAAATCCACGCGTGGGTAATATTTCCACACATGCGTAAACAGTAAACCTCCGACGTAAAACAATGGAATCGCCATCACATTTTCAATGAACGAAGCACCGGGTACAATCCGGTGCTTCTTTCATTGAATATTTGCTGAAAACTACTGTCTATTGATTGATATAGCGCTCGTGGGCAACACTACCTACACAAGTATTTTGACCATTCCACGGAGGCTGTACTGTATATCATGACCAAAACATAAGTACTTAGATGTGAGTCTTCCATGGAAGACGTGTGTCGCCTGCACTATATTTTAATATTTCAGACAGAATTCTAAGTGGAAAAGGGGCATAACTCTGGAAAAAATACAGCGGATCAAAAAATAAAATAGGAGGTGCACAATGCCATTATGTGATAAAGAATCACTGAAAGTTTCATCAAAATCCATTCATAGGTTAAAGAGGAGTGGCGGATAAGAGAAAGTGTGAGGCGGACGACGACAGACGACAAAAGTAATCCCTATATGGGGAAAAAATACAGCGGATCAAAAAATAAAATAGGAGATGCACAATGCCATCATGTGATAAAGAATCACTGAAAGTTTCATCGAAATCCATTCATACAGTACGTGGAGAGTGTATTATAACTAAATCACCTGCAGAGTGGAGATTCCACCCAAGCAATAATTGCAAATTTGTTGCAAAGCATAACCAGCACCAGCAAAGTTTCAGCCAATGGACCTCCGGGTTAAACCCGGAGGTCCATTGGCTGAAACATTGCTTGTGTTTTTTGTCGATATGTACAAAATTTGAAAGTTATAGCTTGGGTGATAACTCCACTCTACGGGTGATTTAGTTACAATCCACTCTCCACGTACTGTAGGTTAAAGAGGAGTGGTGGATAAGAGAAAGTGTGACGCGGACGACGCAAGGCGACAAAAGTAATCCCTATATGTCGCTCCCCACTTCGTGGGGCGGCGACACAAAAAGTCACGTTTAGCCAATTATTTAAACCTATGAAGATCAATTTTACCCAAGGCGTTTCTAACCAAGTCTTATTTTACCAGTAAAACGGAATATTTTTACCAGTTACGCTGAACTTGTCTATCACAGCGAACAAGCACTGCACCACCTCTCTGACTCCAGAGGGAAAAGCCTACTTTTAACTTTAATTTCCTGTCTAGCAGAAACTTTAGAGATCATCATGACCAAGAAAATTAGTTCAAGAAATGAGAATCCAATAATAGGTGAATTTGCAGTTCATATACCATCAAGTAAACTTTCCTTTGCTCCTTTAACTGCAAAGTTCCCTGTTGGTTTTTCAAGTTTCAACTGAATCTTTTGGTGCCTGATTACCGAATCAACCCGTGTGTACATTTTAAAAGACACACAACCAACTGGATCAATATGTTCAAGTAAGGGGGAAGTTGTTCCTGCGTGCAAAAGATATGCATGTACAATGTGAAGTTGTTCAACAACTTTCGACCCAAGTGGCGGTGACTATGTTGCGGACTGTCTGCAGCAATGAACAATATGTCCTTCAGGTCTTGCATTTATACAGTAGTCGAGTATAACGTACTGCGTTATTTATTTACTGGGATTTAACGACACTTTCGACAGCCAGGCTCACCTCGTGTCAGACAGTTTTACAGATGAAAGAAGCCAGTGTACCCAGAGAGAACCACTGAGCATTGGCGAGCAACTGCCATACTCCCCAACATACTAATACCACACAAGCAGGGTTAGCACTAGTTGAAGACAAGTGCACCGGGCATCGACGCGCAGTACGCCTTAGTACACAGCACCACCCTGCCCCCACCCCACGTGGACAATCGGGATTAAATGCCTTGCCCAAGGACACAATTCAGTTACCTCTGGAATCGAACCACGGATCTTTTGGTTTGAAGTCCAATTCCGTTACCAGTGAGCTACCTCGCTCCCAATTTACAGCATTGCAGACAATAATGATCCAACGACAGATGAATATCATTTTACACGCTAAAAACTAAAGTGTTAAAAACTACACTTGAAGTGCTGTATTTAACACTTACCAAGTGCTGAACTAACACTTTGTTCAAGTGTAGATATCCCAGAACTTGACAGGTGTTACAATAATACCACTTAACAAGTGTAATTTCGCGACACTTAAAAGGAAACAACGCAGATGACGCGGATCAGGCTCAAACTCTCGAGCCTGATCCGCGTCATCTGCATTGTGTCCTTTTAATTATGTACCCACAAAGCGCAAATCAAATTATGGACGATTCTGGAAGAACCACCAATGCTAGACACATGGGAAGTGCCATCCATTCAAGTTTCAGATGTCTGACGATTGTAATGTCTAAGTGCTTAAAGCATTGCACTTTGAGTGTTAAAATCAAGCCCTAAGAGTTAGAATGGGTTTAACACCTTAAAAGTGTCAGTTTTAACACTTTAGTTTTTAGTGTGTATAACAAATAAATTTGAAATCTCGGTAATTTCAGATTTACCCGATTCCAGCGTCAAGAGGGTAGCGACTGAGAGCAGTAAAAACAATCTTATAATGCAGCACCATCCTTATCTATGAACTTGACAGGACCATGCAGTTTTTAAGTCCTTTCTGGTCTCTTATGATCAGGATGCAAAATCCCACAGTGTTTGAAGTGTGATTTTCGTATCTGTGGCATATATTCCCTGATAGACTGGGTATACATGTAAGGTGAGCCAAAATACCGAAACTTTAAGCATCAAATATTTCTTTTTATGCAGCCTGTTTATGTCTATTAATGCTTAACCCATTACCCAACGAATCACCCGCATCCACCCGCGTAATATGCAAATTCAGCAGTTGAAAAAATATTATTTTTCAAAAAATATCAACAAAACCATATCATGTGACCCCTCGTTGGAACGAGCTCGTTCCAACGAGGGGTCACATGATATGGTTTTGTTGAATTTTTTTGAAAAATTTGAAAAAATGATATTTAAAATAATAAATTTTGATATCGTCTGCGTTGGGTAAAGGGTTAAGGTCATTTTCAGCAGTTAAAGCTACATCACGACTGCATCATAGGTATGTAGTCAAGTTCAGCTAATCGTTTATAACTGTACCGCCCACTTTAGATGACTTCTACACCAGGCATACCACAGTAAACAAACACTGCCCCAGTTCCAGAGGTTCCCACAGAAGATGATTCAGCTTGGAATTTAACCGAGCACTGTGGATTGGTTCCATTCCTTGTGGCTTTATGGGGAAAAAAATCGCAGCTTGAAATTGTGATGTTTTGACAAAAGTGAGTAGAGGGTTAAAATTGTAAACCACTTTCATACAGAATATTTGTGAAGTTAGATCACTAACCTGGCTCACTTGTTGCAATTCATACATAAGTGTATTTCTACACAATGGCTAATAATCATGACCACAACATGGAGATAAAGCCAGGTTTAGATAATTAAATTTAAATTAAATAAATTAAATTTAGTAAAACAGAGCTTGTTTAGCACAGTAAACAAGCACTGCTTATCTTCCCTGGGTTCCCTCAGTGAGTATATAAGTATGTGTACATAAATTTCTATATCATGTGAACAACAAACTGACTCGTTAATTTTTCAATTTTGTGTGAATGTGCAACTGTTTTAACTATTTATTCTAGATTCAACTAAAACTAAAAGTGAATCTTGTGCATTAATGTTTTGAACACCCCTTCTAGCACCATAATGTTTAACCCTCTGGGCACCGATGATGGGAATATCAAAATTTCAACCTGAAAAATCTTTCCATAATGCAACTAAGAATTTAACCCATTCAGGCTGGTCTGAAAGAGCTCCTTTGGCTCTGTCAAACAACACTGAATTGATTACATTCCCAGTTGCATTACGGGAAACAATTGCCTCTTGGAAATTTATTATTTCAGCATCAGTGTGCAGAGAGTGTTAAGGAAAACTATTCAAATGCAAATTTCTAAATATAACATGATCATATAAAAGTTAATTTTTCTGCAATCACTTTGCTGATCTAAGGCAAAAATCTACTGAAACACGATGGAATTTCTTTTCTACCCCCAAAAGCTTTGTTTCTAAGGCTTATGCTCAAAAAGCTTCAACAAACTTTCAGTTCATGGACCAGCAGTATACACATAGTAGTCCAAGAACTGAAACAATGTTCTTGTGATTTTTCCCAAAATAGCACATAACTGTGGAGAATATTCAGCCCCCCATGTTCAAAATAAGCTATTAACTGGTCGAGTGCTAAATTATGTTTGACCATCAAATCTTGTACACATGTCTTTGCCTTGTTACAATTTATGGGAGAGTGCCTGTGGACACTCTCCCATAAATTGTAACAAGGCAAACCCTTACAGATTAAATAATATCACTTCAAAGATAATACAAAGCACATGCACTGAATATGTGCCTTCAAGCTATGGTACCTGCGCTTCAGAATAAAGCCCATATATGGGCTTCCAGCACTCTACCAGTTAATTGAAAATGGAATACATTTTCATTTTTAGAATTCATTTAAGGAATGATTGTTTCTTTTTGTCTATTTCTTAAGTTATGAACCCCAAAAAACAAAGTTCAAACTGTGTAGCCCATTTAAGTAGTTTGGACTTTGTTTACGCCCATTTACACAGTTTGGACTTTGTTTTTTGGGGTTCATAACTCAAGAAATAGACAAAAAGAAACGATCATTCCTTATAATTAAACGTTCACGACCCAAATAAATAAATAGTGTTAGTCGTCCTCTACTTCAGCGAACAAAGACTTAAAAACTAAAACTGGTAGACATATTATTTTTCTGGCAGAAAAAAGGGCGCATATTATTGAAATGCAGGTAGCAATTGACACACTTTCAAAGTCAAATGCACTTATGTCATTAAATTTTTTATTGACCAATGAATTACGTAATGCAAAGAAAACATCATAAGCCACGCCTCCCTCAAATTTCATTCAACTGTTCACTTCACGTAAAAGTTATGTTCCGTGGTAGGTGGAAGTAGGCCATCAGTATCACATTGTATTTTGGTTTTGACTGTTCCCCGAGAACTGAAAAACACAGTTTGTAAAAGTGGAGTTAGATATAAAGCCAGATGACATGAAATTAGTTGAATTCAGGGATTATTAATGGGATTATTCAATGGAAACAAAATTGCCGTATTCGTTGTGACCAGCCATTGTTTACAATCGATTTGGGTAAAACAATGAATGCAGACGATCACCCAGTGTGCGTAAAAATTGAAATGTCACATAAATACAGTTGTGAAGAAAAAGAAAAATTAACCCACCACGGTTATTTAAATATTTTATAAATAATTTCATGGTGATAAATTAGTAATATAAATTTATTTTTCTTTTTCAGATTTAGAACATGCCAGTGTTCTAACTTCTATTGATTTGACACCATGTTGCAACTCTGAAGACTGGTATTTCATGGGCGTGTTGCTGGGGGGGGGGGGGGGGGGGGATCTAATTGTGTTTTTTTTTGGTTCATTGAGTTATGAAAAGAAAAAACAGAATCGTGTGAGCCAATCGTTTTATCTGAAAATGCATGGACCGAAAAAAAGTTTAATTATTGAAAAAAAAAAATGTCCACAAACTAGTATAAGTGTTTCCATTAGTTCCTTGAATCATGCACCATATGTAAGATGTAACCAACTAACCCTGTTCATTTTTACAGCCTTAGTCTGTATACATTTTCACATAGTGTGTGATGAGGCAGTTACAGAGAGTGTGACTAACTCTGTGCATTTATTGTTATAAAACATTTTTATTATTAATTGAGTGACAAACCCTGTGTACTGGACTGTCTTAATGTAAATCTCATTTACATCAAGTCTTTATCAAATGTAATGGTAAAAAAACAGCCAGTACAGTTCCCAAAAAGCATTAAAACTGAGCTGATAAACCCTCATTGGAATGAATTTTAGAACATTATTTCTAGTTATGTTGCTCACTTTAGGGGACTTTTGCAACTCATGCATGGACTGTTAGTTCTTATTATAACATAATCATATTACGAGCAGAATTTGATTACCAGAGTAAGAATCAATCACCAGGGTTCCTAGAGACATGGCGCACAGAAAAAACTACTGGAATATCTAGAAAATCCTAAAACTACAGTTTGAAACTAGAAGTCCTGTCACAAATAGTGCGCTTATCTAGGCTTAATTGCACGTTGGAATTGTGCGCATTTGCCATATCGAATGGCATTCAAAGCATGGCAGGTTCTCTTGGTTACTCATAGCAAACACATGCAATGTTTCTGCCAATGGACCTCCGGGTTACCCGGAGGTCCATTGGCTGAAACATTGCTTGTGCACAGGCCATATGTACAGAATTTGATAGCTTTACTTGGGCCATAACGCATACATTAACGCACATATCAACGTGCTATTTGTGCGCACCTCATGACAGGACTTCTAGTTTTAAATGTACAATGAAAACTGGGTAATTGAAAAACAAAATTTATAGTGATTGAGTAAAACAGAAACAACTGACAATCAAAAAATGTGAAGTCTGGCAATAAAAAAAAATTGAAACAAATGAAATGCTTTTATACTTCAGTTTTCAACACTGATCATTTATTTATTTATTGGTGTTTAAGGTCACATACTTATACACAATGGATATTTATTTATTTATTGGTGTTTAAGGTCACATATTTCTGCACAATGGCTAACCATGACCGTGACAGTTTTACGGGTGGAGGAAGCCGAAGTACCCAGAGAGAACCACTGAGCAACTGTCAGCTCCTCAACATACTAATTCCACACAAGCAGGGTTAGCATTGGTTGAAGGCAGGTGCACAATCGACGTGCAGTACGCCTTAGTACACAGCGTCACAATACCCCCACTTGGGCAATGGGGGTGAAGACACAATGGCTAATCGTGGCCGTGACAGTTTTACGGGTGGAGGAAGCCGGAGTACCCGGAGAGAACCACCGTGTATCGCCAAGCAGCTGTCCAACAGTGATCATTGGCATTGCTTGATGGGATATGGCAGAATGAAAGAACCTGATAATAATACCATTATCATCTATCATTTTATCATATATTTTCACCAATACAGGGAAAACTGTCTTGACAAAATATAACTCTTTATTGAATGTAACAACACTAATAGTGCTCAAACAACTAGTGAATTCCAAAGTCGACTAGTCAATACCCAAAAGTCAAGTCAACTTTGACTAGTCATTGGTGATAACTTGTCTCCTTATAACAGTGTTGGTGTTCCGGTAGAGTGCTGAAGGTCCAAATTTGGCTTCACTTGGGCATTCATATACAGCAACTTACTGGAACATTATTCTGTTAATGTGCTTCTAATTATGCTAAGAGTGAAATTATATAGTCTTACTTAATCTGCCTTGTTGCAATTTATGGGAGAGTGCCTATAGGCACTCTCCCATAAATTGCAACAAGGCAAATTAATAGCATATCCTGATAGCCCAAAATAATTCAGCACTCTACTAGTACCAGTTAAAACAAACTGCTGTCACTACTATTAGATGGCAATAGATGTATACATTGATTGCCCAATATTGCAGTTCAAACTGTCTGACAGTGGAACAGAAGGGATACTATTTACCTAAAAGCTTGAACTCCTCCGACTAGTCGACTGCACAATTGAGAGTCGACTACTGGTTTGCCCAGAGTCGACATCGACTAGTAGACTAATCGTTTGAGTACTAAACACTAACAACAAGAAAGGGGATTTTTGAAGTAGCACTCAAGCATAAATGTAATCAAATTCTTGAATTTGTACATAAATTGAGGTCACTGCTTTGGGTAATGCAAATTAAAACTTCAATTTATTTATTTATCGGCATTTAAGGTCACATATTTCTGCACAAGGGCTAATCGTGACTGCAACAAGGTGACCATTTTAGAGGCCCCCCTTCCCCCACCCAGCATTGGTGACTTGGTCCAATGACACCAGTAAAATAGAGCCTGTTTACCATTGCAATAACACACTAAAAGAGTGCAATTACTATTCAATCAAATATTTTTCTGAGAGCTACCAACAGAAAAGAGAGATTCATCCATTTACACAATAAAAGTTGCAAATGAAAGAAGCAATGATTTTTCTTAAAACCACTTGAAACATTCAAGTTTTTCTTCAAAATCATTTCTTATGAGAAATTACAGGAATGGGCTCAACAAGGTCATTCCACTTAGGAACTCTTAAACCATAAACTGACAAAATATTGAAATGAAATTTCAACTGTATATTCTGTGTTATCTGGGACGGTTTTGGTCAGTTTGTTATGTGAAGTGTTGGTTACGAACTACTCTTGTACTTTCTCAAGGGCATCAGAACTAATATGCAATTGTCCTAGCACTGGGTGATATTGAAATTTCTCACTTGGTTATGGCATATTTGGAGGATTTTAACTCAGTATCAGTACAATACTATGTATTGACATGATATCACTACCAATAAAAAGTAGTCACGAGACACATAAGTTCATATTCAACTATCAGCTTCTGATGAGGATTAGAAGTCACAAATTTTCACAAATAATGAAGGTGTTGGGAGCATGATGGCTTGGTGGCTATGGCATTGGACTTCAAACCAAAAGGCCCACAGTTCAATCCCTGCCAGGAGTAACTGCGTTGTGTCCTTGAGCAAGGCACTTAATCCTGATTGTCATCTGGTGACATGTGGGTGCTGTGTATTAAGACGTACAGTTAAAACTAAAAGTCCTGTCCTGAAATGCACACAAATAGCACGTCGATATGCGCGTTAATCTACGCGATATGACCATAGTAAGGCTATCAAATTCTGTACATATGGCCTGTGCACAAGCAATGTTTCAGCCAATGGACCTCTGGGTAAACCGGAGGTCCATTGGCAGAAACATTGCCCATGTTTGCTATGAATAACCAGGAGAACCTGCTGTGCTTTGGATGCCATTCAATATGGCAATTGCACGCAATCCATACGCGCAATTAAGCATAGATAAGTGCACAGTTCGTGACAGGACTTCTAGTTTTAACTGTACTGTACATCGGTGGTGCACTTGTCTTCAACCAATGCTAACCCTGCTTGTGTGGAATTAGTCTGATAGTTGCTTGCCACTGCCCAGTGGTTCTCTAGGGTACTCCGGCTTCCTCCAACCATAAAACTGTTCAACACAAGGTGACCCTGGCTGTCAAAAGTGTCGTTAAACTGCAATAAAGTAACATAAAATAAATAAAATGAATGTGTTGTTTATCAAAACAATGGAAACAAGGGCAACACAAAGCATGAGCCACTGCCCCCGACCCGTATACAAGTTTGAAGGAGCCTTGATGCATTGTGGAACAAAAAAATTTTCTGAGTGGAGATAGTGAAAACAGAATCCTTCAGGGGTCGTGGCATAACACAGGCATTCACTGCTGGTCATTTGAATTTCTCTCAGGTTTTTTTAACATTCACCACCAATCATCTGCTGATTTTCATCACATCAAATTACCAATGGTGAATGACTGTGTTAATTGAATAGACACTTTGCCAATGGAAATTATTCAATTAACAAGAGTATTCAATTAACAGGGATGGTGTCACCTCCCTGTTTTCTAGAGATAAACTTGGCATTTATTCTATCATATCTTGTTTGACAGAACTCCATGATATAATAGATTAAATGCCTGTATTTGGATGTACTGAGGCCAAACAGGTCTATAAACAAAGAAAAATTGGGGAGAGTCAGGGTAATTTCTCTACAGGTTACAAGATTTTTTATTCAATTAACAGGAGTTTACTCTGTAACCTATATTCAATTAACAGGTCAAATTTGTACTGGAGGTATGGTAAATGGTTTTGTGTGGGAAATTATAGTCAATTAACAAGGATCTACAATTAAGAGATATCCAGTTAAGTGGGCTCCACTCTTAACAACAAAATATTGTCATTTTTTCTTGAGAGAATTTCTTGGGTTTTGACACGTGAACAACAAAAAATGTTTAGAATTTGCAATGTATTAACTCTTCACATAACATGAGTACCAGATGACACTTGCAAATTGTTTTCTTGAATGAATAAAAAGTTTTAATTTTTAAAAAATAGAACATAATTTATGACCCTTCATTGGAATGACCTCATTGGGATCCTTTCAATGAAGGGTTATATGCTGTTTCAGAAATCAATAAGTTTTAAAATGAGATAAATTTGAATGGTGTTTTTTTGTGAATAACACTGCTTGGATATGGAGGGTGTGGGGAGGGAGGAGGTTATGTTATTTATTTATTCATTGGAGTTTAATGACATTTTCAACAGGGTCACGTCATGTCAAGACAGTTTTACGGGTTGCAGAAGCTGGAGTACTCAGAGAGAACTTCAAGCAGCAACGTGCAACTGTCAGACTCAACAACGTACTAACTCCATACAAGCAGGGTCAGCAATGGTTGGGGGCAAGTGCACCATTAACATGCAGTAAGCTTAGTACACAGTGCCACCTTTTAGGCCTTCACGGTATTGAAATTTCGATACCGAGTTTCGGTATTTTAAAAATACCACGGTATGATTGAATAAACCGAGTAGTGCTGGAATTTGCAAATATTTGACCAAAGTTTCATCACCACTTTGGTCAAATGTTTGCACATTTCAGCACCACAACTTTTGCATCAAAAAGCTATACCAACAGTTTGTTTACCTGCGAATCCATTGTCTGTAAAAATGTGAAAATATTGGTTTAATGTAGAATATCAGTCTATGTACCCTACTTTGGAAGTGGGGTAAATGTACGAAAAGTAATGCAAGCTAACACCTATTAATGCGACATGGATTGGAAGCAGATGTACAATTACGCAACAGACACTGAAATAGAATGTACGATATTAAAGGAGCTTTGAATTTCGTGCGCTATCAATTAACAATTTGTCACCATATGGATGATGCTATTTTACAGTTGTAAACTACTAATATTTCAGTATTGTCTGGGGATTAAAAGAAAACAACTCACAGTACGCCAATTATTATGCTCGAGTTAATCCCTTGATATAATTGAGGAGCTTTACATGGGTTGTATTTCACACTTACGCTGTATGTGCGATTAACATGCATATGGAGCATGTTCAAGCAAACAAATGTTAAGTTTCTTCAGCAGTATAATATTACGGACATTCCTAATCGATAATACCGTGAAAGTCTGTATATCGAATGGGTTGAAATTCTCTCGGTATTCACTCGGTATTTTGAAAAATACTGAGTTTCGGTTAAATACCGAAATACTGTGAAGGCCTACCACCTTTGCCTTGCCCAAGGACACAATTCAGTTACCGCAGGTCATGACTGAACCGTGAACCTTCCAGTTTGAACTTCCTATGCCCTAACCATGAGCCACTGCAGGAGGTTATGATTGAAGGATTTACACAAAAAAGTTAGAAGGAATTTTAAACAAACTGTACCACATTCAACTAGGCCCCTGCGAATATGGATTTTTTTTCGACTCGACTTTCGACTCGAACTTGCCAACAAAATGTTTGAGTCGTGCAAACATCGAATTCGAACCAAGTTAGCCAAAACCAGGTGTCCAAGTACGGTTTCGTACACGATATTTCCAGTATGAAATAGCCACATTAGGATTGTTTTGGCATTGCACTGATGATGTATCTACATATTCATGCTAACATTCAACAGTTTGTACGTTAACAATGCAGCACACTTGAACGCATAGTTGAATAGGAGACAAACAATCTGTATGTACCTATGACTGCTTCACTCCCTTCTTGATTTTAAGCTTGGCATCATCCGATCTTGCCTTATCATGCTTCTTACAGAAGTGTACCAGAGGTGAGATATAGTCCGTGCCATTTGGGTTTTGAACGAAGTCTTACACATGTATGTAGCCGTGGCTTTATCCACTGTAAAATATGAGTGTATTACTGATGTTAGTTGGAATCACGTGAAACGCGTGATTCCAAATGACATTGGTAATACACTGAAAGTTCCATGTTGACGATTTGTGCTTGCGGTTTGTGCTCAATTCCTCGCATTGTTTTGGCAATTTAGCCAGTATTAAATGTATAAATACCAAGCCACTTATTAGTAAGGTTTTTTTTTATATTTGATTTTTATATTCGTGATTTTATTTTCAACTCGAATTTGTTGATCGACTCGACTTTGACTCGAACAATCGAATATTCACAGGGGCCTAAAAAGCTACATTCAACAGACTTTTTGCATAGCAATCCTTTAAACAAACAATTACAAAGGCAGTTTAATAAGCTTATATCTTAACAAATCGCATTAATCATCCTATAAATACATCAACAACAAGCTATTACTTGAAAACAGAATTTCATTTTTGGAATTAACTAAAAAAAAAAAATTTCACAATCCATTCAAATGAAAGGTCATGACCTCAGTTTGAATGCATTTTGAGAATTGTACTGGCTGGTTCTGGCTATTATGTTGGGTAAAGGGTTGAAACTGATGAGATTTCCACTAAGGCTCTGTAGTGCACATGATTAGGGATTAGTTACTCAGTTAGGGCCACACAAAGTAGATCTTCTGTTTCTCAGGCCATTATTTGTGAAATTGCATGTGGGCGAGCGGTTTTTCATTTTATTTTTTATTTCAGTAATTACTTTTTTGCCATCAAAAGTTCATGTTCTTAGTTCAAGTTTTAGGCCTCAATCTACAGAATAGCATGGGTGATGGTGTATTTCATCCCTTGAGTGCAAGAAGGCTTTGCAATGCTAAAGCATTGCAAAGCCTTCTTGTACTCAAGTGACAAATTCATCAATTTTTTTAACTTGGGTAAAATATCAAACATAAACCATTTAATTTTTATTTTTTTCAAGTTTAAATTGGTTATAAAAAGAGAGCATGCGGTAGCCAAAAGGACCATGCGGGAGGGCCTGAGAAACAGATTTTCTATTTTTTTAGGCTTAATAATGAATATTTGTTATAACATAGCCTGAAAATAAGCAGACTGTCATCTTCAAAATGAGGTCCCCAGAGGGTGAATTTGGTGATGCTGCCCTGCACAACAGGGTAGCATCAATAAATTTAACCTCTGTGAACCTCAATCTGAATCAAGGTCTCAAGCCAAAACAGAAAGATGTACTTAGAGGATAAATTGGCCCACTGTATGGGATAGCATCAGTAAATTCACCCTCTGGGGACCTCCTTTTGCAAATGACAGGTTGCTTACATTCAGGCTTGCTTATAACCAGAATGTGTGACTAACCCTGTGCAATGCTTAGGGTTAGTCACACTTTCTGGTTATAAAACATTTGTAACTGCCATATCACACTAAGGTTAGTCACTAAATAAAGATGATCTTATTTATCACCAGAAAGAAACTAGAGGTACTGTGAGCAAACTCACAAAGTGATCCCCTCCCCCCCCCCCCCCCCCCCCCCCCCGAAATGTATAAGTTAGATTATCTCCCCTTGGAAATGTCAGAACGGAATTATATTGCTTCATGCACATCTTCATATGGAGTTCTTCCATTGTGTAAAGTTTCATGAAAATTCTTCAAACGGTTTAGGAGTTGTGCTTACAAGGATGGACAGATGGTATAAGTTAGATTATCTTCCCTTGGAAATGTCAGAATGGAATTATATTGCTTCATGCACATCTTCATATGGAGTTCTTCAGTTGTGTAAAGTTTCATGAAAATTCTTCAAACAGTTTAGGAGGAGTTGCGCTTACAAGGATGAACAGACGGTATAAGTTAGATTATCTCCCCTTGGAAATGTCCGAACGGAATTATATTGCTTCATGCACATCTTCATATGAAGTTCTTCCATTGTGTAAAGTTTCATGAAAATTCTTCCAACGGTTTAGGAGGAGTTGTGCTTACAAGGATGGACAGATGGACAGACAGATGGACAGGGTGATTCCTATATACCCCCCCCCCCCCCAAACTTTGTTTGCGGGGGGTATAAAGAATGGCTAACCCTGTGCATTGCACAGAGTTAGTTGGTAAACTATCATACACCGACTAACCATAGGCATTGCACAAGATTGGTCGATAGGCTGCCATATTAAACTCTTCATGAAAGCATACATGGACTACAGTTAAAAGTAGAAGTCCTGTCACGAACTGTGTGCTTATCTAGGCTTAATTGCACGCATGAATTGCGTGCAATTGCCATATCGAATGGCATCCAAAGCACGGCCGGTTCTCCTGGTTACTCATAGCAAACACGGGCAATGTTTCTGCCAATGGACCTCCGGGTTACCCGGAGGTCCATTGGCTGAAACACTGCTTGTGCACAGGCCATAATTACAGAATTTGATAGCCTTATGATGGTCATATCCCGTAGATTAATGCGCATATCGACGTGCTATTTGTGCGCATTTCAGGACAGGACTCTTAGTTTTAACTGTAAGAGTGTAAAAATGCACAGGGCAAGAGTGTTACAGATTACATAGGGTGCAGGATTCAAGGAACTAATGGAAATACTTATACTGGATTGTGGAAATATTTTTTAAAGCGAATTCCAAAAATGAAAACAAATTCTATTTTCAATTAACTGGTAGAGTGCTAAATTATTTTTGCTCATCAAAGTTTGTTCACAAGTCTTTGCCTTTACAATTTATGAGAGAGTGCCTGTAGACACCTTCTCATAAACTGCAACAAAGCAAATCCTTGCAGACTAAATTATTTCCCTTCTATGATAATATGAAGCACACCCACTGAATATGAGGCCTTAAAGTTCAGAATAAAGACCAAATGTGGGCTAGCAGCACTCTACAGGGGTCTAGCTTGTTCAACACGTAAGTAAATATTTATAAAAAATAAAAACTGCCTGCTCAGGATTAAGATGATTTTATATTAAATGTATTATTGCACAACAATCAATTTTTAGCTGCAAATGATGATTTCACCCGAAAGACACATTTGCCAACATCAAACAATTCACGATTATTTATGAAATGCACAGCCCATCAGAAAAACTGATCCTCAAATCCACATATTTTATGTGCCAGTTAAAGTTTTTTTTAATATCATCCCATCACAATTCTGCACCAAATGTTAATTACAATTATTTGGGGGAACAAGATTTATTTTTTAATTGAGGTTTACAATCACTTTCAGCATCTACTGCTACATCATGGCTGTAACACATGTTCAAAGTAGTGATGAACCGATTATCAAAATTTGCTATCAACCGATTACCAGTTATTTCTCTGCTGATTATGCCGATTCCAATGGTTGAAGAAGGACACTGAAGAAAATATGTTGGTGCCTGTTATACTACAGAATTTAGTTGATAAATCATCAATTACGAAAGCTTAATACCACATAAGTTTTCAGAGTATGCATATTTAGTGCTGGGCAATATTAGCCAACATAATATTTGCATTTTGGTTGGGGTGTGGGGAAAAGATTGTTATTAACGATACAATCATACAATCTGGTTCTCGTGAAGATTGTGTTTTATTCCAGTAAATAGTGTTAGTATGGTTTTGTGTACGAAAACAATACACTTGGCTATATTAACAGGAATATACTGAGCACACATACTTTGTGTCTTAATTGAATAATAATTTTGATGTTAATATGTGTGAAGTCGTATGACGCATGGTTTACACGTACATCAGAATGTATTATTCAATGTTCTTTTTTCACCTTGTTACCTCCCTTGATGTGTGTTCTCCAATGTTTACATGAACTCTACAATCTTCAGGAAATGGTGGTGATCTTGTACCAATTGCAGTTGGTAAATTCTGTAATATCTTTGCTCTGCAAATCCTTAAATTTTCTGCTATGCACAACACACGTTTTTAATGGGGAAACTTTATTGAAATGGCCAGATATCAAAGGATTTTTAATAGTCAGTGTTGAATATAGAATAACCGGAAACTGCCAGTTTTTAACTGCTGGTTGTCATAATTGGACGATTCCAAATTGTCAGATTCATATTTAATCAGCATTTAAAGAAGCACTGGAAATTGTAATTTCATTGATTGAATGATTTTTTTATTAGTTTACTTACCTTCTATAAAATGCCAGGTTAAATATTCCTTTAGGTTTATTCTTGTAATTTTACAAAATGTATATTAAAATTATTTTGTTTTATGTTAATCAGGAACAATTATTGTGGGAATCAAATAATTGTGTAATTTATTTTGTGCCACGAAATGCTTTTGATCGGAACCATATTCATCAAACTGAAACAGACTGTTGGTGGTGTAAATTGACTGGTTTTTCAACTATAACTAAAAAGGTGTTCTGAATGAGTACACATGAAAGTCACATGCATATATCTTCATTTAAGAGATGCTGCTGTGTTTATAAGAATGAACCTGAATACCAACAAAATAATAAATTAAAATGTGAAGTATTACATCGAACACATTTCACAACCAATCTATTAAAAAGCAGTTATCATGTGTGGTGGTAGTCCAAACTTGGATACTTAGGTCATAATACACACCACACCAAAAAATTATTATGCAACCTCAATGTCCAAGTTTGAACTAAAATGACAGAATTTTGTTCAAATTTCTCATACCAGCTTTTGTTTGTACCTAATCTGGAAGTATCTACAACTCTGATCATTTTGGAAATTAGATGACGAGCATGGACTCTTATCCGCAGATAATTAATAGTTAACCTTTAAAGGCCTGGTGATTTTTGCATATTTTTGCTACTACTGATAGCCTACAGGCTTGGCTTTGCAGTTTTTTCTCGGCAAATCTTAGCTACCTATACATCTGGAACTTAATTAAGCACACATAGAAATGTTTCATGACAGTGAAGTTGCTGTTACTGATTCTTACATTTTAATGATTGCTATGACTTGCAGTACATTTCATCTAGTAAAACATGATGTTTCTGGTTGATAATCTTACCCCAAACACATCCCCTCGTTCAACTGCGTTAAGGACTGACCAAGGCATGGACAGCCCCAAAAGACCTTTCTTCAGGAAGATCGGAGCCTGGAACACCGTGTTAGGTGTGAACCATTTGCTTCAAGTTGGGTTTCAAAATGCCTTTGGCTCCTCAACAGATGTCTGAGCAACAGAACTGTCCGAAACCATCTCAAAGCACTGGGTATGAGGTCCAGAGGGTCATCAAGTGTACGGCTCTGTCCGATCAGCATCAAAGATGACGTTTGGAGTAGTGTATGACACGACAACATTGGAATTTCAGGGCATGGAGAAAAGTCTGTTGGTCAGATGAGAGTAGGTTCCTGCTTCACGTCACAGATGGCCCATGAGAGTGTGCCGGCATAGAAATTTAAATTTTATAGTAAACTTCCTTTCTTATTATATCTACCACAATTGTAGACAACAGGCTTGCATTACAGTGGAAGTCCCTAACTCGGATGTATACTCTCTATTTTGATTTGAAAAGTGGCGCAAAAGCACCAAGAGAAAATAAGCCAAAACTGTGTTGAGTGCTACTGGTGCACACCTAGTGGGGGATGCTCTTCGCCTAGTACAGATCCACGGCTTCCGGTACCAGTGCACAGATGTATAACCAGCATTTCATTCTTTTGAATCCGTCAAAATTGGAATTATGTGATCAGCGGGGAGGAAAGATTCTTACCTGAATAAGAAGACAGGAGGGCTTCCACGTAAACAATTGTGGTAGGTATAAGAAAAAGGGAAATTCACTACAAAATTTAAATTTCTTATCAATCTACCTTACAATTGTTTACAACAGGCTGAATAGACAATAGGAGGAGGGAATCACATAACCAACCATCACATAACCCGACTGCGCTGGAACCGTGGACAGAAGAGTTCCCTAAGTCTATAAAACCATAGAATCACAAACATTAGTCAAAGACAATGAGAGATGAGGCATATGGATCTGTGTGACACAGTGGCAGAAAGGACAGTAACCAAGCACGGAGCTGGAACCAACCTTGGAAGAAGCCTAATGGCTAGGGTAGACAACAATCTGTGCAGAAGAAAGAGGGCCCAAAGAAAAAAGGTCCTGAGACTGCTCCTGCAACTGACACAGAGAGAAGGTGGAGAAAGTAGAAGCACATCTCCAGTAGACTGCCTGCATAACAACCAACAACTTGAGGGGGTTAGCATAAGCCCTGGAGGTAGACAAGGCATGTACTTTGTGGGCAGAAATATGATTGGTAATACAATCATCAGTCGCTAGATGAGCGTAGGATGCGCAAATAGCAAGATAAATCCATCTAGAAATGGAAATGAGGTGAGATCTTCTGTTGACCAGGAATAAGAGACAGAAAGAATCGTTTCCTGCCTTTCCTAATGAATAGCGTCTGCTTGGGATAAATGCGAATTGCACAAACAGGACAGAGCAAAGAGCGATTACCCTCAGCAGAAGGAATAGCCTTTATACTGACAGGAGGTGGAGTAGTTTCTGATATCTGATTCTTGGCCAGAAAGAAGCAATAAGTGGTAAAAGTAACACTGTTGGGGGAGCTCCTGAAAAAGGCTGGTTCAACAGAGAGGGCGTGAAGCTCACTAATCCTTCTGGCTGAGGCAAAAGCCATCAGAAAAGCCATCTTGTATGTGAGAAAATGCATATCCACCTGGGATAAAGGTTCCAATGGTGCCTCCCCCCCCCCCCCCCCCCACCCACGACCCCATCCCAAGCAAAGCAGCACCCAAGAAAGATTCCATCATGGGGTAAGCTGCAAAATCCTAGGCCATTTCAAAGAAAGGTGCTGAATAAGCATGGAGAGGTATAGATTAGTGCCGATATGACACTTTCCCAATACGAAAAGGTCTCCAAAAGCATGGACCTTTACCCTTTGATGATAACAGGTTGGAGACACCAAGAACCAAACAGAAATACCAGAAACTCCACAATCTGTGTTATCGAAGGATCGGCATAATAAACAGAGTGATCAGCACACCATCAACAGAAGACCTTCCACTTAGCCGCATAGGCTAAACCAGTGGAGTGCCACCTTGAAGAAGAAATGCACTCCACTGCTCGTCTCCAAAAAACGAAGGAGACAGGACCTGACAAAAGATATGCGTGAAGGCACAATGAAGTCAGGTCAATGTGAAATCTCCTCGGGTGACCTTGGCAAACAAGGTTGTGACGTAGAGGGAGACGTGCAAACAGAGAGCAGAGCTGATTGATCCACACCTGCTGTGGCGACGGGAGCGATCAGAATGATTTGACAACTGCAGGTTCATGTCTTGGCTAGAACCTGAGGCAGAATCGGAACCGGTGGGAAGGCATAGCCGACTAGACCGTTCCAATCGAGTGACAGAGTGTCCACGGCAAAAGCCAGAGGATCTGGACACAGGGGCACGAACATGTCCACCTGATGGTTCCAATGGGTCGCAAAGAGATCGATGTGAGGACGACCCCAGACATCGCAAAGCTACTGGAACACTGCCCTGTGAAGCATCCACTCAGTGGAAATGACCCTGCACTGTTGGGACAGGGAGTCTGCTAGGACGTTCAGACGACCAGGAATGTGATAACCCCCCCCTCCCTCCCCCCCCCCCCCCCCTCCCCAGACATCTAGAGTGAGCAGTAGAAGATCCTGAGCCAATTCATACATGGGAACCAAGTACGTGCCACCCTGGTTCTGAATGTAAGCTACAACTGTCGAATTGCCGGTCAACAGAAGGACCTCACGATTCGAATGATGGGTGATCCACTGCTGGAAACTCAGAAGAAGAGCAAGATACTCCTTCTGGTTGATGTGAAGAGCTTGTTGATCATGGTCCCATACACTGTGAAGGGAAAGACCGAGAGGATCAAATATCATGCCCCAGTTCTGCCGTCAGAACACAATCGGACGTGGGCAAGTCCAACGGAACTCCGTGCATAATCCACAGAACATTTGTCCAGGGAAGAAGGTGATAAAGAAGAGATGCTGGTAACTGAAGCACCAGATCCAGAGGATTGACATTCGGTCTCCACCGACTGAGAAGAAAGTTTTGGAGAGGTCTGACATGCAGCCGACCTAGAGGAATGAGATCAGTCACCGAACAGCAGAGACCGAGCAGCTGGAGAATACTCCAAGCTGTTGTGGATATGGACTGGATCCGAGTCAGTGCAAAAACTGAGAGAATCACAGCCCTTGCCCAGGGAACCACCACCGTGTTCATTCCCAGATGACAAAACCACTGAGTAGGGACCAGGTCTGACTTCTCCGCATTGACTCTGAACCCTAGTGGCGTGATCAGGCTCAACAGTGTGTCAACATCTGACTCCAGAGGAGCAGCATTGGAGTGCCTCTGGAGGATATCATCCAGATATGCAAAGTAGTCACCCTGGACTGCGTATGATGGAAGGCTGTCACATGCGGCATCAGTCGGGTGAAGGCTCAAGGAGCCAGGTTGAGGCCGAAAGGCATGGTCTTGAACTGGTAAATTTGCCACAGAAAAGCATATCTGAGATACTTTCGTGATGTCCGATGAATCGGAAGGTGAAAGTAAGCATCTTGCAGGTCGATGCTGGAAGCGAAATCTCCCTGGTGAATGGAGCGGTGAACCAACCTGAAAGTCTCCATGCTGAACTTTGGAGCAATGATAGACCAGTTCAGGATACTCAGATCGATAACTTGTGGGAGGTGGCTGTCCTACTTCGGCACCAAAAACAGGCGGGAATAAAATCCCACTGAATGAATGTTCTTGACAACCTCCATCACCCCCTTTGACAGGAGATTGTCTATCTTTGTGATAAAAAATTCCTGACATGAAACGTCTTGACCAGCGAAGGGTGACAATCCACTAGAACACCCGATGCAGGGGGACAGGTGGCAGAAACATCTGAATGCAGATGCTTATAGGCATACGAAATACCCCGAGGATCTTAAGTGTGGGAACTCAGGAGAGTTGCCACAGACCTCTGTGGGACAGAAGGTCCAGGCTGTGCAAACTGCACTGGTCCTGCAAAACTGGCAGAAGGACCAGAGTGTATGGACGGAAATGCAACAGAGTCCATGGTGACCCAATGATGACCCCACAATGTAAAACTGAATCCAATGAAAAAATGGCTGAGCTCGACAGCTGAGAGACCACAGCAGACGATTCGGCCGGCAGCCCCTTCTGACTTCGCCGAGTTGAAGTCAGGGAAGGCTGAGGCCAAAATCCCATATCAAAATTACCAAACATTCCTGCAAAACCCTGCAGGGATAAGCCGAGGCTGGCTAAAACGATGACCGTAGATGTTGCAGACAGAACAGCAGTAGCAGCAGATACGTCAGAATCTGTTGAAACCGGTGGAAAGGAGGAGAGAGCAACCATGGGAGGAGTCACAACCCTAGTGACAGCCTTAGATGTCGAGTGGAGAGGGACAACCATCCCGAAACCAGGCATCTCTTCACAGGATATTTCAACAGCTCCCGCAGTATCCACTGCAGGTAAAGACTGCACATCCCCCACAGAGGGGATAGAACTCTCACCATATGTAGTAGTTGTGTCGGGAGGCCCTGAATCAACAGCATTCTCCATTCCCGCAGGCATGGGAGGAACGGCCACGAGAACGAACCACACAGTTCACGGAAGCCCAAAAGGTGGACGACCAAGACCCACAGAGCCCACATGGTTGATCAGAAGAACACCCGTTACATTTGAAACATGAAGCATGAGAATCATCCACATGCTTTGGCATTGCCCACAAGAAACTTTCCTGGGCATAGCAGAGATGAGAGAAGTAGAAGGGAAGGTGAGCCGAACAGAAAAAAGAAATAGAACACCCCAACTACTAGAGGAAGGTGGCAGGAAAGAAAGGCCTGGTGGTAACACAACAAAAATCAGAAAACCAAAAGGGGCCCAAGAAAGCAGAAATTCCACCCTCAATGGAGGGGAGAGAGAAATCCTGCCAGAACAGCCCCCCCACTGTTGCCTAACTCCAAAAACAATATCCAAAGGATAGCATTAAATTGTCAACCAAAACAATAAACGAACCCCACGAAAAATATAAAAAAATGTGGTTGAATGTTATATCAAGAATATACAGAAAACACAGCCCTGTTATTAAAAGATCAGCAGATCCATAAGCAGTCACAGGAACATGGTATAAACGAGTTGATGATTAACACGGTTTATCAGAGCAAACATAAGCACATCTTCCTAAGATGTAGGAAGAAAAAAGAATGACACATTGGTTATACGTCTGCACACTGGTACTGGAAGCCGTGGATCTGTACTAGGAGAAGAGCGTCCCCTACTGGGTGTGCACTGGTAGCACTGTACCCAGTTTGGGCTTATTTTTTTCTTGGTGCTTTTGCACAACTTTTCTTTCCCAATTTATTTATTTAGTGGTGTTTGAGGTCACATATTTTTGCACAATGGCTAATCATGACTACAACATGAATATCAACTCAAGACCATGGGTGAGCGTTAATAAGCCATGTTGCCCATTTTAGAGAGGGTTTGCACCTCCCAAGCATTGGTGACTGGGTCCTATTTTACCAGTAAAACATAGCCTGTTTAATGCAGTGAACAGGCACTGTTTCACTTCCCGGGGTTCCGTGGGGATCTTTCCCAAATAGCTTGAGAAACATCAAAATAGCGAGTATATTTCCCAGTTAGGGACTTTCACTGTAATGCAAGCCTTTGGTAAACAATTGTAAGGAAGGTTGATAAGAAACACTGCTTACATACCCAGAAACATCAGACCTACTGTTCCTTATGGTGGAGGGTCAGTAATGATCTGGGGATGCCTCTCTGATGATTGTAAACTTGATATGGTGACTGTACGTGGGAATTTCAATGGTCATCAGTACATCCGGGACATTCTCAATCCGGTTGTCATGCTTCATTTTGACAACCACCCATTGGCTACTTGCCCTGTATTCAGGGACGACAATGCAAGGCCACGTCGTTCCCATGCTGTGAGCGCATTCCTTCAGAACAACACTATTACTACACTACTTTGGCCTGTAATTAGCCCTGCTTTGAATCTCTTGGAACACATCTGGGACTTTCTTGGACATTGTGTGCAAGAAAGAGATCTGCCTGTGCAGAAGTGGGCTGTTTTGGAAGCTGCATTGCCTGAGGAGTGGCAGCAGTTGCCTCTGGACCATATCAGAAGGCTCAATGGAAGCATTAAGAGGGTTCAGCCTGAGATCCGGGCACATGGTGGATACACTCCCTACTGACGGCTGACACTGCTATAGTGTTCAGGAGATCACAAGTTACATTTTTTGTCAGTAGCTACTGGCATTGTTTCATCATGGACCGTTCCAGCACCATACTGGTCGAGAGAACATTTTTCCATCAAAAATACTAGTGACAGATATGTGTAATTAGCGCCATTAAAATACTGCATATTTTCATCATTGTGTTGTCTTTCATTTGCCGATAGATCATTCTTTCTGCAAACAATCATTTCTGGCCATCTTAAAGATAGCATAAAAGTAATGGCAGTTTCTATTAACAACACTGCGAAAAAACAGGGGGTGCTTAATTAAGTTCCAGGTGTTTATATCGGTATGGATGATTCCAATGCCCTTCATAATGCAGCATGCTGTGTAAATTAAATAACGCCTTACTAATCATTATTGGGGCCTAACAAGTTGTAAATAAATGAATCAACATCAAAATGGATACAAACAAAAGACATGACTATTCACCTACAACATATTTATACTGCAGGGAATATTTATGAAACATGAGTGTAATCAATAAGTCACAAACAGAGGTGACAGAAGGTCTATGTGAAAATGGTGGGAAAGGGCACACACATCCACAACACACTGTAGAGACTATGGCTTGTTCAGAAGCCTATGTCTGTGTGTGGGAGTCGGGGAAGGGATTGTGGCACTGATAAATATACTATATCCTCAAAGAAGTGGACTATTATAATCCCTGATGGGTACGGGTGTGGGATGGGAAAATCTCACCCTCAGGACAAGATATTTGGTCCAGACACTCGGCTGCCGAGTGTCTGGACCAAATAACTTGTCCTGAGGGTGAGATTTTCCCATCCCACACCCAAACCCATCAGGGATTATTTTTCTCCCCCCACCATACAGCGGTTACGTTATCCAGAGGTAATCAGCAGTCACGTGCTGATATGATCAACTCAGTTGGTATTCGTTGTTTTGAAAAACTAATGACACCATCGGAAAGAGCGTGCAAAAATTGTGTATATACCAAAGGGAAATACCACGAAATCAATTAGGAACGGTGGCAGATTGAAAGTTGAAGAGTTTTAGAGCATCGAACTTTGATCACACTGCATTCCGATGACGTCAATATAAATTAGTTGGTAGCAAGAAACTGATACGATATGCATAACGTCATAATAATGTTGTAAATGTATGACGTCACGTGGGTGGGGTGGGATACATCTGTCTCTCCCTGCTATCTCACCCTGGACAGACGTGTGTTACATATGCAGTGGGGGGAGAAAATGCCCTCATGTGTCAAGCCATGGATTACAATCACATATCACTAAATGTACAGAAATATGTACATATATATGGTTTGGCATATTCTTCTATTTGTGTCTGACGAAGAAATACACTGAAATTGAATTCACTTTTGACAAAATGCAACTAAATTTCTTTACATTTACAGATAATAAATTACAGTAAAGTCTGTATATAGAAACATTTGAATACTCTCAAATTATTAACCTCTAGCACTCTGATAGAGCAGCAGAATTTTATCCAGTCACTCTGTACTTCTCTTTTTTGACTATGAATTTAACCAATCATATCTTGTTTTACAGAGCACTCTGAGTTCTGCAAGGCTTAAATTTCGAAGAGAATCTGAGAATCGATTCACACAAAGATTTGTGCAATAAAACCAGCAAGAAACCATATAAATTCTTGCTGCACCTCTGCTAGGATTCCCATGAAAAGAATTGAGTCAATTTAACCCTTTGCCTGACACAACAGCAGCAAATTAACCAACATAAGTCTAACATGACTTGAAATATCCTGACACTTTCTGTTCCAATGACATCCATATTTGTAAGGTTTTATTGATAAATATTGTTTATATTTTTTTTATTTTTTTCAAATTCAGTTGATGTTTTAAAATTAAGAAGCTGTGTTGGGTAAAGGGTTAACATGTGTTATCGGTATACAGCAGGGGTTCAACTATGATAGCCTCATGGGATCCTGGGGCACTCATAACAGACAGGAATTCCCAGAACCATTTTCACAAGAATCCAAATGGATTCTCCCAAATTTAGATGAAATATAAGCCCTGGCTCTGTCCAACAAGGTATATTTGGTTAAATATCAAACTGCCTTATAGGATATATTTGCTGCTGAAAACTTTGCTATTTTGACATCAAGCATGGAGAGGGTTAAACTACATTCATAATCATGAAACATATATTGAGGGGCATGAGTTCCCTGTACCGCAACCCCTTCCCTAGTTCCACTGCCTCAGGTCACAGATTCTGCTTCACAGCACCTAAATTTGACTACAAGTTGATTTCTGGGCTAATTTTTAAAAAATTTCAACCATACAAACAGTCTTCAAACTGGTTAAACCTGTCCTCAATAATAACAAATGATTCATTACCAATTACACCACAGAAATTAACATCCTGACATGCACAGCCTAAATTATCTGCAATATTGATACCCAACTAGATTAACTGTTCAGTGGTGTTGCACCTCTGACTAGTGGCATACCTATCAGGGTGGAGGTGGAGGGTGCCTTGACACCTCCCCACTCCCCTGCAAAATATTTGGCAGTGCAACTTTCACTCAACATAAAATTGTCTCCAATATAGGGGCTACACACTACAAATGCCCCAGATTCACTTTTACGGCACTAAATTTTCCACAATCTTATGCGTGGATGGGTAGTCCATGTGGGGAAGAAGGAGAAGGAGGCAGCAACAAGAGGATTCTAGCTAGGACTAGGGGATCCCCCCCCCCAATCCCACACAATGGCCTTTCAAATATCATCTTTGGGACCTCCTCCCAAATATGGCTAGGACACCCAATAAAATAGAATTCTATATGCTTGCCTCTGACAATGTATTTTTAATGCATGGTGTAGGGAATAAAATGACGATCATATAATGGTTTTGGAGATATGGGCGTTTTAATTTTTTTCTATTTTTAGCTCCTGCGGTTCCCATGGGGCAATGGAAAAATTTTTGTTGGCATAAATTAAATATTTATGACCCAATAAGCCCTCATATAAAATTTGATTCAAATCTGTCTCTCGGCTTGGAAAATAGAAATTTTGGGTGGGGCAAATATTCTTGCCCCTCCCATAATGAAGGTAAATATAGCTCCTCAAACTTCTCTTGAACAAATCTGAGTCTACACCTCAAAAGAAAGCTGCACCTCAAGTCTCTGCTACTGCTGGTTCATGAGAAGAAGATTTTTTAAGATTTAAGCACATGTTTTGGGCGTGGCCCTATAAAGGGGCAAGGCAACTTGATTTGAACAAAATCAAAATGCTATGTCACTATTATCTTAAATTTAAATTAAATTGGTTCAGCAGTTTTGGAGGAGAAGATGCAAACACCATGTTCGCGGACGACGTATGGCGAACGGTGACTTATCACTATAGCTCCTCTGACTGAAAGTCACGTGAGCTAATAATCTGGGAATCATGCCTTTTCTTCAGTTGATCATAATGTAAAATGTAGAGCTCCCTAATGAAGCCCCTTGATACAACCTATGTGGATTACTCTTAGTTACACAACTCTAGAGGGTACTAAATACAAAATTTCAAATTCTTCAGCTACATGGCCAATTCCAGCTCCCACTGGGAGCCTAAATATTAACCCAGGCTCTCGATTTGAACAAAGTTGAATCTGACTTCCCCAGAGATGTTGTGTAATATGAAAGCATTCTGATTGTTGGTTCCGAAGAAGAGAAATTTTAAAGAAATTTCTTCATATTGCATTAAGTTAAAATTTGGGTTACCATAGCGAGCCTAAGTATTGACCTACAGATCCGAATTGAACAAACTTAAATCTGAGCCCCTTAGAGATGTTGTATACCAAATATGAAAGCATTCTGACTAGTGGATCTGAAGAAGATTTTTGAAGAAATTCCCTCATATTGTACTAAGCTCCCATATAGAGCCCAGATATTAAACCAGGCACTCGAACTGAACAAACTTGAATCTTCCCCCCCCCCCCCCCCCCCCCTGAGATGTTGGATACCAAATATGAAAGCATTCCGACGGGTGGATCTGAAGAAGATAATTTTAAAAGAAATTTTCTCATATTGCACTAGGTTAGAATTTGGGCTACCATAGCAAGCCCAAATATATACCTAGGGATCTGATTTGAACAAACTTGAATCTGCCCCCCCTCCACCCTAGAGATGTTGCATACCAAATATGACAGTATTCTGACTAGTGGATCTGAAGAAGATTTTTAAAAATTATCCCCCATATTGAACTAAGTTAAAATTTGGGCTTCCATAGAAAGCCCAAATATTAACCTAGGGACTTGGTTTGAACAATCTTCAATCTGACCCTCATAACAATGATGTATACCAAACATTAAAAGATTCTGACTGGTCGTTCCGAAGAAGATTTTTAAAGAATATTCCTCATATTACCCTAAGTTAAAAATTTGGGCTTCTGTATTGAGCCCAAATATGAACCAATGGGCTTTATTTTAACAAACTTGTATCTGACCACCTTATGAATGCTGCATACCAAATATCAAAAGATTCTGATGATTGGTTCTGGAGAAAAGATTATTTTTAATTTTTGCAAATATGCTGACTCAGCACTACAGAACACCATAACATAACCGACAGCATTTTTTATCTACCATTCAATCCTACTGGTCCTAAGGATGCTTCATACCAAATAACAGCTTTCTGTTCAGTGTGCATTTGGGAAATATGGGCGTTTGAAAATATTTATATTTTTAGTTCCCAGGGTTCCCATGGGGAAGCAGAATTTTCTTTTCTGCATGAGTCAAGTACTTATGATCCAATAATATCACATACCAAATTTGGTTCAAATCGGACCATCAGTTCACAAAATAGAAATTTTGGGCGGGGCCAAAAATTTTACCCCGCCCATTACAAACCCCAATATTGCTTCACGAACTTCATTTGAATAAACTTGATTCTGAACCTCAAAAGGAAGCTCCAAAACAAATATCAAGTCATTGTACCCACTGGTTCATGAGAAGATTTTCAAAATATTTTGGGTCATTTTCCCCCACTCCCTCCCTATGGGGCTGGGCATGTTGAATTAAACAAAAATGCAATGCCCCCTTCGGGTCCATCACTCACGCAAACTTTCACTTGAATTGGCCCAGTGGTATTGGAGGAGAAGACCAAAACATGGTGTTGACAGACACTGGACACTGGATGGAGAGCGAGGAGATTAGCTCAGCTTGACTTTGTGTGGTTTATGTCTTCATATTTTAACCAAGCTAATAAAATTGATAAATTTGTTGAGAGCAACCAGGCTTTGCAATGCTTTAGCATTGTAAAGCCTTCTTGTAGTCGTTGGACAAAATACAACACCATCTATGCTATTTTGTTTATTACAAGGCCTAAAACATAAAACAAACCAAAAATATGAACTCTTGATGGCAAAGAAATAATTACAAAAAATAACAAATAAAATAAACAAGAGGCCCCAAGGAGCCTTAATAACTCACTGGCCAAAGTGGATCAAAGAAGTATTTGGGGTCACATTCAGTTAGACATGGTTCATCAACACTACAAAGGAATGAAGTCATGAGAGACAAATTTTATGGAACTAGGGGCATGGCTTGAACAAACTTGAATCTTATCCCCCTAAGGATGCTGCATACCAAATATTTTAAAGAAAATTCCTCATTTTGAACTAAGTTATCATTCGGGCTACCACAGTGAACCCAAATATGAAACCAGAGACTTGGCTTGAACAAACTTGAATCTCACTCCCTAAGGATGCTGCATGCCAAATATCAAAACAATCCGACCTCTGAATCTGAAGAAGAAGATATTTAAAGAAAAATTCCTCATATTGACTAAGTTTTAATTCAGGCTCCCACAGGGAGCCCAAATATGGATCCAGGGACTTGGCTTTAACAAACTTGAATCTCACCCCCCTAAGGATGCTACACACCACATATCAAAACATTCCGACTGCTGGATCTGAAGAAGAAGATTTTTAAAGAAAAGTTAAAAAATTTATAGTAATTTATATATTTTTTATACTTACCAATGACCCAGACATAGCTGGTGCTAACTCTTAAAATATAGGGCCAAACACAAATTTTGCCCCCCAATCCCCAAAATTTGCATCTAAAACTAAAGAAAACATGTCCTGAATTGCCCTCCACACTTCGCCCCTACTGCGCATGCGCAGTGTCAAGGACGTTCCGAAATTGGCGCCATTAATCATTCTAATAACCAGTGCCTGGTAAGCGCTATGTACTCAGCGGGGAGGCAAGAGTTCCCAACTCCTGGGAGGGCCATCCCCGTCTGGGTCATTGGTAAGTATAAAAAATATAGAAATTACTATAAATTTTTTAACATTTTTATACTGTACCAATGACCCAGACATAGCTGAATAGTAAAAAGGCTGGAGGGCCAAGGACATAGAGCAAAATGGAATACGCTCAATAAAATAAAATAGAGTCATCCCCTGTAGGGAAAAGAAGTAATAGGCCTTACATGTATCTTTCTTATTTATGATAAATTAGAAAGATACAACACCTTCCAAAATTGAGCTTCATACATCCATGTACTCTATTAATATCCAATATAATCCTTATACTAATAATTTTTAAAGTAAGCCAATAAATAAAGTAAGTCTAGAGAAAAGAGACTCTTATACTCCTAAAAGTGTCTGAGGATTGCATAATCATGTCCGTTGACATATGCAATATTCAAAAGCTATACTTTAAAAACTAAGACTTGAATGAATTTTAAAAACCTAAACTTCTCACTAAACAACCATCCCAATAACAGCTCAGAATTACTAACTCCGGAGGAGGTATCCCCTTGTTTTCATAGTAAAACAGGTGACCCAAGGGAACACCCTCCCCCCCCCCCCCCTTTTTCTTGCCCTGGGTCAAATAGCCCAGAGCGAAGAGGGCAGCCGAACGGAGACACTGCCGAAACAGACAGCCTACCTAGCTATAGTAGCAACTGTTAAGAGAATGACATTCTGAGCAGTAGATAATAGACCTAACAATAGAGGCCTCCAGAAATGGACTCGATATTTCTGAGATAAAATTCATGAATGTGGATGGCTGAGCGCAATGAGCGGCCTTCAAAAATCTATAATAGCGACACTATTAATGTAAGCCCAAGAAGTAGAAGAACTCTTACTTCATGAGCCGAAATCTTAAGCACAACTGCTAAGTCAATGATATACTATAAGCAGTACCGATAGTTAATAGAATCCATTAACAATAAAATGGAGCGTAACGTCCTTCTACTAGACATCAAAGACAGAAGAAGCTTACGCCCATAGTAATAAACAGAAATCTGTTTATAAATACATAAACTGTACCCGGAAAGAGTAAAGGCCTATGCCCATACGAAGACGGAAGGACCTTAAAATAATAGGTTCCGGATAATAGGAGCCTAACTCTTATGCAACAATCCAACCTAAATAGTAACGGAAGTCTTGATTCCGAAACTATGAAAGTGAAAATCATCCATCGATAGTGCATGAAACTCACTGACTCTACAGTAAAAGAGAAACCAACAGAATTACTGTCTAAAAGGTCAGAATTTGAAAACTACTGTTTCCAGAGGCTCAAATGATTACTTTGCTAAATAAGAACCGAAGTTAAAATCCGTATAGGAATTTAATCTAAAGATTCTAAGTCTATTTATCAAAAAGTTACTAACTGACTTAGATAAAGAGACAAAAGACTCAATTGTAAACTATCGAAGAGTGCATAGGTATGAGGTAACATAAACCTATAACCTAAATAATAACAGGCTGCAGTAGATCTTGTGAAACAAGTATACTAAAAAATAGCAATGAGTAGTATGGAGGGATCAACAATATGAACATAATGATCCCTACACCACGACGGAAGAGCCTCCACTTTAGCCGCATAGAATAGCGAAGAAGAGGATCTCCTATAGTAAGAAATCGCGTCCAAAGCTCGTCCAGTACAGTGCTTACAATGCAATACGGACCACACAACGGAATACATGAAGGTTGCGACCTTGCAGGTTGTGATAAAGATGACACGATTTATCCAGTGAAAAAGATCCTCACATAGAGGAAGATTTCACGATAAAACCCACAGTAGACAAGAGAGAAAATTACTCATGATCTCTGTGAAGATAGAGATGCTATCAACAGAAATGTATAGTGGTTGTTTATCTTAGCAATACCTGCTAAAACAACAGCGCCGGAGGATACGCGTATCCTATCATTCCGTCCTATAGATCAATAGAGCGTTAAGAATATTAGCTCAGAGATCTGGACAAGCCAACACATACGTCTGCAATTGATTAGCAAGCTGTGTCATAAATAAATCATCATTGGGCGCTCCCATAGATAGCAAATCTGATTGAATACTTGTTTGTTGAGAGTCCATTCTGACAGCAACAAGCGACCCGTAAGAGAACGGGAGTCCGATAAAACAATCAGACGACCCGGAATATGACGGACCAAAACTGAACTTGGTGTACTATAACCAACAGACGGATTCTTTCCATTAAATTGAATAACGGAAACGAAAGAGTGCCTCCCTGGTTCCGGAGATACGCCACTACTGTCGAATTAAAGGACAGGAATTTGGGCATGCGTTTCTGAATAATGTTCATGCAATGACATAAAGCAAGCCTAAAAAACATTATTCCGCGGAAGAAAACTGATTGCTAAAAGACTGTGGAACCCAAAGACCCTGGCACTTCGAATCCGTAGGGATCAGTATTATATCCCAATCTGTATGACTGGCAACCGTCATAACAGCCACACTCAGGTCCGGCAACTGCGGCGGCACTCTCTGAGTCAACCACCGAATGTTTGCCCCAGTCTGAATCTCTTGTAACACTAGATAGACAAGAGAACGTGTAAATCGAGCAATTCATGGATTGCCGAAAAGTTGCCGTCGAAGAGAAGCTCCTCCGAGAACGAAGCGACTCTGAGAGAGTTCTTAACCTTACTATCCACGCGAGTGGATGTAGCTAGGGCTGCGTCACGTCTAACTAACTCCAATCAGCCACTGAAGGGCGGAGTTATACGTGAACAAACTACTGCCCTCAAAAGAAATTACATTGAGAATAATATCCCGTAAATCTTTTCTTGAAGACGTAAAGATAACGCCTCAGTAAGGCGGATTACGTATAATAAAGCGTCTAAGTTAAGTCTACTATACATAATGTCGTTCCCAACATTGAAATTGGAAAAGACATAAACGGCGAAAAAGAATATATGCAGTTTTTAATCACACCGTCTAGACGCATATGAACTCTCGGTATGCCCTGCTCTGCCAAAATAAACTATTTGTATAAATGATAAAATGGCAGAAATGAGCAACGCGGACAAGAAACTAAACTATCATGCTTAGTAGCAGGCTTGTATATATATATATAGCGTCGAAAAATAAAACACATGTTGTAATGACAATATTGGACTACGTCGGTAAGTCAGGGACAATGTCCCCGAACCGATCGAAAAATCCGAGTCCAATGACGCTATAAGTCTCTTATCCAAGATCGCAGCAATGAAGTCCGAAATAATAATCACTGGAAGATAATGCCAAAAGATATGAAAGGCATCTTCCGATACCACTAAAGGGAAAACTCGAAATCTTTCGAATCCCTTTCGCCATCCTGTCGGACCCTATAAAGCGTTCGGTCGTCCGTACCTGATGTAACCGCGGACCGCACCGACCCAGCGCCGTCGGATAATTCCTGATTCGACCGAGAAACTGTCAATTGCTGGGATGCTGCGAAACAACTGTGCTAACTCGGATAGCACGTCCGTCACTGAGGCCTGAGGAGAAGCGGTCTTACGATGCATTGCCGCTGGAAGCTCCGTGATCGCTACCCCGTGCATACTACCAATATGCGAGCGAACGGAGTGTATAGGCCTCGTGTCCCTTGGCTACCGGATGGCGCGACCTATTTGCCGTGGAATGACTGAATGCCGAAACTGATCGGATACTCGAGGTCACGTAGCCAATGTGCGGTCGTGTGCCCTGGTGTGAGGATGAGGAAGCATTAAAGACAGTCTCTCGGACTGTCAATATAACGGAGCGTCCCGACCAACGGACATATGCTCCGAATGTAAAATATCTGAACCACAACATGCGGTCCCCTATGTTGTTGGGCGAGAGAGGGACCTCTCTCGCTCACAGCCCGGACGGACCTGGACCAGCCAGGAACCGGACTAACAGGCTTCCTCCGATCTGTCCTCAATCTGCCATCACTGGGTGAGTACTAAAGTAATTAAAGTGCTCGCATCACCCAAATCTCCTTCCTAGACCGCAACGGACGAACCCGGCAGCCGAACCATTCGATGAATGTACGCTACACCGGGTGAGCTAGCGAATGTCACTCCGTAGGCGATAGACATATTCCATGAGCACTTATTGCCGCTAACTCTTCATTAACTATGACGACAGAGGCACACTTTTGAAAGACATCTCCATAACTCTTCGAACAAGAAACCAGAAATGCTTGGTTAGCAAGCATAAAATAATAATATATATAGCGTCGTTCAATAATTCAAAAGTTGTGTGACATTATTGGACTATGTCGGAACTGAGGGACGATGTCCCTGAACCGAACCAAAAATTTCTAAGTCCACCGACGCTATCAGTTTCTTATCCGGCATCGCAGCATTCTGGTCCGACGAAAGAAGCTGGAGAAGACCAAGTCAGATGACATACACAACAGCATATGTTGTTCCGAAAGGGAAAGCTCGAAATCCTCCGAATCCCTTTCGGTATCCCGTCGGACCGGAAGAAACTTTCGGACGTCCGTACCCGCTTCCGCGGAGCGTCCCGACCCAGCATCGTCGGATAAAATATATGCGACAGATTCAGTTGATGCTGGGATGCTGCGATAAACTGTGCTATTAAGGAAAGCACGTCCGTTCCCGAGGCCTGTGCAGTAGCGGTCTTACGATGCATTGCCGCCGGAAGCTCCGTGTACGTTGACTCCCGCACACTTCCTATGCGAACGTCCGGAGTCTGCAGGCCTCGTGTCCCTGGCTACCGGATGGTGTGACCTGGTCGCCGAAGAATCCTTGATCGGCGAAGCTGGTAATCTATCGGCGGTCACGCAGCCAAGGTGCGGTCGTGTGCGCTGACGAGAAGAGGAAGCCTTAGCAGTCTCAGCAGACTGCCTATACAACGGAGCGTCCCGAGCGACGGACGTATGCTCCGCTTACGACACATTTTGTACCACAACATCTGGGGCCAGATGTTGTTGAACGAGAGAGGGGCCTCTCTCGCTTGCCGTCCGGATGGACCGGAACGAGCTATGAACCGGACTAAAAGGCTTCCTGCGTTCTCCCTCCGATCCGCCGTCACTGGGTGTGCATTAGGTTAGTTTATAGTGCTCGCATCACCCCAAAATTCCTTCTAGACCGCAACGGACGAACCCGGCTGCCGAACCATTCGGTGAATGGACGCTACACCGGGCGAGCTAGCGGACGTCAAAGGCCGTCGTACCTACTAGGGTCCTCTTAGGCAATTGGCGTATTTACATGAGCACTTTTCCGCTAGCCCTTCATTAATTGTGACGACGGAGGCACACTGTTGGAAGACATCACAGATACATCACCCTAATCTTGATCGTCTGAAATAGAAATTGATAAAGTAGAGTGACCCTGCGGGGAAAGGACCGGAGTGTCCAAATCCCCAACAACATACCGTGACATACGCTTCCCATATTGTCATCGAAATCATACGATACAGAACAGGAGTTAATGCGAGTACACTGACCACATATAGAATGATAATAAAGTCAGAGGAAGACTTCCTCTTAAAACAATTGATCAATATCCTTTCAATGTGAAAAGAAAACAAGTCCTGGTACTCGCACTAACCCCTGGCAATCAAAATACATAATAATAATATGATCCATTGATATAGAAAAAATAATTGAAATCAAAATATTTTGAAAAAATATTTTTTCAGAACAGCCCAAGTTTCTGAAAAGTAACGTTGAGCCCCAATGGATCCCAAGCCTAAGTGTGGACAAAAATTTTAAAAATATTTTAAACAATTTATTCAACACTTACGAACAATAATAATGTATCTAGTTATGATTAAAATAACATCAAGATATTATTTTTTAGAAATCCCCCCCTCACACAGAGGGCTGTTGAAAATGTAAACAATGAGTGTAAAAACACTAAAATAAGACTCCAGGCACCCAGGCCCGAAATCAGTTACCAAAAATACACTATCTGATGCAAAACAGAGACTTCCAGGGAAGAAACTGCAGAACATCAGATGGTAGATGCAGAACACAACGCCTAACCACCCCTAGGTGAAGACGTAAACATGGGGAAAGAACAGAATTCATTCTGTTATTCAGCTAAAACTCCCAAGAAAATTTAGTAATAATAATTACAAAAACTATGCCAAAAGCATGGGAGAATAGCAAGGGGGAACTTAAGGACAGGGAGAGAGGAAAACACTTAAAAAAACAGTGTAACTAAATAATCAGAATGACAACAAAATGGCTGCTGCCTTGAAAATAGGTAACTTAACATAATTTCATTAAAAAATTTTAAGTTACAGCCCTGATAATATTCTGTCACACATTCTTTTCCTCTCCTCCTTCTCTATCCTCCTTAGAATCACCATTTCACTAATATTTATGTGTCTGGCATCATTTAAACTGAGATTTATAAGCACAAAGATCAGTCAGATGTTAACTGATGAAGGGCCAAACTTAGAATGATTAATGGCGCCAATTTCGGAACGTCCTTGACACTGCGCATGCGCAGTAGGGGCGAAGTGTGGAGGGCCTTTCAGGACATGTTTTCTTTAGTTTTAGATGCAAATTTTGGGGATTGGGGGGCAAAATTTGTGTTTGGCCCTATATTTTAAGAGTTAGCACCAGCTATGTCTGGGTCATTGGTACAGTATAAAAATTTCCTCATTTTGAACTAAGTTATAATTCGGGCTACCACAGTGAGCCCAAATATGAACCCAGGGACTTGGCGTGAACAAACTTGAATCTCACCCCCCTAAGCATGCTGCACACCCAATATCAAAAGATTCTGCCTGCTGGATCTTGAGAAGAAGATTTTTAAAGAAATTTGCCTGAAATGCACTAAGTTCAAATTTGGGCTCCTATACTGAGCCCAAATATGAACCCAGGGGGCCGATTTGAACAAACTTGAATCAGATCCACCCAACAATGTTGCACACCCAATATCAAAAGATACTGCCTGCTGGATCTTGAGAAGAAGATTTTTAAAGAAATTTGCCTGAAATGCACTAAGTTCGAATTCGGGCTTCTATACTGAGCCCAAATGTGAATCCAGGGGGCCGATTTGAACAAACTTGAATCAGATCTACCCCACAATCTTGCATACCAAATATCAAAAGATTCTGCCTGCTGGATCTGGAGAAGAAGATTTTTAATAAATTTGTCTGAAATGCACTAAGTTCGAATTTGGGCTTCTACAGGAACCCAAATATGAATCAAGGGAGCCGATTTGAACAAAACTGAATCAGATCCACCCCATAGTGCTGTATACCAAATATCAAATGATTCTGCCCACTTCTGCGGGAGAAGATTTTTTAGTAATTTCTCTAATATACATATGGTGCTATCGGAGTTATGCCCCCATGGAGCCCCAAGTGGGCATATCCATTTCATTTGAACAAACTTGAATTGACATATGGTAATGAACATCCATACCAATTTTCGAGCAAATCGACCTAGCGGTTTCAGAGGAGAAGTCGTTTGAAAAATGTTCACAACGCCGGACGGACGACGACGAACGGCAAGTGATAAGTTTAGCTCCCTTCGGTGAGCTAAAAACCTCCCACCCACATGCAATTTTACAAAAAATTGCCCGAGAAACAGATCTACTTTGTGGGGGGCTAAAAATTTTTTAAACATTAATTAAAGAGTGTCTAATGGCACTCTCCAATATATTTTAACAAAATCTTGCTAAACTGTAGCTCCCCTTGCATTGGTTACAAAAAGAGAGCATGCGATGCAGCCAAAAGGACCATGCAGGGGGCCTGAGAAACAGATTTTTACCTTTTTTAGGACGTATGTGAGCTTTTTTTTTCTTTTGCTGAGTAAAGGACAAGCTGAAGGATCAAATTATTTCTAAACCCTCCTACAAATGCAGAATGGATTGGTCTATTCTGCCATAGACAGTATTGTATGAGATGATACAATCCAGGGCACTAGTTTTGAAGGATTATAACCAAGCCCAGAAGTAAACAATCTGTCATTTGTAGAATGAGGTCCCCAGAGGGTGAATATAAAGATGCTATCCCATACAGCAGGCTAGAATCTCCCAATTTATACTCTGGGTACCGCTTTCTGTTTGGTCCTGAGACCTTGATTTATTTATTTATTGGTGTTTAAAGTCACATACTTATGCACAATAGCTAATCGTGACTTTGACAATTTTACGGGTGAAGAAAGCCAGAGTACCCTGAGAGAACAACTCAGCATCGATGAGCAACTGTCAGCTCCTCAACATTCTAACTCTGTTCAAGCTCCGCTCAAGCAGGGTTACAGCAGTTGAAGACATGTGCACCATGGACGTGCAGTACACTTTAGTGCACAGTGTCATTGTACCCCTATGTAGGCAACTGGGATAAAGTGCCTTGCCCAATGACACAACGCGGGACATCCCGGACAGTGATCAAACCCGGGACCTCTAGCATAGAAGTTGAAAAGCCTACCACTGAGCCACAGTGCACCCTCGGAGACCTTGATTCAGATTGAGGTTCACAGAGGGTAAATTTGGTAATGCTACCCTGCTGTGCAGGGTAGCATCACCAAATTCACCCTCTGGGGACCTTATTCTGAAATGACAGTCTGCTTATTTCCAGGCTTGGTTATGACCCTCCTGAAATTTTTGAATAGTGCAATCACTGCTATGAAAACATTGCCCAACACAGAAGGCAGGCCCGAAGCCAAGATCTCAAAATTTTCCAACATGGTGAGAGCTAACATTTTGTGATAGTGTTCCTGGGTTGACTGTTGACATGAACTTGAAAACTAACTCAATGTACTTCTTTAACTCTTTATGTAACAAAAGAGGTAATTCAAAAATTAAGTAGTTGAAAAAAAAAAAAATTCTCAAAAAATGTCTACAAAACCATATCATGTGACCCCTCATTGGAATGAGCCCCTGTATGTTTGAAATTTTGTCTGTCCGAAAAATAGTTGACTGCCTGAATGCCAATAATTTCTCTGAAAGTTGCTAATTTGAAAAAAAAGATTAACCAATTGATGAGAGCACAATTTTCATCATCCCAAATGTCTTCACGTCTCATGCATCCTTTGTATGAAAGTACTCATTAGTATATGTCAAGCAAGTATTCATATATATTCAAAACTTTATGTGTATTATTATTATATAAATAGGGGGCGCGGTGGCTCAGTTGGTAGAGGTGCAGGCTGCAAGCCGAGAGGTCCTTGGTTCGAATCCCACCTGCGGCAACCGTGTTGTGTCCTTGGGCAAGACACTTTACCCCGATTGCCTACATGGGGGCATGATGACGCTGTGCGCTGAGGCGTACTGCACGTCGATGGTGCGCATGTCTTCAACCAATCTAACCCTGCCTGTGCTGCGGTGCTGAGTTCAGAGTTACGATGTTGGAGAGCTGACAGCTGCTCGTCGTTGCTCGGTGGTTCTCTCCGGGTACTCCGGCTTCCTCCACCCGTAAAACTGTCACGGTCACGATTAGCCATTGTGCATAAGTATGTGACCTTAAACACCAATAAAATAAAATAAATATTATATAAATAATAATAATAAATTAACATTTGGATCCTGTTTCATTAATTATTGTTTTAAAGAAGTATACTGAGTTAGGTTTCAAGATTTTACCACCGGTCACTGAACTATGAATGCTATTGAAAATTTTTAACTTTCGTCCCACCATGTCAGAAAAGTTTGAAATCATAGCTTCAGGCCTAAACATACTCCAGTACAGTATAACCCTGTTAATTAAATAGCCACTTTGACAATGACAATTATTCAATTAACAGGAATATTTTATTAACAGGGATTTGTGTCACTTTCCTGTATTCTAGTGATAAACTTACCATTTATTCTATTGCATCCTGTTTAACAGAACTCCATGAGCTCTGTCAAACAAGATATAATAGATCAAATGCCTGTATTGGATGTACTGAGGCCAAATAGGTCCATAGACAAAGGAAAACTGGGTAATTTCTTGACAGGTTACAATATTTTTTATTCAATTAACAGGAGTTTGCACTATAACCTTTATTCAATTAACAGGTCAAATTTGTCCTGGCGGTATGGTAAAGGGTTTTGTGTTGGGAAATTATATTTAATTAACAGGGTTATTCAGTTAACCCTTTACCTAACGTGAAAAGCAGACGACACTTGCAAAAAAAATTCTTGAATAACTAAATTTTTTCATTTTTTGTCTCAAAAACATAGGTTATGACCCCTCGTTGGAACGAGCTCGACGAGCTCGTTCCAACGAGGGGTCATAACCTATGTTTTTGAGACAAAAAATGAAAATATTTTGAAAATTAATTGGCGATTTTTGAGAATAGCGCTGGCCGGTTTTGGCCGTTATGTTGGGTAAAGGGTTAAGAGATATCCAATTCTGTGGGCTCCACTGTATAAGCAATGCACATGTCATCCATCTGTGGTAACAATCTTGGTAATAATTCTAGAGAGCAAGACCTGAAGCTGTAAACAAAGAATCAGATTAAAAAACAATCTACAACAATAAATAAATAGAATCATGAAGCAGAATCACTTATCACAATAACACTAGCAGTCTGTCGCTTCTGAAGAATCATCTCCGATGAATCTTCTGTGTATGTGACAAACACAGCTAAACTGTTTAAATTATATACACCTGATAACGTGAAACAGGCTTTCAGAGGAACACGCCGAGAATCCCTTGGCAACAGCTGAAGTTTGATCATAGATTTACTGGCCCATGTGAAACTACTATTGCCAACAGAACAGTTAGATTGAGGAGTCAATGAACCAGGTGCATCACTATTTGAACACAGCCTAAAAAAGAAAAAAAGAAAAGTTCTCATTATAGTACAGTGGAACCCTGTTAATTGAATAGACATGTTGCCAATGAAAATTATTCAATTAATAGGAGTATTCAATTAACAGGGATGTGTCATTTTCCTCTATTCTAGAGATAAACTTAGTATTTACTCTATTTTTTCTTGTTTGACAGAGCTCCATGAGCTCTGTCAAACATGATATAATAGATTAAATGCCTGTATTGGAAGTGCCGAGGCCAAATACTTCTATAAACAAGAGGCCCCAGACATGGTAGTCTAAATATCAAACCAGGGACTTAACTTGAATAAGCTGCATGCGCCCCTCCTAAGAAAAGCATATACCAACTAGATGAAGCGATTGTGCTCACACAATACACAGGAATTTCCTTCTATTTTCAGTTCCAGCACTTTTACGTCCCAAAATTGAGATAAATGCATAAAAAACAGATTTTTTTCCCAAACAAAATATTTTCAGCCTAAATTTTTTTTTTCTTCTTAAAACGCATAAAAAAACAAAAAACTAATTTCCAGATTTTGGTCCAAACCAGATCTCAAATTTTCAGTGTAAAAAAAAAATTTTTTTTGTCTTAAAACTGACCGAAACGCGTAAAAAACAAAAAATTTCCCACCAGGACCCCAAATTTTCAGTGTAAAAAAAAGTTAAAAAATTTATAGTAATTTATATTTTTTTATACTTACCAATGACCCAGACATAGCTGGTGCTAACTCTTAAAATTCTAGGGCCAAACACAAATTTTGCCCCCAATCCCCAAAATTTGCATCTAAAACCAAAGAAATCATGTCCTGAAGGTCCTCCATACTTTGCCTCCACTGCGCATGCGCAGTGTCAAGGAGGTCCCGAAATTGGCGCCAATTATCATTCTTACAAGCAGTGCCTGGTCAGCGCTATGTACTCAGCGAGGAGGTATGAGTTCCCAACTCCTGGGAGGGCCATCCCCGTCTGGGTCATTGGTAAGTATAAAAAATATATAAATTACTATAAATTTTTTAACATTTTTATTCTGTACCAATGACCCAGACATAGCTGAATAGTAAAAAGGCTGGAGGGCCTAGGACATAGAGAAAAATCCAATAAGCTCAACTATATAAATAGAGTCATCCCCTCGAGGAGAAAAGGAGTATTAGGCTTTACATGTATCTTTCTTATTTTATGATAAATTAGAAAGACACAACACCCTCCATAATTGAGCATAATAACATTCATGTTCTCTATTAACATCCAGTATAACCCCTTATACTAATTATTTTTAAAGTAAGCCAATAAATAAAGTTAGTCCAGAGAATTGAGACTCTTTATACTCTCTTAAAAGTGTCCGAGGATTGTATATTAACGCCCGTTTGACACGTGACATATACAAATGCTTCACATTGAGCTACACTTTAAAAATATGATACGAATGAATTTTTAACATTAATTTTACACTTTAAAACCATCCCGGTAACGACTCAGAATTACTGACTCCGGAGGAGGAATCCCCTTGCTTTTCACTATAAAGCAGGTGACCTAAGGGAACACCCTCCCCCCCCCCCCTTCCCCTTGCCCTGGGTCAAATAGCCCAGAGCGAAGAGGGCAGCAGGACGGAGTCACTGCCGGAACAGAAAGCCTGCATAACTATAGTTGCAACTGTTTAGTGGACGACATTCTGAGCAACAGATAACAGACCTAAACAATGCAGGTCTCCAGAAATGGACTCAATATTTCTGAGATAAAAATTCGTGAATGTGGATGGCTGAGACCAATATGCAGCCTTCATTAAATCTGTAATAGCAACACTATTTGCGTAAGCCCAAGATGTAGAAAGAGCTCTTACTTCATGAGCCGAAATCTTAAGCACAGACTGCTAAGTTGAAGATAGATTATCATAAGCAGTACGGATAGTTAATTGAATCCATCTAGCAATAGAATGGACCGTAATGTCCTTTCTATTAGGCATCAGAGACAGAAAGAAGCGCTTTCGTCCCTTTCTGATAAACTGAGATCTTTGTTTATAAATACGTAAAGCTCTAACCGGACAGAGTAAAGGCCAATACCCATCTGAAGACGGAAGGGCCTAATAACAATAGGTTCCGGATATTTATTAGGAGCCAGATTCTTAGCTAAAAATCCAACATTAGTAGTAAAGGTAATAGTGTTCCCGACACTACGATAGTGAGAATCGTCCACCGATAGTGCATGAAGCTCACTGACTCTTCTAGCAGAAGACAAGAATTTGAAATCTACTGTCCCAAGAGGCTCAAATGGCTTTTCTTTCAGTTTAAGAACCCAAGCTAAATTCCATCTAGGAATTAATCTAAGAGTTCTGGGTCTATTTATCGAGAAGTTTCTAACTAATTTAGATAAAGAGACATTAGATCCAATTTGTAAACTATCATGGTGTGCATAGGTATCAGATAACATAGACCTATAACCTTTAATAGTAACAGGCTGCAGTTTGATCTCGTCAAACAAGTATACTAGAAAGTTGCAATGTCTGGTATGGAGGGATCAAAAATATCAACAGAATGATCCCTACACCAACGACGAAAGAACTTCCACTTAGCCGCATAGTTTAGCGAAGAGGAGGTCCTCCTACAGTTAGAAATCGCGTCCACTGCTCGTCCTGTAAAATGCTTGCCATGCAAGAAGGACCGCACAACGGAAATACGTGCAGGTTGAGCCCTTGCGGGTTGTGATGAAGTTGACGCGACTTCCCCTGCGAAAGAAGATCCTCTCACACACATACGTCTGCAACTGATTGTTGAGTTGTGTCGCAAATAAGTCTATCATTGGCCATTCCCATTGGTAGCAAATCTGATTGAATACCTGTTTGTTGAGAGTCCATTCTGACGGCAACAAGCGACCCTTCCGTGAAAGGGAGTCTGCTAATACGTTCAGACGACCCGGAATATGACGGACCGAAAGTAGAACTTGGTGTTCTAGAACAAACAGAAGGATTCTTTCCGTTAAATTGAATAACGGAACGGAATGAGTGCCTCCCTGGTTCCGGATATACGCTACTACTGTCGTATTGTCGGACAGGATATGGACATGTGCTTTCTGAATAATGTTCATCCAATGACGTAATGCAAGCCAAATTGACATCGTTTCCTTGATGGTTATGTGCTTGCCTAGAAACTGCGGATCCCAAAGACCCTGGCACTTCGAATCCGCTGGGATCAATGTTGCACCCCAACCTGTTTGACTGGCATCCATCATAATCGTAAAACTCGGATCCAGCAACTGCAGTGGAACTCCCTGAGTCAACCACTGAATGTTTGCCCAGGTCTGAATCTCTTGTTTCACTTGATTTGACAAGAGAACGTCTATATCGAGCGAATGAATCTTTACACTCCAATTCTGAGTCAAGAAAATTTGGAGAGGACGAGTGCATAACCGCCCCATCGGAATGAGATCCGCAGCGGCTCCGCACAGACCTATCAGTCTCATGAACTCCCTCGCTGTGACTTTGTCTGAGTGAAGACAATAGCGAGCATAACAACTGATTAATTTCGCTCTGGTTAACGGCAGACGAACGAGATTGTTGTGCGTCTCGAAGCTCATTCCCAGATGAGTGAATGACTTGGACGGCACCAGATCCGACTTCTCGTTTATTATAAAACCGAGACGTCGGAGTAATAGAAGCAGATTCTGCACATCGTTCTGAAGCATTAACTCGTTGCCGTACCTCTGAAGAATGTCGTCCAGGTAGGCCGACGTTACCGCAGACGAATGAGCTTGGAAATGTATCATTACCGAGTTCATTATTCGGGTGAAAGCCCAGGGCGCTAGGTTCAAACCGAAGCACATCGCCCGGAATTGATATACAACTCCTAGGACTGCGAAGCGTAGATACTTTCTGAATGTCGGATGTACCATGACGTGAAAGTACGCATCTTTGAGATCTATGCTTGTAGCATAGTCGTTCACCCGAATACTCGCTCTGACTGATCGAATCGTCTCCATATAGAACTTCGGAGTGACGATCAGCTTGTTTATCCAGCTCAGATCTATGACTGGACGGAACAAGCCGTCTGGTTTCGGAACCAGAAACAGATGGCTGTAGAAACCCGGTGATTCCTGGTCTTCTACGACCTCTACCGCATTCTTCGTCAGAAGAGACTGTACTTCTGATAAAAGAGCATCTCTTTTCTGCGGATTTGACAGAAGATGAGTCCATTTTGGACTTCGAGTTAATGGAGGCTTTCGTTTGAAGGATATTCTTAGTCCTTCCGAAATTACCACTCGGACCCAGGGGTCGTCCGTAATCGACGCCCACTCGTTTATAAAACTCGATAATCTTCCACCTACCGGAACACGATAGAGGTTCAAACCATCACCTCCTAGACCTGCGAGGTCTGCGGAAGGAGAAACTACGTCCTCCACGACCCACACCTAATCCCGTCGACCTCGGAACGTCTGACCGGTTGTCTCGGCCAGAATAACGTCCCGTACGTGAGTCGCTGCCTTGACGGTCTCTAGAATAAGACCTAGAGGACGTATAAGAACCTCTATAGGAACTTCTCTTGGGCGTACTTGTCCCAGAAGTGCCCGTCTTACTCTTTTCTGCTGTATCCGACTTTTTAGAAGCGGATTTGAATAGCAGAGAATCTGAAGCTTTCTTAGTTATCTTATCATAGATTGCTGAAAGCTTGCCGTCGAAGAGAAGCTCTCCAGAGACCGAAGCGACTCTGAGAGAGTTCTTCACCTTACTATCCACGCGCGTGGATATAGCTAGGGCTGCGTCACGTCTAACCAACTCCAGGTTTGCCACTGAAAGGGCGGAGTTATACGTGGAATAAGCTACTGCCCTTGAAAGAAGTCTTAATGAGGATTGTATATCCTGGAATTCTTTCCCTTGAAGACGCAATGATAATGCCTTAGTAAGGTAGTCTGCATATAATAAAGCATCTAAGCTAGCTCTGTTAGACATTATTGTCGTTTCCAACGTCGCGGTTGGAACAAACATAGACGACGGTAAAGACAATTCCAAGTCTTCCGCCTCGTCGTCTAGACGCAGAGGAACTCTCGGTATGCCCTGTCCTGCCATTTCGAATTTATTCCTTGAATTGATGAAAGGCAGATTCAGAGCATTAGCGGACAAGAAACCAGCCTTGCCTGTTTTGGTAGCAAGCTTATAGATAGCGTCGTTCAATAATTCGAATGTTCTTGTGACATTATTGGACTGTGTCGGAAACTCAGGGACGATGTCTCTGAACCGATCAAAAAATTCTGTGTCCAATGACGCTATCAGTTTCTTATCTGGCATCGCAGCATTCTGGCCCGACGGAACAACTTGTGGAAGGTAATGCCGGATGAAATCTACGGCAGCTTTATGTTGTTCCGAAAGGGATAGCTCCAAATCCTCGGAATCCCTTTCGCCATCCTGTCAGACCCTATGATGTTCTCGGTCGTCCGTACCTGATGCATCAGCGGAGCGTACCGACCCAGCGTCGTCGGATAATTCTTGATCCGACAGAGATTCTGTCGTTTGCTGGGATGCTGCGATAATTTGTGCTATTTGGGATAGCACGTCCGTCACTGAGGCCTGTGGAGTAGCGGTCTTACGTTGCTTAGCCGCTGGAAGCTCCGTGTACACTGACTCCTGCATACTTCTCTTATGCGAACGTCTGGAGTCTACAGGCCTCGTGTCCCTGGCTACCGGATGGCGTGACCTGGTCGCCGTGAAATCCCTGATTGGCGAAGCTGGCTGGATATCCGTGGTCACGTAGCCAAGGTGCGGTCGTGTGCGCTGCCGAGAGGATGAGGAAGCCTTCTGGACAGTCTCTCCGGACTGTCTATATAACGGAGCGTCCCGAGCGGCGGACGTATGCTCCGAATGCGAACCATTTTGTACCACAACATCTGGTCCCAGATGTTGTTGTACGAGAGAGGGGCCTCTCTCGCTCGCAGCCCGGATGGACCTGGACGAGCTAGGAACCGGACTAATAGGCTTCCTCCGTTCTCTCCTCTGATCCGCCGTCACTGGGTGTGCACCTTGTTTATTTATAGTGCTCGCATCACCCAAATCTCCTTCCTGGACCGCAACGGACGAACCCGGCTGCCGAACCATTCGATGAATGGACGCTACACCGGGCGAGCTAGCAGACGTCAACGCCGTCGATCCTACTAGGGACTTCTTAGGCAATCGACGTATTTCCATGAGCACTTTTGCCACTAGCTCTTCATTTAATTGTGACACCGGAGGCACACTTTTGGAAGACATCACGGAAACATCATCCTGTTCTTGTTCCTCTGAAATAGAGATTGATAAACTAGAGTGACCCTGCGGAGAAAGGACCGGCATGGCCTTTTCCCCGCTAACAACATACCGTGACACACGTTTCCAATGTTTGTCATCCCAATTGACACATACTGAACAGGAGAAAGTGCGAGTACACTGACTACAATTAATACAATGATCATGAAAGTCAGAGGAAGATTTCCTCTTATTACAATTTGAGCAATATCCTTTCATTGTGAAAAGAATACAAAAAGTCCTAGTACTCGCACCAACCCCTGAAAACAAAGATGCATAATAACATGATCCAGTAACATAGAAAAAATAACTGAAATCCAAAAAAAATTTTTTGAAAAAATATTTTTTCAGAAAAGCCCAAGTTGAGCCCCAATGGATCCCAAGCCTAAGTGTGGACAAAAATTTTAAAAATATTTCAAAAAATTAATGCAACACTTACGAATAATAATAATGTATCTTGTAATGATTAAACTAGTACGACAAGAAATCTCCCTCCACAGAGACTGTTGTCAATGTAAACAGGAAGTGTATAAACACCAGAAACATGACTCCAAGCACTGATAACCCTGGCCCGAAATCAGTTACCGAAAATACACTATCTGATGCAAAACAGAGACTTCCAGGGAAGAAACTGCAGAACATCAGATGGAAGATGCAGAACACTACGCCTAAACACCCATGGGTGAGAACGTAAACATGGGGAAAAGAACAGAATTCATTCTGTTACCCAGCTAAAACTCCCAAGAAGTTTTAGTAATAATATTACTGAAAATATGCCAAAAGCATGGGAGAATAGCAAGGGGGGACTTAAAGGAAAAGGAGAGAGGAAACACTGAACAAGCAGTGTAACTTTATAGCAAGAATGACAACAGGCCCATGCCTCGAAAATAGGCAACTTAACATAATTTCATAAAAAATTTTTAAGTTACAGCCCTGATTATTTTCTGTCACTCATTTTTCCTCTCCTCCTTCTATATCCTCTTTAGATCCACCATTTCTCTAATATTTATGTGTCTGGCATCATTTAAACTGAGATTTACAAGCACAAATATCAGTCAGATGTGAACTGATGAAGGGCCAAACAAAGAATGATAATTGCGCCAATTTCGGGACCTCCTTGACACTGCGCATGCGCAGTGGAGGCAAAGTATGGAGGACCTTCAGGACATGATTTCTTTGGTTTTAGATGCAAATTTTGGGGATTGGGGGGCAAAATTTGTGTTTGGCCCTAGAATTTTAAGAGTTGGCACCAGCTATGTCTGGGTCATTGGTACAGTATAAAAAAAATAATTTTTGTCTTAAAATTGACCGAAACGCATAAAAAAACAAAAAAAAAATTTCCGGATTTTAGTCCAAAATTTCTAAGTCCGGAGCGGGGCCCCAAATTTTCAGCCTAAATATGAACCCAGGGACTTGGCTTGAACAAACTTGAATTTCACCCCCCTAAAGATGCTGCATACCAAATATCAGAAGATTCTTATTGGTTGATCTGAAGAAGAAGATTTTTAAAGAATATTCCTCATACTGCACTAAATTAAACATTTGGGCTCCCATAGAGAGCCCAAATATGGACCCAGAGAATTGATTTCAATAAACATGTGAATCAATCTTCCAAAGATGTTATATGTGAAATTTGAAAGCTTTTGGAGCAGTGGTTTGGGAGAAAAGTAGTCTTACATGTTTTTCCCATTACCCACAGTGTTAAAAAATGCTGACCCAAAAAGAACCCCATGATAAAACCGATAGCAATTTTTTTTGACCATTCCATTCTGTTGGTCCTAAGGAAGCTTCACACCAAATAAGAATCCTCAGTGCCCTGTAGTTTTGGAGATATGGGCGTTTTTATTTTTTTTTATTTTTAGCTCCTGCGGTTCCCATGGAGCGACGGGAAAAAAAAATTTGGGCATAAATTAAGTACTTATGACCCAATAAGCCCTCATATCAAATTTGGTTCAAATCTGCCTCGCGGTTTGGAAAATAGAAATTTTGGGAGTGGCAAAAATTCTTGCCCCTCCCATAACGAAGGCAAATAATGCCCGACAAACTTCTCTTGAACAAACTTGATTCTAAGCCTCAAAAGGATTCTGTATACCACATATCAAGGCTCTGCTACTGGTGGTTCATTAGAAGAAGATTTTCAAAAAGTTTGGCCATTTTTTCCCCACACTCTGCTCAATATGAAACGAAACCTAATTTGCATAAAAATCAAAATGCCCCTATATAACCACTACTTACATGAAATTTAATTAAAATGTGGCCAGTGGTTTAGGAGAAAGAGGCTCAAACACCACCTTCACACAGGACGACGGACGATGGACGACGGACGAAGAGTGATAAGAAAAGCTCACCCTGACTTTCAGTCAGGTGCGCTAACAAGAGGCCCCACAGGGCCTGAAACACTCATTTTGAACAGAACACGATATAAACAGAGTCCAAGAATGAGCCTACATTAAGCAATCCATCTCCACAGGATACTCTGTCAATCCTTGAGTCCCTCAGGAGTGACAAAAATAATCCGGGCATCATGCCTTTTCTTCAGTTGAACATAATGTAAAATGTAGAGCTCCCATATGAAGCCCCTTGATACAACCTATGTGGATTAATCTTAGTTACACACCTCTAGGGGGTACTGAATACAGAATTTTTAATTCTTCAGCAACAGGCAATTCTGGCTCCCATAGGGAGCCCAAATATTAACCCAGGCTCTCGATTTGAACACAGTTCAATCTGACTTCCCTAGAGATGTTGTGTACCAAATATGAAACCATTCTGACTGTTGGATCTGAAGAAGAGAAAATTTAAATAAATTTCTTCATATTGCACTGAGTTAAAATTTGGGCTACCATAGCGAGCCCAAATATTAACCTATGGATCCGATTTGAACAAACTTGAATCTACTCCCCTAGAGATGTTGTATACCAAATATGAAAGCATTCTGACTAGTGGATCTGAAGAAGATGATTTTTGAAGAAATTCCCTCATATTGTATTAAGTTAAATTTCAGGTTCCCATATGGAGCCCAAATATTAACCCAGGCACTTGAATTGCACAAACATGAATCGGACCCCCCTAGAGGTGTTGTATACCAAATATGAAAGCATTCTGAGTGGTGGATCTGAAGAAGATGATTTTTAAAGAAATTTCCTCATATCGCACTAAGTAAAAATTTGGGCTACCATAGCGAGCCCAAATATATACCTAGGGATCTGATTTGAACAAACTTGAATCTGATATTTGATACCATTTTTGAATCTATCCTGACGTGCCCCTGTAATGATATATAAACATTAACAAGGTAAACAACTCGCTTTTCGAAAACGGTAGCACTCATCTTCGTTTTTCACCCCTCAGATTTGACTCACACAACGTATCCAACAGTACCCAGTATCAATGGAAAGGGGAATGAATAAGCTTTACAGTGGTTATTACACGACCATTGGGTGTTCTTGGGTTGTTCATGATAACTGGGAGAAGTCGCAGAAAAGGCCGAAAAACATTTAGTCGGACAAGAAAGTGCACAGTGAAAAGAGGTTTACGAGCGACAATTATCCAATTTATTATAAATAATTCGAGGTCCCATTGTATATGGAGGGCAGATTCAAATATTAACCGTATACCTTTATCAATTACTAATCTCGGATCCACATTTATTAATTTCTGGAGTTCACATTTGCCGTTTATACATTTTTTTAACGTTCCCTTGGAATTAAAAAAGCCAGCTGCATCCATAGAAGCACAATGGCATCCCACTGGCTACTATTTATGCCGAGAAAATCATCGATGAAAATAAGCCAATGGGAGAATGGGGAAAGCTTTTGCGCAAGTCGCGTATCTAAGGACGCCATCCACTCAGGTCAACTTGGGAAAAGATGTCAAAGTTACGGCTAAAAAGTGCATAAACGTTAAATGTGAACTCCAGAAATTAATAAAATGTGGATCCGAGATTAGTAATTGATAAAGGTATACGGTTAATATTTGCTCATCCTGTAAAATGCTTACCATGCAAGAAGGACTGCACAACGGAAATATGTGAAGGTTGAGACCTAGCGCGTTGTGATGCAGTGTGCATGATTTTCCCTGCGAAAGAAGGTCCTCTGGTGGAGGAAGCTTCCTGCGGAACGTCCCACAACTGACACCTGAGTAGATTTATCCATGGTCTCTGGGGTGACAGAGATGCTACCAATAGGATCTTGCATTGAGATTGCTTGATTTTAGCAATATCAGCTGAATCAACGGAGCTGGAGGATACGCGTATCCTATCATTCCATCCCAAGAGATTGAGAGGGCGTCTACTGCAAACGCTCGAGGATCTGGGCATGACGACTCATACGTCTGCAACTGATTGTTGAGATGCGTCGTAAATAAGTCTATCATAGGACAATCCCATAGGTAGCAAATCTGATTGAATACTCGTTTGTTGAGAGTCCATTCTGATGGCAACATACAACCTTTCCGAGAAAGGGAGTCTGCTAGAACGTTCAAACGGCCCGATAGAACTTGATGCTCTAGGACACACAGAAGGATTCTTTCTGTTAGATTGAACAACGGAATGGAATGAGTGCCTCCCTGGTTCCGAATAAATGCTACTACTGTCGAATTGTCGGACAGAAATTGAACATGCGAATTCTGAATGATATTTATCCACTGATGTAGCGCAAGCCAGTTGACATCATCTTTTGATGTTTATGTGCTTGTTTAGGAACTGCGGATCCCAAAGACCTGGGCACCTCGAATCTGATGGGCTCAAAGTTGCACCCCAACCTGTTTGACTCGCATCCGTCAATATCATCAAAATCGGATCCGGCAGTTGCAGTGGTACTCCCGGAGTTAACCACTGAATATCTGCCCAAGTCTGAATCTCATGTTTCACATGATTCGACAAGACGATGTTCGTTTTGAGCGAATGAGTCTTCACACTCCAATTCTGAGTAAAAATATCTGGAGTGGACGAGTGCGTAGCCGCCCCCATCGCAGTAAAGATCCGCAGCGGCTCCGCACAAACCTGTCAGTCTCATGAATTCTCTCGCTGTTACTACATCTGAGTGAAGACAAAAGCGAATGTAACAACTGACTAATATCGCTCTGGTTAACGGCAGACGAACGAGAATGTTGTGCGTCTCTAAGCTCATCCCACGTAGGTGAATGACTTGGACAGCACTAGATCAGACTTCTTTTCGTTTACTATGAAACCGAGACGTCGGAGCAATTGAAGCAAACTCTGAACTTCGTTCTGAAGCGTTAACTTGCTGCCGTAACTCTGAAGAATGTCGTCCAAGAAGGCCGACGTTACCACAGACGAATGAGCTCGGAAATGAGTCATTACCGAGATCATTATTCGAGTGAAGGCCCAGGGCACTAGTTTCAGACCAGAGAATCATTGCTCGGAACTGAAAACAACTCCTGGGACAGCGAAGGTACTTTCTAAACACCGGATGTACCATGATGTGAAAGTACACATCTTTGAGATCTATGCTCGCAGCATAATCGTTCACTCGAATGCTCGCTCTGACCGATTGGATGGACTCCATATAAAATTCTGGAGCCACGATCAGCTTGTTTATCCAGCTCAGATCTAAAACTGGACGAAACGATCCGTCTGGTCTTGGAACCAGGAACAGGTGACTGTAGAAAACTGGAGATTCCTGGTTTTCTACAACGTCTATAGTGTTCTTGTCCAGAAGAGATTGAACTTCTGATAGAAGCGAATGTCTCTTCTGAACTTTAACGGAAGCTGAGACCAGAGTGGACTTCGAGTTAACGAAGTTTTTTCCTTGAAGGAAAGTTTTAGACCTTCGGAAATAACCCCTTGTACCCATGGGTCGTCCGTAATTGACAAGAACTGGTTAAGAATCTCGACAGCCTTCCGCAAACTGGAACGCAATAGAGGTTTAGACCATCACCTTCTGGCCCTGCGAGGGTTGCGGGAGGTGAAACCACGTCCTCCACGACCCACACCTCGCCCAGTCGACCTAGGGGCGTCTGACCAGTTATCTCGGCCAGCATTACGACCCCTATCTGAGTCGCTACTCTGACAGTCTCCGGAGTAAGACGTAGAGGCTTTCTTAGATCCTCTATAGGAACTTCCTTTGGACCTATTCACCCCTGAAGTGCCTGCCTTACTCTTCTCTGCTGAATCCGACTTTTTCAAAGCAGATTTAAAAGCAGAGAATTTGAAGCTTTCTTAGTAATCTGATTATAGATTGTAGAAAGCTTACCATCGAAGAGAAGCTCTCCTGAGACCGGAGCGACTGGAAGAGAGTTTTTCACCTTACTATCCACTCTTGTGGATGCAGCCAGGGCCGTATCACGTCTGACTAACTCCATATTGCCAGTGAAAGGGCGGAGTTATACGTAGAAAATGCTATGGCCCTCGAAAGAACTCTCAAGGATGTTTTGAACATCCTGGAATTCTTTCCTTCGAGACGTAATGATAACGCTCTGGTAAGGTGATCTGCATAATATATATAATGCGTCTAAACTGATTTTTCTGTTAGACAAGATAGTCGTCACCAGGGTACTGGATAAATCGACATAGGCACCGGCAATGACAATTCCAAGTCGTCTGAATGCAGAGGAACTCTCGACACGCCCTGTCCTGCCATTTCAAATCTATTTCTATGAATGATGAAAGGCAGCTGTAGAGCATGAGACGATAAGAAACCGGATTTGCCAGTCTTAAAGGCTAGCTTGAATATTGCGTCATTAAGAAGTACAAATGTCCGTGACATTTCTGGACTGGGTCGGAAAGTCAGGCTCAATGTCCCTATTCCGGCCGAATAAATCTGTGTCCAGTGACGCTTTCAGTTTCTTATCAGGTAAAGCAGCATTTGGTCCGGAGAAACAACTTCTAAAAGATGTTGCTGGATGAAATGTATGGCCACCTTAAGTTGTTCGGAAAGCGAAAATTTCAGCTGCACTGATTTCCTTTTACCATCCGCCTGGACCACATAAGAATCTCGGTCGTCCCTTTCTGACTTTGCAGGGGAGCGAACAGACCCAGCTTCCTCAGACAGTTTCTTTACTGAAAAAGTTTCTGATGGCTGCTAGGATGCTGCGATGAATTGAGCTATCTGTGATAGCAAGTCCATCACAGAGGCCTGTGGAGCCATGGTCTTATGTAATTTAGCCGCTGGAAGCTCCTGGGATGTTAATTCCTGCATACTTCTCATATGCGAACGTCCCGACTGCAAAGCCTCGTGTCCTTGGCTAGCGGATGGCGTGACCAGGTCGACGTAGACTCCCTGGTCGCCGAAGCAGGCTGGATATCTGTGGTCACATAGCCAAGGTATGGTCGTGTGTGCTGACGTGAGGATGAGGAAGCCAATAGACAAGCCCCGTTGGACTGTCTATGCGACAGAGCGTCCCGAGCAGGAGGAGTGGACGTATGCTCCGACTAACGAACGTACATACAACAACATCTGGGCCCAGATGTTGATGTAAGAGAGAGGGTGCCTCTCTCGCTCACGGTCCAGGTAGACCTGGACGAGCTAGCTACCGGACTGACTGGCTTCCTCCATTCCATCGTCGCCGGGTGTGCGTGATCCGAGATTATAGTGCTCGCAACACCCCTTCTCCTCTCCTGGACCGCAACGGACGAACCCGGCGTCACAACCATTTCGTGAATGATTGCTTCACGGGGGAGTTAGCGGTTGACAAGTGACCGTCGATCCTACGTGGGACCTCTTAGGCACTTGCCGCATTCCTTTGAGCACTTTGCCGCTAGCTCATTAATGCGACGACGGAAGCACACTTCTGAAGACATCACGGAAACATCACCCTGCTCTTGTTCCTCTGAAAAAGAGACTAAAAAAACTAGAGTGACCCTGTGGAGTGAGGATCGGAATGAACCTCTCACCACTAACAATATACCGTGACACACGTCTCCAACATTTGTCATCTGAATTGGCAGACACTGAGCAAGAATTAGTGCGAGTACACAGACTACAACAAATACAATGAACATGAGAATCAGAGGAAGACTTCCTCGATTTACAACTGAACAATATTCTTTTATTTTGATACTTGCACAAACCCTTGAAAACAAAGATACATAATAATAATAATCCATTACAAACATTTCGAAAATGAATTCAAAAGAAAAGAAAAATTTGGAAAAAATTTCAAGATGAGCCCAAGTTCCCAATGGGAACAATGAGCCCAAATGGATCCCAAAAAAGCCTAAGTTTGGACAAAAATTTTTATAACATGTTTAAAAATTAATGTTACACTTGCGGACAATATTAATGTGTCTGGCTATGAGTAGAACTAATAGAAGACAAGGAATCACTGTCAGAAGTAACCGTTGTCAACATAAACAAAAGTGAATAAAAACTGGAAACAAGATTCCAGGCACTGAAAATATGGCCTGAAATCAGTAACCAATTTTAACACTATCCGATGTAAAACAGAGGCTTCCTGAGAAGAAACTGCAGTACATCGGATGGTAGATGCATGACCGAAATGCCTAACCACCCTAGGGTGAGGGCATAATCATGGGGAAAAACAGAAAAAACATTCTGTTACCAATCCAAAACTCCCAAGAAATTTCAGTAAAAAAATTACAAAAATTATGCCAAAAGCATGGGAGAATAGCAAGGGGGGCATAAGGGAAAGGGAGAGAGGAAACTCTGAACAAACTGTGGAAATTTCATAACAAGAATGTAAACATCAGGCCTATGCCCCAACATTAGGGAACATGAAATAATTTTGCATAAAAATTATAAGTTACAGCCCTGAAACCATCCTTCCACTGTTTCTTCCTCTCATCCTCTTATTTCATCCTTAGATCCACCATTTCTTTCAGGATTTTGTGTCTGGCATCATTTTAACTGAGATTATAAGCACAGATATCAGTGAGATGTTAATGATTGAAGGGCCAAACAAAGAATGAGGATTTGGCTCCAATTTCAGACTTCCTTGACACTGAGCATGCTCAGTGGATAAAAGTATGGAAGACCACATAGGACATACATTTTTTGGATTTTGATACATATTTGGAAGATTGGGGGGGGGGGGGGGGGGCAAAATTTGTGTTTGGCCCTAGAATTTAAGAGTTAGCACCAGCTAAGTCTGGGTCATTGGTACAGTACAAAAATATATACTGTTGCTGTTAGTTCATGAAAGATGATTTCAATGAATTGGGGTAATCTGACCTTGTGTGGTGACCTAGTTGGTTACAAATAACTATTCTTTGGACATATACCAAAAACTATTTCCAGTTTATGTACCATGCACTTCAGGTACGTAAGACCTTTACATGACATTTATTGTTTTCTGTTCGGGTAAGCACACATCCACCCCCTCCCCAGCAATGCAAAACGTGTGCATATGCACCAGGCTACAAGAAGATGAAATGGTTTCGCACACCAAAGGCACTTTCGACCCTCTCCAGGCTACAAAAAATGTATGGAATCATTTCTAAGTCTAACAAGAGGCCACAACTCCACATGCAGATCTATTCCCAAATGACAGTCCATTAGCATACTAAAGAACAACCAAATCTGATTATCTACACAAGAGCTACAAGGCAATAAAACCCCACATAAAGATCCTTTCCTCCATGCTGGTCTGTCAGCATACTAAAGGATAACCAAATCTGATTATCCACACTTGAGAAAATAGGTAAAATATTTGTACAGACACAGTTTCCCTGTCCAACAAGGAGCCACAGCTCTGGCAAAAAAGTGCGGACAAAATCTGCCTTACATGGAAATTCTTTCCCCCATGCTGGTCTATGAGCATACCAAAGGACAACCAAAATTGATTATATATACCGAGTTACATGGAAAAATGTCTGTTTGAATCGATAGCCTGAGAAATACATGAATGGATGGCTGGCTTCACTAGATAACCCCAAATCCTCCCAAATTGGGACATAAAAAACAACATAAGATTACGATGTTGGATATAGAAACAGAATTGATGGATTTTATATGTCCTTTTCCATGTAAGAGGCTTGATGAAAACAGTGACTACTGTGTACTCACCTATCCTGTGATTTACTAGTATCTATTAAAACATACACAGAGGCATTTGAGCAATTCTGTAAAAGTAGGATGACAGGAACAACACAAACTCTGAAATTGAAAGAAAGTTTCATTGACACTACAGCTTAACCTGACTGTGTGTAGTGTTTCATGAATAGGATAATGTTCAATGCTTGTGAAAGGATTATGAAATAAGACAAGAATTGTGATAATTGAGAATATGTTAATTTTTGTTCCCTGTATGCTATGTTTTCAATAAGAATAATTTGAGTGTAAACTGTACTAAAGAATTAAGACCTGGTCTGATGTGGCACTAACAGTTAAAGTATGTCAACCAAAGTTACCAAGTTACAGTAAAATAATTCCAAAATGTGTCATCCTACCAACTTACAATGAAATCCCTTCATAAATATAACTCACAGACTTTGCTAAAGGAATTTAGGTCAAGCGACCAGGCAGCGGTAACGGCTGACCAATCGTGACCAAAATACAATAGTCTCATCTAGACATCATACCAAGTTACACTTCCAAGTTATAATGAAAGTGCTTCATAAATATGAACTGTTGACTGTGCTAAACAAATGTAGGTCAAGTGATTGTGCGGCTGTCATGGTTGACCGATCAGGGCCAAAATAGGACGTTATCATATAGATATTATACTGAATCATCCTCCAAATTTGCAATGAAATCCTTTTATAAATGCAAGCTGTAGACTGTGCTAAAGGAATTTAGGTAATGTGCCCCTGCGGCAGCCATGGTTGACTGAAACCGACAAAAAATGACATTCTCATCTAGACATTATACAGAGTCATCCTATGAAGTTACAATAAAATCCCTTCCTAATTACCGACCTGTAGATTGTGCTAAACGTTTTTGGGCTTTGGGCTCTCCGCAGCCATCAAGGTTGATCGATCGCAACCAAAGGGGACGTTCTCATCTAGACATTATACGGCGCCATCCTACCAAGTTACAATGAAATCCCTTCATAAATATGACCTGCAGACTGTGCTAAAGGTTTTTGGATTTTGGGCTCTCGCAGGTGTCACGGTTGACCAATCGTGACCAAAAAGGGACATTCTCATCTAGGCATGACCCCGAACCTGCAGATGAACTTTTGTGATGATCGGACAAGAACTACGGGGTGTAGCCTGTGCCAAAGAAAATGTGAACAGACTCACAGACTTCCGCACGCGCGACTGCAATAGCTTATCTTGACTTTGTCAAGTTAAGCTAAAAAAATACCCTAAACTTACTACTGGAAGATCATTTCTGGGCATAATCCTAACTTAACCAGTGGATGATACATGCCAAAAAAAAACAATTTTTGAATAAATGCAAATTTTCATTTTCCTCAAAAACATAGCTTTTTACATCTCAAAAGTTTCCACCATATTTATTACTCTTCAAAACTTTAAAAGAATTAGCATTAGTCAGTGCTGATTTCAAGAACTATATGTATCAGCTGGAGTCACAAAAGAAACTTACCAGTTAAAAATAAGCCAGGTACAAAAATGTTTGGTGGGCCAAGCATTTCAACCCTCTGCTCACTGATGTTGAAATATCAAAATACTGAGCAGCAAGTATTTACTTACAAAAAACTAGGAATTCAACCAACTCAAATCTTGTTTGACAGAGCTCAATGAGCTCTGTAAAACAATATTGAGTTGGTTAAATTCCTAGTTGCATGATGGGAAGGTTTGCAGGCTAAAATTTTTATATTCAGACATCAGCATTTGGAGGGTTAATCTGTGGAGGGTGCCTGTGAAACAAGATTTTTCAAAAGAGTCCAACTGATATTATTTTTCTTCAAATGATCTGTGAGAGTAAAAGGGAGCTTAGAAAAATAAAACACCAGATAAAATAGAAGAATGATCATAAGAAAGTTACCTGGATTTGGTAAAGGAATGATTAATGCTAGATTTATGACAGAAGCTGTAGTCAACTAACTGTGACGTGACTTCCAAGTCAGGTTCTTTATCTGAAAGAGGCTGTAGATTTCTGACAAATCTAACTGGTGGTTTCTCTTCTTGTACCTGAAACAGAGTCACAAATTCTTTTTCAAGGAGGAAGTCTTTGAATCAAATGGATATTTTTTTCTTTGATGACAAAAGCAGACCATACAAAAATCTGTTTGTATTGAATGTAAGATTTCTAAATTAATTTTAGTAGCCACAATTTATTTTTTATTTTGTTATTAATTTTATTTTCAATCCTTGAATTAAGTGACGTGGCCAAACTTTGATGATGTGGGTAGTGGTGCTTGAGAATATTTTGTGCAAAATGTACAGGGTTCCTGCACTTTTTGGCAAGTTGAAATCCATTGTTTTCCTTTCTGATTTTTCATGGCAAGATAAAGCTAAATTCCGTGATTTTCAAGATGTAATCGGCAATTTCTAATATTTTTTACACACCAAAATCAATGTCATTGTAACTAGTTCAAGGAGCTTCATATTTTTCACGTGTTTTTCGCCTTTTTCGTGTGATTTTACGGCACAAATTCCCATGGTAAGAACACTGAAATTTTTTTTTACAAAGTTTACAACGCGGGCTTGTCGGGTCACTAACCACTTGCTCGATCCATGATCCATAAATATCAAGCCAAGCATCACTGAATTTACACTTCGATGTCATAATGGAATTTAAATAACAATGCAGGAAGCTCAATTATTTTCGCTGTGTCATTGTGATGCAGAGTCACACTCGGTGTTCAAGAGCACATACACGTGCAGATCGACATGGAGATGGACACCTCATCTCAACAAAATCTGGCAAGTGTTAGTTTACTGACGTTTTCATAACGTGAACGCAAAGTTTGTTACACATTTTTAGACCACACGTCTGTCTGTCCACCACTTGTTACAGAATTTCAGCAATTCCAAGGGAAATAAAGACAAAATACATGATTCCATGGTTTTCCATGACTTCGCGAACAAAAACCAGAAATTCCATGGTTTTCCAGACATGGATTTTTTGTTTTCAAATTCCATGGTTTTCCATGATTTTCAAGACGCGCGGGAACCCTGATGTAATAGGAGATGCTCAGCTTATGAGCGAGATAATTAACTGTCTAAGTGTAAGAATCTCATAATTTCGCTGTATTAAAAGGAAAGAATCTACACCGTGACAAAATTATTAACATGTGCTTCATATTCAGTAGAAGCAATTTATTTTGTTAACCCTTGAAGGCCTAATTCTGACTTTGATCACTTTTTACTTCTACAAAAACAGGTGCCCCATTCTGCAGTCTCAGGGGTAAACTTGAAAGTTACATTCTAAGTTTCTTGACTGTTGTTTTTTGGCACATTTTGGCACATTTTGGCTGCCCATGTAGGCAGCCAAGACTCGTCTTCAAATGACTGAAATCAAAGCACTGCAAAAAAGTATTAAAATCTTCAGACCTTTAACTGGTAGAGTGCTGAATTATTTTTGGCCATCAAAATTTGTTCACATGTCTTTGCCTTGTTACAATTTTTGGGAGAGTGCCTACAGGCACTCTCCCATAAATTATAACAAGACAAGTTCCTACAGACTAAATAATATTACTTCAAAGATAATACGAAGCACATCCATTGAGTATGAAGCCTTCAAGTTGCAGTACCTTCACCTCAGAGTAAAGCCCAAATATGGGCTTCCAGCACTCTACCAGTTAATGGTTAACATAGAATTTTTTGTATCACACTTTATTGGAGACTGCATGCACCCTACAATAAATTTTAATGAAATATTTACTGCTGAACAAACTTTGATTACCAAAATAAATGTAGTGGTTAAAGAAATTCAGGAATACTCACCATTACAAATGGATAGGAAGTAGACACAATTTCTATCTTATCAATTTTAACATGATGCTGTCCTTCTACAACACGATTATCCCCAGTATCACAAAAAACATAAGCCTGAAATTAAAATGAAAGTCTCAATGACACTGTAGCTCAACTTGACAAACTTGAAATGGTAAATTTGAAGATCAATGGTTCCAATGTTATTTGGTGAAACTTCAACATAACAGCACTGAGTGTGCCGATGTCAGAGAAATCCATGTGTTTTAAATGTAAACTGTAAGGCTGGTTAAAGGAAGAATGTTGATACACAAATGCAGTAAGTTTGGAGGTCATTGTCCAACGGCAACTTTTTCACAGAAATGAATCTACATGTAGAGGTTTCACCTAATGAGCATGCCGAGTCCAAAAACAATTCTACAATAAATGTGCCCTGTAGGTCATGTTAAAAAAGAATGTAAATGCACAAACGCAATAGATTAAAAGATTGTTGCTGAAAGCCACAGTTTTTATAGAAATGCAAAAAAATAATCGATAACTTCCATCTCTGTCACTCCGAATAAGCATATGAAGTTTCAAAACAACCTGATAATGAATGCACCCTCTGAGGCATGCCAAAGGAAGATGTTAATGCACAAATGCACTTAGTTTGACGGTCCTGGCTGGGGGGAATGGTCTTTTTATCTTTTTTATGGAAATTCATAAATATACCCTGTATTTACTTATTTATTTATTGGTGCTTAAGGTCACATACTTATGCACAATGGCCCAATCGTGACCGGGACAGTTTTACGGGTGGAGGAAGCCGGAGTACCCAGAGAGAACCACCAAGCAACGACGAGCAGCTGTCTGCTCTCCAACATCGTAACTCTGAACTCTGCACTGCGAATATACCCTGTAGAGAGAGCAAAAAGGATAAGTTGCTACAAATCAACAGCTAACATCCATAAGCCACCCAGAACATGCATACCAAGTTTCAAGCGATCATATCATAAATGTGCCCAGTTGGGCATGCCAAAGGAATATACTGATGCCTAACAATACTAAGTTCAACGGTCATTGCCAACGACAACTATTTTTGATGGAAATGGAAGAAAATTGACAGTTCCCATCCAGAGGTCACCCTGAACAAGCATACCAAGTTTCAAAGCAATCTGATCATAAATGTGCCCTGCAGGGTCTGCCAAAGGGAAATATTGATGCATAACTGCACTAAGTTCATTGAAGGTCATTGCCAGCGGCAACATTTTTTGATGAAAATGGAAGATAATCGATAGCTCCCATCTAGAGGTATTCCCAAATAAGCATACCAAGTTTCAAACCGATCTGATCATAAATGTGCCCTGTAGGGTGTGCCAAAGGAATATATTGATGACTAACCTAAGTTAAAAAATTGTTGCCAGGGGCAACATTTTTTGCTAAAAATGGAAGAAAATCGATAGTTCCCATCTAGAGGTCACCCCAAACAAGCATACAGAGTTTCAAATTGATCCGATTATAAATGTGCCCTGCTGGGTGTGCCAAAGTGAAATATTGATGCAAAAGTTCATTGAAGGTCATTGTCAGCGGCAACATTTTTTGATGGGAATGGAAGATAATTGATACCTCCCATCTAGAGGTAACCCCAAACAAGCATACCAAGTTTGAAACCGATCTGATCATAAATGTGCCCTGCAGGGTGTGCCAAAGGGAAATATTGAGGTCTGACTAAACTAAGTTCAAAGGCCGTTGCAAGCGGCATCATTTTTTGACGGAAGTGGAAGATAATCGAGAGCACCCATCTAGAGGTAACACCAAACAAGCATATCAAGTTTCAAACCGATCTGATCATAAAGGTGTCCTGTAGGGTGTGCCAAAGGAATATACTGATGCCTGACTAAACTAAGTTCAAAGCTTGTTGCCAGTGGCAACATTTTTTGCCAGAAATGGAAGAAAATCAATAGCTCCTATCTAGAGGTCACCCCAAATAAGCATACCAGGTTTCAAAGAAATCCGATTATAAATGTGCCCTGTAGGGTATGCCAAAGGGAAATATTGAGGTCTGACTAAACTAAGGTCAAAGGCCGTTGTCAGCGGCAACATTTTTTGACAGAAATGGAAGAAAATAGATAGCACCCATCTAGAGGTCACCCCAAACAAGCATATCAAGTTTCAAAGCGATCTGATCATAAATGCGACCTGTGCAGTGTGCCAAAGGAAATTATGGACATACGTATGTATGCCAACAGACGAGAAGCGATGGCAATAGCTCAGCTTGACTTTGTCAAGTTGAGCTAAAAAATATTTTGTTTTAAATGACTCCAAGGTGAGCAAAGTACTGTTGTAGTCCCCAAAAGCTTGATCAAGCTTCATTCAAATCTTTGAGGATGTTTATGCTTAGTTATGTTTCAGGACAATAATACTAACAAAACAAGAGACTCCAGAGAGCCTGGAGTGCTCACCTGACAAAGCCCACTGCTTCTTGATAAAGAGATTTCAATATTAACAAGAGGCCCCACGGGGCCTGAAGCACTCATCTTGAACACAATATAAACAGAGTCCAAGAATGAGTCTACATTAAGCAATCCATCTCCACAGGAGACACTGTCAATCCTCGAGTTCCTCAGGAGTGACAAAAATAGTCCAAGCATCATGCCTTTTCTTTAGTTGATCATAATGTAAAATGTTGAGCTCCCCTATGAAACCCCTTGATACAACCTATGTGGATTAATCTTAGTTACACACCTCTAGAGGGTACTAAATACAAAATTTTTAATTCTTCAGCAACACGGCCAATTCTGGCTCCCATAGGGAGCCCAACCATTAACCCAGGCTCTCGATTTGAACAAAGTTGAATCTGACTTCCCTAGAGATGTTGTGTACCAAATATGAAAGCATTCTGACTGTTGGAACTGAAGAAGAGAAATTTTAAAGAAATTTCTTCATATTGCAGCAAGTCAAAAAATTTGGGCTACCGTAGCGAGCCCAAATATTAACCCATGGATCCGATTTGAACAAACTTGAATCTGACCCCCCTAGAGATGTAAGCTCCAAATGACGCAAGTTCCTACCAACAGCACCTGGCCCCAGATGTTATAAAAAGAGAGAGGGGGCTCCCTTTTGCTCGCGGTCCAGGGAGGCTTAGCCGAGCGTACCTCAGAACTTGCCGGCTTCCTCCTTTCCATCGTCGCAGGGTGAGCCTGATTGGATTTTATAGTGCTTGCTACACCCTTGTTCTCTCCTCGACCGCTACGGACATATCCACCCATATTCCAAGTGAAAGAAGCACCGGTTGAGTTAGCTGGAGACAAGGTCGTAAGCCCTATATACTAAGGTCTAGGATCTTGTCATATCATTGAGCACTTTTGCCACTAGCTCTGATTTACTATGTAAATGCGACACACCCGGTGTCACGGTCCTCATATTCAAGAGTAACCACTTCACCGGCGACAGGGAACTGAAACCACTCATCACGGTTTATAGCCCTGTGCAATATAAAGAGCACTTCAGCCTTATGTAGAGGACCCGGCTGCCTATTAGACAGGACATCCCGGACAAGAGGCATGGACGTAAACTCCGACTGACGCAAGTTTCTACCAACAACATCTGGCCCCAGATGATGCTGTAAGAGAGAGAGACCTCTCTCTTGCTCGCGGTCCTGGCAGACCTGTACGAGTGTACCTCAGAACTTGCCAGCTTCCTCCTTCCGTCATCACTGGGTAAGCATAATTGTATAGTATAGTGCTCGCTCCACCCTTTGTTCTCTCCCCGACCACTACGGACTTATCCGGTGTCATGACACCCATATTCTGAGTGAAAGAAGCACCGGTTGAGCTAGCTGGCGACAAGGACGAAAATCACATGATCTGTGATCTGGGGCCTTGTCTTATATCATTGAGCACCTTGCCACTAGCTCTAATTGTATATTGTAGTCCAACTGCGTCATTTCTCAGAGGCCTCAGTAACTGCTTCAACAGTCGAGGTGGCCGGTGACAGGGAACTAAAACCATACGCTGTGGCTTTTATCCCTGTCTAAATGCGACAATGGACTTTTTGGGTGGTCGTGTGTGCTTGTCGGACATAGAGGAAGCCGTAAGACTAGCTGACCCTGGCAGCCTATTAGAAGAAGTGTCCTGGACAGGAAGGCATGGACGTAAGCTCCAACTGATGCACGTTCCTACCAACAACCTCTGCCCCCAGATGTTGTTATAAGAGAGAGTGGCCTCTCTCTTGCTTGCGATCATGGTAGACCTGGACGAGCATGCCTCAGAACTTGTCTGCTTCCTCCTTTCTGTCGTAGCAGGGTGTGCATGTTCGGAATTTTATAGTGCTCGCTACACCATTGTTCCTCTTCTCGACCGCTACGACATACCCGGCGTCACACCACCCATATTCTGCATGATAGATCTGCTGGTTGAGCTAGCTGGAGACAAGGACGTAAACCCTATATTCTAAGGCCTAGGCCCTTGTCTTATATCACTGAGCACTTTTCCGCTAGCACTAATAGTATAATGCGATGACGGAATCACACTCTCTGATGGCATCATGAACCACACCATGTTCTTGTTCCTCTGTAAATAGAAACTAACAAACTATAGGGACTGCTAGAATCCACTCGCCTAACAACAAACCATGACACCAGTCAGCAACATTGTTAAAATCTGACATATGGTATAAGAATTCATGGTAGTACATCGACTATAAACAAGACAACGACCATGTAAATAGAGGAAAGGCTTCCTCTTATTTGCCCTGCTATTAGAGAAATATTATTACCTAAGATCTAATATGAATGTAGGACGTTTCGGACACGGACGTTTCGGACCGGACGTTTCAGACTAGGACGTTTCGGACTAGGACGTTTCGGACAGAAATATTGGACAGGGCGGACGTTTCGGCCAGAATGTATTTGGGTGTACTTTTGAGATTGTTCTCTTGTGGGTGGAAGGGAGGGGGAGGGGGTGGGGTGGGATGTAAATTGTAAAATGAAAATGAACAACATTTGAAAGTTTTATAATTTTTTAAAACTGTCATAAAATTTACCTGATATTATACATAGCACAACAAACATGAACATTTAAAAACAGGTTATAACTAATATTACAATAGCAAAACAATAGCACAATACAATTCTAATGTTACTTGTTGTTTCTGATTTATATAGTTTATAGAAATTACAAAGAACTAGAAAAATAAAATTTTCATGCTGGTGGCTGAACATTTCGCTATAAAAATTTAGTAACAGATTACGGGTTATAATTTAGAATGAAAAGTTTGGGTTTTTTTCACTTTTTCAAGTCTCTTTTAATTTATATATAATATAAATTACAAGGAACTGGAAAAAATAAAATTTCTATGCTTTTAAATGAATATTTAGAATATGAATATTTAGCTATAAAATTTAAGTATAGACTACCGGAAATAATTTGTCATGCTACTGGTTGGGTATACTTTTCCAAGTTCTTTTTAATTTATATAATTTATGAATTCCAACGAAATAGAAAAAATACATTTTTCATCTTATTGATCAAATATTTCTGAGTTTATAAATTTGGTTGACCACCACGCAGATTACAGCTTACACCTCGGAGAAATTCTGGTATGCTTTTACGACCAGACAACCTATCCTCACACAAATTTTGAAGACGGGATTGTAATTCAGTGAATACTTTTTTTGTTCTTTTTTTTGGTCTTATACCACGTTCAAGCTGGAGCAACACACCTTTGACACGTGCACATTCAGATTGTAAACATTCAATCAATTTCCAGATACTTGGGTGACTATGCCCAATAAGTCCTTGAAATTTATTATTCCAACCTTCTGAGATATTATTTGTTCTGGGCAGGTTGGCAATAGTGACATCATGGACATTCCAACTTGAAGGTGGAAATAAAGGAGGCACTCGCCTCAACCTAACAGTCTGAATACCATTCACCTCTCTTGCTGGTCTCTGACGAAGTTGACCATTAACATAAGTATTGTCAAAATATTCAACGAGAGGTTCTGCTTCCTCTGGCATTGTCTCTTTCAAATAATTCATGCCCTCATTAACTTCAGTTACAGGCAGAAATGCCAAAGCGTCTATTTGACCACAAAAAAGCCGAAAATTATTGTCTGACTCATATAAACTTGAAAGACCTAACGACTGAATTTTACGCCACACAGACTGAGAAAGATGATAAAAACAATATTGAATGTTTACATGGTTTCCAAAGACAGAATGAACAGAAAGCTGAACACTTCTTTCGAAATCAATAATAACTGTTGTTGGATCACAGTCAGCTTCTGCCAGTTTACTAAACAGAGTTTCATAACTAGTTTGAGTCTTCCGTTGGAGTAATGCATAAACTAATGGCAAAAACACATTATCTACCCGACCATGAATGACATATAACTGATATAAAATATTTGGAGCTACTGAAAATGTTCCATCCATGCACCAAGTGTCACAGTTTGCAAGCAGCTGCAAATGTTGTTCTGTTGCAAAAATAATCACACGCTCATCAGCATTAGGACCATTGTCACTAAATAAAAATGGAATGGGTTGATCACCTGAAGTCATAGTCCATTCACCAACTATTTCTAACTCGCGGAGTGTTTGTGGATCTTTGGGTCGATGTTGGGCTCTAGCCCTCCTGAGTACTCGTTTGGCAACGTCTGAATCTGGAAGACGAGCTTTCACTTCATCAGATACTGTTAAAAGCATATTTGTGAATATCTGGTTTGGCTTATCATTAGTTGTACTGGCCATATTCTTCATGTTTTGTCTACATTTAGAAACATCTACTTCTGTTTGGTCAGCTAAGTGAGAATGAATCTTTGTTAGAATTGGACATTCATAACAGTCATTAGTCTTTAAGGTAGCTGCACAAGTTACAGGGGAGTCTCGTTTCACACAGCGCCATGTTATAGATTTCTGTTTCTCTGAGATTGACTTAATAGTGTACATGTGTCCCTCAAAACACAATTTTTTTCCACCTCTTTTTGTTGATAATATTTCCATCTTGAGGCAACTAAGAAGCAACAAATTATGAGGAGACAGTGATAACAGAGAATTTATATTAAAAAAAGCAGAATAGTTTTGAAGCCACATAAGTCAGAAAAAATAAAAGGACACTTTGAAATTAAGTGTTGCAACAACAACAAGAATTGATCTAAAAATTATCTGCCATAAAAATTTAGTATGAATCACTGTAAAAACACACTCAACAATGAGGGAAGCTGAGAAACACTCTTGCTATTAATTGTAGCTGTGGTGAAATTGCTATAAAAACACAAAGCCAGAAGATAAGAAGCTTTGAAGTCTAAAAAGCCTGAGAGAAAGAAAGTAAAACAGATGCCTACAATTGTGTTTTTGATAGTAAACTGAATGAATGGAGTATGATACATTGTAGCTTTATTTCAAAATTTTTCATCAGTTTGCATTACCACTATGTTTTACAAAAAGGCTCCCCCCCCCCCCAAAAAAAAATTCCCTAATAAGCAAAACTCTTTTGTAACAAAAATTTGTGCAAAATTAAATAAATTGAAAACCCACTAACAATATCCATATAAAAATATCCACTAAAAATTATATAAAATATAAAAAAAGTCCGAAACGTCCGGGGTCCGAAACGTCCTAGTCCGAATCGTCCATGTCCGAAACGTCCGGTCCGAAATGTCCTAGTCCGAAACGTCCGTGTCCGAAACGTCCGTCCACCGATCTAATATAAGTGTAGACAAAATTATAATAATATGTAATAAAATTAACTGCCACACTACCAGAATATTTTATGTTACTTACAATCGACGTTCCTCTAAATAATAGGAAACTACCTGCAGCATTGTCAATGTAAACAACTTCAAACAAAAACCGGAAACAAGACCCCAGGCAACATGGCCTGAAGTCAGTAACAGAAATAAACTATCCGATGTAAAGCAAGATCTTCATCAGAAGAAAAAACGATACATCGGATGTATGATGCATGACCAAAATGCCCAAACACCCCAAGGGTGAGGATGTAACCATGGGGATATACAGAATAATCTTCTGTATAATACGTTAAACTCCAAAGAAATTTTTATAAAAAATTTCAATAAACCAAGCCAAAAAGCTTGGGAGCTTAACTGGGGGGGGATCAATCGAAGGTAGGGAAGGAATACTAAACAAACAGTGGACAGATCATTATCAATCAATAATGACGTCAGGCCCATGTCCCAAAATTGGGGAACATGAACTAATTTTTATAATTACTATAAAATTACAGCCTTGAACGTTTCAAACCACTGTTTCTTCCTTCCTTCATCCAGTTGTGTCCTTGGATCCATGAAAATAACCATTGATTTGTGTCTGACATCATTAAAACTGAGATTTAAAAGCACAGATGTCAGTTTGTTGTTATCTGACTGAGGGCCAAACAAAGAATGATGTTGGCGCCAGTTTTGGTGACTTCCTGGAGTCTGTGCATGCACGGAGGGTGAATGTATGGAGGGCAGATAGGACTTCTAATTTTCGGTTTTGCATGCAAATTTGGGGGATTGGGGGCAAAATTTGTGTTTGGCCCTAGATAGTTTTGAGTTAGCACCAGCTAAGTCTGGGCCATTGGTATACAGTATAAAAATATCGGGCTGGGTCAGTTTTCAAACTTCCATGAGGTATTATTGCAAAAGACCCATAACTCTGTAATGAAAAGTCAGACCAGGCCAGTTTTCGAACTTGTTTGAGATATTATTGCAAAAGACCTCTATGGTCAAATCGGAGAACGTTCCTTCAAGTGATTGCGCTAACAGTGCGAGAATGCCTGGATACCCGCCCCGATGTCATCAACCGTCATCAAACCATAGGTCTCAGTTGTTAACACAACTTGACCAATGAAAGTGCCAATGACACTGTAGCTCAACTTGTGTAAGACATGTACACGTACAGTTAAAATTAAAAGTCCTGTCCTGAAATGTGCATAAATAGCACGTCGATATGCGCGTTAATCTACGTGATATGACCATAGTAACGCTATCAAATTCTGTAAATATGGCCTGTGTAACCCGGAGGTCCATTGGCAGAAACATTGCCTGTGTTTGCTATGAGTAATCAGGAGAACCTGCCGTGCTTTGGATGTCATTCGATATGGCAATTCATACGCGCAATTAAGCCTAGATAAGCGCACAGTTCGTGACAGGACTTCTAGTTTTAACTGTATAGAATGTGACACAGCAATGACAAACATCTAGGTAATGTAACATCAAAGGTACATGTAAAGTTCTGTAAAGGTCTGTACATAAATACTCACCGTAGCCTGTAACAAATGTACAGGTAAAGTATTGTAAAGGTGGGTGACAGTTAGATGCTAAACTAGAAAAGAGATCTCTACGGAGTTAATGTTACAATAGGGATTCTTGTATGGTGCACCATAAGCCAAATGTTAGCAATTGTTTTGGCCTGTTTGATTCAAACCCTTCTAAGGTTGATTCATACTAATAAATAAATATTTGTCAAGTCCTTCTTAAAATATAGGTATTTGAATTTTTTATCTTTAGCTCATAGTGTTCCCACGGGTGAGGAGGTTTTATTTTTCTCATTGGAAATAGAAAATTGGGTTGTGCTAATAATGTTTACCCTCCCCAAACAACACCAAATATTAACACCAGGAACTTGGCATCAACACATTTGAATATACAAATCCTAGGGATACTGAATTCAAGAAACATTATTTTGTCTGGTGCTTTTTGAAAAGATTTTTAATTATCTCCCTGTTTAAGTCCCCGAGTGGGTTTGACTGAACCCAAAAATATTTGTTCTCATACCAACAGTGATAACAAAGGCACCCAATAAATTTATAGCAAACATTACTGTAATACTGTATGTAATACACAGTTCTCATAAATATGACTGCCAACAAGCATTTTGAATTTTTGGCCAAGCCCAAAAGCACTTGTTGCCATCCCATGATGATAACAAACATAGTCCTAGAAGTTCTGTACAAAAAACTGATTGCACCTAATATCGGTATAAAATGGCCGCCAGCAGCCATCTTGAATTTCGGACTGCACCCCAAAACACTTGGTCTTGTCCCAAGGTGATAACAAAGGTACCCAAGAAGTTTCATGAAGATCGGTTCATAAATACAGCCTCTAGTCTGAGCCGTATTCACATGTGCACTTACTGTATAAGGAGCACTGAATAAATCAAAGTTCATCTAATTTGCATAATTTCTGCGCAATAAAAAAACCTGTATTATATGTGATGTATTCCATGTTACTAAACATTCATTCAAAAATTTATTCAAATCAGAACCTTCATATAGAAGTTCTGTACAAAAAACTGATTGTACCTAATTTCGGTACAAAATGGCCACTGGCAGCCATCTTGAATTTTGGACCGCACCCCAAAACACTCGTTCTCGTCCCGAGGTGATAACCAAGGTACCCAAGAAGTTTTGTGAAGATCGGTTCATAAATACAGCCCTTAGCCCGAGCCGTACTGACATGTGTACTTACTGCACGAGAAAAAAAGCTGTATTATATGTGATGTATTTCATGTTACTAAACATTCATACAAAAATTTATTCAAATCAAAACTTTCATACAGAAGTTCTGTACAAAAAACTGATTGCACTAATTTCGGTAGAAAATGGCTGCTGGTGGCCATCTTGAATATCGGACCGCATCCCAAAACACTCGTTCTCGTCCCACGGTGATAACAAAGGTACCCAAGAAGTTCTGTAAAGATCGGTTCATAAATACGGCCTCTAGCCCGAACCATATAGAAGTTCTGTACAAAAAATTTATTGTACCTAACTTCAATACAAAATGGTCACTGGCAGCCATCTTGAATTTTGGACCGCACCCCAAAACACTCGTTCTCGTCTCAAGGTGATAACAAAGGTACCCAAGAAGTTTCGTGTAGATCGGTTCATAAATACAGCCTCTAGCCTGAGCCGTATTGACATGTGTACTTACTGAGTACAGGTAGCACTGAATAAATCAAAGTTCATCTAATTTGCATAATTTCCGCACGAGAAAAAAACCTGTATTATATGTGATGTATTCCATGTTACTAAACATTCATACAAAGATTTATTCAAATCAGAACTTTCATACAGAAGTTGTGTACAAAAAACTGATTGCACTAATTTCGGTACAAAATGGCTGCTGGTGGACATCTTGAATTTCAGACTGCACCCCAAAACACTCGTTCTCGTCCCACGGTGATAACAAAGGTACCCAAGAAGTTTCGTAAAGATTGGTTCATAAATACGGCCCCTAGCCCGAGCCGTATTGAATTGTTGACGGACGGACAGACGAACGATGGCAGAACCTCAAATTTGACAAGTCAAAGTTAAGCTAAAAATACTACCTGTATTTAGTGTAACCTGACTGACCCTGAAAAATTATGCTGACCCCAACAATTTTGTCGAGTAAAAGTCACTCATTTAGTTCACTGTAACCTTAAATTTCCATTCGGCTTCAACTGTGAATTTGAAACAGATTTTGGAGTTCAAGCTTTCAAAATTACATTGCATTTACACTGCAGTAACCTTAATTTCGATTTATATAATAGTCACTTCATCACTCACCATTCTGTCATGTCGGTACCTTAGAAACAGCAGAACACTTCCTGTTCTGCTGCCTGCATTATCAAGAGATTAGGAGAGTTACATTAGAGTCTTTACCATTTCCTATAGAGCTTGGCACTCTTATGTATGGCAGAACAGTAGAACCTGTCTCGAGAGACCGCCCTTTGGGCCACACAAAAGTGGTCTCTCAAGACAGGTGGTCTCTCATAACAGGTTTCAGGTTTTCTCAAGTCAGTGAATAACCAACCACAAAATTCAGAAATGGAGAAGAATGGATTTTTGTAATTACTTTGTAGTTGTTCTTTTGTATGAAGTTTTTGTAACAAATTGAACTGGACTGTTATAAAAATAAATTAGTGTTGAAAATCTTCATTGAAGATTTTCAACACTAATTTATTTTTATAATTTTTATAACAGTCCATTTCAGTTTGTTACAAAAAGATTTTCAACACAAATTTATTTTTATTCCTATCTGTCACATTTCAGGTATGTATGAAATTGTTTATTTAGCAATAATCCTAATCTTTTCACAGGGGTCTTATAAAAACATCTCAATCTTTAATGAGTTATGTAACTGAAACCCAATTAAGAACTTTTAATACTTTTAATTATGTTAGTATAACCACAATGGATTTTCCAATTCCAGAACAGGTAAAAAGGTTTTGTCATGGTTTCAGTCTTCAAAGGGGCGGTCTCTCAAGACAGGTCCATTATGGCATAAAAATACAAGTTGGTACCAGGTCACAGTGGTCTCTCAAGACAGGTGGTCTCTCAAAACAGGTGGTCTCCCATAGCAGGTCCTTTATAGAGTAAAACCAATCGGTACCTGGCAGATAAAGTGATTGTCAGAGTATTTCCTGACATATTACAAGATGTTTTATTCAATTAAAAGGAGTTTGCCCTATAACCTACATGCAATTAACAGGCCAAATTTGTACTGAATGTAAGGTAAATGGTTTTGTGTTTGGAAGTTATATTCAATTAACAGGGTCATTCAATTGAGAGACACCCAATTAAGTGGGATCTACTGTAATGTATTTCTAATTCAACTTTAGGTATGCAGTTACATGTAGTGTACAAAAAAGCTTTTTGAAAGGAGATTTTTCCCTTGATAAACAATAATCAGAAAGCTCAAGTTTCTGACTTCAGATAGGATATTAAACTTATTTACCTTCCATAAAATAATCAATGTAAGTCCAATTTCTATTGCACAGTTCAAGTTGGCTGAGGTATCTGTATTTTCAGTTTTCTTTTCTGTACTTGTCTGCACTGACGGCTGCATTCTAGTCGGCTCAGCAATTATTTTTTGTCCTCCAGCTCTTACACAGAAGTCACAACATGGACTTTTGTAACTACATATCTGAAATGAGTTGCAAGATACAAAAAGTGCAAAAAAAGAAAAATACAAAACCAAAATATATCCTTCTAAGACATTTTTCTGCAATGCTTATTGTTGATTGTGAGGCCACTTTCCGCATATTAATTTACAGTTTGTTAGCTACTTAACTGTGATTTCACTCAAAAAGAAAATGACATTAACTGACAACATATACAGTGGAACCCTGTTAATTGAATAGATACTTTGCCAGTGAAAATTATTCAGTTAACAGGAGTATTCAATTAACAGGGATTGTGTCACTTTCCGGTATTCTAGAGATAAACTTAGCATTTATTCAATTATATCTTGTTTGACACGAGATCCATAAATGCCTGTACTGGATGTACTGAGGCCAAATAGGTCTATAAACATAGGAAAACTGGGGAGAGTCAAGGTAATTTCTCGACAGGTTACAAGATTTTTTATTCAATTAACACAAGTTTACTCTATAACCTATATTCAATTAACAGGTCAGATTTGTACTGGAGGTATGGTAAATGGTTTTGTGCTGGGAAATTATTAGAGCTGTAGGTTAACCAAAACCGAACCGAGGTTTTTAATTTAAAAAAAAAAAACGAAACCGAAACCGTCGACATCCTGTAATCTAAGGTTTTTCGTTTTTTATTAAATACTCTCTTGCTGCAGAAATTCACAGAATGTAGCCATCCCAGAGTAGTGAGAGTACCCAGACACTGCCAATGGCAGTGTCTGGGTACTCTCACTACTCTGGGAAGGCTACATTCTGTGAATTTCTGACATTTCAGTTGAGTTGTGTTTGCAGCTTTCCTCAAGTTGCGTGTAGGTGTCAGACCTCGAAAAATGGCCAAGCACAATAAAAGTTCTGTGTATTTAGGTAATTATTATATTGGCCTTCCTGATTCTTCATGTATTATAGCTTATTTCGGGCATTCATTGAGTTTCACTCAATTTCACTGCCATTCAGTTATGACTCCAGACATAAGAATGAGTTTTATTGAATTTTATTTGGCATCATGAACAAACCGAAAACCAAACCGAACCGAGGTTTTATTCCACCTGAAAAATCAAAACCGAAACCGAACAAGAAATTTAAAAACCTACAGCTCTAGAAATTATATTCAATTAACAGGGTTATTCTGTTAAGAGATAACCAATTAAGCGGACTCCATTGTATACCAAATTATTAGGTTATTATTATACCAGTTATTTGGTCAGTAACAAACTTGTAACAAATATATATATCTTTCTGACAACATTCTATACTCTGAACTGACAACTGTAATTAATAATAAATGCAAGAATTCTGAATTATTTAACATGAAGTGGTTATTGTCTTTTGACATTTTTAAAGATCAATGAACAAAGAGATCACTCATGACTGTCATCCATATATAGATTTTGAGTGGCTGTATATTCTGGCTGGGCATTTGTTCAGTTTACCAGTACAGTTTCGCAAAACTGGAAAACCAAACTGCAAGACCCAGCAAAAACCGTCAGAACGGTTTTACTGTGTTTGTGCATAAACTGAACAAACTATCTTACTACAAGGGAATTGGACTAGCGACCACAATGGAGTCCCATTACTTAGTCTATCTGGAAAAGGGGCAAATACACTGTGTTCTCACTCACAATTTCTCCCTTATTGACTCATCCACTGGACGAGTCAATAAGGGAGAAAATATAACAATGAGAGCACAATGACAATGAGAGTACAACATGATTTAGCACAATGACAATGAGAGCACAACACAGTTTAGATGAACCTTATTCATTTGTTACCCTGAGTTATGGTTCTTCTGAAAGAATAGGCTTATTGGTGTTTTATTGGTAATGGTGGGCTGTTGCTAACACAAAGTACAACCAAAAGGATTCAGACTTCACAAAGACTCGGGGAACTTATATTCATGACAGCACACTTGTGAGGTGGATCACAACACGTGTATCAGAAAACAATGAGAAAAAAACACTGTATATAGAGTCTATGAATACTGCAGCCACTCGGTCTCAATAATCATGACTAGGGTGTCCTCGCCAATTTTTCTTGAAATCTGGTCATAGCTGCTTCATAGCCACCATAACTATATTTGATAAAAAATATTTTGAAAATACTTAGCTGGTTAAGAGTTAACCCTTTACCTAACGTAATGGCCAAAACCGGCCAGCGCTATTCTCAACAAGAGGCCCCAGGGGGCCTGAGGGCGCTCACCTGACATGGTAGCCTAAATATCAACCCAGAGAATTGATTTCCACAAGTTGCATCTGCTCCTCCTAAGAAAAGCTGAAACCAAATATTCAAATATTCTGACCAGTGGATCTAAAAAAAGATTTTTAAAGAATATTCCTCATACTGAACTAAGTCATAATTCGGGCTCCCACAGGGAGCCCATATATGAACCCAGGGACTTGGCTTTAACAAACCTGAATCTCACACCCCTAAGGATTCTGCACACCAAATATCAAAACATTCCGACTGCTGGATCTGAAGAAGAAGATTTTTAAAGAAAATTCCTCATTTTGAACCAAGTTACAATTCGAGCTCCCACAATCAGCCCAAATATGGACCTAGGGACATGGCTTGAACAAACTTGAATCTTACCCCCCTAAGGATGCTGCATAAAAAATATCAAAAGCATTCATCTGCTGGATCTGAAGATTTTTAAAGAAAATTCCTCATTTTGAACTAAGTTGTCATTCAGGCTCCCATAGTGAGCCCAAATATGAACCAAGGGACTTGGCTTGAACAAACTTGAATCTCAGCCCCCAAGGTTGCTCCATGCCAAATATCAAAACATTCCAACTGCTGAATCTGAAGAAGAAGATGTTTAAAGAAAAATTCCTCATATTGACTAAGTTATAATTTGGGCTCCCACAGGGAGCCCACATATGGACCCATGGACTTGGCTTTAACACACTTGAATCCCCCCCCCTCCCCCCCAAGGATGCTACTCACCACATATCAAACCATACGGACTGCTGGATCTGAAGAAGATGATTTTTTAAGAAAATTCCTCATTTCGAACAAAGTTACAATTCAAGCTCCCACAGTGAGCCCAAATATGGACCTAGGGACATGGCTTGAACAAACTTGAACTCACCCCCCTAAGGATGCTGCATACCAAATATCACAAGATTCTGCCTGCTGGATCTTGAGAAGAAGATTTTCAAAGAAATTTGCCTGAAATGTACTAAGTTCGAATTTGGGCTTCTATCGTGAGCCCAAATATGAATCCAGGTGGCTGATTTGAACAAACTGGAATCAGATCCACCCCACAATGTTGCATACCAAATATCAAACGATTCTGCCTGCAGGATCTGGAGAAGAAGATTTTTGAAGAAATTTGCCTGAAATGCACTAAGTTCAAATTCGAGCTTCTATAGTGAGCCCAAATATGAATCTAGGGAGCCGATTTGAACAAAATAGAATCAGATCCACCCCACAATGTTGCATACCAAATATCAAAAGATTCTGCCTGCTGGATCTGGAGAAGAAGATTTTTTAAGAAATTTGCCTGAAAAGCACTAAGTTCAAATTTGGGCTCCTATACTGAGCCCAAATATAAACCCAGGGAGCCGATTTGAACAAACTTGAATCAGATCCACCCCACAATGTTGCATACCCAATATCAAAAGATTCTGCCTGCCGGATCTTGAGAAGAAGATTTTCAAAGAAATTTGCCTGAAATGCACTAAGTTCAAATTTGGGCTCCTATACTGAGCCCAAATATAAACCCAAGGGGCCGATTTAAACAAACTTAAATCAGATCCACCCCACAATGTTGCATACCAAATATCAAAAGATTCTGCCTGCTGGATCTGGAGAAGAAGATTTTCAAAGAAATTTGCCTGAAATGCAGTAAGTTCAAATTTGGGCTCCTATACTGAGCCCAAATATAAACCCAGGGGGCCGATTTGAACACACTTGAATCAGATCCACCCCACAATGTTGCATACCAAATATCAAAAGATTCTGCCTGCTGGATCTGGAGAAGAAGATTTTTTAAGAAATTTGCCTGAAATGCACTAAGTTCGAAATCGGGCTCCTAGACTGAGCCCAAATATGAACCCAGGGGGCCGATTTGAACAAACTTGAATCAGATCCACCCTCCAATGTTGCATACTAAATATCAAAAGATTCTGCCTGCTGGATCTGGAGAAGAAGATTTTTTAATGTTTTTCCCATTGCCTACAGTGTTAAAAAGTGCTGACTCAGCACTTTTTCAAAGTCCCGAAACTGTACCCTATGATAAAACCGATGGCAATTTTTTTTTACCAATTCTTTCTGTTGGTCCTAAGGAAGCTTCACACCAAATAAAAATTCTCGGTGCCGTGCAGTTTTGGAGATATGGGCGTTTTAATTTTTTTCTATTTTTAGCTCCTGCGGTTCCCATGGGGCTACGGGAAAAAAAAAAATCAGCATAAATTAGGTACTTATGACCCAATAAGCCCTCACATAAAATTTGGTTCAAATCAGCCTCTCGGTTTGGAAAGTTAAAAAATTTATAGTAATTTATATATTTTTTATACTTACCAATGACCCAGACATAGCTGGTGCTAACTCTTAAAATATAGGGCCAAACACAAATTTTGCCCCCCAATCCCCAAAATTTGCATCTAAAACTAAAGAAAACATGTCCTGAAAGGCCCTCCACACTTCGCCCCTACTGCGCATGCGCAGTGTCAAGGACGTTCCGAAATTGGCGCCATTAATCATTCTAATAACCAGTGCCTGGTAAGCGCTATGTACTCAGCGGGGAGGCAAGAGTTCCCAACTCCTGGGAGGGCCATCCCCGTCTGGGTCATTGGTAAGTATAAAAAATATATAAATTACTATAAATTTTTTAACATTTTTATACTGTACCAATGACCCAGACATAGCTGAATAGTAAAAAGGCTGGAGGGCCAAGGACATAGAGCAAAATGGAATACGCTCAATAAAATAAAATAGAGTCATCCCCTGTAGGGAAAAAGAAGTAATAGGCCTTACATGTATCTTTCTTATTTATGATAAATTAGAAAGATACAACACCTTCCAAAATTGAGATTCATACATCCATGTACTCTATTAATATCCAATATAATCCTTATACTAATAATTTTTAAAGTAAGCCAATAAATAAAGTAAGTCTAGAGAATAGAGACTCTTATACTCCTAAAAGTGTCTGAGGATTGCATAATCATGTCCGTTGACATATGCAATATTCAAAAGCTATACTTTAAAAACTAAGACTTGAATGAATTTTAAAAACCTAAACTTCTCACTAAACAACCATCCCAATAACAGCTCAGAATTACTAACTCCGGAGGAGGTATCCCCTTGTTTTCATAGTAAAACAGGTGACCCAAGGGAACACCCTCCCCCCCCCCCCCCCCCCCTTTTTCTTGCCCTGGGTCAAATAGCCCAGAGCGAAGAGGGCAGCAGAACGGAGACACTGCCGAAACAGACAGCCTACCTAGCTATAGTAGCAACTGTTAAGTGAATGACATTCTGAGCAGTAGATAATAGACCTAACAATAGAGGCCTCCAGAAATGGACTCGATATTTCTGAGATAAAATTCATGAATGTGGATGGCTGAGCGCAATGAGTGGCCTTCAAAAATCTATAATAGCGACACTATTAATGTAAGCCCAAGAAGTAGAAGAACTCTTACTTCATGAGCCGAAATCTTAAGCACAACTGCTAAGTCAATGGTATACCATAAGCAGTACCGATAGTTAATAGAATCCATTAACAATAAAATGGAGCGTAACGTCCTTCTACTAGACATCAAAGACAGAAGAAGCTTACGCCCATAGTAATAAACAGATATCTGTTTATAAATACATAAACTGTACCCGGAAAGAGTAAAGGCCTATGCCCATACGAAGACGGAAGGACCTTAAAATAATAGGTTCCGGATAATAGGAGCCTAACTCTTATGCAACAATCCAACCTAAATAGTAACGGAAGTATTGATTCCGAAACTATGAAAGTGAAAATCATCCATCGATAGTGCATGAAACTCACTGACTCTACAGTAAAGAGAAACCAACAGAATTACTGTCTAAAAGGTCAGAATTTGAAAACTACTGTTTCCAGAGGCTCAAATGATTACTTAGCTAAATAAGAACCGAAGTTAAAATCCGTATAGGAATTTAATCTAAAGATTCTAAGTCTATTTATCAAAAAGTTACTAACTGACTTAGATAAAGAGACAAAAGACTCAATTGTAAACTATCGTAGAGTGCATAGGTATGAGGTGACATAAACCTATAACCTAAATAATAACAGGCTGCAGTAGATCTTGTGAAACAAGTATACTAAAAAATAGCAATGAGTAGTATGGAGGGATCAACAATATGAACATAATGATCCCTACACCACGACGGAAGAGCCTCCACTTTAGCCGCATAGAATAGCGAAGAAGAGGATCTCCTATAGTAAGAAATCGCGTCCAAAGCTCGTCCAGTACAGTGCTTACAATGCAATACGGACCACACAACGGAATACATGAAGGTTGCGACCTTGCTGGTTGTGATAAAGATGACACGATTTACTCAGTGAAAAAGATCCTCACATAGAGGAAGATTTCACGTTAAGACCCACAGTAGACAAGAGAGTAAATTACTCATGATCTCTGTGAAGATAGAGATGCTATCAACAGAAATGTATTGTGGTTGTTTATCTTAGCAATACCTGCTAAAACAACAGCGCCGGAGGATACGCGTATCCTATCATTCCGTCCTATAGATCAATAGAGCGTTAACAATATTAGCTCAGAGATCTGGACAAGCCAACACATACGTCTGCAATTGATTAGCAAGCTGTGTCATAAATAAATCATCATTGGGCGCTCCCATAGATAGCAAATCTGATTGAATACTTGTTTGTTGAGAGTCCATTCTGACAGCAACAAGCGACCCGTAAGAGAACGGGTGTCCGATAAAACAATCAGACGACCCGGAATATGACGGACCAAAACTGAACTTGGTGTACTATAACCAACAGACGGATTCTTTCCATTAAATTGAATAACGGAAACGAAAGAGTGCCTCCCTGGTTCCGGAGATACGCACTACTGTCGAAGTAAAGGACAGGAATTTGGGCATGCGTTTCTGAATAATGTTCATGCAATGACATAAAGCAAGCCTAAAAAACATTATTCCGCGGAAGAAAACTGATTGCTAAAAGACTGCGGAACCCAAAGACCCTGGCACTTCGAATCCGTAGGGATCAGTATTATATCCCAATCTGTTTGACTGGCAACCGTCATAACAGCCACACTCGGGTCCGGCAACTGCGGCGGCACTCTCTGAGTCAACCCCCGAATGTTTGCCCCAGTCTGAATCTCTTGTAACACTAGATAGACAAGAGAACGTGTAAATCGAGCAATTCATGGATTGCCGAAAAGTTGCCGTCGAAGAGAAGCTCCTCCGAGAACGAAGCGACTCTGAGAGAGTTCTTAACCTTACTATCCACGCGTGTGGATGTAGCTAGGGCTGCGTCACGTCTAACTAACTCCAATCAGCCACTGAAGGGCGGAGTTATACGTGAACAATCTACTGCCCTCAAAAGAAATTACATTGAGAATAATATCCCGTAAATCTTTTCTTGAAGACGTAATGATAACGCCTCAGTAAGGTGGATTACGTATGATAAAGCGTCTAAGTTAAGTCTACTATACATCATGTCGTTTCCAACATTGAAGTTGGAAAAGACATAAACGGCGAAAAAGAATATATCCAGTCTTTAACCACACCGTCTAGACGCATATGAACTCTCGGTATGCCCTGCTCTGCCAAAATAAACTATTTGTATAAATGATAAAATGGCAGAAATGAGCAACGCGGACAAGAAACTAAACTATCATGCTTGGTAGCAGGCTTGTATATATATATATATATAGCGTCGAAAAATAAAACACACGTTGTAATGACAATATTGGACTGCGTCGGTAAGTCAGGGACAATGTCCCTGAACCGATCGAAAAATCTGAGTCCAATGACGCTATAAGTCTCTTATCCAAGATCGCAGCAATGAAGTCCGAAATAACAATCACTGGAAGATAATGCCAGAAGATATGAAAGGCAGCTTCCAATACTACTAAAGGGAAAACTCGAAATCTTTCGAATCCCTTTCGCCATCCTGTCGGACCCTATAAAGCGTTTGGTCGTCCGTACCTGATGCAACCGCGGACCGCACCGACCCAGCGCCGTCGGATAATTCCTGATTCGACCGAGAAACTGTCAATTGCTGGGATGCTGCGAAACAACTGTGCTAACTCGGATAGCACGTCCGTCACTGAGGCCTGAGGAGAAGCGGTCTTACGATGCATTGCTGCTGGAAGCTCCGTGATCGTTACCCCGTGCATACTACTAATATGCGAGCGAACGGAGTGTATAGGCCTCGTGTCCCTTGGCTACCGGATGGCGCGACCTATTCGCCGTGGAATCACTGAATGATGAAACTGATCGGATACTCGAGGTCACATAGCCAATGTGCGGTCGTGTGCCCTGCTGTGAGGATGAGGAAGCATTAAGGACAGTTTCTCGGACTGTCAATATAACGGAGCGTCCCGACCAACGGACATATGCTCCGAATGTAAAATATCTGAACTACAACATGCGGTCCCCTATGTTGTTGGACGAGAGAGGGACCTCTCTCGCTCACAGCCCGGACGGACCTGGACAAGCCAGGAACCGGACTAACAGGCTTCCTCCGATCTGTCCTCAATCTGCCGTCACTGGGTGAGTACTAAAGTAATTAAAGTGCTCGCATCACCCAAATCTCCTTCCTAGACCGCAACGGACGAACCCGGCAGCCGAACCATTCGATGAATGTATGCTACACCGGGTGAGCTAGCGAATGTCACTCCGTAGGCGATAGACATATTCCATGAGCACTTATTGCCGCTAGCTCTTCATTAACTATGACGACAGAGGCACACTTTTGAAAGACATCTCCGTAACTTTGCGAACAAGAAACCAGAAATGCTTAGTTATAGCAAGCATAAAATAATAATATATATAGCGTCGTTCAATAATTCGAAAGTTTGTGTGACATTATTGGACTATGTCGGAACTGAAGGACGATGTCCCTGAACCGAACCAAAAATTTCTAAGTCCACCGACGCTATCAGTTTCTTATCCGGCATCGCAGCATTCTGGTCTGACGAAAGAAGCTGTAGAAGACCAAATCAGATGACATACACAACAGCATATGTTGTTCCGAAAGGGAAAGCTTGAAATCCTCCAAATCCCTTTCGGTATCCCGTCGGACTGGATGAAACTTTCGGACGTCCGTACCCGCTTCCGCGGAGCGTCCCGACCCAGCATCGACGGATAAAAAATATGCGACAGATTCAGTTGATGCTGGGATGCTGCAATAAACTGTGCTATTTAGGAAAGCACGTCCGTTCCCGAGGCCTGTGCGTTAGCGGTCTTACGATGCATTGCCGCCGGAAGCTCCGTGTACGTTGACTCCCGCACACTTCCTATGCGAACGTCCGGAGTCTGCAGGCCTCGTGTCCCTGGCTACCGGATGGTGTGACCTGGTCGCCGAAGAATCCTTGATCGGCGAAGCTGGTAATATATCGGCGGTCACGCAGCCAAGGTGCGGTCGTGTGCGCTGACGAGAAGAGGAAGCCTTAGCAGTCTCCGCGGACTGCCTATACAACGGAGCGTCCCGAGCGACGGACGTATGCTCCGCTTGCGACACATTTTGTACCACAACATCTGGGGCCAGATGTTGTTGAACGAGAGAGGGGCCTCTCTCGCTTGCCGTCCGGATGGACCGGAACGGGCTATGAACCGGACTAAAAGGCTTCCTCCGTTCTCCCTCCGATCCGCCGTCACTGGGTGTGCATTAGGTTGATTTATAGTGCTCGCATCACCCCAAAATTCCTTCTAGACCGCAACGGACGAACCCGGCTGCCGAACCATTCGGTGAATGGATGCTACACCGGGCGAGCTAGCGGACGTCAAAGGCCGTCGAACCTACTAGGGTCCTCTTAGGCAATTGGCGTATTTACATGAGCACTTTTCCGCTAGCCCTTCATTAATTGTGACGACGGAGGCACACTGTTGGAAGACATCACAGATACATCACCCTAATCTTCATCGTCTGAAATAGAAATTGATAAAGTAGAGTGACCCTGCGGGGAAAGGACCGGAGTGTCCAATTCCCCAATAACATACCGTGACATACGCTTCCCATATTGTCATCGAAATCATACGATACAGAACAGGAGTTAATGCGAGTACACTGACCACATATAGAATGATTATAAAGTCAGAGGAAGACTTCCTCTTAATACAATTGATCAATATCCTTTCAATGAGAAAAGAAAACAAGTCCTGGTACTCGCACTAACCCTGGCAATCAAAATACATAATAATAATATGATCCATTAATATAGAAAAAATAATTGAAATCAAAATATTTTGAAAAAATATTTTTTCAGAACAGCCCAAGTTTCTGAAAAGTAACGTTGAGCCCCAATGGATCCCAAGCCTAAGTGTGGACAAAAATTTTAAAAATATTTTAAACAATTTATTCAACACTTACGAACAATAATAATGTATCTAGTTATGATTAAAATAACATCAAGATATTATTTTCCAAAAATCCCCCCCTCACACAGAGGGCTGTTGTAAATGTAAACAATGAGTGTAAAAACACTAAAATAAGACTCCAGGCACCCAGGCCCGAAATCAGTTACCAAAAATACACTATCTGATGCAAGACAGAGACTTCCAGGGAAGAAACTGCAGAACATCAGATGGCAGATGCAGAACACAACGCCTAACCACCCGTAGGTGAAGACGTAAACATGGGGAAAAGAACAGAATTCATTCTGTTATTCAGCTAAAACTCCCAAGAAAATTTAGTAATAATAATTACAAAAACTATGCCAAAAGCATGGGAGAATAGCAAGGGGGGACTTAAAGGACAGGGAGAGAGGAAAACACTTAAAAAACAGTGTAACTAAATAATCAGAATGACAACAAAATGGCTGCTGCCTCGAAAATAGGTAACTTAACATAATTTCATTAAAAATTTTTAAGTTACAGCCCTGATAATATTCTGTCACACATTTTTTCCTCTCCTCCTTCTCTATCCTCCTTAGAATCACCATTTCACTAATATTTATGTGTCTGGCATCATTTAAACTGAGATTTACAAGCACAAAGATCAGTCAGATGTCAACTGATGAAGGGCCAAACTTAGAATGATTAATGGCGCCAATTTCGGAATGTCCTTGACACTGCGCATGCGCAGTAGAGGCGAAGTGTGGAGGGCCTTTCAGGACATGTTTTCTTTGGTTTTAGATGCAAATTTTGGGGATTGGGGGGCAAAATTTGTGTTTGGCCCTATATTTTAAGAGTTAGCACCAGCTATGTCTGGGTCATTGGTACAGTATAAAAATATCAAGTTATTCAAGAAAATCTCATCAAAAAGAACCACTCTTTCACATAATCTACAAAAGAAATATTCAACCATCTCACCTTTGGGTAAAGTTACATTTTTCAAAGTGCACAGTGTGACCCACCTTATTGGAGGTTGTTTAATCATTTATCCAATATAATGACCATATACAACCAGTGCTATTAAAAAAAAAATCACTGAAATTTTTTTTATTATTAACAAGAAGCCCCACAGGGCCTGAAGTGCTCACCTTCAACAGAACACAATATAAACAGAGTCCAAGAATGAGTCTACATTAAGCAATCCATCTCCACAGGATACATTGTCGATCCTTGAGCCCCTCAGTGACAAAAATAGTCTGAGCTTCATGCCTTTTCTACAGTGGATCAAAATTTAAAATGTGGAGCTCCCCTATGAAACCCATTGATACAAACTATGTGGATTAATCTTAGTTACACACCTCTAGAGGATACTGAATACAAAATTTCTTAAGCTACATGGCCAAATCTGGCTCCCACAGGGAGCCCAAATATTAACCCAGGCTCTTGATTTGAACAAAGAACAAAGTTGAATCTGACCATAGCGAGCCCAAATATTAACTAACAGACCCGATTTGGACAAACTTGAATTTGACCCCTAGATATGTTGTATACCAAATATGAAAGGATTCTGACTGGTCGATCTGAAGAAGAAGATTTTTAAAGAAATTTCCTAATATTGCACTAAGTTAAAATTTGGACTACCATAGAGAGCCCAAATATAAACCTACGGACCCGATTTGAATAAACTTGAATCTGATCCCCCTAGAGATGTTGTATACCAAATATCAAAGCATTCTGACTGGTGGATCTGAAGAAGATTTTTAAAAATTATCCCCCATATTGAACAAAGTTAAAATTTGGACTACCATAGAGAGCCCAAATATATACACCTAGGGACCCGAGTTGAACAAACTTGAATCTGATCCCCCCTAGAGATGTTGTATACCAAATATGAAAGCATTCTGACTGGTGGATCTGAAGAAGAAGATTTTTAAAGAATTTCCTCATATTGCACTAAGTTAAAATTTGGACTACCATAGAGAGCCCAAATATATTCGTAGGGGCCGATTTGAACAAACTTGAATCAGATCCCCCTAGAGATGTTGTATACCAAATATGAAAGCATTATGACTGGTGGATCTGAAGAAGATTTTTAAAGCCCAAATATGAACCTTGGGACTTGGTTTGAACAATCGTAAAACTGACCCTCAGCCCAAATATTAACCAACAGGCTTTATTTTAACAAACTTGTATCTGAGCCCCTATGAATGATGTATACTGAATATCAAAAGATTCTGACCATTGGTTCTGGAGAGAAGATTTTTTAAAATTTTTGCAAATATGCTGACTCAGCAGGCCTCGAAATAACAAGATTTTGATAAACCTAACAGCAGGTTGCCTCATTTGACAATGGTTAACCTGTTGATCGGTTACCTAGATTTTTTTCATAAACCTATTGGTTAACCATTGCATTAAAACTATTAAAAGTTAAAAACTGACAAAGCTTCTGATATACCCAACTACAGTTCCTCCCAAATTAGTTTGGCATTTAGACACAAGGGTCCCAAGGCAGGTGAAGTACAAAACAGGTACATACACATGCCCCCCCTCCCCCCCCCCCCCCCCCCCCCATACACACTGCACATTCACGTGTGCACACATGAACATTTGTTGTTCTTTGCTTTATATGATTTTTGTGTCTAATGAATATTAAACAATTTTAATTGTTTATTTTGCTGCGTGGCTTATTATTTCAGAAACCCAAACACATTTGTCTCGAACTGGGAGTGGGAAATGGGCAATTGTGTGGGGATGGCGTCAAATACCGTCGATGGACGTCTGTATTACGAATACATTGAACTTTAGGGCATGGGAGTTGCATTGGCAGTCTCTGATTAACATTGGAAAAGAAATAACTGTAAATCGTATCTACCTTCCCCTACATTTCGGAATCCAGAGAATGTAATCCAAAATTCCAAACTAAAACTTTATTTGTGCCACAATGTTCGAAATCATTTGGAAAAACCCATGTTCACAACCATGCAGGCTGTTTATTCAAATGGAATAAGCACGTAAACAAGAAGTCAATATTGGTGAATAAAAGACGTTTTCATAATGTGTTCAAAATTTTTTATCATGGATTGGTAGGGTAAAAAGGGGCCGAATGCAAATAATTAACAACAGCTCATTTGATTTTCAATATGTCTCCTTTTTATTGAATTGAAGACTTATTTGCAGCTTCGTGCAGAGTTAAAACCTCACGTGCGGTAAATTTATGTATTAACAAAGCAGTTAGCTCCCTTTAGCTGTAACAGACAATAGTCTTTCTCAGAATCGAAACAAATTGTTTCGAGAGCCAGAGGGCGCCGCGAGTTGGTACTGCAGATCTTCAGTGCTGCTAATACTATAGATTTATACCCCACAAGTACAGTAATGATTGAAACACACTGTGTGATAACCACGAGCATCTTGTTCTCGTTTTGTGCACCGCAGTGATTCTTTTAAATCAGTGGGAGAAACAACATAGAAAACTTTTCTCATTCTGTAACAACTAACTTCGTCGGCCATCGGCGTGATTTTTGGTTAACCGATCGAGCGATCGCCTGAAAACAAATCTGCGTAACCGATAGGCGAATGGTACGAGCGTTCGCCTCTTATTTAGAGGCCTGACTCAGCATTTTTTCGCTGCCCTCTACAGAACACCCTAACATAACCGATGGCAATTTTTTTACCATTCAATTCTATTGGTCTTAAAGATGCTGCATACCAAATAACAGCTCTCTGTTCCGTGTGGTTTGGGAAATATGGGCGTTTGAAAATATTTCAATTTTTAGCTCCCAGGGGTTCCCATAGGGATGCGAGAATTTTTTTTTGCACTAGTCAAGTACTTATGACCCAATAATACCTCATACCAAATTTGGTTCAAATCGGACCATCGGTTCAGAAAGTTAAAAAATTTATAGTAATTTATATATTTTTTATACTTACCAATGAAATATGTGACCCTAAACACAAATAAATAAATAAATAAATAAGCTCATGTCAAACAAGATATGAATAAGATATTTGGAACTGGACCCTTAACCCTTAAGTAAATTTTTATACATTTTTGCTATATGTTGAAAGTCAACCTCCTGTGGCTTTGCAGTTGTTTCTAGTCAAGACATACCTAGAAACAACTGACAAGGTAGTCAGAAAGTTCAAAAATTTATAGTAATTTCTATATAATTTCTATATTTTTTATACTTACCAATGACCCAGACATAGCTGGTGCTAACTCTTAAAAATGTAGGGCCAAACACAAATTTTGCCCCCCAATCCCCAAAATTTGCATCTAAAACCAAAGAAAACATGTCCTGAATGGCCCTCCATACTTCACCTCTACTGCGCATACGCAGTGTCAAGGACGTCCCGAAATTGGCGCCATTAATCATTCTTATAATCAGTGCCTGGTAAGCGCTATGTACTCAGCGGGGAGGTATGAGTTCCCAACTCCTAGGAGGGCCATCCCCGTCTGGGTCATTGGTAAGTATAAAAAATATATAAATTACTATAAATTTTTTAACATTTTTATACTGTACCAATGACCCAGGCATAGCTGAATAGTAAAAAGGCTGGAGGGCCTAGGACATAGAGGAAATTCCAATAAGCTCAATTATATAAAATAGAGCCATCCCCTCGAGAGGAAAAGGAGTATTAGGCCTTACATGTATCTTTCTTATTTATGATAAATTAGAAAGACACAACACCTTCCATAATTGAGCATCATAACATCCATGTACTCTATTAATATCCAGTATAATCCTTATACTAATAATTTTTAAAGTAAGCCAATAAATAAAGTTAGTCTAGAGAATAGAGACTCTTGATATTCCTTTAAAAGTGTCTGAGGATTGTATAACAACGCCCATTTGACACGTGATATATTCAAAAGCTATACTTTAAAAACTATGACCTGAATGAATTTTTAAAACATAAACTTATCACTTAAAAACCATCCCAGTAACAGCTCAGAATTACTAACTCCGGAGGAGGTATCCCCTTGATTTCATAATAAAACAGGTGACCCAAGGGAACACCCTCCCCCCCCCCTTCTCCTTGCCCTGGGTCAAAAAGCCCAGAGCGAAGAGGGCAGCAGGACGGAGTCACTGACAGAACAGAAAGCCTACCTAGCTATAGTAGCAACTGTTAAGTGAATGACATTCTGAGCAGTAGATAATAGACCTAACAATGGAGGCCTCCAGAAATGGACTCAATATTTCTGAGATAAAAATTCATGAATGTGGATGGCTGAGCCCAATGTGCAGCCTTCATAAAATCTATAATAGCTACACTATTAATGTAAACCCAAGATGTAGAAAGAGCTCTTACTTCATGAGCCGAAATCTCAAGCACAAACTGCTGAGTTAATGATATACCATAAGTAGTACCGATAGTTAATTGAATCCATTAGCAATAGAATGGAGCGTAATGTCCTTCTATTAGGCATTAAAGACAGAAGAAGCTTACATCCTTACTAATAAACTGATCTCTGTTTATAAATACGTAAACTCTAACCGGACAGAGTAAAGGCCTATGCCCGTACGAAGACGGAAGGACCTTAATAACAATAGGTTCCGGATATTATTAGGAGCCTGACTCTTAACCAAAAATCCAACCTAAGTAGTAAAGGAAGTAGTGTTTCCGAAACTACGAAAGTGAGAATCGTCCACCGATAGTGCATGAAGCTCACTGACTCCTCAGTAAAAAAGAAGACAAAGAGAATTACTGTCTTAAAAGGTCGGAATTTGAAAACTACTGTTTCCAGAGGCTCAAATGATTACTTAGCTAAATAAGAACCAAAGCTAAATTCCGTATAGGAATTTAATCTAAGGATTCTAGGTCTATTTATCGAAAAGTTTCTAACTGACTTAGATAAAGAGACATAAGACTCAATTGTAAACTATCATAGAGTGCATAGGTATGAGATAACATAGACCTATAACCTTAATAGTAACAGGCTGCAGTTGATCTTGTCAAACAAGTATACTAGAAAGTTGCAATGTCTAGTATGGAGGGATCAAAAATATCAACATAATGATCCCTACACCAACGACGGAAGAGCCTCCACTTTAGCCGCATAGTATAGCGAAGAGGAGGTTCTCCTACAGTAAGAAATCGCGTCCATAGCTCGTCCTGTACAATGCTTGCCGTGCAAGAAGGACCACACAACGGAATACGTGAAGGTTGAGACCTTGCGGGTTGTGATGAAGTTGACACTATTTCCCCAGCGAAAGAAGATCCTCTCATGGAGGAAGTTTTCGCAGTAAGTCCCACAGTAGACACCTGAGTAAATTTACCCACGGTCTCTGTGAAGACAGAGATGCTATCAACAGAATTGTATTGTGGATGTTATCTTAGCAATACTTGCTGAATCAACAGCGCTGGAGGATACGCATATCCTATCATTCCATCCTATTAGATCAATAGAGCGTTAACAACATAAGCTCAGGGATCCGGACATGGAAACACATACGTCTGCAATTGAATAGTGAGTTGTGTCGCAAATAAATTATCATTGGGCACTCCCATTGATAGCAAATCTGATTGAATACTTGTTTGTTGAGAGTCCATTCTGACGGCAACAAGCGACCCTTACGTGAAAGGGAGTCTGCTAATACAATCAGATGATCCGGAATATGACGGACCGAAGCAGAACTTGGTGTACTATAACAAACAGAAGGATTCTTTCCGTTAAATTGAATAACGGAATCGAATGAGTGCCTCTCTGGTTCCGGAGATACGCAACCACTGTCGTATTATCGGACAGGATTTGGACATGCGTTTCTGAATAATGTTCATCCAATGACATAGTGCAAGCCTAAATAACATCATTTCCTGGAAGTTAAGTGCTTGCATAGAAACTGCGGAACCCAAAGACCCTGGCACTTCGAATCCGTTGGGATCAATATTGTATCCCAACCTGTTTGACTGGCATCCGTCATAATCATAAAACTCGGATCCGGCAACTGCAGTGGCACTCTCTGAGTCAACCACTGAATGTTTGCCCCAGTCTGAATCTCTTGTTACACTTGATAGACAAGAGAACGTGTATATCGAACAATTCATAGATTGCTGAAAAGTTGCCGTCGAAGAGAAGCTTCTCCGAGACCGAGGCGACTCTGAGAGAGTTCTTCACCTTACTATCCACGCGCGTGGATGTAGCTAGGGCTGCGTCACGTCTAACCAACTCCAGGTTGCCACTGAAGGGCGGAGTTATACGTGGAAAAACTACTGCCCTTGAAAGAAATCACATTGAGGATCATATCCTGGAATTCTTTCTCTTGAAGACGTAATGATAACGCCTCAGTAAGGTGGGCTACGTATGATAAAGCGTCTAAGTTAAGTCTATTAGACATCATTGTCGTTTCCAACATCGTGGTTGGAATTGACATAGACGGTGAAAAAGATAATTCCCAGTCTTCAGCCCTGCCGTCTAGACGCATATGAACTCTCGGTATGCCCTGTTCTGCCAATATAAATTATTTCCTAGAATTGATGAAAGGCAGAATAGAGCACTGCGGACAAGAAACTAGACTATCATGCTTGGTAGCAAGCTTATATATAGCGTCGTTGAATAATTCGAATGTTCTAATGACATTATTGGACTGTGTCGGTAAGTCAGGGACAATGTCCCTGAACCGATCCAAAACTCCGTGTCCAATGACGCTATTAGTCTCTTATCCAGCATCGCAGCAATGTAGTCCGACGGAACAACCTCTGGAAAATAATGCCGGAAGAAATGTATTGCAGCTTCTGTTGTTCCGAAAGGGAAAGCTCGAAATAATCCGAATCCCTTTCGCCATCCTGTCGGACCCCATAAAGTGTTCGGTCGTCCGAACCTGATGCAACAGCGGAGCGCACCGACCCAGCGCCGTCGGATTATTCCTGATCCGACCGAGAATCTGTCGTTTGCTGGGATGCTGCGATAAGCTGTGCTATTTTGGATAGCACGTCCGTCACTGAGGCCTGTGGAAAAGCGGTCTTACGATGCATTGCCGCTGGAAACTCCGTGTCCGTTACCCCGTGCATACTTCTATTATGCGAGCGAACGGAGTGTATAGGCCTCGTGTCCCTTGGCTACCGGATGGCGTGACCTGTTCGCCGTGGAATCACTGAATGACGAAGCTGGCCGGATACTCGAGGTCACGTAGCCAATGTGCGGTTGTGTGCGCTGCTGAGAGGATGAGGAAGCATTATCGACAGTCTCTCGGACTGTCAATATAACGGAGCGTCCTGAGCGGCGGACATATGCTCCGAATGCGAAATGTCTGTACCACAACATCCGGTCCCATATGTTGTTGTATGAGAGAGGGACCTCTCTCGCTCGCAGCCCGGACGGACCTGGACGAGCTAGGAACCGGACTAACAGGCTTCCTCCGATCTGTCCTCTAATCCGTCGTCACTGGGTGTGTACTAAAGTCTATTATAGTGCTTGCATTACCCAAATCTCCTTCCTAGACCGCAACGGACAAACCCGACTGCCGAACCATTCGATGAATGGACGCTACACCGGGTGAGCTAGCGAATGTCAACTCCGTCGATCCTACTAGGGACCTCTTAGGCGATTGACGTATTCCATGAGCACTTATTGCCGCTAGCTCTTCATTAACTATGATGACAGAGGCACACTTTTGAAAGACATCTCAGTAACTTTGCGAACAAGAAACCAGACATGCTTGCTAATAGCAAGCATATAATAATATATATAGCGTCGTTCAATAATTCGAAAGTTTGTGTGACATTATTGGACTGTGTCGGAACTGAGGGACGATGTCCCTGAACCGAACCAAAAATTTCGGTGTCCACCGACGCTATCAGTTTCTTATCCGGCATCGCAGCATTCTGATCCGACAAAAGAACCTCTAGAAGATAAAGTCAGATGACATACACAGCAGCTTATGTTGTTCCGAAAGGGAAAGCTCGAATTCCTTTTGGCATCCCGTCGGACCGCATGAAATTTTCGGACGTCCGTACCTGCTTCTGCGGAGCGTCCCGAACGAGCGTCGTCGGATAATACATGATGCGACAGAGATTCTGTCGTTGCTGGGATGCTTCGATAAGCTGTGCTATTTGGGATAGCACGTCCGTCACCGAGGCCTGTGCAGTAGCGGTCTTACGATGCTTTGCCGCTGGAAGCTCCGTGTACGTTGACTCCCGCACACTTTCTTATGCGAACGTCCGGAGTCTGCAGGCCTCATGTCCCTGGCTACCGGATGGTGTGACCTGGTCGCCGATGATTCTCTGATTGGCGAAGCTGACTGAATATCCGAGGTCACGTAGCCAAGAGCGGTCGTGTGCGCTACCATGAGGATGAGGAAGCCTTATTGACAGTCTCTCCGGACTGACTATATATCGGAGCGTCCCGAGCGGCAGACGTATGCTCCGAATGCGAAACATTTTGTACCACAACATCTGGGGTCAGATGTTGTTGTACGAGAGAGGGGTCTCTCTCGCTCGCAGTCCGGATGGACCTGGACGAGCTAGGAACCGGACTAAAAGGCTTCCTCCGTTCTCTCCTCTAATCCGCCGTCACTGGGTGTGCATTTGGTTGATTTATAGTGCTCGCATCACCCAAAACTCCTTCTAGACCGCAACGGATGAACCCGGCTGCCGAACCATTCGATGAATGGACGCTACACTGGGCGCGCTAGCGGACGTCAAAGGCCGTCGAACCTACTAGGGTCCTCTTAGGCAAATGACTTATTTACATGAGCACTTTTCCGCTAGCTCTTCATTAATTGTGACGACGGAGGCACACTTTTGGAAGACATCACGGATACATCACCCTGTTCTTGATCGTCTGAAATAGAGATTGATAAAGTAGAGTGACCCTGCGGGGAAAGGACCGGCATGGCCATTCCCCCACTAACATACCGTGACACACGCTTCCCATGTTGTCATTGAAATTAACACATACAGAACAGGAGTTAGTGCGAGCACACTGACTACATTATACAATGATTATGAAAGTCAGAGGAAGATTTCCTCTTATTACAATTGAACAATATCCTTTCATTGTGAAAAGAAAACAAAGTCCTAGTACTCGCACCAACCCCTGACAATCAAAATACATAATAACATGATCCATTAACATAGAAAAAATAATTGAAATCAAAAAATTTTGAAAAAATATTTTTTCAGAACATCCCAAGTTTCTGAAAAGTAACGTTGAGCCCCAATGGATCCCAAGCCTAAGTGTGGACAAAAATTCTAAAAATATTTTAAAAAATTTATGCAACACTTACGAACAATAATAATGTATCCAGTTATGATTAAATTAACTTCAAGATATTATCAAGAAATCCCCCCTCACACAGAGGGCTGTTGTAAATGTAAACAATAAGTGTAAAAACACCAGAACAAGACTCCAGACACCCTGGCCCGAAATCAGTTACCAATAATACACTACCTGATGCAAAACAGAGACTTCCAGAGAAGAAACTGCAGAACATCAGATGGTAGATGCAGAACACTATGCCTAACCACCCATAGATGAAGACGTAAACATGGGGAAAAGAACAGAATTCATTCTGTTATCCAGCTAAAACTCCCAAGAAATTTTAGTAATAATATTACAGAAAATATGCCAAAAGCATGGGAGAATAGCAAGAGGGGACTTAAAGGAAAGTGAGAGAGGAAAACACTGAACAAGCAGTGTAACTTGATAACAAGAATGACCACAACAGGCTGTTGCCTCGAAAATAGGTAACTTAACATAATTTCATTAAAAAATATTAAGTTACAGCCCTGATTATTTTCTGTCACTCATTTTTCCTCTCCTCCTTCTATATCCTCCTTAGAATCACCATTTCTCTAATATTTATGTGTCTGGCATCATTTAAACTGAGATTTACAAGCACAAAGATCAGTCAGATGTTAACTGATGAAGGGCCAAACAAAGAATGATTAATGGCGCCAATTTCGGGATGTCCTTGACACTGCGCATGCGCAGTAGAGGTGAAGTATGGAGGGCCATTCAGGACATGTTTTCTTTGGTTTTAGATGCAAATTTTGGGGATTGGGGGGCAAAATTTGTGTTTGGCCCTACATTTTTAAGAGTTAGCACCAGCTATGTCTGGGTCATTGGTACAGTATAAAAATATAGAAATTTAGGGCAGGGCCAAAAATCTTACCCATCCTATTACAAAGCCAAATATTGCTTCACGAACTTCGTTTGAACATACTTGATTCTACACCTCAAAAGGAAGCTCCATAACAAATATCAAGTCACTGCACCCACTGGTTCATGAGAAGAAGATTAAAAAAATATTTTGGAGCATTTTCACAAACCCCTCCATTTGGGGCTGGGCATGTTGAGTATGATGAGTTGAACAAAAATGCAATGCCCCTTCGGGACGATTACTCACACAAACTTTCACTTGAATTGGCCCAGTGGTTTTGGAGGAGAGGACCAAAACATGGTGCTGACGGACGACAGACGGAGTGCAATGAGATTAGCTCAGTTTGACTTTGTCAAGGTGAGCAAAAAGGTTCACTCTGCCCCTCCCCACCCCCCCCCCCCCCCTCCCAATAGCTTATGATACCTCATTGGAACGTGTTCATCGAGCTCATTTCAACAAGGGGCTATAAGCCATGTTTAGCAGGCAAAAAACAAAACAAAAACATTTTAGTTATTCATGAATTTTATTTGCAAGTTTTGGTCTGCTATTGTGTCAGATAAAGGGTTACCCAGGTAACTGAATACAACCTCTGTCAGTAAGAATATTCAATTTCCAAGGATATTCGGCAAACCAGTATTTGGTCTCTGCTAGAGCTGTAGGTTTTTAAATTTCTTGTTCGGTTTCGGTTTTGGTTTTTTAGGTGGAATAAAACCTTGTTTCGGTTCGGTTTGTTCATGAGGCTAAATAAAATTCAATAAAACTCATTCTTATGTCTGGAGTCATAACTGGATGGCAGTGAAATTGAATGAAACTCAATGAATGCCCGAAATAAGCTATAATGCATGGAGAACCAGGAAGGCCAATATAATAATTACCTAAATATACAGAACTTTTATTGTGCTTGGTCATTTTTCGAGGTCTGACACCTACACGCAACTTGAGGAAAGCTACAAACACAACTAAACTGAAATGTCGGAAATTCACAGAATGTAGCCTTCCCAGAGTAGTAAGAGCACCCAGACACTGCCATTGGCAGTGTCTGGGTACTCTCACTACTCTTGGATGGCTACATTCTGTGAATTTCTGCAGCAAGAGTGTATTTAATAAAAAACGAAAAACCTGAGATTACGGGATGTCGACGGTTTTGGTTTTTAAAAAAAACTAAAAACCTCGGTTCAGTTTCGGTTATCCTACAGCTCTAGTCTCTCCTCCTATACTCTGGTGATAAATTCAGATATTTAACCCCTAAGGGCCTGGAGAGTTTTATACTTATTTTTCTACTTTTTGACAGTTTACATTCTGTGGCTTTGTCGTTGTTTCTTGGCAAGTCTTGGCTTCCTTTAAAGGCATCCAAGACTTGCAAAGAACAAACAACCAAGGTACGTACATGTAACTTGCTAGTTCCTCCAGAGACAGCATGTTGGGCCACCTGTTCTATTCCAGTAAAAAGTGAACAAAAAAGTTAGAATCAGGCCCTCAGGGGTTAATCCAGTAAATATTGAAAAAGAAAGAAGTTTCTAGTATTCTTGAAGTTGTCCTATTTGAGATATTGCATTTTTAATAACTTACTCTCTGATTATAATACACTACATCACTATAAAATTTCATCACAGAATCTTCATCTGAACTGCTAGGTTCTGAAAAAAAATGTTCACATTAGTTCCTCCACCAATATTATATATATACGGCGCTTCACTTTGGGCCCTGCCATGCATTGAGATTTTAATCAATTTGTAATATTCACAAGGATTTGATTCACATAGAAATGATTTTCTTGTGTTTCACACCAAGATGGGTTAAACTATATACCAGCAGAAAAATGTTATGATTGCCGAGGTGGACATTAAAAAAAATGTATGAAGAAGTTAGTGTGCTACATCAGTTCATTAAAGGTGTTAACTAGCTAGTGGAGAGGAGAGGTGAAATAATATGAGTAGTTTCACTGTGAAATGAACCCAAATATCAACCCCTTCAACACTATTTCCAGGCAGGACATTTTTGAATGGATTGGAGTCTTCAAGATATAGATTCACTCTTGCCAGATTAGATTTGATAATTGTACTTAAGTCACATACACAATAGTAGGGTTTAATCATGGGAATTTTCATTCCTGGGTTCCTGGTTCTGAAATCCAGTCCCAGTATCCAGGAAATCTACAGCACGGAACCGGGAATCACGCATGGAAGTGTTTGTGTTGAACTGAAGTTTTCAAAATCGAAAAACTACCCCGATGTAACTTTGTAAGATTAATTAGCCTTCCACATTTGAACTTTTTACAATCCTGCTTCCTGAAGAACCTTTTTCTCCAAATCACTGTAGCTCTCCATTAGTTCAGGAGGACTCTTCTCTTCAACAGCAAGAAGTTCACTTGCTTCAAAGTTCAAACTTGTCGTCATTTTCAGAATCACAAGTATCATTCACCAGTCACTACCTCCTTCAACATCAACTACTTCCTCACTGTCGTCACCAGTCTCTGAAGCAGAGGAGACTGGTGATGGCAGTGAAGAGGGAGTTGAAACAAGCAGGAAATGCTGAAAAAACTAGCAATTCTGAAAATGATGATGAGTTGGTTTTGGTTTTCATACTTCTCTTAGGAAAAGAAATTTTCTGTGTGGAGATGGCAGATTGTCAATAAAATATGTTCATTTTCCCATAAATAAATGCATCTTGTTACTCTCCTAAATTTACTTTATGTTATCCAGGACATTTCCTGGTCCCTCCTGGAAATGAGTGTAATGTCATTCCCATTCCTGTTACTATAAAAAAAACGGGAATAAATCCCCCCTCCCCCCCCCCCCCCCCCACTGTAGATTATACAAATGATAGTCGATGGTACTCAATTCGTTCTGTTGGGGGCCCAGTAAGACCAATTTGGAGTACAGTACATGTTTATTAAACAGGAAGTTGGAAAGCCAATGTATCATGACTACTATATGTATTTATACACCAACAATTTCTAAGAACTCCTGACTTTTGAACTGTGACCCTAACTAATATCCAACTACATCACTGGGGCATGCCTTTGACAATATTGGAATATTTTATGAGATGGGACTGGAGCCATCACCGTCAGGTCAAATCATGTTTACACAGCAACACTCCCACCATCATCTTTACAATACCCGTCTAATCAAAACTGGATCATGTCCTGAGGTGACATACTGATAATTAGATCCAGTTAATCCAGATCTGAACATGTCTAGTTTAACCCTTTTAACACTGACCTCCTGAATGGAATCATTGAATACAATATTGTCATCAGTGAACAAACTATTTTGGATTTGTAGGGAGTCTCAATTAGAAATGGGTGGTATTGGAATGTTGAGTTTGGTATCAGTTTTGGTATTTTTAAAGGGGCATACGGTATTCGGTATCTGACTTAACTGAGATTTGCTGATAGTACCAAAGGGAAATTCATACCAGGAAAATACAGAATGAGTAGTTCTTGTATCATTCTAAAATAGTGTCACAAATGCCACAGCCAATGAGCTTAACATTGGCATTTTTTTTGCCTAACACAAATCATACCTTCAGTAATTTTGTGACTTGTTCCAAACTAACTTTGACCTTTACAGGCCTATTAAAGCTTTTGCGATCAGAGCACGTGCATGTTACATGCTGTCATTAAGGGGTCACGCTGACAATAGACAAATCATCTGGACAGTGATTTATAGTCATACAGTAAAATCCTCTCAATTGGATATCCATTTTGACAGTGAAAATTATTCAATTAACAGGAGTATACAATTAACAGGGATTTGGTCAGTTTCCTGTGTTCTAGAGGTAAACTGAGCATTTATTCTATTATATCTTGTTTGACAGAGCTCAAAGAGCTCTGTCAAACAAGATATAATAGAATAAATGCCTGTATTGGATGTAGTGAGGCCAAAAAGGTTGATAAATAAGGGGAATTTGGTGCATGTCACAGTAATTTTTTTGACATATTACAAAAATTTGTGTACAATTAACAGGAATTTACTCTATAACCCATATGCAATTAACAGATCAAATTTGTACTGAAGGTATGGTAAATGGTTTTGTGTTTGAAAATGATATTCAATTAACAGGGATATACAATTAAGAGATATCCAATTAAGTGGGCTCCACTGAATTAAAAGGCAGCCAAGACTTGAATAGAAACCACTGCTAAACAACTGGACATGTAGTCTTGTGGGAATTCAGGAAAATTGCCTAGGCCCTAAAGGGTTAACAAAACTGAAAAGAAACTCAGTTACTACTTTCATGAAAATGATCACTTCAATGGCAATAAAGCCTTGGTAAGATATTAACTCTTTGAACCTAAGTGGTGTATTCCATGTCAGTTCAATGGCAGCAAATGTAGGAGTCCTTATTCATTATTGTAGGGGAGCGCGGTGGCTCAGTAGGTAGAGGTGCAGGCTGCAAGCCGAGAGGTCTTCAGTTCGAATCCCACCTGCGGCAACCGCCTTGTGTCCTTGGGCAAGACACTTCATCTCCATTGCCCACATGGGGGCACGGTGGCGTTGTGTACTAAGGCGTACTGCACGCTGATGGTGCACTTGTCTTCAACCAATGTTAACCCTGCTTGTGTGGAGTTAGTATGTTGGGGAACTGACAGTCGCTCGCTGTTGCTCGGTGGTTCTCTCTGGGTACTCCGGCTTCCTGCACCTGTAAAACTGTCACGGTCATGATTAGCCAAAGTGCATAAATATGTGACCTTAAACACCAATAAATAATAAATAATAATTCATTATTGTAGATACACCAATTAATATTTTCAATGTGCAGCCTTAGCGCTGCGCATTGAAAATATTGATTGGTCTTCCCCCACGCATTCACTTAGCAGAATCCTATTTAATGAAATTACGATGGATCATGTTCCAATCACATGTATTGATGTGAAGCATCCCTTTTAGTAATTCATTCAAACAAGGATTTTTGTTAACCCTTTACCCAACGAATCGCCCACATCCGCAAGCGTAATATGCAAATTCAGCAGTTGAAAAAATATTATTTTTCAAAAATTTTTAACAAAACCATATCATGTGACCCCTCGTTGGAACGAGCTCGTCGAGCTCATTCCAACGAGGGGTCACATGATATGGTTTTGTTGAAATTTTTTGAAAAATTTGAAAAAATGATATTTAAAATAATAAATTTTGATATTGTCTGCATTGGGTAAAGGGTTAAAGTAATACACAAAGTTATACATATTATTACCACTTTATAGGCTGTTCTCTTGTAAAGTAACAAGATATGACCACAGTAAAATTCCATAATTCATGGCTTCATGCGACTGGAGGTAGGTGGCTAGATATTAATGAAAACAAAATTCATTAACAGCCTGCAGAATGCTTCTGGTGTGTGGTAATATGATAGTAACTGGAGGCTCAAGTGAGCCTAAATGTTAACCTGGCTCAAGTTGTCAAAAGAGATGAGTGTGTCAGAATGTGATGAAGAGCAAGAGTAATTACTGATTTGCCATGACACAATCAAAAGCAATTTTTTGGCTTATCATTTCTGTTGGTCTTAGAAAAGCTTCTCAGGCAAAAACAAACCTCTGTTCTGTGAAGTCTTGAAAAAAGTGTCTGTACAGATTTTTTGTTTGTTTTTTACTTCTGTGGTTCTCTCTTACCCACCCCGATGGAAGTAGTAACTTTTTGGGAAAAAAACTCAGAAGAGTATACTCCACCAAGATGCTTTGTACCAAATTAGTTTAGATTTGGTTCAAAAGTTCTGAAGAAGAAGACTTAGTTGATGAAGCACAAGAAAGATGATGATTCGGCATATTTTATCCCACTCTTCTTTGACTGCGGTTGTTCTTTTTTGACTTGAGGGTTTGCATTGCCATGAACACTACATTGTGATAGTGTTTCATTTGTGCAATGAGATTTTCATAGGTTGAATGACATTTCCTCACTCTATGGGAATAGACAAAAACATTTTATAAAGAAGTAAATCTGTAATGTTATGGTCAATTCGAGTTTCAATTTGGCCACATGAACCTAGCACAATTGTTTGAGGGTATATATCGATCAAAACGTTACAGTTTTCTTTTAGTGTTTCAGATAACCTCAAAAGGATTTTTTTGAGATTATTCATTTATTTATTTATTGGTGTTTAAGGTCACATATTTTTGCACAATGGCTAATCATGACCACAACATGAGTATCAACTCAAGACCAGGGGTGAGCATTAATAAGCCATAGTGCCCATTTTAGAGATGGTTTGCACCTCCCAAGCATTGGTAACTGGGTCCTATTTTACCAGTAAAACAAAGCCAGTTTACCACAGTAAACATCCTGGAGTTCCCACGGAGATTTGTTTTGTTTTTTTTTTAGATAAAACAGTTATAAAATAATGCAGGGTGGTTTATTTTACTTCATCGCAAAAGTTACACAGTTCTGTCTCTACCAGTTTGATTTTATATAGTTTAAAATCAGTATATAAGCACCTATGTAAAAGTTTATATTGCAAAGACTGCAAGTATGTGCCATCCAAAATCTGGACAGATCTACTGTCTATCAACCTTCAGTCCCCTGGCTGAAGGCTGACATTGAATAGATCTTCCCATTTATCTTGAGCTTTAAAAAACTTGTGATTAAATGTTCAACATGCTTTGTAACAACTATTCGATATTTTAATGTTTACATGGACGATGGTATGCAGCTTCTGGTTAAGATTTATTATACTTTTCCATATTAACTCTTTAAACACCAGAGGCCGTTTTTCAGGCCGGGTCATAAGCTACGTCAAAATGTCATTAAGGGGGATGGCTACAAGGTAAATGCATGGTGCAGATCAATCAATATTTTCAACGTGCAGCCCTAAGGCTGCACGTTGAAAATATTAATTGGTCTAACCCCAAATAATAAATATGGACTCTTCCAATTGCTGCCACTGAACTGACATGGAAGATACCATCAGGGTTCAAAGGGATAATGGTAGGGGTGATCACTCCTTGAAATACTGGAAAAGGAGTACAAATGTTATATTTGTGCAACAAGTCCTGATGAATAAGAAATGTCCTATTTTCACTCAATAATCAATAAACTCCCTTTTTTTTTACCAATCCTTTCTGTTGGTCCTAAGGAAGCTTCACACCAAATAAAAATTCTCGGTGCCGTGCAGTTTTGGAGATACGGACGTTTTAATTTTTTTCTATTTTTAGCTAATGCGGTTCCCATGGGGCTGCAGGAACAATTTTTTAAATCAAGTACTTATAATCCAATAATACCTCATATTAAATTTGGTTCAAATCGGCCTCTGGGTTCAGAAAGTTAAAAAATTTATAGTAATTTATATATTTTTTATACTTACCAGTGACCCAGACTTAGCTGGTGCTAACTCTAAAAAATCCAGGGCCAAACACAAATTTTGCCCCCCAATCCCCAAAATTTGCATCTGAAACCAAAAGAAATCATGTCCTAAAGGACCTCCATACTTTGCCCTTACTGCGCATGCGCAGTGTCAAGGACGTTCCGAAATTGGCGCCAATTATCATTCTTACTGGCAGTGCCTGGTCAGCGCTATGTACTCAGCGGGGAGGTAAGAGTTCCCAATTCCTGGGAGGGCCATCCCCATCTGGGTCATTGGTAAGTATAAAAAATATATAAATTACTATAAATTTTTTAACATTTTTATACTGTACCAATGACCCAAACTTAGCTGAATAGTAAAAAGGCTGGAGGGCCTAGGACATAGAGAAAAATCCAATAAGCTCAACTATATAATATAGAGGCAACCCCTCAAGGAGAAAAGGAGTATTAGGCTTTACATGTATCTTTCTTATTTTATGTTAAATTAGAAAGATACAATACCCTTCATAATTGAGCACAATAACATTCATGTTCTCTATTAACATCCAGTATAACCCTTTATACTAATTATTTTTAAAGTAAGCCAATAAATAAAGTTAGTCCAGAGAATTGAGACTCTTTATATTCTTTAAAAGTGTCCGAGGATTGTATATTAACGCCCGTTTGACACTTGACATATACAAATGCTTCACACCGAGCTACACTTTAAAAATATGACATGAATGAATTTTAACATTAATATTACACTTTAAAACCATCCCGGAAACGACTCAGAAATACTGACTTGGAGGAGGCATTCCCTTGCTTTTCACTATAAAGCAGGTGACCTAAGGGAACACCCTCCCCCCCCCCCCCCCCCTTCCACTTGCCCTTGGGTCAAATAGCCCAGAGCAAAGAGGGCAGCCGGACGGAGTCACTGCCGGAACAGAAAACCTGCATAACTATAGTTGCAACTGTTTAGTGGACGACATTCTGAGCAGCAGATAACGGACCTAAACAATGCAGGTCTCCAGAAATGGACTCAATATTTCTGAGATAAAAATTCGTGAATGTGGATGGCTGAAACCAATAAGCAGCCTTCATTAAATCTGTAATAGCAATACTATTAGCGTAAGCCCAAGAAGTAGCAAGAGCTCTTACTTCATGAGCCGAAATCTTAAGCACAGACTGCTGAGAAGAAGATAAATTTTCATAAGCAGTACGGATAGTTAATTGAATCCATCTAGCAATAGAATGGACCGAAATGTCCTTTCTATTAGGCATCAGAGACAGAAAGAAACGTTTTCGTCCCTTTCTGATAAACTGAGATCTCTGTTTATAGATACGTAACGCTCTAACAGGACAGAGTAAAGGCCTACGCCCGTCTGAAGACGGAAGAGCCTTAATAACAATAGGTTCCGGATATTTATTAGGAGCCTGATTCTTAGCTAAAAATCCCACATTAGTAGTGAAGGTGATAGTGTTCCCGACACTACGATAGTGAGAATCATCCACCGACAGTGCATGAAGCTCACTAACTCTTCTAGCAGAAGAGAAAGCTAAGAGAAAAGCTGTCTTATAAGACAAGAATTTGAAATCTACTGTCCCAAGAGGTTCAAATGGCTTTTCCTTCAGTTTAAGAAGAACCCAAGCTAAATTCCATTTAGGAATTAACCTAAGAGTTCTGGGTCTATTTATCGAGAAGTTTCTTACCAACTTAGATAAAGAGACATTAGATCCAATTTGTAAACTATCATGATGTGCATAGGTATCAGATAACATAGACCTATAACCCTTAATAGTAACAGGCTGCAGTTTGATTTCGTCAAACAAGTATACTAGAAAGTTTGCAATGTCTGGTATAGAGGGATCAAAAATATCAACAGAATGATCCCTACACCAACGACGAAAAACCTTCCACTTAGCCACATAGTTTAGCGAAGAGGAGGTCCTCCTACAGTTAGAAATCGCGTCCACTGCTCGTCCTGTAAAGTGCTTGCCATGCAAGAAGGACCGCACAACGGAAAAACGTGAAGGTTGAGACCTTGCGGGTTGTGATGGAGTTGACGCGATTTCCCCTGCGAAAGAAGATCCTCCCGTGGAGGAAGCTTTCGCGGTAGGTCCCACAACAGACACCTGAGTAGATTTATCCACGGTCTCTGTGGAGACAGAGATGCTACCAACAGAATCTTGCATTGAGATTGTTTTATCTTTAGCAATACTTGCTGAATTAACGGCGCTGGAGGATACGCATATCCTATCATTCCGTCCCAAGGGATCGACAGAGCGTCTACTGCAAATGCTCTTGGATCCGGACACGGAGACACATACGTTTGCAACTGATTGTTGAGATGTGTCGCAAATAAGTCTATCATCGGCCGTTCCCATTGGTAGCAAATCTGATTGAATACTTGTTTGTTGAGAGTCCACTCCGACGGCAACAAGCGACCCTTTCGTGAAAGGGAGTTTGCTAGTACGTTCAGATGACCCGGTATATGACGGACCGAAAGAAGAACCTGATGTTCTAGAGCAAACAGAAGGATTCTTTCCGTTAGATTGAACAACGGAATTGAATGAGTGCCTCCCTGATTCCGTATATACGCCACTACTGTCGTATTGTTGGATAGGATTTGGACATGAGCATTGTGAATAATGTCCATCCAATGACGAAACGCAAGCCAAATTGACATCATTTCCTTGATGTTTATGTGCTTGCACAGGAATTGCGGATCCCAAAGACCCTGGCATCTCGAATCCGTTGGGATCAATGATGCACCCCAACCTGTTTGACTGGCATCCGTCATAATGGTAAAACTCGGATCCGGCAACTGCATCGGAACTCCCTGAGTTAACCACTGAATGTTTGCCCAAGTCTGAATCTCTCGTTTCACTTGATCTGACAAGAGAACGTCTATGTCGAGCGAATGAATTTTCACACTCCAATTCTGAGTCAAGAAAATTTGGAGAGGACGCGTGCGTAACCGCCCCATCGGAATGAGATCCGCAGCGGCTCCGCACAGACCTATCAGTCTCATAAACTCTCTCGCTGTGACTTTGTCTGCGTGCAGACAATAGCGAGCGTAACAACTGACTAATTTCGCTCTGGTTAACGGCAGACGAACAAGATTGTTGTGCGTCTCGAAGCTCATTCCCAGATGTGTGAATGACGTGGACAACACCAGATCCGACTTCTCCTCGTTTATTATAAAACTAAGACGTCGGAGCAATAGAAGTAGATTCTGCACATCGTTCTGAAGCGTTAACTCGTTGCCGTACCTCTGAAGAATGTCGTCCAGGTAGGCCGACGTTACCGCAGACGAATGAGCTCGGAAATACATCATTACCGAGTTCATTACCCGAGTGAAAGCCCAGGGTGCTAGATTCAATCCGAAGCACATCGCCCGGAATTGATACACCACCCCTAGGACTGCGAAGCGTAGATACTTTCTGAATGTCAGATGTACCATGACGTGAAAGTACGCATCTTTGAGATCTATGCTTGTTGCATAATTGTTCACCCGAATACTCGCTCTGACTGATCGAATCGTCTCCATATAAAACTTCGGAGCAACGATCAGCTTGTTTATCCAGCTCAAATCTATGACTGGACGGAACGAGCCGTCTGGTTTCGGAACCAGAAACAGATGGCTGTAGAATCCCGGTGTCTCCTGGTTTTCTACGACCTCTACCGCGTTCTTCATTAAAAGAGACTGCACCTCTGATAACAGAGCGTCTCTTTTCTGCGGATTTGACGGAAGTTGAGTCCATTTTGGACTTCGAGTTAATGGAGGCTTTCGTTTGAAGGATATCTTTAGACCTTCCGAAATCACCCCTCTCACCCAAGGGTCGTCCGTAATCGACGCCCACTCTTGTGAAAAACTCGACAACCTTCCGCCAACCAGTACGCGATAGAGGTTGAAGCCATCACCTCCTGGACCTGCGAGGCCTGCGGTAGGAGAAACCACGTCCTCCACGACCCGCACCTCATCCCGTCGACCTCGGGGCGTCTGACCGGTTGTCCCGGCCCGAAGGACGTCCCGAACGTGAGTTGCTACCTTGACGGTCTCTTGAATAAGACCAAGAGGACACACCGGAACCTCTCTTGGGCGCATTAGACCCAGAAGTGCCTGTCTTACTCTTATCTGCCGTGTCCGACTTCTTAGAAGCAGATTTGAACAGCAGAGAATCCGAAGCTTTCTTTGTAATTTTATCGTAAATTGCAGAAAGCTTGCCGTCGAAGAGAAGTTCTCCGGAGACCGAAGCGACTCTGAGAGAGTTCTTCACCTTACTATCCACGAGTGTGGATGTAGCTAGGGCTGCGTCACGTCTAACCAACTCCAGGTTTGCCACTGAAAGGGCGGAGTTACACGTGGAATAAGCTACTGCCCTTGAAAGAAGTCTTAAAGAGGATTGTATATCCTGGAATTCTTTCCCTTGAAGACGCAGTGATAACGCCTTAGTAAGGTGATCTGCGTAAGATAAGGCATCTAAACTGGCTCTGTTAGACGAAATAGTTGTTTCCAACACCGCGGTTGGAATAGACGCCGACGACGGTAATGATAATTCTAAGTCTTCCGCCTCGTCGTCCATACGCAGAGGAACTTTCGGGATACCCTGTCCTGCCGTATCGAATTTATTCCTTGCATTAATGAAAGGCAGATTGAGAGTATTGGCGGACAAGAAACCTGCTTTTCCCGTTTTGGAAGCAAGTTTGAATATAGCGTTGTTCAATAATTCAAATGTTCTTGCAACATTATTGGACTGAGACGGAAACTCGGGAGCGATGTCCCTGAACCGCTAAAAGAAATCAGAGTCCAATGACGCTATAATTCTCTTGTCCGGAACCGCAGCAGTCTGGCCCGACGGAACAACTTGAGGGAGAAAGTGCCGGATGAAGTCCACGGCAGCTTTATGTTGTTCCGAAAGGGATAGCTCCAAGTCATCCGTATCCCTTTCACCATCCGGTCGGACCTCATGATGCTCCCGGTCGTCCGCCCCCGATGCTTCGGCGGAGCGTACCGACCCAGCGCCGTCGGATAATTCCCGATCCGACACCGTTTCTGTCGGTTGCTGGGATGCTGCGATAAGTTGTGCTATTTGCACAAGCACGTCCGACATCGAGGCCTGCGGAGGCGCAGTCTTTCGCTGCTTCGCCGAGGGCAGCTCCGCATCTGATGACTCCCGCATACTCTTCCTATGCGAACGTCCGGAGTCCATCGGCCTCGTGTCCCTGGCTACCGGATGGTGTGACCTGGTCGCCGAAGAATCCCTGATCGGCGAAGCTGGTAAAATATCGGCGGTCACGTAGCCAAGGTGCGGTCGTGTGCGCTGATGTGAGGAAGAAGCCTGAGCAGTCTCCGCGGACTGCCTATACAACGGAGCGTCCCGAGCGACGGACGTATGCTCCGCTTGCGACACATTTTGTACCACAACATCTGGTCCCAGATGTTGTTGTACGAGAGAGGGGCCTCTCTCGCTCGCGGCCCGGCTGGACCTGGACGAGCTAGGAACCGGACTCGAAGGCTTCCTCCGATCTCTCCTACTATCCGCCGTCACTGGGTGTGCACGTTGAATGTTTATAGTGCTCGCATCACCCAACATTTCCTCCTGGACCGCATCGGACGAACCCGGCTGCCGAACCATTCGGTGAATGGGCGCTACACCGGGCGAGCTAGCAGACGACATTTGTTTAATCTCCATGAGCACTTTTGCCGCTAGCTCTGTATTCATTTGTGATGACGGAAGCGCACTTGCGGAAGATAACATGGAAACATCACCCTGTTCTTGTTCCTCTGAAATAGAAACTGATAGAGTAGAGTGACCCTGCGGAGAAAGAGCCAGCATAGCCCTTTCTCCACTAACAACATATCGTGACACACGTTTCCAATGTTTGTCATCCCAATATTGACATATAGAACAGGGATTAGTGCGAGAACACTGACTACAATTAATACAATGATCATGAAAGTCAGAGGAAGATTTCTTCCTATTACAATTTGAACAATATCCTTTCATTGTGAAAAGTCAACAACAAGTCCTAGTTACTCGCACAAACCCCTAACACAAAGATACATAATAACATGATCCATTAATAATGAAAAAACAATTGAAAATCAAAATAATTTTTGAAAAATATTTTTTCAGCGAAGCCCAAGTTTCTGAAAAGTAATGTTGAGCCCCAATGGATCCGAAGGCTAAGTGTGGTCAAAAATTTTAAATTTATATTAAATAATTAATGCAACACTTACGGATAATAATAATGTATCTTATAGTGAGAAAAACTACTCCAAAGGCAAACAGCCCCCCTCAAAAGAGACTGTTGCCAATGTAAACAAACAGTGTAAAAAACACCAGAAAACATGACTCCAGGCACTGACAAAACTGGCCCGAAATCAGTCATCAAAATTACACTCTATCTGATGCAAGACAGAGACTCCCAGGGGAGAATCTGCAGAACATCAGATGGAAGATGCAGAACACAACGTTTATACACCCATGGGTGAAAACGTAACTATGGGGAAAATAACAGAAAACATTCTGTAACCAAGCTAACTCTCCCAAGAGAATTTAGAAATGATCTTTCTCAAAAATATGCCAAAAGCATGGGAGAATTGCAAGGGGGGACTTAGAAGACCAGGGGAGAGGAAACACTGAATAAGCAGTGCAACTTTATAGCAAGAATGACAACAAGAGGCCCATGCCTCGAAAATAGGCAACTTAACATAATTTCATAAAAAATTTTAAGTACAGCCCTGATTATTTTTTGTCACTCCTTTTTCCTCTCCTCCTTCTATATCCTCCTTAGAATCACCATTTCTCCAATAATTACGTGTCTGGCATCCTTTAAACTGAGATTTACAAGCACAAAGATCAGTGAGATGTTGATTGATGAAGGGCCAAACAGAGAATGATAATTGGCGCCAATTTCGGAACGTCCTTGACACTGCGCATGCGCAGTAAGGGCAAAGTATGGAGGTCCTTTAGGACATGATTTCTTTTGGTTTTAGATGCAAATTTTGGGGATTGGGGGGCAAAATTTGTGTTTGGCCCTGGATTTTTTAGAGTTAGCACCAGCTAAGTCTGGGTCATTGGTACAGTATAAAAATATAGAAATTTTGGGCGGAGCAAAAATTCTTGCCCCTCTCAGGACAAAGGTAAATATTGCCCGTCAAACTTCTCTTGAACAAACTTGAGTCTACACCTCAAATGGAAGCTGCATACCATATATCAAGTCTCTGCTATGGCTGGTTCACGAGAAGAAGATTTTTAAAATTTTGTGCATTTTGGCCCCACCCCACTCCACAATATGAGCAGAAATCCAATTTGAAGAAAAACCCAAATGCCCCTATATAACCACTACTTACATGAAATGTAATTAAAATGTGGCCAGTGGTTTAGGAGAAAGAGGCTCAAACACCACCTTCATGCAGGACAACGGACGACGACGGCCGGACGAAGAGTAATAAGAAAAGCTCACCCTGACATTTAGTCAAGTGAGCTAATAATGTATCTTACAACAATCCTACAGTAAAAATGACTAAATACTACATATATTTAAGGACGTTGTCAATAAAAACAACGTCAAGGAAAAAAACGGAAACAAGGCATCAGGCACAGAAAAAAGGCCCAAAGTCTGTAACAGATTTTTAAAGCTACCAGATGTAAAGCAAGATCTTCAAATGAAGAAAAAACGATACATCGGATAGAAGATGCATGACCCAAGCGACCTAACACCCCTAGGGTGAGGACGTAACCATGGGGATAAACAGAACAAGTGTTTGACCACCGAGATGATATTAGTCCCCTGCGGTGCTTTTGTGACATAAGGTGTTTTTGTCACAGAAGACACTAGAATATATAAGCAACTTGAATTTTAAAAAAAAAATATTGAGTGTGCATAATCCCCTCACAACCCTTTATCCATGTACCATATATGAAAGGCGTAGCTTGAACCATGTTGGAGGGAGGGGTGGTAACATAAAATAGAGAAAAAAGCTTAAAAAACACAACAAAAATGGCCGCCATTCTGCCATCTTGGATTTTGAAAAATAAATATTGACTGTGCATCATCCCCTCAGAACCATTTATCCATGTACCAAATATGAAAGGTGTAGCTTGAAGCATGTTGGAGGGGGAGGTGGTAACATAAAAACAGACAGACAGACAGACAGACAGACAGACAGACAGACAGACAGACAGACAGACAGATGTTAGATTTTGAAAAACAAATATTGAGCGTGCATTATCCCCTCACAACCCCTTTATCCATGTACCATATATGAAAAGTGTAGCTTGAACCATGTTGGAGGGAGCAGTGGTAACATAAAATAGAGAAAAAAGCTTAAAAAACACAACAGAAATGGTTGCCAAGTCGCCATCTTAAATTTTGAAAAAAAATTATTGAACGTGCAATATCCCATTACAACCTTCTATCCATGTGCCAGATATAAAAAGTGTAGCTTGAACCATGTTGGAGTGAGGGGTGGTAACATAAAATAGAGAAAAAAGCTTAAAAAAACACAACACAAATGGCCGCCATGCCGTCATCTTGGATTTTGAAGAAAAAATATTGAACGTGCATCATCCCCTCCCGACCCTCTATCCATGTGCCAAATATACAAAGTGTAGCTTGAACCATGTTGGTGGGAGGGGTGGTAACATGAAAATAGAGAAAAAAAGCTTAAAAAACACAACAAAAATGGCCGCCATTCCACCATCTTGGATTTTGAAAAAAAAAATTTGAGCGTGCATCATCCCCACAGAACCATTTATCCATGTACCAAATATGAAAGGTGTAGCTTAAAGCATGTTGGAGGGAGAGGTGGTAACATAAAAAAAACAGACAGATGGATGGATGGACAGACAGACGGACGGAGGGAGTGCAATCCTATAGTCCCCTTACGGTTCCAGTAGGGGATTAATAAACATTCTGTAAGACACATTAAACTCCCAAGAAATTTATTAAAAAATTTCAATAAAAATAAGCCAAAAAGCTTGGGAGTTTAAAACAGGAGGGCTTCAACGAAGGACAGGGAAGGAACACTTAAACAGTGGATAAATCATTAGCAAGAATGATGACATCAGGCACATGTCCCGAAATTGGAAAACATGAAATAATTTTTATAAAAATTATAAAGTTACAGCCCTGAACGTTCCTAACCTCTGTTGTTCACTTCCATCATCCATTTATGTCCTTGTATCCACCAATTTTACCATTGATTTGTGTCTGGCATCCTCAAAAAAGGAGATTTAAAAGCACAGATGTCATTCATTGTTGCTGATTTTGGGGCCAAACAAAGAATGATGGTTTGCACCAATTTCGGAACCTTTCTAGATACTGTGCATGCGCAGACCTCAAAAGTATCCAAAGATGGCAGCAGCTTCATTTGAACTAAGTAGAAAGGGTATGCTCCAAAGATGGTCTGAGCCAGAAATGTTTGAATTTGGCCCAGTTGCTTTGAAGAGGAAGACAAGTTTCTAAAGTCAGCAGATGATGCTCGACGGGCGCCGGATGCCAAGTGATCGCAATAGCTCCCATTGACTTTTAGTCAGGTGAGCTAATAAGAGGACTTCATTGGGTGTTCTATTAATATCTCTCTAGAAATGTTTAACAACCCTCTGTCTAATTAGCAAACTGAGACTTTGTCTTGACCCACTCATAAGACCTTGGACTGTTCATTATCTCTGTTGGGCCACTAATGAATCATAACACCCTTGAAAATCATGTTATTCTTATATCCTCATGTGTATATCAGTAATCCATGTAGAATAACATTTTCATCTTTTTTAAAAAAATGTTCAGGGAAGACAAAAAACAACAGGTTCAGTCTGGCAACTACAAACAAACACTGATCTCTGACCAAGAACAAATGTATTTGGCCTATTTTAGTCAGGTTGTGAATGGTGGGAGAATGAAAGTCTTCAGCAAAGAACTGTTTACCACCAGAATGAAGCATCTTTATTCTGTATTGATAAGTAATACTGAGCTGGACAGTAGAGTTGGGCGGCATCAGAATTTTGAGTTCTGTATCGATTTCGTTATTTTTAAGGGGGTATACATCACTATCGGTTTGATAACTGACTTGACTGAGATTTTATGATAGTACCAAAGGGGAATTCACATCAGGAAAATATAGAATAAGTTGTTCTTGTATCATTCTACAAAAACCATTGCCAATAAGCTCAACAATGGCATTCTTTTTTGAAAACAAATCATATCTACAGTAATTTTGTGACTTGCTCTGAACACACCTTAAACTTTAAAGCCCTATTTCTGGCGTATGCAATCTCAGAGCATGTACCTTGACCATACAATCTTCAAGAAGTCCTGCTGACAATAGAGAAAATGATAAATTTAAAGTAATTTGTATATTTTTTATACTTACCAATGGCCCAGACTTAGCCGGTGCAAACTCTTTAATTTCCAGGGCCAAACACAAATTTTGAACCCCCCCAATCCCCAAAATTTGCATACAAAACCAAAAAAGAAAAGTCCTAACTGGTCCTCCATACTTTAGCATACTGCACGTGTGCAGTAACCAGGAAGTGACCGAAACTGGTGCCAACATCATTCTTCCTAGTTATGCCTACTAAATGTTACACATATCTATCAGTGGAGTGCCCATTCAAAGAAGGGCCATCCCAGTCTGGGCCATTGGTAAGTATAAAAAAATATACAAATTACTTTCAATTTATCATATTTTTATACTAAAAACCAATGCCCCAGACTTAGCTGAATCGTAAAAAGGCTGGAGGGCCTAGGACTTTAGAAGACTGTAAAATCGCAATTACTCCATAACAAAAAATAGCTCCTACAGGAGAATAGGTGAAGACATAGGAATTACACCCAATATATACTGGAGTAAGACATAATAATTTCTCCATTTAATGCCAGCATAACCCTTATGCTAATTCGGTGAAGGAAATCAATTATAAGGAAGTCCAGGCAGAGAATGAGATGCCTTATACTCATTAAAAATGTCCGAGGATTGTATATTAATGCTTGTATGACACGTAACAAATAGAATTGCTTCACACCGAGCTACCCATTAAAACCACCCAGCACCGACGCTGGACTACTGACACTGAAGGAGGTGTTCCCTTGCTTTGCACTATAAAGCCAGATGATACAAAGGGAAAAAAACGTTCCTCCCCCTCCCCCCCCCCCCCCCCCCCCCCCCCCCCACCTCTTCCCCTTGTTCTGAAGGAGATTACTCAGAACGAAGAGGGCAGCGAAAGGGCGTCAGTGCCTGAGCAGACTGCCTAAGACATCACTGAGATGTATTATTAATGGACGACATTCTGTGCGACAGAAAGAGGACCCAAGGACCTCAGGTCACCGGAGATAGACTCTAAATTTCTATGAAAGAACTTTGTAAATGAAGATGGTTGCGTCCAGTAGGCTGCCTTCATTAAATCATTAATAGCAATACTATTTGAATAAGCCCAAGAAGAAGACAGTGCTCTAACCTCATGCACTGAAATCTTTTTGACATCAGTGCAAATCAAATAGACATCATCTCTTTGATGTTTATGTGCTTTTGCAGGAACAATGAGTCCCAAAGACCCTGGCACTTTAGGTCTGTAGGAATAAGGGATGCACCCCAACCTGTCAGACTCACATCCGTCATAATAGTAACGACTGGATCTGGTACTTGAAGCAGAACACCCTGAGTTAACCACTCGAGATCTGAACTTTTTGTTTTATCAGATCTGTTAAAACAATCTGGTGTTCTAATGAATGCGTCTTGACACTCCAATTCTGAGCAACGAATATCTGGAGAGGACGCATGCGTAAGCGCCCAAGAGAAATCAAGTTAGCCACTGCTCCGCACAGACCCATTAGTCGCATGAACTCTCTTGCCGATACTGTTAGAGAGTTTGGACAGAAGTGAGCATAGTAATTGACCAATCTCGCTCGGGTTATCTGAAGGCGAACGAAACTCAAAGCTCATTCCCAAGTGAATGAATGACTTGGACGGAGCTAAATCCAACTTCTTTTCGTTTACTATGAAACCGAAACGTCGGAATAAGTGAAGCAGACTCTGCACATCATTCTGAAGTGCATCTTTGTTGCCGTATCTCTGAAGAATATCGTCCAGATAAGCCAACGTAACCATGACTGAATGAGCTCGGAAGTACGACATTACCGAGTTCATTATCCGAGTGAACGCCCAAGGTTCAGATCGAAACACATCGCCCTGAACTGGTAAACCTTCCCTTGGTCGGCAAAGCGCAGGTACTTTCTGAAAACCAGATGAACCATGACATGAAAATACGCGTCTTTTAGATCTATGCTTGCCGCAAAGTCGTTCACTCGAATACTCACTCTTGCTGACTGAATGGTTTCCATATAGAACTTTGGAGTGATAATCAGTTTGTTTATCCAGCTCAAGTCTATGACAGGTCAAAACGAGCCATCTGGTTTTTCGGCACAAGGAACAGGTGACTGTAAAATCCCGGTGAGTTGGGATTTTCTGCAACCTTTATTTTGTCTTTTAGCAAGAGAGACTGAACTTCTGCAAGAAGAGAGTCCTTTTTTGAAGGATGTCCCGGAAGAACTGTCCAACGTGGACTTCTTGTAAGTGGGGGCTTTGATCTGAATGATAGTCGAGTCCCGATCTGACTACATTTCTGACCCACTGATCTTCCGTTATATCTGTCCAGTTTTTTGCAAAGTTTGAAATCTTCAACCTCTATTGCTTTCTTTGATAGGAGAGCCTGTACCTCCGCAAGGAGAGACTCTCTTTTGGAAGAATTCGCCGGAAGATTTGTCAATGCAGACTTCTTGTAAGTGGGGGCTTTGCTTGGTATGATAGCCGCAGGCCTGCCGAGACTACATTTCTCACCCACCGATCTTCCGTAATTTCCATCCAGTTTGATAACCTTCTATCAAAGACGTTTTTATATGCAGTTTGATATCCTTCCGCCAACTGAGGAGCAATAGAGGTTTAGACCATCACCTGTAAGACCTGCGAGGCCTTCGGGAGGAGAAACCACGTCCACCCTGAGAACCACCTTGTGCTGTCGGGCTAAGGGCGTCTGATTTATAGTCTCTGTAAGACTTACACCCCTTTCCAGAGTCGCTGTATTGCCGGTTTCTAGAATAATTGTACAAGGGTTTACTAGAACCTCGTGAGGAGCTTTTCTTCGCTGGGTGCGAACTGGAGACCCCTCGCCTACCACGTCCAGCAAATGGATGATGCTGGAAAACTGACCACAGCAAAAGAGTGCTGGTAGCTTCACCATGCACGAAGGACAACTTGTCATGAAACAATGTATGTTCTGAAACCGAAGCGACTCTAAGAGAGCTCTTCGCCCAATCATCAATCAAAGAAGACGATGCCAAGGCTCCATCACATCTTAATAATTCCATATTTTCCACTGTAAAGGCGGAATGATGTGTGGCATACATAACTGCTCTAAAAGAACTCTGAGCGATGCATTAATATCGTCAAATTCTTACCCCACAAGCTGGTCCAAAGCCCTGGTGATATGATCTGCGTAAGACATAGCGTCCAAAACTGCCTGTCAAGAATCAATAGTAGATTCGATCATATCTGAGCAGACACTGAATGATGCGGGTAACGATATGTCCATATCAGTAGCCCAATCATCCTAATGCAGACGGGCTCTCTGTACATCTTCTCCAACCGTTTTTAATTTGCTAGGTCCAGGAAACGGTATGTGAATGAAAGATGATGTTAAGAAAGGATATTTCTTTCTTGAACTTGCTAGGTTAAATAATGCGTTGTCAACATGGTTGAAAACCTCTGACACAAAGACCGACTGACCCGCAGGGTATCCCTATATAGGGATGAAAGAGATCTCTGCCTAGCAGATGCAGCTTGCTGACCAGAGGGAACTAATTCAGGAAAAAATTTACGAATAAAATTCATCGTTGTTCCATATAAGTTGGAGAATCTTCCTCCACCTCTCTATCATCATCAACTTGGTCAGGCTGTGAAATTCTGATGGCTCCCTCTGAGTGAACAGATGACCGTACTGACCTAGCACCGTCCGATAGCTCACTCCCGGAGTCTGTTCGACGGTTGCAGTTGTGTTGGCTGGGAAGCTGCGATAAGCTGCGCTATCTGCGACAGCAGTCTTATGTTTCTTTGCTGCATGATGTTCACGGGACGGCGATCTTTCCCCAGATTTTTTCGCCGGACGTCCCGAATGCTCCGCATATTCATGCCTCGATGTACTAGCTACCGGATGACCCGACTTCGGAGGGAAAGACTGGGAACGTCTTCAATTTCCGAAGTCGGATAGCTAGTGAGCGGTCTAATGTGTTTGGTACTCGATGAGGAAGAAGCCGTAACTGTCGCCGACACCAGCTGCAGTGTGGATGGAGCGCCTTGATCGGCCAACGATAGCTCCGACTCAGTTAAGTTTTGTGCCACCACAACAGTCGGCTCCAACTGTTGACAGGATGGAGAAGGCTCTCCCGTTTGCGATCTAACCCCAGATCTCGCCAAGCGTCCCGTTAAGAAACTTGCTGGCTTCTTCACTTTTGTCGTCGGTGAGCTTTTGATTTTAAGGTGCTCGCTCTACCGAATTCTACACTCTCCTTGACCGCTACAGACTTATCCGATGATACAGCCTCCACTGGCAGGGTTACCGCTTCACCAGTCGAGCTAGCTGCTTTTAATGGAATAAGAGGCCTTATTCCTTGTTTTATATTCATGAGCACCTTTGCAGCTAGCTCTGTTTGCTCATCTAAGCGTGATGACGGCTGCACATTTTGGAGGGGAGTCACTGAACCATTACCATATTCTTGTTCCTCTGAAAAAGAGACTAAAAAACTAGAATTAGCGTGCTGCGACAGCTCCAGCATTGCAACTTCGCTGCGTACATAATGCGACACCCTCCTCCAACGTTTGGCATCTCAAACGACACAAGTAGCACACGTATCAGAAGGAGTGCAGCGACTATAAGCAAGACAGCAAGCGTGTAAATCGTAGGCTGATTTCCTCGCCTTACAATTAGTGCAAAAAGATTTCATAATAATATTAAGCACAAGACTAAGAGCAAGGGTGTTCCCATAGAGCCTAAGTGTAGACAAACACAAAAAAATTTAAGCTACACTACTGGCATCATAAATACATGTATCCTACTACAAATATGATAACTGTGCTACACTATAAAATAATAATACACTAATTTAAAGTGTTGTCCAAGTGAAAAACAATGTCAATAGGAAAAACCGGAACTAAACAACAGGCTATAAATAAGCCCAAAGTACGAAACCGGTGTAACAGATCTTTTTACCCCCCCGCCAAAGTTTCCCCTCAGAGGAGGGGGGGGGGGAAATGAAAGTATCAATGACACTGTAGCTTAACTTGTGTGTTGCGCTTGATGAAAAGGATAATGTTCAATATTTATGAAAGGATTATGAAATAAGACAAGGATTGTGATAATTGGGAATATGTTCATTTCGGTTCCCTGTATGCTATGTTTTTGATAAAAATAATATGAGGTGTGCACTGTACTAAAGAGATGAAGGATGGGTTAATATGACCTCACAGTTAATGTATGTGGCCCTCACAGTTAACGTATATCAACGAAAGTTACCAAGTTACAGTGAAATTATTCCAAAATGAGTCATCCTATCAAGTTACATTGAAATCCCTTCATAAATATGGCCTGTAGACTGTGCTAAAGGTTTTCGGGCTTCGGGCCCCTGTAGCCTTCAGTTTCCCAATTGTGTCCAAAGGGGACGTTCTCATCTAGACATTATATGAAGTCAACCTACCAAGTTACAATGAAATCCCTTCATAAATATGACCTGTAGACTGTGCTGAAGGTTTTTGGGCTTTGGGCTCTGGCAGCTATCATGGTTGAATGATCGCAACCAAAAGGGGACATTCTTATCTGGGCATCATCTGGAGTGATCCTACGAAGTTACAATGAAATCCCTTCATAAATATGACCTGTAGACTGTGTTCAAGGTTTTTGGGCTTAGGGCCCCTGAAGCCGTCACAGTTGACCAATCAAGACCAAAAGAGGATGTCATCATCTAGGCATTATATGGAGTCAAACTTACGGGTAACAATGAAGTCCTTCCATAAATATGACCAACAGACTATGCTAAACATTTTGGGCTCGGGCAGCCATCAAGGCTGAATGATCGCGACCAAAATGGGACTTTTCATCTAGACATTATTTGGAGTCATCCTACCAAGGTACAATGAAATCCCTTCATAAATATCACCTGTACACTGTGCTAAAGGTTTTTGGGCTTCAGGCCCCTGTAGCCGTCACAGTTGCCTAATGGTGTCCAAAAGGGGCTCTTCTCATCTAGACATTATATGAAGTCAACCTACCAAGTTACAATGAAATCCCTTCATAAATATGACCTGAAGACTGTGCTAAAGGTTTTCGGGCTTTAGGCTTGGGCAGCTATCATGGTTGAATGATCGCAACCAAAAGGGGACATTCTGATCTGGACATCATCTGGAGTGATCCTACGAAGTTACAATGAAATCTCTTCCTAAATATGACCTGTAGACTGTGCTCAAGATTTTTGGGCTTCAGGCACCTGTAGCCATCACAGTTGACCAATCACGACCAAAAGGGGATGTCATCATCTAGGCATTATATGGAGTCAACCTAACAAGTTGCACTGAAATCCTTCCATAAATACGACCTATAGACTATGCTAAGGTTCTTTTGAGCTCGGGCAGCCATAACGGCTGAATGATCGCGACCAAAAGGGGATGTTCTCATCTAGACATTATTTGGAGTCATCCTACCAAGCTACAATGAAATCCCTTCATAATTATGACCTGCAGACTGTTCTGAAGGTTTTCAGGCTTTGGGCCCCTGTAGCCATCACAGTTGCCCAATCGTGTCCAAAAGGGGAGGTTCTCATCTAGACATTATATGAAGTCAACCTACCAAGTTACAATGAAATCCCTTCATAAATATGACCTGTCGACTGTGCTAAAGGTTTTCGGGCTTCGGGCAGCTATCATGGTTGAATGATCGCAACCAAAGGGGACAATCTCATCTTGGCATCATCTGGAGTGATCCTGCGAAGTTACAATGCAATCCCTTCATAAATATGACCTGTAGACTGTGCTCAAGGTTTTTGGGGCTTCGGGCACCTGTAGCCATCACAGTTGACCAATCATGTCCAAAAGGAGACATTCTCATCTAGACATTATATGAAGTCAACCTACCAAGTTACAATGAAATCCCTTCATAAATATGACCTGTAGACTGTGCTAAAGGTTTCCGGGCTTTGGGCTCGGGCAGCCATCATGGTTGAATGATCGCAACCAAGGGGGACAATCTCATCTGGGCATCATCTGGAGTGATCCTACGAAGTTACAATGAAATCCCTTCATAAATATGACCTGTAGACTGTGCTAAAGGTTTTCGAGCTTCGGGCACTTGTAGCCATCACAGCTGACCAATCACAACCAAAAGAGGATGTCATCATCTAGGCACTATATGGAGTCAACCTAACAAATTACAATGAAATCCTTCCATAAATATGACCTTTTGCCTATGCTAAAGGTTTTTGGGCTCGGGCACCCATCAAGGCTGAATGATCGCGATCAAAATGGGACGTTCTCATCTAGACATTATTTGGAGTCATCCTACCAAGTTACAATGAAATACCTTCATAAATATGACCTCTAGACTGTGCTAAAGGTTTTCGGGCTTCGGGCCCCTGTAGCCGTCACAGTTGCCCAATCACGTCCAAAAGGGGACTTTCTCATCTAGACATTATACGAAGTCAACCCACCAAGTTACAATGAAATTACTCAATAAATATGACCTGTAGACTGTGCTAAAGGTTTTCGGGTTTTGGGCTTGGGTAGTCATCAAGGTTGGCAGATCATGCCCAAATGGGGAAATTCTCATCTAGACATCATAAGGAGTCATCCTACCAAGTTACAATGAAATCCCTCCACATTAAACATGACCTGCAGACTGTGCTAAAAGTTTTTGGGTTTCAGGCTTGGGCAGCCATCACGGTTGATACTTGATAGATCATGCCCAAAAGGGGACGTTCTCATCTGGGCATTATACAGAGGCATCCTACCAAGTTACAATGAAATCCCTTCATAAATACAACCTGTAGACTGTGCTAATGGTTTTCGGGTTTTGGGCTTGGGCAGCCATACCGGTTGCCAAATCGCAACCAAAAGGGGACGTTCTCATCTAGACATGACCCCAAACTTGCATATGAAAATTTCGTCACAATCAGACAAGAAGTGCGGGGTGTAGCCCGTGCTAAAGGAAAATGTGAACAGACTAACAGACTTCCGCACACGTGATGGCAATAGCTTATCTTGATTATGTCAAGTTAAGCTAAAAAGTAGTTTTTTTTACCCCCCTGCCCTGATTTTTTTGCCCCCCACCTGAATTTGTTTTCTTCTCAATTTTTTTTGTCATATTACTTGCTAATATGGCGAGAAAACTTTTCGTTGACCAAGAAAAAAAAATTTCAAATTTTCTAAATGGTCAATGTCAGATGGAGGGCAATTTTCATAGGCCACAGAAATCTTCCCCCCATTTCATTAAAGAAATGTTTTCAATGTCTATTATTGTATTATTTGCTAATTTGGCATGAAGACCTATCTTTGACAGTTTTTTTTTTAATCTTGACATGGTTAACCTTTGGTTCGTGGAGTGGGGGAGGGGGGACCCCCCAGCCCCCAGTTCAGCACTGTCTAAAGTTACTCAACAGGGTTTCAGAATTCAAGACATGAGGTATTTATTTCTGAGCAGTCATAACTATGCTTGAGGAGCAGGGTTCTTGCGACAAGCAATTCCCTGAGAAACAGACTATTTTGTATAGGACAGGGTGGGGGCAAAAAAAACTAGTTTTTTTCCCCCTGGGGAGGGGAGGGAAAAAAAATAGAAGTTAAAAAATTTATAGTAATTTATATATTTTTTATACTTACCAATGACCCAGACATAGCTGGTGCTAACTCTTAAAATATAGGGCCAAACACAAATTTTGCCCCCCAATCCCCAAAATTTGCATCTAAAACTAAAGAAAACATGTCCTGAAAGGCCCTCCACACTTCGCCCCTACTGCGCATGCGCAGTGTCAAGGACGTTCCGAAATTGGCGCCATTTATCATACTAATAACCAGTGCCTGGTAAGCGCTATGTACTCAGCGGGGAGGCAAGAGTTCCCAACTCCTGGGAGGGCCATCCCCGTCTGGGTCATTGGTAAGTATAAAAAATATATAAATTACTATAAATTTTTTAACATTTTTATACTGTACCAATGACCCAGACATAGCTGAATAGTAAAAAGGCTGGAGGGCCAAGGACATAGAGCAAAATGGAATACGCTCAATAAAATAAAATAGAGTCATCCCCTGTAGGGAAAAGAAGTAATAGGCCTTACATGTATCTTTCTTATTTATGATAAATTAGAAAGATACAACACCTTCCAAAAATTGAGCTTCATACATCCATGTACTCTATAAATATCCAATAATCCTTATACTAATAATTTTTAAAGTAAGCCAATAATAAAGTAAGTCTAGAGAATAGAGACTCTTATACTCCTAAAAGTGTGTGAGAATTGCATAATCATGTCCGTTGACATATGCAATATTCAAAAGCTATACTTTAAAAACTAAGACTTGAATGAATTTATAAACTTAAACTTCTCACTAAACAACCATCCCAATAACAGCTCAGAATTACTAACTCCGGAGGAGGTATCCCCTTGTTTTCATAGTAAAAACAGGTGACCCAAGGGAACACCCTCCCCCCCCCCTTTTCTTGCCCTGGGTCAAATAGCCCAGAGCGAAGAGGGCAGCCAAACGGAGACACTGCCGAAACAGACAGCCTACCTAGCTATAGTAGCAACTGTTAAGTGAATGACATTCTGAGCAGTAGATAATAGACCTAACAATAGAGGCCTCCAGAAATGGACTCGATATTTCTGAGATAAAATTCATGAATGGATGGCTGAGCGCAATGAGCAGCCTTCAAAAATCTATAATAGGAACACTATTAATGTAAGCCCAAGAAGTAGAAGAACTCTTACTTCATGAGCCGAAATCTTAAGCACAACTGCTAAGCCAATGATATACCATAAGCAGTACGCTAGTTAATAGAATCCATTAACAATAAAATGGAGCGTAACGTCCTTCTACTAGACATCAAAGACAGAAGAAGCTTACGCCCTTGTAATAAACAGATATCTGTTTATAAATACATAAACTGTACCCGGAAAGAGTAAAGGCCTATGCCCATACGAAGACGGAAGGACCTTAAAATAATAGGTTCCGGATAATAGGAGCCTAACTCTTATGCAACAATCCAACCTAAATAGAAACGGAAGTATTGATTCCGAAACTATGAAAGTGAAAATCATCCATCGATAGTGCATGAAACTCACTGACTCTACAGTAAAAGAGAAACCAACAGAATTACTGTCTAAAAGGTCAGAATTTGAAAACTACTGTTTCCAGAGGCTCAAATGATTACTTAGCTAAATAAGAACCGAAGTTAAAATCCGTATAGGAATTTAATCTAAAGATTCTAAGTCTATTTATCAAAAAGTTACTAACTGACTTAGATAAAGAGACAAAAGACTCAATTGTAAACTATCGTAGAGTGCATAGGTATGAGGTAACATAAACCTATAACCTAAATAACAACAGGCTGCAGTAGATCTTGTGAAACAAGTATACTAAACAAGAGGCCCCACGTGGCCTTAATCGCTCACCTGACAAAGTGACTCTAAGAAGTATTTTAGGTCACCTTCACCATGTCATGCCTCATCAACATTAACTGGTTGAGTGATAGATTTTGTTTGAAGTTCAACATTTGTTACCTAAAATTAGTTTTATTTAAAATCATTGGTGTGTGGCCAATCTCCAATGATTTTTAATAAAGCAAATTTATCTCTGCAGACAAACTGGTTTAGCTTGAAGCACAAACAAGGAATGTGAAGAGATAGCCTTGGACATCTCTCCCTAACTGTGGATATCTTCCATGTGCTACATGTACATATTTGCATGCAAGAAAACAAAAATTTTCACAAATTTTCCAAAATATTAGTTTTTTTTATCATCATTGGAACAAGCTCAAACAGCTTATTCCAATAGGGGTATGGGAAGAACAGGTATATTTTTGAGACAGAAATGTGAATATATAAATAATGGTGTTTTTTTGTGAATGATGCTGGAGAATTTTGCGTAAAGATATGGTAAATGGTTTGTTCTAGATACAGAATGATGCAAAAGTATTTAAATTTAATTAGGCAAGTTGTTCCTATAATGCATTTAAAAATTGAAGTAACTGTTTTTTTGCTGCCCGAACTTTTAGATGTGTGTGTCTGTGTTTGTGTGTGTGTGTGTGTGTGTGTGTGTGTGGGGAGGGGGGGGGGGGGGTAAGAGTGTTCTTGCAAACAAAATTCCTGAATAAATGGAAAATTTTATTTTTTGTGTGAAAGACATAGTGCGTGAATGTTGATTGGAACAAGCTTAGAGAGCTCATTTTAATGTGAAGTCATAAAGCTGTGTTTTACGTACGAAATTCTGGAATAACTAAAAAATTGCTTTTTTGACTCAAAAAGCATGGTGTGCGACCTCTCATTGGAATGAGCTCAAAAAGCTCATTCCAATGGGGTATTTACAAGCGATAAGTACATGTATGTTTAAGAGACAAAAATTAAAATTTGAATAGCGATTTTTGCGAAGAATGCTGACAAGTTTTGGCAGTTATGCTGGTAAAAAGGTAAGATATGCAAAGTGGTTGTTTTTTAGAGGCGACATTTAATTAAGGGGAATTAACCCTTGATTACTGAAGGTAACTTCTAAAAGTACTGAAATTTCATGAAGCAATGTGAATAACAGACAACAGTTGCCTAAAAATTTCATGAATAACTAAAATTTTTATTCTTTTGTCTCGAAAACATGGCATATGACCTTTGTTGGAATGAGCTGAATGCGTGTGTTCCAATGAGGGGTCATAAAATTTGAACGGAGATTTGAGTGAATAATGCATTAGTACTGCTAGATTTGGGTAAACGGTTCACCCTGGATACCACCCCTTCTATAGTAGATCTTTTCTGCAAATTTTGTCTAAGATTCTATCAACTTTACAAATAAATACGTTCATGAATCACAATCAGATCCACCCCACAATGTTGCATACCAAATATCAAAAGATTCTGCCTGCTGGATCTGGAGAAGAAGATTTTTTAAGAAATATGCCTGAAATGCACTAAGTTAAAATTTGGGCTCCTATACGGAGCCCAAATATAAACCCAGGGGGCCGATTTGAACAAACTTGAATCAGATCCACCCCACAATGTTGCTTACCAAATATGAAAAGATTCTGAAGCTGGATCTGGAGAAGAAGATTTTTTAAGAAATTTGCCTGAAATGCACTAAGTTCGAATTCAAGCTTCTATAGTGAGCCCAAATATGAAACTAGGAAGCCGATTTGAACAAACTTGAATCAGATCCACCCCACAATGTTGCATACCAAATATCAAAAGATTCTGCCTACTGAATCTGGAGAAGAAGATTTTTTAATAAATTTGCCCGAAATGCACTAAGTGCGAATTCAGGCTTCTATATTAAGCCCAAATATGAATCCAGGGGGCCGATTTGAACAAACTTGAATCAGATCCACCCCGCAATGTTGCATACCAAATATCAAAAGATTCTCCCTGCTGGATCTGGAGAAGAAGATTTTTGAAGAAATTTGCCCGAAATGCACTAAGTTTGAATTCGAGCTTCTATAGTGAGCCCAAATATGAATCCAGGGGGCCGATTTGAACAAACTTGAATCAGATCCACCCCGCAATGTTGCATACCAAATATGAAAAGATTCTGCCTGCTGGATCTGGAGAAGATGATTTTTTAAGAAATTTGCCTGAAATGCACTAAGTTCGAATTCGAGCTTCTATAGTAAGCCCAAATATGAATCTAAGGAGCCGATTTGAACAAATTTGCATCAGATCCATCCAACAATGTTGCATACCAAATATCAAAAGATTCTGCCTGCTGGATCTGGAGAAGAAAATTTTTTAAGAAATTTGCCTGAAATGCACTAAGTTCGAATTCGAGCTTCTATAGTGAGCCCAAATATGAATCTAGGAAGCCGATTTGAACAAACTTGAATCAGATTCATCCCACAATGTTGCATACCAAATATCAAAAGATTCTGCCTGCTGGATCTGGAGAAGAAGATTTTTAATAAATTTGCTTGAAATGCACTAAGTTCAAATTTGGGCTCCTATACTGAGCCCAAATATAAACCCAGGGGGCCGATTTGAACAAACTTGAATCAGATCCACCCCACAATGTTGCTTACCAAATATGAAAAGATTCTGCCTGCTGGATCTGGAGAAGAAGATTTTTTAAGAAATTTGCATGAAATGCACTAAGTTCAAATTCGAGCTTCTATAGTGAGCCCAAATATGAATCTAGGAAGCCGATTTGAACAAACTTGAATCAGATCCACCCCACAATGTTGCATACCAAATATCAAAAGATTCTGCCTGCTGGATCTGGAGAAGAAGATTTTTTAAGAAATTTGCCTAAATGCACTAAGTTCGAAATCGGGCTTCTATACTGAGCCCAAATATGAACCCAGGGGGGCCGATTTGAACAAACTTGAATCAGATCCACCCTACAATGTTGCATACCAAATATCAAAAGATTCTGCCTGCTGGATCTGGAGAAGAAGATTTTTTAAGAAATTTGCCTGAAATGCACTAAGTTCGAAATTGGGCTCCTATACTGAGCCCAAATATTAACCCAGGGATCCGATTTGAACAAACTTGAATCAGATCCACCCCACAATGTTGCTTACCAAATATGCAAAGATTCTGCCTGCTGGATCTGGAGAAGAAGATTTTTTAAGAAATTTGCCTGAAATGCACTAAGTTCGAATTCGGGCTTCTATAGTAAGCCCAAATATGAATCCAGGGGGCCGATTTGAACAAACTTGAATCAGATCTACCCCGCAACGTTGCATACCAAATATCAAAAGATTCTGCCTGCTGGATCTGGAGAAGAAGATTTTTGAAGAAATGTGCCTGAAATGCACTAAGTTCGAATTCAAGCTCCTATAGTGAGCCCAAATATGAATCTAGGGAGCCGATTTGAACAAACTTGAATCAGATCCACCCTACAATGTTGCATGCCAAATATCAAAAGATTCTGCCTGCTGGATCTGGAGAAGAAGATTTTCAAAGAAATTTGCCTGAAATGCAGTAAGTTCAAATTTGGGCTCCTATACTGAGCCCAAATATAAACCCAGAGGGCCGATTTGAACAAACTTGAATCAGATCCACCCCACAATGTTGCATACCAAATATCAAAAGATTCTGCCTGCTGGATCTGGAGAAGAAGATTTTTTAAGAAATTTGCCTGAAATGCACTAAGTTCGAAATCGGGCTCCTATACTGAGCCCAAATATGAACCCAGGGGGCCGATTTGAACAAACTTGAATCAGATCCACCCTACAATGTTGCATACCAAATATCAAAAGATTCTGCCTGCTGGATCTGGAGAAGAAGATTTTTTAATGTTTTTCCCATTGCCTACAGTGTTAAAAAGTGCTGACTCAGCACTTTTTCAAAGTCCCGAAACTGTACCCTATGATAAAACCGATGGCAATTTTTTTTTACCAATCCTTTCTGTTGGTCCTAAGGAAGCTGCACACCAAATAAAAATTCTCAGTGCCGTGCAGTTTTGGAGATATGGGCGTTTTAAATTTTTTCTATTTTTAGCTCCTGCGGTTCCCACGGGGCTGCGGGAAAATTTTTTTTTGCATAAATCAAGTACTCATGACCCAATAAGCCCTCACATAAAATTTCGTTCAAATCAGCCTCTCGGTTTGGAAAATAGAAATTTTGGGCGGGGCAAAAAATTTTGACCCTCCCATAACGACGCCAAGTATAGCCCCACAAACTTCTCTTGAACAAATCTGAGTCTACACCTCAAAAGGAAGCTGCACACCAAATATCAAGTCTCTGCTACTGCTGGTTCATGAGAAGAAGATTTACAAAGATTTTGGTGCCCCTTGGGGGCGTGGCACCACCCAGGAGGAGGGGCAACTTCATTTGAACAAATCTGAATTGGCATTAGGTAATAAACATTTAGCCAACATTTGAATAAAATTGGGCTAGTGGTTTAGGAGGAGAAGTCGATAATGTAAAGTTAACGCCGGATGACGACGACGACGGACGACGACGACGGACGGAAAGTGATTAGTAAAGCTCCCCTTGAGCTTCGCTCAGGTGAGCTAAAAATAGCAATGAGTAGTATGGAGGGATCAACATATGAACATAATGATCCCTACACCACGACGGAAGAGCCTCCACTTTAGTCGCATAGAATAGCGAAGAAGAGGATCTCCTATAGTAAGAAATCGCGTCCAAAGCTCGTCCAGTACAGTGCTTACAATGCAATACGGACCACACAACGGAATACATGAAGGTTGCGACCTTGCTGGTTGTGATAAAGATGACACGATTTACCCAGTGAAAAAAGATCCTCACATAGAGGAAGATTTCACGTTAAGATCCACAGTAGACAAGAGAGTAAATTACTCATGATCTCTGTGAAGATAGAGATGCTATCAACAGAAATGTATTGTGGTTGTTTATCTTAGCAATACCTGCTAAAACAACAGCGCCGGAGGATACGCGTATCCTATCATTCCGTCCTATAGATCAATAGAGCGTTAACAGTATTAGCTCAGAGATCTGGACAAGCCAACACATACGTCTGCAATTGATTAGCAAGCTGTGTCATAAATAAAACATCATTGGGCGCTCCCATAGATAGCAAATCTGATTAAATACTTGTTTGTTGAGAGTCCATTCTGACAGCAACAAGCGATCCGTAAGAGAACGGGAGTGCGATAAAACAATCAGACGACCCAGAATATGACGGACCAAAACTGAACTTGGTGTACTATAACCAACAGACGGATTCTTTCCATTAAATTGAATAACGGAAACGAAAGAGTGCCTCCCTGGTTCCGGAGATACGCCACTACTGTCGAATTAAAGGACAGGAATTTGGGCATGCGTTTCTGAATAATGTTCATGCAATGACATAAAGCAAGCCTAAAAAACATTATTCCGCGGAAGATAAACTGCTAGCTAAAAGACTGCGGAACCCAAAGACCCTGGCACTTCGAATCCGTAGGGATCAGAATATATCCCAATCTGTTTGACTGGCAACCGTCATAACAGCCACACTCGGGTCCGGCAACTGCGGCGGCACTCTCTGAGTCAACCACCGAAAGTTTGCCCCAGTCTGAATCTCTTGTAACACTAGATAGACAAGAGAATGTATAAATCAAGCAATTCATGGATTGCCAGAAAGTTGCCGTCGAAGAGAAGCTCCTCCGAGAACGAAGCGACTCTGAGAGAGTTCTTAACCTACTATCCACGCGTGGATGTAGCTAGGGCTGCATCACGTCTAACCAACTCCAATCAGCCACTGAAGGGCGGAGTTATACGTGAACAAACTACTGCCCTCAAAAGAAATTACATTGAGAATAATATCTCGTAAATCTTTTCTTGAAGACGTAATGATAACGCCTCAGTAAGGCGGATTACGTATAATAAAGCGTCTAAGTTAAGTCTACTATACATAATGTCGTTCCCAACATTGAAATTGGAAAAGACATAAACGGCGAAAAAGAATATATGCAGTCTTTAATCACACCGTCTAGACGCATATGAACTCTCGGTATGCCCTGCTCTGCCAAAATAAACTATATGTAAAAAAGATAAAATGGCAGAAATGAGCCACGCGGACAAGAAACTAAACTATCATGCTTAGTAGCAGGCTTGTATATATATATAAATATATAGCGTCGAAAAATAAAACACATGTTGTAATGACAATATTGGACTGCGTCGGTAAGTCAGGAACAAAGTCCCTGTACCGATCGAAAAATCTGAGTCCAATGACGCTATAAGTCTCTTATCCAAGATCGCAGCAATGAAGTCCGAAAAATAATCACTGGAAGAAATGCCAGAAGATATGAAAGGCATCTTCCGATACTACTAAAGGGAAAACTCGAAATCTTTCGAATCCCTTTCGCCATCCTGTCGGACCCTATAAAGCGTTCGGTCGTCCGTAGCTTGATGCAACCGCGGACCGCACCGACCCAGCGCCGTCGGATAATTCCTGATTCGACCGAGAAACCGTCAATTGCTGGGATGCTGCGAAACAACTGTGCTAACTCGGATAGCACGTCCGTCACTGAGGCCTGAGGAGCAGCGGTCTTACGATGCATTGCCGCAGGAAGCTCCGAGATCGTTACCCCGTGCATACTTCCAATATGCGAGCGAACGGAGTGTATAGGCCTCGTGTCCCTTGGCTACCGGATGGCGCGACCTATTCGCTGTGGAATCACTGAATGCCGAAACTGATCGGATACTCGAGGTCACGTAGCCAATGTGCGGTCGTGTGCCCTGCTGTGAGGATGAGGAAGCATTAAAGACAGTCTCTCGGACTGTCAATATAACGGAGCGTCCCGAGCAACGGACATATGCTCCGAATGTAAAATATCTGAACCACAACATGCGGTCCCCTATGTTGTTGGCTTCCTCCGATCTGTCCTCAATCTGCCGTCACTGGGTGAGTACTAAAGTAATTAAAGTGCTCGCATCACCCAAATCTCCTTCCTAGACCGCAACGGACGAACCCGGCAGCCGAACCATTCGATGAATGTACGCTACACCGGGTGAGCTAGCGAATGTCACTCCGTAAGCGATAGACATATTCCATGAGCACTTATTGCCGCTAACTCTTCATTAACTATGACGACAGAGGCACACTTTTGAAAGACATCTCCATAACTCTTCGAACAAGAAACCAGAAATGCTTGGATAGCAAGCATAAAATAATAATATATATAGCGTCGTTCAATAATTCGAAAGTTTGTGTGACATTATTGGACTATGTCGGAACTGAGGGACGATGTCCCTGAACCGAACCAAAAATTTCTAAGTCCACCGACGCTATCAGTTTCTTATCCGGCATCGCAGCATATGTTGTTCCGAAAGGGAAAGCTTGAAATCCACCGAATCCCTTTCGGTATCCCGTCGGACCGGATGAAACTTTCGGATGTCCGTACCCGCTTCCGCGGAGCGTCCCGACCCAGCATCGTCGGATAAAATATATGCGACAGATTCAGTTGATGCTGGGATGCTGCGATAAACTGTGCTATTAAGGAAAGCACGTCCGTTCCCGAGGCCTGTGCAGTAGCGGACTTACGATGCATTGCCGCTGGAAGCTCCGTGAACGTTGACTCCCGCACACTTCCTATGCGAACGTCCGGAGTCTGCAGGCCTCGAGTCCCCGGCTTACCGCCCCAGCGCTGTCGGATAATTCTCGATCCGACACCGTTCTGTCGGCTGCTGGGATGCTGCGATAAGCTGTGCTATGTGCACAAGAATGTCCGGCGTCGAGACCTGCGGAGGCGCAGTCTATCGCTGCTTCGCCGAGGGCAGCTCCGCATCAGATGGCTCCCGCATACTTTTCCTATGCGAACGTCCGGAGTCCATCGGTCTCGAATCCCTGGCTGCCGGATGGTGTGACCTGGTCGCCGAAGAATCCTTGATCGGCGAAGCTGGTAATATATCGGCGGTCACGCAGCCAAGGTGCGGTCGTGTGCGCTGACGAGAAGAGGAAGCCTTAGCGGTCTCAGCGGACTGCCTATACAACGGAGCGTCCCGAGCGACGGACGTATGCTCCGCTAACGACACATTGTACCACAACATCTGGGGCCAGATGTTGTTGAACGAGAGAGGGGCCTCTCTCGCTTGCCGTCCGGATGGACCGGAACGAGCTATGAACCGGACTAAAAGGCTTCCTCCGTTCTCCCTCCGATCCGCCGTCACTGGGTGTGCATTAAGTTAATTTTATAGTGCTCGCATCACCCCAAAATTCCTTCTAGACCGCAACGGACGAACCCGGCTGCCGAACCATTCGGTGAATGGACGCTACACCGGGCGAGCTAGCGGACGTCAAAGGCCGTCGAACCTACTAGGGTCCTCTTAGGCAATTGGCGTATTACATGAGCACTTTTCCGCTAGCCCTTCATTAATTGTGACGACGGAGGCACACTGTTGGAAGACATCACAGATACATCACCCTAATCTTGATCGTCTGAAATAGAAATTGATAAAGTAGAGTGACCCTGCGGGGAAAGGACCGGAGTGTCCAAATCCCCAACAACATACCGTGACATACGCTTCCCATATTGTCATCGAAATCATACGATACAGAACAGGAGTTAATGCGAGTACACTGACCACATATAGAATGATAATAAGGTCAGAGGAAGACTTCCTCTTAAAACAATTGATCAATATCCTTTCAATGTGAAAAGAAAACAAGTCCTGGTACTCGCACTAACCCCTGGCAATCAAAATACATAATAATAATATGATCCATTAATATAGAAAAAATAATTGAAATCAAAATATTTTGAAAAAATATTTTTTCAGAACAGCCCAAGTTTCTGAAAAGTAACGTTGAGCCCCAATGGATCCCAAGCCTAAGTGTGGACAAAAATTTTAAAAATATTTTAAACAATTTATTCAACACTTACGAACAATAATAATGTATCTAGTTATGATTAAAATAACATAAAGATATTATTATTTAGAAATCCCCCCCTCACACAGAGGGCTGTTGTAAATGTAAACAATGAGTGTAAAAACACTAAAATAAGACTCCAGGCACCCAGGCCCGAAATCAGTTACCAAAAATACACCATCTGATGCAAAACAGAGACTTCCAGGGAAGAAACTGCAGAACATCAGATGGTAGATGCAGAACACAACGCCTAACCACCCGTAGGTGAAGACGTAAACATGGGGAAAGAACAGAATTCATTCTGTTATACAGCTAAAACTCCCAAGAAATTTTAGTAATAATAATTACAGAAACTATGCCAAAAGCATGGGAGAATAGCAAGGGGGAACTTAAAGGACAGAGAGAGAGGAAAAACACTTGAAAAAACAGTGTAACTAAATAATCAGAATGACAACAAAATGGCTGCTGCCTTGAAAATAGGTAACTTAACATAATTTCATTAAAAAATTTTAAGTTACAGCCCTGATAATATTCTGTCACACATTCTTTTCCTCTCCTCCTTTTCTATCCTCCTTAGAATCACCATTTCACTAATATTTATGTGTCTGGCATCATTTAAACTGAGATTTAAAAGCACAAAGATCAGTCAGATGTTAACTGATGAAGGGCCAAACTTAGAATGGCGCCAATTTCGGAACGTCCTTGACACTGCGCATGCGCAGTAGGGGCGAAGTGTGGAGGGCCTTTCAGGACATGTTTTCTTTAGTTTTAGATGCAAATTTTGGGGATTGGGGGGCAAAATTTGTGTTTGGCCCTATATTTTAAGAGTTAGCACCAGCTATGTCTGGGTCATTGGTACAGTATAAAAATATATTTATTAAAGTCTTATATTCACCAAAGACACTAAATATGGGCAATATATAACAGGCCTGCTGCCAAATGCCAAAAAGTTTTGATAATACAGTAATCCTTACGACGACATGGAATCTTCATGATTCTATCAAACCTCAGCCCCCAATTCAGCACTGTCTAAAGTTACTCAAAAGGGTTTCAGGAATTCAAGACATGAGGTATTTATTTCTGAGCAGTCATAACTATGCTTGAGGAGCAGGGTTCTCGGCGACAAGCAATTCCCTGAGAAACAGACTATTTTGTATATGACAGGACAGGGGGGAAAAAAACTAGTTTTTTTTTCCCCCTGGGGAGGGGAGGGAAAAAAAATAGAAATATTTATTAAAGTCTTATATTCACCAAAGACACTAAATATGGGCAATATATAACAGGCCTGCTGCCAAATGCCAAACAGTTTTGATAATACAGTAATCCTTCTGACGACAAGGAATCTTCATGATTCTATCAAACCTCAACCCTCAGTTCAGCACTGTCTAAAGTTACTCAACAGAGTTTCAGGAATTCGAGACAAGAGGTATTTATTTCTGAGCAGTCAACAGAATGCTTGAGGTGCAGGTTTCTTGATGGATCAGATGCAGGATAAACCTAATGTTATAACTGTTATTCTAATCAGGACGAGTTAATCCTCAGACTAATTGGCATTCAATAATCCTCCTCAGAATTGGGGAAAAAAACAGAAATCTTTTGTTTTTCTCGCCATATCAGCGAATAGTATGACATAAAAAATTAAGTCAAAAAAGAAAAAAATTCAGACAGGAGGCAAAAAATCAGGGTGGGGTGGGGGTGGGGGTGGGGGGGGGGTGGGGGGGTGGGGGGGGTGGTGTAAAAAATACTGTAAAATCTAGCCCCCCCCCCCCCCCCCCCCCCCCCCTGGGGGGGCATTTTCCCGGGGAGGGGGGGTGACAAAAACTGGGACACTGGTCAATAACTACCTGATGCAAAGCTAGATCTTCCTTAGAAGAAACAAAACTACATCTGGTAGAAGATGCAAGACAACATACACCTACACCCTAACACCCACAGAATGAGGATGTAACCATGGGGATAAACGGAATAAACATTCCTTAGATCTTGTTAAACTCCCAAGGCATTTATTAAAAAAATTTCAATAAAAAAACCAATAAGCATGGGAGTTTAACAGGAGGGTTCATGGGAAGAGAGGGAAGGAACATTTAACAAACAGTAGGTTTATCATTAGTAAGAATGATGACGTTCAGGCTCATGTCGCGAAAATGATAAATTTAAAGTAATTTGTATATTTTTTATACTTACCAATGGCCCAGACTTAGCTGGTGCAAACTCAATATTATCAAGGGCCGAACACAAATTTTGAACCCCCCAATTCCCCAAATTTGCATACAATACCGAAAATTAAAAGTCCTATCTGGCCGTCCTTACTTTTACTATCTGTGCATGCGCAGCAATCAGGAAGAGACCGGAATTGGCGCCAACATCATTCTTTGTAGATGAGTATACTCAATAATAACTCAGCGGGGAGGTATGAGTGCCCACTCATGGGAAGACCATCCTCATCTGGGCCATTGGTAAGTTTAAAAAATATACAAATTACTTTAAATTTATCATATTTTTATACTAATAACCAATGGCCCAGACTTAGCTGAATCGTAAAAAGGTGGAGTGCCTAAGACTTAAGAATTAGCAGACCAAATATAGTTCCTAAGCCAGCATTGCGAAGTGAAAGGAGATTAAATTTTAAAGGAATTACATGCTATAAACAAGGAGCCATATCCAAGTAATTCCGTAATCTTAGCATGAATGATTATGCTAATTGGGTGTAATGAGCCCCCAATTATAAGGCTAGTCCAGACTAAGCCCCATAAATTAGGATGGCGTATTCGAGAGTGAGAGACTAACCCCCACAAACACACGCCATATATAAATAATAAACAAGCTGTATCTAGCATCAGTAATAATCTACAGACAAAACAGCTTCACTCATAGTTACACACTTATCAAGCTGGAGGAGATGAAGAAAAATTACCCCCCCTGCCCCGCCCCTTTTTTTGAAGGAATATTCTTCAAAACAAAGAGGGGAGTGCTCTGGAATCAGTGAAAAGCGGGTACCAAATAATCAATACATATTCGCCCCAAAGGCACTCAGTTATTAATTATTGGTGCTTAACGCAACTTCAGAAGATAAGGGTATCGTGGTGATCCCGGTAATTAACTGCACACGCTTCTAACGTATACCGGTGTCGGTATATGTAGACAGGTTGAAAACTGGTGATATAACATGTACAATCACATACCTGTCCAACTGAATCCCAATTGCAAGTATCTGAAGAGCAAATACGCTTCTAAGGCAACGAACAGGTGACCTCGTTCAGGTGTACAATTAATTCCAATAATAAAACTCCAACTGAACTGTACGAATATACGAGAATGTGTACCGTATTTTGTAGAAACCTGGATACAGAACATGGAACATGCTATGATTAACAGACTCGTCATGGACCGTCCCCGAAATAAATCATTGTTTCCTCAGTCCGTAACAACCAATGACTGTTCAGAAAAAGATGAAATTTCGCATGTACTCATCTGAATACAGCCTGTATCCCCGGTATGAACGTGTGATACAAGTGTAACCAGGAACTGAAAAGAATCATATGCTTGTATATGACTTATAAACGAACAACCACAAGAAACAATCCAACTAAATAATGGATGTTACCATGAGGTCACCGTTAGACCACGACCCAGCCGCCAATCGATGAGACATTAAAGGCATGCATATACTTAAATGCACATGAGGCTTACAGGAAGAAAACAACATCCTGACATGTAATCGCCTCTTAACACATTGGTTGGGGGGGGGGGGGGGGGGGGGGTTCGACGAATAATTCCTATCGAAACCCCCTCACCCACATTACTTGAATTGCTCTTGTGTTAGTTATCAAATATTATAGGAACCGCAGGGCTCCCTCACGTATGACCGACTCCATAATGCAACTAAGGACGGAGAACAATAATACACCATATTGACATAATATCCAGCCTCTAAGATGGAAGTATAATCCACAGTAATAGATTGGATCGAAATGAAAACGGAGACGAAAACAATGTTCCGACACCCGATCATAAAAATCTAGATGAACTCCTTGCGTTCGATCCGATATCAGAAAATATGTTCCTGAGAAGGAGTTATGTATAACCATTTGAAGAAAAGCTCATTAATCACACTAGGTAAATATGGCGTCATCCATAGAGCTTATCGCCTCATATAACTAACACCAAACCATACTGGTAGGAAGAGAATAACCTCCTCTAACATACGGTATCATGTCCGATAGGACAACGAACTCAGCCTAGCTGAAGCAGCTACAGGTCTTCCCATACGTGAAGACAATAAAAAGGCTGATAACTGCGGCCTTAGAAGCTCACTAAGGAGACTAACAATGCTAGTCGTCGCTTATAAGTCTTCATCTCTGTGAAGACAGATAGATCGGTGTAAGTTGCAACCCTGAAGGCTCACTGAACTGAGACTTAAAACTATCATCGCGCAAGGTAGGGAATGAAGAGCCGCTATTTTAACAGCCATAAATTCCCAAAGAGACAGTAGTCCCAAGAGATAATAAATTCAGTTACGTCACTGCAAAATTACTGAAAAAACATCGCTCATGATTCTAGCTAGAGTACTATGGCATAAACAATAAGACTCAAGTCTATGACACTTCAAAAAACAAACCGAAAGGCACTCTACCTTTATCGGTTTGATTCCCAAAAGACAGCGGTCAGAGCCTAGCTAACACAGCTTAGAAATCGTCCTCTCCGTGAAGACAGATATCTCGTGTAACTAGCGACCTTTAAAGCTCACAAAACGGAGACTTGCAACCATCGTCGCGCAAGGTAGGAAATAACGGGCCGCTATTCTAACAGCCGTAATTCCCAAAGAGACAGTAATCTCAAGGTAGCTATGCAGATATGAGTCTTCGTCTACGTGAAGACATATCGTTGTCACTTGAGGCCTTTGAAAGCTCACTAAATGGAGACTTAGAACACTAGCCACTAATTATAAGAAAAGACAACTGTTACAGTACATAAGGCTACTATGGCGTCCACAATGGCATTAAATGTCTTGACGTCAGGAATACAACACCGAGAGGCAAAAGACATACTTGTTCCCTCTAACAGCTCTATTCCAAACAAGACAGCTGTCTCGTCTCAGTCTATCTAGCTGGCTTCGGGATGAGAAACAGGTGACTTGAAAAAACCAGGAGAATATTTTGACGACCTCTATTGCTTTTCTTGAGTAGGAGAGCCTGTACCTCCGCAAGGAGAGACTCTCTTGGAAGAAATGTCCAACACGTACTTCTTGTAAGTGGAGCTTTGCTCGGACTGATAGCCGCAGGCCTGCCGAGACTACATTCTCATCCACTGATCCCGTAATTTTCATCCACTTTTTGCAAGGCTGATAACCTTCTGCTAAGTGGCAAGAAACAGAAGTCTTTTTCTCGACGCCCTCTATTGCTTCCTTTAACAAGAGATCCTGTATCTCCGCTAGGAGAGACTCTCTTTTGAAAGGATCCACCAGAAGATTTGTCCAATGCGGACTGTAAGTGGGGGTTTTTGTTCGGAATGATAGCCGTAGGCCTTCCAAGACTACACTTCTCATCCACTGATCTTCTATCCAGTTTCTTGATAAGTTTGATGACCTTCCGCCAACTGGAAAGCAATAGAGGTCTTGTCCATCACCTGTAAGACTTACGAGGCTTACAGGAGGAGAAACTACGTCCTCCCCACGAAGAACCTCATCCCGTCGGCTTAGGGGTGTCTGACCTATATAGTATGGATCAGACCTGTGCCCCTTTCCCGAGTCGCTATACTGACAACCTCCAGAGTAAGTATAAGAGGGTTTCCTGTACCCTCACGAGGAGTTCCCTTTAGTTGATTCTGAAGTGGAACGGACTCGCTTACCCCAGTCTGCTGAAGCGTTTTGTTAAGATGCAGACTTTAGTAGCAATGCACTGAAAGCTTTCTTTGTAGTCTGTTCATAGACTACTGAAAGCTTGTCGTCAATAGAGTATGTCCGGAGACTGGAGCGACCCGGAGAGAGCTTTTCACCTTGCCATCTATAAGAGATGACGACGCAAGGACAGCATCATTTCTGATTAACTCCAGATTAGCCACTGTTAGGGCAGAGTTATACGTGGTATACATGATTGCCCTGGAAAGAACTCTAAGTGAGGAACAAACATCCTCAAATTCCTTCCCATTAAGACGATGTGCCATAGCTCTGGTGAGCGGATCTGCATAGGACATCGCGCCCAGATTTGCTCTATTGGATGAAATAGCACATTCCATCAATTCCGAGCGTATATTGAATTATGAAGGTAGGGACATATCTGAATCCCCAGCTTGCTCATTTTAATGCAGAGGAGCTCTCTGGACATCTTCTCCAACTGTTTTAAATGAAGGTGGTCCAAGAAATGGTACATTTATTGAAGATGTCGATAAGAAACCACCTTCCTCTTAGCACTTGAGAGGTTGAATATGGCGTTGTTAACATGGCCGAAGGCCTCCGACACCTGTTGAGACTGTTTTGGGAAGGAAACAACTTCCTCTTTCTTCCGCACGGAATCTGTATCCAGACACGACAGTGGTTTCTCTCTAGTAGTCGCAGCTTGCTGATCAGGTGAAACAAAGTCAGGATAGTACTGATGAATAAAATTCATCGCTACCATATGCTGTTCCGAAAGAGAAGGGTAATCCTCTTCCTTGTCCCTTTCACCATCCTACTGATTCAGCTGTGACGTTCGGTCCATCGCATCTGCATGTGCAGATGACTGGACCGACCCAGCACCGTCCCACATCTCACCACTGGAGTCTGCAGAAGGCTGCTCTTGCACTTGCTGCGATTAGCTGCACAATCTGCAACAGACAGTCCATTACCGAGGCTTGAGGAGCAGCAGTCTTCCATATTTACGCCACTTGCTGCTCCTGGAACGAAGATCCGGACGTAAATCTCTACTTCGAACGTCCCAATGATTGAAGCCTCAGATCACTGAATACTTCTTCTAACGGCTGTCTGGATATCTGAAGTCGGGTAGCTAGTATGCGGTCATGTGTGCTATATCTGCCTGAGGAAGAAGCCCTAACTGTAGCCAACGTCAGTTGCAGTTTAGAGGGAGTGTCCCGAGCAGCGAGTGTGGACGTTAGCTCCTACACAGGCAAGTTTCTCAAACAACATTTGGCCCCAAATGTTGTGGGTTAGAGCGAGGGCTCTCCCTCTCGCAGTCTTTTCAGACCTCGCCGTGCTTCCCTAAGATAAACTTGCAGGTTCCTACGCAGGCAAGTTTCTCAAAACAACATTTGGCCCCAAATGTTGCTGGGTTACAGAAAGGGCTCTCCAGCTCATGGTCTTATCAGACCTCGCCAAGCCTCCCTAAGAGAAACTTGCAGGCTTCCTCCCTATTTCCATCGTTGCTGGGTGAGCTTTAGTTTTTGAGGTGGTTGCTCTACCCAAATCGACACTTCAATCGACCACAATGGACTTACCGGGTGTCACCACTCACCGGTCGAGCTAGCTGCTTGCAAAGGATAAGAACACTAACTAGAGGCCTTATCCCTTGTTTAATATTCATTAGTACCTTGCAGCTAGCTCTGTTTGCTCATCAGAGTGCAACGACGTTAGCACACTTGGATGGGTGTCACATTACAATCACCATGTTCTTGTTCCTCTGAAAAACAAACTGAAAAAATTGAATTATTTTGCGGTGAGAGCTCTGGCATAGAAACCTCACTGCCAATGACATACCGTGACACCTGTCTCCAATGTCTGCCATCCCAATGTAAACAAGTAGGACAAGAATCCGCAGGAGTACATCGACTACAGGCAAGGCAACAAGGCTTATGTTTCCGTAGTCTATTTCGGATTACATGGAATAGTGTGACATGCGCAGTGAAGATACAGAATAGTAATCGCGAGGAAACAGCAAATAGCACTTTAAATGTAAACCAGAATGGAATTTGAGGAAGTGGCGCTCGCAATTGTTTTGATGATGTTGTCAATGACAACATGGATGCTGTTTTTGCTCATCGCAGTGCCGCATCTGTATAAAACAGCATAGCTCTTCTATGGACAGGTAGGTCAATATGACCAGATTAAAAAGAAACAAAAAAATTACAAAGAAACGCTGGACAGAGCACTTCAGTTTTATTATTATTTCGACTCCCATTTGTTCAGGGGCGTAGTCAGGATTCTATAATTGAGAGGGGGGGGGGGGGGGGCTAGCCATTTCCAGCCATTTTATGATATTTGTAATGTTGTGGGGTTTCGGAGGTCCTTGCCTATTCCACCCTTATAAAAAAGTACCATGGTAAACCATGGTAAATCCCAAAATACCCTGGTAATACCATGGTATACCATGGTATTACCAGGGTATTTTGGGATTTACCATGGTACTTTTTTATAAGGGCAAGCTAGCACCCTCCTGTCATTACCCCTCCTCCCACTTCCATTCATGGAAGTGGGAGGAGGGGGGTAACGATCGGAGGCCCTAGTTAGGACAAGGACTTGGGAAGAGGCGGGTGACGACCAGAGGGGCCTAGTTTGGTCAAGGCCTTCTCCGAGAAAATTTTGCAAAATTTAGTACTCCAAGATCGAATATGAGGCAACTGTCGCCCGTGTAGCCCTATATTAGAGAGCATTTGGGTCAATATTTCTTTTTTATTTAGGGAGGGGAGGGGGGGGTGGCTGCTAAAGCTTTAGGTTGACCTGGGCCTCCAGAACACCCACCCCCAACCCCTGCCTGGCTACACCACTGTCCAGGAGGCTGGGGGATTGGGGACAGGTTCTCGCCATTGTGTCCATACAACTCTGCTCATTGACGTTATTTGAGCGATAATTTAAAAACAAAATTCAGTATTTGGTGTCCACTATTTGTTGGTTATGAGTATACGGAGAACCAGCAAAGCCTGTCCGTGTACTCTCACCACAGAGTTCCCGTGAACAAGAAGGTCATGAATGCACCGCCACGTTGTTAAGGTTCAGTAACAATATCCAATCTCACCAGTGAGAAGGTGGGGGAGGCAAACCCACACAGCTTGGCTGGAGCGTTATAATGGGGCAGAGTGTGGTCACAGCCCTCAAATTTCTAACTGGTGGGGGTGGGGTGGAGAAAGGTTTCCAGATCTTCAGTTTTCAGAATTTTTGCGTCTGTAGGATTTGAGCCTTGTAACCAAGTTGGTTGTACTCCACCCCCTCCTCCCCCACCCGACGTTTATCATTTTAGGATTTCACATCCAGATGTAATGTTCTGTCACAATAATCAGGGTTTTGGGTCAAGGGGAAATAAATGAGTCAGTTATGGGCGGTCAAGAGTGGTCGCCGCGGCTTCGCAAAAAAAGGAATTCCAGGGTCCAAAAAATTCATTTATTCAATTTGGGGGTTTGAGCCTGTTGTTTAATTGACTCCATAGTATTTCTCTTTATTTTCATCAATTATTTGTGGGTATGCTATGTTTAAATATTTTGCTGAATTCCATGTACCTAACATATTTGTTATTGTCTTGATCACTTAAACATTTTTGGAGAATACAACGAACGGAAACATTTTCCACTATTTGTTGATAACTGCGCATGTCAGAAATAAAAAGTAAACCATCTAAACCTGCTCGCGAGGTGGTTTACTCAGAATGATTCGGAATGATATTCCAGAATGACGCTCTGCAAAGAAAACAACCAGATTGGTAATCCCAGTTGTCTGCGCATGCCTGGAATAAACCATGTATTCTGAATGGACTACGAAACATGAGCAAGCCTGTAAACAGTAATATAATACAAGAGGCCCCACGGGGCCTGAAGTGCTCATCTTGTACAGAACACAATTTAAATACAGTCCAAGAATGAGTCTACATTAAGCAAGCCATCTCCATAGGCTGCACTGTCAATCCTTGAGTCTCTCAGGAGTGACAAAAATAATCTGGGCATCATGCCTTTTCTTCAGTTGATCATAAGTAAAATGTAGAGCTCCCCAATGAAGCCCCTTGATACAACCTATGTGGATTAATCTTAGTACCTCCAGAGGGTATTGAATACAAAATTTTTAATTCTTCAGCAAAATGGCCAATTCCGGCTCCCATTGAGAGCCCAAATATTAACCCAGGCTCTTGATTTGAACACAGTTAAATTTGACTTCCCTAGAGATGTTGTGTACCGAATATGAAAGCATTCTGACTGTTGGATCTGAAGAAGAGAAATTGTAAAGAAATTTCTTCGAAAATATGAAAGCATTCTGACTGTTGGATCTGAAGAAGAGAAATTGTAAAGAAATTTCTTCGAATTGCACTAAGTTCAAATTTGGGCTACCATAGCGAGCCCAAATATTAACCTGTGGATCTGATTTGAACAAACTTGAATCTGACCCCCCTAGAGATGTTGTATACCAAATGTGAAAGCATTCTGACAAGTGAATCTGAAGAAGAAGATTTTTGAAGAAATTCCCTCATATTGTACTAAGTTAAATTTCATGTTCCCATATGGAGCCCAAATTGACCTAGGCACTCGAATTGAACAACCTGGAAACTGCCCCCCCCTAGAGATGTTGTATACCAAATATAAAAGCATTCCGACTGGTGGATCTGAAGAGGAAGATTTTTAAAGAAATTTCCTCATATTGCACTAAGTAAAAATTTGGGCTACCATAGTGAGCCCAAATATATACCTAGGGATCTGATTTGAACAAACTTGAATCTGACCCCCATAGAGATGTTGCATACCAAATATCAAAGCATTCTGACTGATGGATCTGAAGAAGAAGATTTTTTTAAATTACCCTCCATATTGAACAAAGATAAAATTTGGGCTTCCGTAGGAAGCCCAAATATTAACCTAGGGACTTGGTTTGAACAATCTAGAATCTGACCCTCATAACAATGATGTATACCAAATATTAAAAGATTCTGACTGGTGGTTCTGAAGAAGAAGATTTTTAAAGAATATTCCCCATATTACCCTATGTTAAAACTTCGGGCTCCTGTAGAGAGCCCAAATATGAACCAATGAGCTTCATTTCAACAAACTTTTATCTGACCCCCCTATGAATGCAGTATACCAAATATCAAAAGATTCTGATGATTGGTTCTGGAGAAAAGATTTTTTAAAATTTTTGCAAATATGCTGACTCAGCATTTTTTCGATGCCCATTACAGAACACCCTAACACAACCAATGGCAATTTTTTTTACCATTCAATTCTACTGGTCATAAGGATACTTCATACCAAATAAAAGCTCTCTGTTCCGTGGGGTTTGGGAAATATGGGCGTTTGAAAATATTTCTATTTTTAGCTCCCAGGGTTCCCATGGGGATGCGGGAATTATTTTTTTTGCATGGGTCAAGTACTTATGACCCAATACTACCACAAACCAAATTTGGTTCATACCGGACCATCGGTTCAGAAAATAGAAATTTTGAGGGGGGCCAAAAATCTTACCCCTCCTATTACAAAGACAAATATTACTTCACGAACTTCGTTTGAACAAACTTGATTCTACACCTCATATGGAAGCTCCATAGCAAATATCAAGTCATTGTACACACTGGTTCTTGAGAAGAAGATTTTAAAAATATTTTGGAGCATTTTCCCCCACTCCCTCCCTATGGGGCTGGGCATGCTGAGTTGAACAAAAATGAAATGGCCCTTTGGGACCATCACTCACACAAACTTTCACTTGAATTGGCCCAGTGGCTTTGGAGAAGAAGACCAAAACATGGTGTTGACGGACGACAGACGGCAGACGACGGATGGAGAGCGATGAGATTAGCTCAGCTTGACTTTGTCAAGATGAGCTAATAAAACACTACATATATTTGAGGACGTTGCCAATGTAAACAATGTCAAAGGAAAAAACCAGAAACAAGACATTAGGCACTTACAAAAAGGTCCAAAGTCAGTAACCTATTTAAATGCTACCAGATGCAAAGCTAGATCTTCATATGAAGGAAAAACGATACATCGGATAGAAGATGCAAGACCAAAACGACCTAATACCCCTAGGGTGAGGACGTAAACATGGGGATAAACAGAATAAACATTCTGTAATACACGTCAAACTCCCAAGAAATTTAATAAAAAATTTCAATAAAAAATAGGCAAAAAGCTTAGGAGTTTAGCAGGAGGGGTTCATGGAAGGATAGGGAAGAAACACTTAACAAACAGTGGATAAATCATTAGCAAGAATGCTGACGTCGGGCGTACGTCCCGAAAATGGGAAACATGAAATAATTTTTATAATTATTATAAAGTTACAGCCCTGAACGTTTGAAACCACTGTTGCTCACTTCCATCATCCATTTACAGCCATGGATCCAACAATTCTTGCATTGATTTGTGTCTGGCATCCTCAAAAAAGGAGATTTTAAAGCACAGATGTCAGAACATTGTTACTGACTTTAGGGCCAAACAAAGAATGATGTTTGCGCCAATTCCGGTCTCTTTCTGCACAGATGGTAAAAGTATGGAGGGTCAGATAGGACTTTTAATTTTTGGTATTGTATGCAAATTTTGGGGATTGGGGGGTTCAAAATTTGTGTTTGGCTCTTGATAATATCGAGTTTGCAACAGCTAAGTCTGGGCCATGTGTTATTAGTATAAAAATATGGGAAACATGAATAATTTTATAAAATTATTAATAAGTTACAGCCCTGAACATCCAAAACCTCTGTAGTTCACTTCCAGCATCCTTTCAGTTCCTTGAATCCAGCATAATCATGATTGATTTGTTTCTGGCATCTTCAGAAAAGAGTATTTGAAGCACAGATGTCAGTTCAGATGTTGCCGACTTTGGGCCAAACAGAAGAATGATGTTGGTGCCCGTTTCGCTAAAGCTAAAGTATGGGGGACCAGTTAGGACTTTTCTTTTTTGGTTTTGTTTGCAAATTTGGGGGATTGGGGGGTTCAAAATTTGTGTTTGGCACTGGAAATTAAAGAGTTTGAATGAGCTAAGTCTGGGCCATTGGTTAGTGTAAAAATACACCTGGGCAGTGATTTCTATACAAGTCTTGGCTACCTGTTAACCCTTTACCTAACGTGAAAAGCAGACGACACTTGCAAAAATAATTCTTGAATAACTAATTTTTTTCATTTTTTGTCTCAAAAACATAGGTTATGACCCCTCGCTGGAACGAGCTCGACGAGCTCGTTCCAACGAGGGGTCATAACCTATGTTTTTGAGACAAAAAATGAAAAAAATAGTGAAAATTAATTGGCGATTTTTGAGAATAGCGCTGGCCGGTTTTGGCCGTTACGTTGGGTAAAGGGTTAAATCACAGGCTGCAGTCTAGTGAGAATTCAGGACAACTGTCAAGGCCCGTGAGGGTTAACAAAACTGAAAAGAAAATCTGTCACTTCTTTCATCAAAATGAACCCTTCAACTGATATCAAGCCTTAACAGGGCCTTATAAATAGTGAATGTAGGAAATTTGAAAATTAGGACAGTTTCAGTATTCAATGATTGGTTCGGTTTGGTTTTTCGGTATGCCTGTGATAGCAGTATTAGTTCAGTTTTTTGGTACATTGCCCATCTCTACTGGACAGTCTCCAGGCAAATAATAGAAGTAAAAATTAAGTTTTATTTCATATTAACAGGTTTAACAGGTCAATTTTGTATTGAAGGTATGATAAATGGTTTTGTGTTTATAAGTTATATTCAATTAACAGGATTATTCATTTAAGAGTTATCCAATTAAGTCAGCTCAATTATACTTGAACACTAAATTTATATACCATAAGCAGTTAACTTACCAGATTCTAATTTATTTCCCTTCAAATCTATTTGCATAGTTTCTCTGCATCCCATTTTAACATCTGAAATAATAAAAATAAAATGATAGTAAGGTGATTAAGAAAAAAATTCTTGTTTCTCAGGCACTTCTATCATAAAAAATCTGTCTCATCACCTTTATTTCACCTGGAAAACTCTTCTATGACACTATTTTGCACTTGTAGGACAAATATTTAACCAGCCATACCTTGTTGATATAGTTGGTTAAATCTTCAACTACCTTATGGGAAATTTTCACTTCTGAAAGCATTAGTTTACCACATAATATTTATTTATTATGGTTTAATGACACTTTAACAGCCAAGGTCATATTGTGTCCGTGACAGTTTTCCAGTGGACGAAGCCGGAGTATCAGGAGAGAACCACCGAGCAACGATGAGCAACTGCCAGCTCCCCAACATCATAACACCACACTGCAGCACAGGCAGGGTTAGATTGGTTGAAGACATGCAGTACGCCTTAGTACACGGCATCATCGTGCCCACATGTGGACAATCGTGGTTGAGTGCCTTGCCCAAGGACACAACGCAGGAGTCTGAATCAATCGCTCAGACAAACACCCACCCAAGGACTAACCGGGCTCGATGTTGCTTAACTTCGGTGATCTGATGCAAACCGGTTACCACAATGCCACCGCACCCCCTTGCCGCCGCATAATAGTGCAAGTGATTAAATTTCTAATTCAAACTATTTTCAGAACTGTTTTGTGAATAAAAAAAAAAGAAAAGAAAAAAACCTCTCCTCCTATTGAGGAAAAATTGCCTGAGAAACAAGAAATTATTTTTTGACATGTATTTCAAGGGTGAAGAGTTTTCACTACATCTCTATTCCCATGTAGTAGACTATTACAAATAAGTGCAATGCCAAGGGTATGCACACCCCTTCCTCTCCCCACAGCCAAGCATGAGTTTCTAGTCATTTATCTTTGTTGATATTGAATTAACTAGATGCAGCCTGTCCCATCTTGGGACCAAGAATACCTCCCGTGACAAACTCTCTGATAGTGGTCACCACTAATACCAAGTACCATTAATATCCTCAGAGACATTCCAAAGTTCTGAGCGAGACTCGACTTGTTATAGTTGGATTTAGATGTGGGGGTATGTAAACTTGAACTAAATCCGTGACCTTGACCTTGTAGACAGGCATACCAACCTTATTTGTGATACACCCTCTGGTGGTGGGCAACATTAACACCAAGTATCATTAATATCCTTCAAGACATCAAAAGTTCTGAGCCAGACATGACTTGTTATAGTTGGATTCTGGATCTGGATGGGGGTGGGTGGTATGTGAACTTGAACTAAATCTGTGACCTTGACCTTGTAGACAAGCATTCAAACCTTATTCACTACATGCCCTCTGAATATCCTTCAAGGCCATCAAAAGTTCTGAGTCGGTACGATTTGTTATAGATGGATCTGGATGGGGGGTGGGGGAGGGAGGTGCTGTGTGAACTTGAACTATGTCTGTGACCTTGACCTTGTAGACAGGCATTAAAACCCTATTCACGATACAACCTCTGGTGGTGGGAAACATTAATACCAAGTATCATCAATATCCTTCATGGCCATCAAAAGTTCTGAGTCTGCACGACTTGTTATAGTTGGATTTGGATGTGGGGGGGGGGGGGGGGGTACGAGAACTGGAACAGAGTTTGTGGCCTTGATCTCGTAGACAGGCATTCCAACCTTATTCATGACATACCCTCCAGTGGTGGACAACATTAATACGAAGTATCATTAATATCCTTCAAGGATATCAAAAGTTCTGAGCCGGACACAACTTGAGTATATTTGGACATGGGAATGTGAACTTGAACTAAGTCTGTGACCTTGACCTTGTAGACAGGCATTCAAACCTTATTTGCAACACACCCTCTGGTGGTGGGCAACATTAATACCAAGTATCATTAATATCCTTCAAGGCCATCAAACATTCTGAACAGGACACAACTTGTTATAGTTGGATGTTGGGGGGGGGGGGGGGGGGGTATGTGAACTTGAACTAAGTCTGTAGACAGGCATTCCAAGACACACCCTCTAGTGGTGGGCATCATTAATACCAAGTATCATTAATATCCTTCAAGACTAACAATAGTTCTTAGCCAAACATGACTTGGGTATATTTGGATATGGGTGTGTGAACCTGAACTAAGGCTTATGACCTAGACCTTGTAGACAGTCAAACCAACCTTATTCACGACACACCCTCTGGTGGTGGGCAACATTAATATCAAGTATCATTAATATCCTAGCCAGACACAACTTGCAAGGATGGACGGACGGATGGATAGATGGATTGAGACAGATGGACCAATGGATGGACAGGCAGGCAGATGGACAAAGAAAGCTTTATGATCTTTTAAGATGGAAAAGGCCCATAACTCTACCAACATATATCGGATCAAGCCCACTATTAATCCCAACATGTATTATGTGGTTATAAACATATGTATAAAATTTTGTTTCATTTCACTCAAACTAAAGTTATCATCTGGAAACCATATTCGGGATGGACGTACGGATATATGTACATACCTATGGACAAGGGTAACACTTAATTGCCCTTTGCCAAATTGGCAGGGGCATAAAAATGTTTTAGTGGTGTTTAAAGTCACTATCAGCATTTGTGGCTCCATCATGACTGTAACAAATATCAAGCCAAGTTCTACTAAACATTTGTATCTATGCTGCTAACATCATAAGGACTTCCACCCCAGGCAATGGTATTTGGGGCCTTTTTTTAAAACAGAACTTGTTTATCACAGTAATCAAGCACTCCTCACTTGTGAGTTTCACTTCTGAGACTAAAAAATCCTACTTATTCCTCTTGCAAACTCTTTAAAACCATTACAGACATACCTTGATTGTCTTCTTTATTTATACAGTTTACTGTCCAATTAGTACTGGCACATGATATCTGTTGTATCTGTATTTCTTTAACAAAAGCACTCTGGGATTTCACCTGTGAATTACATGTGTAAAATGTAACAGACATTTTCAAAAGCCACGAGGAACCTTTTGTAGTTTTTAACCATTCATCCTGGTATGCATAATATTTCGGATAAAAAAATTGGAAACTGATGAAGAAGCGACAAAATGAAAATAAATCAACATTTCAATTCTATGGCCCGATACGTTTGTTTATCTGGTTGAATGCTAAATTATTTTTTAAAGGTGATTTGGAACATGGGTATGTTTTATCCTAAAGATACCATGCTACCAGTAAGAGCAGCCTTAGTTTATTAAGATTTTGTTCATAACTAATTGTTTGGTTACAATTTATTGGAGTGCCAATAGCAATCTCCAATACATTGCAGCCAATTTTATTTTATCTCCACTGCTGAGCGAACATCAAGCAAATGCACATAGTGTAAAGCCACTGAAGTGGATTCCAGCAATTTTAAACAGAGCTATGATAGTGGCTTCTTGCACTCAACTGGGGTTTAATCCCGGGAATGGGAATTTTCCTGTTCTCGTGTTTTAAAGTCAGTCATGATACTGGGAATTTTCTGGATCTTGTTTCTGAATATCAGTCCCAATACCCAGGAAATTCATAAGACACAACCTGGAATCAAAGGTTGCATTCCACAACCTTTGATTTGATTCCCGATTCTAGTCTAAGAATTTCACAGGAATTAGCACTGAATTGCAGAACCGAGAAATTACCAGTTCAAGAGATTAAACCATAGCTCCAACAGCTATGCTGGTCTCTGAAGAAATTGATATTCGCCGCAATCTCATAAACTATAAAACCTGATCATTGATACCATAGTCTATGAATTTACTGAGTATCGTTACTGACCTTCAGAACCGAGAGCCGCAGAGCTGTGAAATTCCCATTCCCAGGATAAACCTTACACTCAACCAGTTATTCAAGTTTAAAACATTTTCAGCGTCTTTAGCTATCTTATGACTGCAACAGAGTTCAAAGTACAAAGACAAGTTTTGCTGATAGTTTATATTTATGTTGCCCACTTAGGACACACACTCTAGGCTTTGGTTCCAGATTCTACCTTACCATTAACTCCTTGCATTATGCTGGCAGATATTCCTGCCCAGTACAAGGAATAGTTGCCAACGAAATAAGTACAATTTGAACACTTATATCCAAATTCTCTCTTGTATATTGTTGGATTAACTGTTTGGCCAGTGATTTCTTGAGTTAAATTTATTTGAATTTTTCATCAAATCTAATCACGGCTGCTTCATAGCAGCCATGACTAGATGTGATGAAAAATAAAAAAAAAAAACATCAGTGGGTTAAGAGTAAAGGAAGAACTTGTCTGCACAGTTACAGTCAACAAGCACAGGAACATATCCCAGGGTTAGGAAGTGTGGTGGCTCATTGCATTGGGCTTTAATCCAAAAGGTTGATGGCTTGATCCCCAACCATTCCACCTGCGATATATCCTTGGGCAATATACTTAATTGCCATTGCCAATGTGGGAGCATGGTGGCTCTGTGTACAAAGGTATACTGCACTCTTGTTGTGAAATCATGTATTACTTCATTTATTATTTATTTATTGGTGTTTAAGGTCACATACTTTTGCATAATGGCGATGAGCAACGGACAGACGGACGGACGGATAAAGGATGGACAAACGATGGATGGCCACCCCGGATGCAGGCATTATGTGTACCATACATAGTATGGGTACACATAAAAATGAATTAATAAAAATATTTCCTCATTCTAAACTTACCTGGCTCAAGTTTTCAAGTTCACATGACACAATACATGATCTACTGTCTTCAGAAGACTGAGGGTTTTTCAGAGAATTGCCTCTAGCTGCCACAGCCCTCACACTTAATGATTCCAGTGTGTTAACAACAGCAGTATGTCGTAATATCCTATGCCTACAAAAATATAACCATACATCTGAAACAGTAATGGCAATGGAGTTTCTTTTTTATTTAATTAAATTTTCTTAGCAGACAAACGTTATGTAAAATGAGTTTTTTCACAATGGGGGATGGGGGGGGGGGGGTGGGGGAGGGGGGGAGGGGAATAATACGAATGGGATCTTTTTCTCACCAGTACAGAAGCCTAGAATTCTAAAAACAAAAGTCCATTCTGAGTTCAGTCAGTATTCAATGAGTATTAAAAGCAATATTTATTCAACACTATTCTGAATTTTAGTGAAAAACTTGGCTGAGAAAAGGTTGACTGATGATAAATAGCTGTTTTAAACACCAGATAATAAAATCTTTGTATCTAATTAACAAATGAGGAATTGTTGTGATAAAACAGGTATTGACATACATTGGAGGGTTCTCATTGAGGAAGGAAATTCATTTCTGATCGGTCTAGCAAGGGTTAATTAAAAATCTATTACTGGGATTTAATACCGGGAACAGGAATTCCTGGGTTCCCAGTTCCGAAAGCCCATCACGATACTTGAGAAATCTATAGCACAAAACCGGGAATCACACATGGCACTGCTGAACTGAAGTTTTCAAAACTGAAAAACTGCCCCAATGTAACTTTGTAAGATTTTGTCAGGCCTTCAACACCTTAACTTTTTACAATCCTGTTTCCTGAAGAACCTTTTTCTCCAAATCAATGCAGCTCTCAATCAGTTCACTCGATTCAAAGTTCAAATTCTTCTTCATTTTTAGAATCACTACTATCATTCACAATTTTACTACATCCTTCAACATCCACTCCTTCTTCGCTGCCGTCACTACTGGTGATGACAGTGAAGAGGGAGGTGAAGGCAGGAAGAAGTGGTGATAAAACTAATGATTCTGAAAATAAAGATGAGTTGGAAGCGGGTTTGTGTTTTCACACTTCTCTTAGGAAAAGAACTTTTCCATATGGAGAAGGCAGATTGCCAATAAAAATATGTTCATTTTCATGGAAATAAATGTGTCTTATTACTCTCGCAAATTTACTTTATATCATCTGGGGCATTTCCCGGTTCCAGGTTCTGAGTGTAATTTCATTCCCGTTCCCATTACTATAGAAAACCGGGAATATATTAAACCCTATCTATAACATATTCTCCTATAGCAAAATAGTGCTTAAAAAATTTGGCACTGAAACAAATTTATTTATGAACGGTTCTAATTTGTCACAGGCAACCCCCCTTCCCTCTGGCCCCCCCCCCCCACCCCCACCATACACTCATCCCCAAAAGCAGCATACAAGATTTTGCTTTGAAAAGATATAGCTATTTCAGAGCCATCTTGTATCCAAGAAAATAAATAACTGATTTTTATTCACCAAACTTTCATGTAGAAGCATACAACAAATTGAACAAGGAAAGAATTTCTTACAAACAAAGGGATCACTTTATGTATATATTGAAGTGGTAAGTGGACTCCTGCAAAAATTCAAAATTTAATTCAAAAGTCAATATTCAATTCGATTCGATTCAAAATCGGAAATTCAAATATTTTTGAATATACTTCAGTCATAAACGTGAATGCTTACAGATTGTAATTGATCACTTCATTTTATATTGAGCATTGTTCTGGGTAGAAATGTAACTAACTTGTAGCGATAACAGAGTTTGAAGAGATGTAGCTACAACTGTACAACAATTATAGCTACATTGCTACAAATACTATTACCACCACAACTGTTCATTTCAACTTATTGTGCATTATGACCAGTGACCATTTATAAAAACTTTTGAACTTTGAAAAGTTATTCTGCTGTTCAACTTCAAGAGATGATTTGTTCCACAACATGATCACATTATTTTATACTGAGTATTGTTCTGTCTGATCAGTTACTGGATACATCGTCAAAAGCATCAGTTTTCTAAAATTTCACCCTTGATTATTATGTAAACAGAAGTAGAGCACGCTTTAATTTACAAGTGGGTTGACTCCATTCGGTGTTAAATTATCTCTTCGTTTTAGTTATTCTGCATTTCTAATTAAAAACAAATGGCTTCACAACCGAATAGAGTTGATCTGATTTGATACAAGTTTTTTTTCCAAAGAAAACATGTGATAAAAGTGAGGTAGCAGCCCTATCAGCCAGGTTTGCTTCAAAATGTTTATTGCTGCAGTTTCGAAGCTACAAAGTCAACAATTCAAATAATTTCAATCATTAGATACTATATTGGTTTATATCTCAATTTATAGTGTGGGAAGTGGTGAGGCAAAAAATTATAAATTTAAAGTAATTAGTATATGTTTTATACTTACCAAAGGCCAAGACATAGCTGGTGCTAACTCAAAGGGCCAAACACAAATTTTGAACCCCCCAATCCCCAAAACTTGCTTGCAAAAAAAAATTAAAAGACCTATCTGGTCCTCCCTACTTTTACTCTCTGCATATGCGCAGTCACCAGGAAGTGACCGAAATTAGCGCCAACATCATTCTTTGTAGAAAAGAGAGTACTACATAATAACTCAGCGGGGAGGTATGAGTGCCCACTCATGGGAGGGCCATACCCGTCTGGGCCATTGGCAAGTATAAACAAGAGGCCCCACGTGGCCTTAATCGCTCACCTGACAAAGTGACTCTAAGAAGTATTTTAGGTCACCTTCACCATGTCATGCCTCATCAACATTAACTGGTTGAGTGATAGATTTTGTTTGAAGTTCAACATTTGTTACCTAAAATTAGTTTTATTTAAAATCATTGGTGTGTGGCCAATCTCCAATGATTTTTAATAAAGCAAATTTATCTCTGCAGACAAACTGGTTTAGCATGAAGCACAAACAAGGAATGTGAAGAGATAGCCTTGGACATCTCTCACCAACTGTGGATATCTTCCATGTGCTACATGTATATATTTGCATGCAAGAAAACAAAAATTTTCACAAATTTTCCAAAATATTAGTTTTTTTTATCATCATTGGAACAAGCTCAAACAGCTTATTCCAATAGGGGTATGGAAAGATCAGGTATATTTTTGAGACAGAAATGTGAATATATAAATAATGGTGTTTTTTTGTGAATGATGCTGGAGAATTTTGCGTAAAGATATGGTAAATGCTTTTGTTCTAGATACAGAATGATGCAAAAGTATTTAAATTTGATTAGGCAAGTTGTTCCTATAATGCATTTAAAAATTGAAGTAACTGTTTTTTTGCTGACGAACTTTTAGATGTGTGTGTCTGTGTTTGTGTGTGTGTGTGTGTGTTGGGGGGGGGGGGGGGTAAGAGTGTTCTTGCAAACAAAATTCCTGAATAAATGGAAAATTTTATTTTTTGTGTGAAAGACATAGTGCGTGAATGTTGATTGGAACAAGCTTAGAGAGCTCATTTTAATGTGAAGTCATAAAGCTGTGTTTTACGTACGAAATTCTGGAATAACTAAAAAAATTGCTTTTTTGACTCAAAAAGCATGGTGTGCGACCTCTCATTGGAATGAGCTCAAAAAGCTCATTCCAATGGGGTATTTACAAGCGATAAGTACATGTATGTTTAAGAGACAAAAATTAAAATTTGAATAGCGATTTTTGCGAAGAATGCTGACAAGTTTTGGCAGTTATGCTGGTAAAAAGGTAAGATATGCAAAGTGGTTGTTTTTTAGAGGCGACATTTAATTAAGGGGAATTAACCCTTGATTACTGAGGTAACTTCTAAAAGTACTGAAATTTCATGAAGCAGTGTGAATAACAGACAACAGTTGCCTAAAAATTTCATGAATAACTAAAATTTTTATTCTTTTGTCTCGAAAACATGGCATATGACCTTTGTTGGAATGAGCTGAATGCGTGTGTTCCAATGAGGGGTCATAAAATCTGAACGGAGATTTGTGTGAATAATGCATTAGTACTGCTAGATTTGGGTAAACAGTTCACCCTGGATACCACCCCTTCTATAGTAGATCTTTTCTGCAAATTTTGTCTAAGATTCTATCAACTTTACAAATAAATACATTCATGAATCACAATCAGATCCACCCCACAATGTTGCATACCAAATATCAAAAGATTCTGCCTGCTGGATCTGGAGAAGAAGATTTTTTAAGAAATATGCCTGAAATGCACTAAGTTAAAATTTGGGCTCCTATATGGAGCCCAAATATAAACCCAGGGGGACAATTTGAACAAACTTGAATCAGATCCACCCCACAATGTTGCTTACCAAATATGAAAAGATTCTGAAGCTGGATCTGGAGAAGAAGATTTTTTAAGAAATTTGCCTGATATGCACTAAGTTCGAATTCGAGCTTCTATACTGAGCCCAATCTGCGTAAGACATTGCTTCCAAATTCGCTCTACTTGATGAAAATGCTGTTGTAATTGTGTCTGAGTGAATAGTGAATGATGCAGGCAAGGATACATCTTGATCCCCAGGCTGCTCATTCAAACACAGAGGAGCTCTCCAAACATCTTCTCCAACCGTTTTTAAATGAATGTAGTCCATGAAACGGTATGTTTACGGAAGATGTAGCTAAGAAAACGCCTTTCCTTCTCACACTCGAGAGGTTACACACGCCGTTGTCTATGGCCGAAGGCCTGCAACACCTGCCTAGACTGGACCGGAAATGAAAGGACTTCCTCCTTTGTCCGGTTAAAGTCTGCATCCAATGACGCCAGCAGTTTCTTCCTTGTCGTCGCAGCATTCTGATTCGTCGGAACAAAAGCAGGGTAGTATTGATGGATGAAATCCATCGCAACCTATGCTGTTCCGACAACAACAAAATATATATAATTAATCAGGTTGGATATTTTAATATGAGCTATTGCCTTCGCCCTTTTTACTGCCCACCTCAATCAGCTGTTTGTCCAATGGAGTCCATTCTCATACAAAACCAATGGATCTTCAATTCATTTGCCTTAATATATGCCATTTTCAACTGTATGAATTGGGAAGGAAAAACTTGCAAAATGCATACGCATGCTAAGTAGGCATTACTGAATAATACAAATGCCACTTATCAAAGATAAAATGATTCAACAAAGAATTTCTGGCACTTTCAATCGATTGAATCTTCCTATTGGCTTTATTTAGGAGCTGTGTGACAATGGAATAGACATATTTACTGAATAGAATTTTTGTAGTGGCAAACTGATAATGGACAAACTTCATAACGACAAATCCCGAGATGTCTTATACAATCACATCAAAACGTCCTTATTTTATTTTTTATTTTTTAACTCTTTACCTAACATACTAGTCATAAATGGTTAGTGTTATTCACCAGGACAGGGTCCCTGGAGGCAAGGACTGATAACATTCAAGGCTATTCAAGGCCGTTTCACGATATTTTTCAGCATTTTTCAAGGCCCTATAAAAGACAAATTCAAGGATTTTTAAGGCCTTGCCTTCAATAGTCCTAACTAGGACCTCTGGCCATTACCTCCACTTCTCAATTCCCTACAAGGAAACTGCTAAGAAGGGGTACAGTAAAACCTGACTTGAGAGACCACTGTCTTGAGAGACCACCTGTCTTGAAAGACCACATCTGCCAGGCACTGATTGCTTTTACTCTATAATCGACCTGCTATGGGAGACCACCTGTCTTGAGAGACCACCTGTCTTGAGAGACCACTGTGAGCTGGTACCAACTTGTATTTTTTATGCCATAATGGACCTGTCTTGAGAGGCCGCCCCTTTGAAGACTGAAACCACGACAAAAACTTTTTACCTGTTCTGGAATTGGAAAATCCATTGTGGTTATACTAACATAATTAAAAGTATTAAAAGCTCTTAATTGGGTTTCAATTGCTACCTCATTACAGATTGAGATGTTTTTATAAGACCCCTGTGAAAAGATTAGGATTATTGCCGAATAAACAATTTCATACATACCTGAAATGTGACAGATAGGAATAAAAATAAATTTGTGTTGAAAGTTAAAAAATTTATAGTAATTTCTATATTTTTTATACTTACCAATGACCCAGACATAGCTGGTGCTAACTCTTAAAATATAGGGCCAAACACAAATTTTGCCCCCCAATCCCCAAAATTTGCATCTAAAACCAAAGAAAACATGTCCTGAATGGCCCTCCACACTTCACCTCTACTGCGCATGCGCAGTGTCAAGGACGTTCCGAAATTGGCGCCATTAATCATTCTAATAACCAGTGCCTGGTAAGCGCTATGTACTCAGCGGGGAGGCAAGAGTTCCCAACTCCTGGGAGGGCCATCCCCGTCTGGGTCATTGGTAAGTATAAAAAATATAGAAATTACTATAAATTTTTTAACATTTTTATACTGTACCAATGACCCAGACATAGCTGAATAGTAAAAAGGCTGGAGGGCCAAGGACATAGAGCAAGATGGAATACGCTCAATAATATAAAATAGAGTCATCCCCTCTAGGGAAAAAGAAGTAATAGGCCTTACATGTATCTTTCTTATTTATGATAAATTAGAAAGATACAACACCTTCCAAAATTGAGCATCATACATCCATGTACTCTATTAATATCCAATATAATCCTTATACTAATAATTTTTAAAGTAAGCCAATAAATAAAGTAAGTCTAGAGAATAGAGACTCTTATACTCCTTAAAAGTGTCTGAGGATTGCATAATCATGTCCGTTGACACGTGCTATATTCAAAAGCTATACTTTAAAAACTAAGACTTGAATGAATTTTTAAAACATAAACTTCTCACTAAACAACCATCCCAATAACAGCTCAGAATTACTAACTCCGGAGGAGGTATCCCCTTGTTTTCATAGTAAAACAGGTGACCCAAGGGAACACCCTCCCCCCCCCCCCTTTTTCTTGCCCTGGGTCAAATAGCCCAGAGCGAAGAGGGCAGAAGAACGGAGTCACTGCCGAAACAGACAGCCTACCTAGCTATAGTAGCAACTGTTAAGTGAATGACATTCTGAGCAGTAGATAATAGACCTAACAATAGAGGCCTCCAGAAATGGACTCGATATTTCTGAGATAAAAATTCATGAATGTGGATGGCTGAGCGCAATGAGCAGCCTTCAAAAATCTATAATAGCGACACTATTAATGTAAGCCCAAGATGTAGAAGAACTCTTACTTCATGAGCCGAAATCTTAAGCACAACTGCTGAGTCAATGATATACCATAAGCCGTACCGATAGTTAATTGAATCCATTAGCAATAGAATGGAGCGTAACGTCCTTCTATTAGGCATCAAAGACAGAAGAAGCTTACGCCCGTAGTAATAAACAGATATCTGTTTATAAATACATAAACTCTAACTGGACAGAGTAAAGGCCTATGCCCGTACGAAGACGGAAGGACCTTAATAACAATAGGTTCCGGATAGTAGGAGCCTAACTCTAATGCAAAAATCCAACCTAAATAGTAAAGGAAGTAGTGATTCCGAAACTACGAAAGTGAAAATCATCCATCGATAGTGCATGAAACTCACTGACTCTTCAGTAAAAGAGAAGCCAACAGAATTACTGTCTAAAAGGTCAGAATTTGAAAACTACTGTTTCCAGAGGCTCAAATGATTACTTAGCTAAATAAGAACCGAAGTTAAATTCCATATAGGAATTTAATCTAAAGATTCTAAGTCTATTTATCAAAAAGTTACTAACTGACTTAGATAAAGAGACATAAGACTCAATTGTAAACTATCATAGAGTGCATAGGTATGAGGTAACATAAACCTATAACCTTAATAATAACAGGCTGCAGTAGATCTTGTCAAACAAGTATACTAAAAAGTTGCAATGAGTAGTATGGAGGGATCAACAATATGAACATAGTGATCCCTACACCAACGACGGAAGAGCCTCCACTTTAGCCGCATAGAATAGCAAAGAAGAGGATCTCCTATAGTAAGAAATCGCGTCCAAAGCTCGTCCAGTACAATGCTTACAATGCAATACGGACCACACAACGGAATACGTGAAGGTTGCGACCTTGCGGGTTGTGATAAAGATGACACGATTTACCCAGCGAAAAAAGATCCTCTCATTGAGGAAGATTTCGCGTTAAGTCCCACAGTAGACATCAGAGTAAATTACCCACGGTCTCTGTGAAGACAGAGATGCTATCAACAGAAATGTATTGTGGTTGTTTATCTTAGCAATACCTGCTGAAACAACAGCGCCGGAGGATACGCGTATCCTATCATTCCGTCCTATTAGATCAATAGAGCGTTAACAACATTAGCTCAGAGATCCGGACAAGCCAACACATACATCTGCAATTGATTAGCAAGCTGTGTCATAAATAAATTATCATTGGGCGCTCCCATAGATAGCAAATCTGATTGAATACTTGTTTGTTGAGAGTCCATTCTGACGGCAACAAGCGACCCCTAAGTGAACGGGAGTCCGGTAAAACAATCAGACGACCCGGAATATGACGGACCGAAACAGAACTTGGTGTACTATAACCAACAGACGGATTCTTTCCATTAAATTGAATAACGGAAACGAATGAGTGCCTCCCTGGTTCCGGAGATACGCCACTACTGTCGAATTAACGGACAGGATTTGGACATGCGTTTCTGAATAATGTTCATGCAATGACATAAAGCAAGCCTAAAAAACATTATAAAAGATAATTGCTTGCTTAGAGACTGCGGAACCCAAAGACCCTGGCACTTCGAATCCGTTGGGATCAATATTATATCCCAATCTGTTTGACTGGCAACCGTCATAACCATAACACTCGGATCCGGCAACTGCAGTGGCACTCTCTGAGTCAACCACCGAATGTTTGCCCCAGTCTGAATCTCTTGTAACACTAGATAGACAAGAGAACGTGTAAATCGAGCAATTCATGGATTGCTGAAAAGTTGCCATCGAAGAGAGGCTTCTCCGAGAACGAAGCGACTCTGAGAGAGTTCTTCACCTTACTATCCATGCGCGTGGATGTAGCTAGGGCTGCGTCACGTCTAACCAACTCCAATCAGCCACTGAAGGGCGGAGTTATACGTGAACAAACTACTGCCCTCAAAAGAAATCACATTGAGAATAATATCCCGTAAATCTTTTCTTGAAGACGTAATGATAAAGCGTCTAAGTTAAGTCTACTAGACATCATTGTCGTTTCCAACATTGTGGTTGGAAAAGACATAGACGGCGAAAAAGAATATTTCCAGTCTTTAACCACGCCGTCTAGACGCATATGAACTCTCGGTATGCCCTGCTCTGCCAAAATAAATTATTCGTATAAATGATAAAACGGCAGAAATGAGCATTGTGGACAAGAAACTAAACTATCATGCTTGGTAGCAGGCTTATATGCATATATAGCGTCGAAAAGTTAAAAAATTTATAGTAATTTATATATTTTTTATACTTACCAATGACCCAGACTTAGCTGGTGCTAACTCTAACAAAACCAGGGCCAAACACAAATTTTGCCCCCCAATCCCCAAAATTTGCATCCAAAACAAAAAGAAATCATGTCCTAAAGGACCTCCATACTACGCCTCTACTGCGCATGCGCAGTGACGCAGACGTCCCGAAATTGGCGCCAATTATCATTCTTACTGGCAGTGCCTGGTCAGCGCTATGTACTCAGCGGGGAGGCAAGAGTTCACAACTCCAGGGAGGGCCATCCCCGTCTGGGTCATTGGTAAGTATAAAAAATATATAAATTACTATAAATTTTTTAACATTTTTATACTGTACCAATGACCCAGACTTAGCTGAATAGTAAACAGGCTGGAGGGCCTAGGACATAGAGGAAAATCCAATAAGCTCAACTATATAGTAAAGAGGTAACCCCTTAAGGAGAAAAGGAGTATTAGGCTTTACATGTATCTTTCTTATTTAATATTAAATTAGAAAGATACACTACCCTTAATAATTGAGCACAATAACATTCATGTTCTCTATTAACATCCAGTATATCCCTTATACTAATTATTTTTAAAGCAAGCCAATAAATAAAGTAGTCCAGAGAATTGAGACTCTTTATAGTCATTTAAAAGTGTCCGAGTATTGTATATCAAAGCCCGTTTGACACTTGACATATACAAATGCTTCACACCGAGCTACACTTTAAAAATAAGACATGAATGAATTTTAACATTAATATTACACTTTAAAACCATCCCGGAAGCGACTCAGAAATACTGACTTGGAGGAGGCATTCCCTTGCTTTTCACTATAAAGCAGGTGACCTAAGGGAACACCCGCCCCCACCCCTTCCCCTTGCCCTGGGTCAAATAGCCCAGAGCGAAGAGGGCAGCCGGACGGAGTCACTGCCGGAACAGAAAGCCTGCATAACTATAGTTGCAACTGTTTAGTTGTTTAGTGGACGACATTCTGAGCAACAGATAACGGACCTAAACAATGCAGGTCTCCAGAAATGGACTCAATATTTCTGAGATAAAAAATTTGTAAATGTGGATGGCTGAGACCAATAAGCAGCCTTCATTAAATCTGTAATAGCAACACTATTAGCATAAGCCCAGGAAGTAGAAAGAGCTCTTACCTCATGAGCAGAAATCTTAAGCACAGACTGCTGAGAAGAAGATAAATTTTCATAAGCAGTACGGATAGTTAATTGAATCCATCTAGCAATAGAATGGACCGAAATGTCCTTTCTATTAGGCATCAAAGACAGAAAGAAACGTTTCCGTCCCTTTCTGATAAACTGAGACCTCTGTTTATAGATACGTAATGCTCTAACAGGACAGAGTAAAGGCCTACGCCCGTCTGAAGACGGAAGAGCCTTAATAACAATAGGTTCCGGATATTTATTAGGAGCCTGATTCTTAGCTAAAAAACCCACATTAGTAGTGAAGGTGATAGTGTTCCCAACACTACGATAGTGAGAATCATCCACCGACAGTGCATGAAGCTCACTGACTCTTCTAGCAGAAGAGAAAGCTAAGAGAAAAGCTGTCTTATAAGATAAGAATTTGAAATCTACTGTCCCAAGAGGTTCAAATGGCTTTTCCTTCAATTTGAGAAGAACCCAAGCTAAATTCCACTTAGGAATTAATCTAAGAGTTCTGGGTCTATTTATCGAAAAGTTTTTAACCAACTTAGATAAAGAGACATTAGATCCAATTTGTAAACTATCATGATGTGCATAGGTATCAGATAACATAGATCTATAACCCTTTATAGTAACAGGCTGCAGTTTGATTTCGTCAAACAAGTATACTAGAAAGTTTGCAATGTCTGGTATAGAGGGATCGAATATATCTACAGAATGATCCCTACACCAACGACGAAAAACCTTCCACTTAGCCGCATAGTTTAGCGAAGAGGAGGTCCTCCAACAGTTAGAAATCGCGTCCACTGCTCGTCCTGTAAAGTGTTTGCCATGCAAGAAGGACCGCACAACGGAAAAACGTGAAGGTTGAGACCTTGCGGGTTGTGATGGAGTTGGCGCGATTTCCCCTGCGAAAGAAGATCCTCCCGTGGAGGAAGCTTTCGCGGTAGGTCCCACAACAGACACCTGAGTAGATTTATCCATGGTCTCTGTGGCGACAGAGATGCTACCAACAGAATCTTGCATTGAGATTGTTTTATCTTTAGCAATACTTGTTGAATTAACGGCGCTGGAGGATACGCATATCCTATCATTCCGTCCCAAGGGATCGACAGAGCGTCTACTGCAAATGCTCTTGGATCCGGACACGGAGACACATACGTCTGCAACTGATTGTTGAGATGTGTCGCAAATAAGTCTATCATTGGCCGTTCCCATTGGTAGCAAATCTGATTGAATACTTGTTTGTTGAGAGTCCACTCCGACGGCAACAAGCGACCCTTTCGTGAAAGAGAGTCTGCTAGCACATTCAGACGACCCGGTATGTGGCGGACCGAAAGAAGAAAGTGATGTTCTAGCGCAAACAGAAGGATACTTTCCGTTAGATTGAACAACGGAACTGAATGAGTGCCTCCCTGATTCTGTATATACGCCACTACTGTCGTATTGTCGGATAGGATTTGAACATGAGCATTGTGAATAATGTTCATCCAGTGACGTAACGCAAGCCAAATTGACATCATTTCCTTGATGTTTATGTGCTTGTACAGGAATTGCGGATCCCAAAGACCCTGGCATCTCGAATCCGTTGGGATTAATTATGCACCCCAACCTGTTTGACTAGCATCCGTCATAATGGTAAAACTCGGATCCGGCAACTGCAGCGGAACTCCCTGAGTTAACCACTGAATGTTTGCCCAAGTCTGAATCTCTTGTTTCACTTGATCTGACAAGAGAACGTCTACATCGAGCGAATGAATTTTCACACTCCAATTCTGAGTCAAGAAAATTTGAAGAGGACGTGTGCGTAACCGCCCCATCGGAATGAGATCCGCGGCGGCTCCGCACAGACCTATCAGTCTCATAAATTCTCTCGCCGTGACTTTGTCTGCGTGCAGACAATAGCGAGCGTAACAACTGACTAATTTCGCTCTGGTTAACGGCAGACGAACGAGATTGTTGTGCGTCTCGAAGCTCATTCCCAGATGAGTGAATGACTTGGACGGCACCAGATCCGACTTCTCCTCGTTTACTATAAAACCGAGACGTCGGAGCAATAGAAGAAGATTCTGAACATCGTTCTGAAGCGTTAACTCATTGCCGTACCTCTGAAGAATGTCGTCCAGGTAGGCCGACGTTACCGCAGACGAATGAGCTCGGAAATAGATCATTACTGAGTTCATTACCCGAGTGAAAGCCCAGGGTGCTAGATTCAATCCGAAGCACATCGCCCGGAATTGATACACCACTCCTAGGACTGCGAAGCGTAGGTACTTTCGGAATGTCGGATGTACCATGACGTGAAAGTACGCATCTTTGAGATCTATGCTCGTTGCATAATCGTTCACCCGAATACTCGCTCTGACCGACCGAATCGTCTCCATATAAAACTTCGGAGCGACGATCAGCTTGTTTATCCAGCTCAAATCTATGACTGGACGGAACGAGCCGTCTGGTTTCAGAACCAGAAACAGATGGCTGTAGAATCCCGGAGATTCCTGGTTTTCTACGACCTCTACTGCGTTCTTCATTAAAAGAGACTGCACCTCTGATAACAGAGCGTCTCTTTTCTGTGGATTTGACGGAAGATGAGTCCACTTTGGACTTCGAGTTAATGGAGGCTTTCGTTTGAAGGATATCTTTAGACCTTCCGAAGTCACTCCTCTCACCCAAGGGTCGTCCGTAATCGACGCCCATTCTTGTGAAAAGCTCGACAACCTTCTGCCAACCGGTACGCGATAGAGGTTTAAGCCATCACCTCCTGGACCTGCGAGGCCTGCGTTAGGAGAAACCACGTCCTCCATGGCCCGCACCTCGCCCCGTCGACCTCGGGGCGTCCGACCGATTGTCCCGGCTTGAAGGACGTCCCGAACGAGAGTCGCTACCCTGACGGTCTCTCGAATAAGTCCAAGAGGACGCACCGGAACCTCTATAGGAACCTCTCTTGGGCGCATTAGACCCAGAAGTGCCTGTCTTATTCTTGTCTGCTGTATCCGACTTCTTAGGAGCAGATTTGAACAACAGAGAATCCTTAGCTTTCTTTGTAATTTTATCATAAATAGCAGAAAGCTTGCCGTCAAAGAGAAGTTCTCCTGAGACCGAAGCGACTCTAAGAGAGTTCTTCACCTTAGTATCCACTAGTGTGGATGTAGCTAGGGCTGCGTCACGTCTAACCAACTCCAGATTTGCCACTGAAAGGGCGGAGTTACACGTGGAATAAGCTACTGCCCTTGAAAGAAGTCTTAAAGAGGATTGTATATCCTGAAACTCTTTCCCTTGAAGGCGCAGTGATAACGCCTTAGTAAGGTGATCTGCGTAAGATAAGGCATCTAAATTGGCTCTGTTAGACGCAATAGCTGTTTCCAACACCGCGGTTGGAATAGAAGCCGACGACGGTAATGATAGCTCTAAGTCTTCCGCCTCGTCGTCCATACGCAGAGGAACTCTCGGTATACCCTGTCCTGCCGTATCGAATTTATTCCTTGCATTAATGAAAGGCAGGTTGAGAGTATTAGCGGACAAGAAACCTGCTTTCCCCGTCTTGGAAGCAAGTTTAAATATAGCGTCGTTCAATAATTCAAATGTTATTGCAACATTATTGGACTGCGACGGAAACTCGGGAGCGATGTCCCTGAACCGCTCAAAAAATTCAGAGTCCAATGACGCTATAATCCTCTTGTCCGGAACCGCAGCAGTCTGGCCCGACGGAACAACTTGAGGGAGAAAGTGCCGGATGAAGTCCACGGCAGCTTTATGTTGTTCCAAAAGGGATAGCTCCAAGTCATCCGTATCCCTTTCACCATCCGGTCGGACCTCATGATGTTCCCGATCGTCCACCCCCGATGCTTCGGCGGAGCGTACCGACCCAGCGCCGTCGGATAATTCTCGATCTGACACCGTTTCTGTCGGCTGCTGGGATGCTGCGATAAGCTGTATTATCTGCACAAGAATGTCCGGCGTCGAGACCTGCGGAGGCGCAGTCTTTCGCTGCTTCGCCAAGGGCAGCTCCGCATCAGATGGCTCCCGCATACTTTTCCTATGCGAACGTCCGGAGTCCATCGGTCTCGAATCCCTGGCTGCCGGATGGTGTGACCTGGTCGCCGAAGAATCCTTGATCGGCGAAGCTGGCAATATATCGGCGGTCACGCAGCCAAGGTGCGGTCGTGTGCGCTGACGAGAAGAGGAAGCCTTAACAGTCTCCGCGGACTGCTTATACAACGGAGCGTCTCGAGCGACGGACGTATGCTCCGCTAAAGATACATTCTGTACCACAACATCTGGTCCCAGATGTTGTTGTACGAGAGAGGGGCCTCTCTCGCTCGCGGCCCGGCTGGACCTGGACGAGCTAGGAACCGGACTCAAAGGCTTCCTCCGTTCTCGCTTACTATCCGCCGTCACTGGGTGTGCATCTATTATGTTTATAGTGCTCGCATCACCCAAAATTTCCTCCTGGACCGCATCGGACGAACCCGGCTGCCGAACCATTCGGTGAATGGACGCTACACCGGGCGAGCTAGCGGACGACATTTGTCTAATCTCCATGAGCACTTTTGCCGCTAGCTCTAAATTCATTTGTGACGACGGATGCACACTTGTAGAAGATAACATGGAAACATCACCCTGTTCTTGTTCCTCTGAAATAGAAACTGAGAGAGTAGAGTGACCTTGCGGAGAAAGAGCCGGCATAGCCCTTTCTCCAGAAACAACATATCGTGACACACGTTTCCAATGTTTCTCATCCCAACATTCACATATAGGACAGGGATTAATGCGAGAACATGACTACAATTAATACAATGATCATGAAAGAGGAAGATTTCTTCCTATTACAATTTGAACAAAGTCCCTTCATTGTGAAAGAACAACAAGTCCTAGTTACTCGCAAAAACCCCTGACACAAAGATACATAATAACATGATCCATTAATAAATGAAAAAACAATTACATATCAAAATAATTTTGAAAAAAATATTTTTTCAGCGAAGCCCAAGTTGCTGAAAAGTAACGTTGAGCCCCGATGGATCCGATGGCAAAGTGTGGTCAAAAATTTTAAATTTATATTAAATAATTAATGAGACACTTACGGATAATATAAATGTATCTTATAATGATATAAACTACAGCAAAGGCAAACAGCCCCCCTCAAAAAAGGCTGTTGCCAATGAAAACAAACAGTGTAAAACACCAGAAAACATGACTCCAGGCACTGAAAAAACTGGCCCGGAATCAGTCATCTAATTACACTCTATCTGATGCAAAACAGAGACTCCCAGGGGAGAATCTGCAGAACATCAGATGGAAGATGCAGAACACAAACGTTATACACCCATGGGTGAAAACGTAACTATGGGGAAAACAACAGAAAACATTCTGTAACCAAGCAACTCTCCCAGGAAATTTTAGAAATGAACTTTCTCAAAAATATGCCAAAAGCATGGGAGAATTGCAAGGGGGGACTTTAGAAGGCTAGGGGAGAGGAAATACTGAATAAGCAGTGCAACATTTAGCAAGAATGACAACAAGAGGCCCATGCCTCGAAAATAGGCAACTTAACATAATTTCATCAAAAAATTTTAAGTACAGCCCTGATTATTTTTTGTCACTTCTTTTTCCTCTCCTCCTTCTATTCTCCTTAGAATCACATTTTCTCCAAAAATTACGTGTCTGGCATCCTTTAAACTGAGATTTACAAGCACAAAATCAGTGAGATGTTGACTGATGAAGGGCCAAACAGAGAAAGAATGATAATTGGCGCCAATTTCGGGACGTCTGCGTCACTGCGCATGCGCAGTAGAGGCGTAGTATGGAGGTCCTTTAGGACATGATTTCTTTTTGTTTTGGATGCAAATTTTGGGGATTGGGGGGCAAAATTTGTGTTTGGTCCTGGTTTTGTTAGAGTTAGCACCAGCTAAGTCTGGGTCATTGGTACAGTATAAAAATATAAAACACATGTTGTAATGACATTATTGGACTGTGTCGGTAAGTCAGGGACAATGTCCCTGAACCGATCCAAAATTCCGTGTCCAATGACGCTATAAGTCTCTTATCCAACATCGCAGCAATGTAGTCCGAAATAACAATCACTGGAAGATAATGCCAGAAGATATGAATGGCAGCTTCCGATGCTATGAAAGGGAAAACTCGAAATCTTTCGAATCCCTTTCGCCATCCTGTCGGACCCTATAAAGCATTCGGTCGTCCGTACCTGATGCAACCGTGGACCGCACCGACCCAGCGCCGTCAGATAATTCCTGATTCGAGTAAGAAACTGTCGATTGCTGGGATGCCGCGAAAACTGTGCTAACTCAGATAGCACGTCCGTCACTGAGGCCTGAGGAGAAGCGGTCCTACAATGCATTGCCGCTGGAAGCTCCGTGATCGTTACCCCGTGCATACTACCAATATGCAAGCGAACGGAGTGTATAGGCCTCGTGTCCCTTGGCTACCGGATGACGTGACCTATTCGCCGTGGAATCACTCAATGACGAAACTGATCGGATACTCGAGGTCACGTAGCCAATGTGCGGTCGTGTGCCCTGCTGTGAGGATGAGGAAGCATTATCGACAGTCTCTCGGACTGTCAATATAACGGAGCGTCCCGACCGACAGACATATGCTCCGAATGTAAAATATCTGAACCACAACATGCGGTCCCTATGTTGTTGGACGAGAGAGGGACCTCTCTCGCTCACAGCTCGGACGGACCTGGCAAGCCAGGAACCGGACTAACAGGCTTCCTCCGATCTGTCCTCAATCCGCCGTCACTGGGTGAGTACTAAAGTAATTATAGTGCTCGCATCACCCAAATCTCCTTCCTAGACCGCAACGGACGAACCCGGCAGCCGAACCATTCGATGAATGTACGCTACACCGGGTGAGCTAGCGAATGTCACTCCGTCGATCCTACAAGGGATCTCTTAGGCGATAGACATATTCCATGAGCACTTATTGCCGCTAGCTCTTCATTAACTATGACGACAGAGGCACACTTTTGAAAGACATCTCCGTAACTTTGCGAACAAGAAACCAGAAATGCTTGGTTATAGCAAGCATATAATAATAATATATATAGCGTCGTTCAATAATTCGAAAGTTTGTGTGACATTATTGGACTATGTCGGAACTGAGGGACGATGTCCCTGAACCGAACCAAAAATTTCTAAGTCCACCGACGCTATCAGTTTCTTATCCGGCATCGCAGCATTCTGGTCCGACGAAAGAAGCTGTAGAAGATCAAGTCAGATGACATACACAACAGCATATGTTGTTCCGAAAGGGAAAGCTCGAAATCCTCCAAATCCCTTTCGGTATCCCGTCGGACCGGATGAAATTTTCGGACGTCCGTACCCGCTTCCGCGGAGCGTCCCGACCCAGCATCGTCGTATAAAAAATATGCGACAGATTCAGTTGATGCTGGGATGCTGCGATAAGCTGTGCTATTTAGGAAAGCACGTCCGTTCCCGAGGCCTGTGCAGTAGCGGTCTTACGATGCATTGCCGCCGGAAGCTCCGTGTACGTTGACTCCCGCACACTTTCCTATGCGAACGTCCGGAGTCTGCAGGCCTCGTGTCCCTGGCTACCAGATGGTGTGACCTGGTCGCCGATGATTCTCTGACTGGCGAAGCTGACTGGATATCCGAGGTCACGTAGCCAAGAGCGGTCGTGTGCGCTACCATGAGAATTGAGGAAGCCTTATTGACAGTCTACTCCGGACTGACTATATGTCGGAGCATCCCGAGCGACGGACGTATGCTCCGAATGCGAAACATTTTGTACCACAACATCTGGGACCAGATGTTGTTGTACGAGAGAGTGGCCTCTCTCGCTCGCCGTCCGGATGGACCAGAACGAGCTATGAACCGGACTAAAAGGCTTCCTCCGTTCTCCCTCTAATCCGCCGTCACTGGGTGTGCATTTGGTTGATTTATAGTGCTCGCATCACCCCAAAACTCCTTCTAGACCGCAACGGACGAACCCGGCTGCCGAACCTTTCGATGAATGGACGCTACACCGGGCGAGCTAGCGGACGTCAAAGGCCGTCGAACCTACTAGGGTCCTCTTAGGCAATTGGCGTATTTACATGAGCACTTTTCCGCTAGCCCTTCATTAATTGTGACGACAGAGGCACACTGTTGGAAGACATCACAGATACATCACCCTAATCTTGATCGTCTGAAATAGAAATTGATAAAGTAGAGTGACCCTGCGGGGAAAGGACCGGAGTGTCCAATTCCCCACTAACATACCGTGACATACGCTTCCCATGTTGTCATCGAAATCATACGATACAGAACAGGAGTTAATGCGAGTACACTGACCACATATAGAATGATTATAAAAGTCAGAGGAAGACTTCCTCTTATTACAATGATCAAAATCCTTTCAATGTGAAAAGAAAACAAGTCCTGGTACTCGCACCAACCCCTGGCAATCAAAATACATAATAATAATATGATCCATTAATATAGAAAAAATAATTGAAATCAAAATATTTTGAAAAAATATTTTTTCAGAACAGCCCAAGTTTCTGAAAAGTAACGTTGAGCCCCAATGGATCCCAAGCCTAAGTGTGGACAAAATTTTTAAAAATATTTTAAACAATTTATTCAACACTTACGAACAATAATAATGTATCTAGTTATGATTAAAATAACATCAAGATATTATTTTCCAGAAATCCCCCCCTCACACAGAGGGCTGTTGTAAATGTAAACAATGAATGTAAAAACACTAAAATAAGACTCCAGGCACCCAGGCCCGGAATCAGTTACCAAAAATACACTATCTGATGCAAAACAGAGACTTCCAGGGAAGAAACTGCAGAACATCAGATGGTAGATGCAGAACACAACGCCTAACCACCCGTAGGTGAAGACGTAAACATGGGGAAAAGAACAGAATTCATTCTGTTATTCAGCTAAAACTCCCAAGAAAATTTAGTAATAATAATTACAGAAACTATGCCAAAAGCATGGGAGAATAGCAAGGGGGGACTTAAAGGAAAGGGAGAGAGGAAAACACTGAAAAATCAGTGTAACTAAATAATCAGAATGACAACAAAATGGCTGCTGCTTCGAAAATAGGTAACTTGACATAATTTCATTAAAAAATTTTAAATTACAGCCCTGATAATATTCTGTCACACATTTTTCCTCTCCTCCTTCTCTATCCTCCTTAGAATCACCATTTCACTAATATTTATGTGTCTGGCATCATTTAAACTGAGATTTACAAGCACAAAGATCAGTCAGATGTTAACTGATGAAGGGCCAAACTTAGAATGATTAATGGCGCCAATTTCGGAACGTCCTTGACACTGCGCATGCGCAGTAGAGGTCAAGTGTGGAGGGCCATTCAGGACATGTTTTCTTTGGTTTTAGATGCAAATTTTGGGGATTGGGGGGCAAAATTTGTGTTTGGCCCTATATTTTAAGAGTTAGCACCAGCTATGTCTGGGTCATTGGTACAGTATAAAAATATCTTTTTCTAACAAATTGAAATGGACTGTTATAAAAATTATAAAAATAAATTAGTGTTGTAAATCTTCAATGAAGATTTTCAACACTAATTTATTTTTATAATTTTTATAACAGTCCATTTCAATTTGTTACAAAAACTTCATAAAAAAGAACAACTACAAAGTAATTACAAAAATCCATTCTTCTCCATTTCTGAATTTTGTGGTTGGTTATTCACTGACTTGAGAAAACCTGAAACCTGTTATGAGAGACCACCTGTCTTGAGAGACCACTTTTGTGTGGCCCAAAGGGCGGTCTCTCAAGACAGGTTCTACTGTAATGACTGAAGGGTCTTAGTTATGACTCTGCCTTCACAAACTATGGCAGATAACACTAGTGATGATTACATGTTTCATCACTGTTTTTATATCATAAATATTTCAAGCTTTTCAAGGCCTCCATACACATTTTCCAGGATTTCAAGGCCTTGAATGACCCTTAGTCAAATTCAAGGCCATTCCTTGAGTCCAAGGCTGCACAGGAACCCTATTTTCACAAAACATTCCTTGCCATTCAATTTTATTATTTCTTTTTGCCACAAAAACATTTCTTATAACAGATATATCAACAAGGTTGTTCCAATTAGGGGCCATAAGCAATGTTGTTGTTGTAAAAAGTAAATGAAAGTGTCAATAACACTGTAGCTCAACTTTTGTAAGACATGTACATGTATAGTATGTGACACAGCAATGACACACATCTGAAAACAAAGGTATATGTAAAGTATTCTAAAGGTCAGTACATAAATACTGACTGTAGCCTGTAACAAATGTACAGGTAAAGTATTGTAAAGGTGGGTGACAATTGGATGCCTCTAGCTAGAGCCGTATAGAAATGTGCACTTACTGTGTATAAGTAGCACTGAATAAATCAAAGTTTGTCAAATTGGCCGCCATTAGGCATCTTGAAATTTCAGACCGCACCCAAAAACACTCGATCTCGATCCAAGGTGATAACAAATGTACCCAAAAAGTTTTGCGAATATCGATTCATAAATACAGCCTCTAGCCTGAGTCATATTGACATGTGCACTTACAGTGTATAAGTAGCGCTGAATAAATCAAAGTTCATCTAATTTGCATAATTTATGCACGAGAAAAAAACCCATATTATATGTGATGTATTCCATGTTACTAAACATTCATGCAACAATTTATTCAAATCAGAACCTTCATACAGAAGTTCTGTACAAAAAACTGATTGTACCTAATTTGGTACAAAATGGCCACCGGCAGCCATCTTGAATTTTGGACCGCACCCAAAAACACTCTTTCTTGTCCCAAGGTGATAACAAGGGTACCCAAGAAGTTTCGTGAAGATCGGTTCATAAATACACCCCCTAGCCGGAGCCTTATTGACATGTGTACTTACTGTGTATAAGTAGCACTGAATAAATCAAAGTTCATCTAATTTGCATAATTTCTGCATGAGAAAAAAACATGTATTATATGTGATGTATTCCATGTTATTAAACATTCATACAAAAATTTATTCAAATCAGAACTTTCATACAGACGTTCTGTACAAAAAACTGATTGCACTAATTTCGGTACAAAATGGCTGCTGGTGGCCGTCTTGAATTTCGGACCGCACCCAAAAACACTTGTTCTCGTACCACAGTAATAACAAAGGTACCCAAGAATTTTGTAAAGATCGGTTCATAAATACGGGGTCTGAGAGATGTTCAGACAGATGGCGGGCCATGACAATACCTCAAATTTGACTCCGTCAAAGTTAAGCTAAAAATTGCAGTTATGGCCTAAAAAAATAAAAAAAATCTATTTCTCAGGTCCTCCCGCATGGTCCTTTTGGCTGCCGCATGCTCTCTTTTTGTAACCAATTTAAACTTAAAAAAAATAAAAATTAAACGGTTTATGTTTGATATTTTACCCAAGTTGAAAAAATTGATGAATTTGTCCCTTGAGTGCAAGAAGGCTTTGCAATGCTTTAGCATTGCAAAGCCTTCTTGCACTCAAGGGATGAAATACACCACCACCCATGCTATTCTGTAGATTTTGAGGCCTAAAACGTGAACCAAGAACATGAACTTTTGATGGCTAAGAAGTAATTACTGAAATAAAAAATAAAATAAAAAAACGCTCGCCCGCATGCAATCTCACAAATAATGGCCTGAGAAACAGAAGATCTACTTTGTGTGCCCAAGAAATTTTTTTAAGTGTTGTCTTCCAGTCATGTGAAGGGTAAAACCTATTGTCTCACAAGTTCTGAAAAGTTAAAAAATTTATAGTAATTTATATTTTTTTTATACTTACCAATGACCCAGACATAGCTGGTGCTAACTCTTAAAATATAGGGCCAAACACAAATTTTGCCCCCCAATCCCCAAAATTTGCATCTAAAACCAAAGAAAACATGTCCTGAATGGCCCTTCACACTTCACCTCTACTGCGCATGCGCAGTGTCAAGGACGTTCCGAAATTGGCGCCATTAATCATTCTTATAACCAGTGCCTGGTAAGCGCTATGTACTCAGCGGGGAGGTATGAGTTCCCAACTCCTGGGAGGGCCATCCCCGTCTGGGTCATTGGTAAGTATAAAAAATATATAAATTACTATAAATTTTTTAACATTTTTATACTGTACCAATGACCCAGACATAGCTGAATAGTAAAAAGGCTGGAGGGCCAAGGACATAGAGCAAGTTGGAATACGCTCAATTATATAAAATAGAGTCATCTCCTCTAGGGAAAAAGAAGTATTAGGCCTTACATGTATCTTTCTTATTTATGATAAATTAGAAAGATACAACACCTTCCAAAATTCAGCATCATACATCCATGTACTCTATTAATATCTAGTATAATCCTTATACTAATAATTTTTAAAGTAAGCCAATAAATAAAGTAAGTCTAGAGAATAGAGACTCTTTATACTCCTTAAAAGTGTCTGAGGATTGTATAATAATGTCCGTTGACACGTGCTATATTCAAAAGCTATACTTTAAAAACTAAGACCTGAATGAATTTTTAAAACATAAACTTCTCACTAAACAACCATCCCAATAACAGCTCAGAATGAATCACTGAATGACGAAACTGGTCAGATACTCGAGGTCACGTAGCCAATGTGCGGTCGTGTGCACTGCTGTGAGGATGAGGAAGCATTATCGACAGTCTCTCGGACTGTCAATATAACGGAGCGTCCCGAGCGGCGGACATATGCTCCGAATGTAAAATATCTGAACCACAACATGTGGTCCCCTATGTTGTTGGATGAGAGAGGGTCCTCTCTCGCTCACAGCCCGGACGGACCTGGACGAGCCAGGAACCGGACTAACAGGCTTCCTCCGATCTGTCCTCAATCTGCCGTCACTGGGTGAGTACTAAAGTTATTATAGTGCTCGCATCACCCAAATCTCCTTCCTAGACCGCAACGGACGAACCCGGCAGCCGAACCATTCGATGAATGTACGCTACACCGGGTGAGCTAGCGAATGTCACTCCGTCGATCCTACAAGGGACCTCTTAGGCGATAGATATATTCCATGAGCACTTATTGCCGCTAGCTCTTCATTAACTATGACGACAGAGGCACACTTTTGAAAGACATCTCCGTAACTTTGCGAACAAGAAACCAGAAATGCTTGGTAATAGCAAGCATATAATAATAAATATATAGTGTCGTTCAATAATTTGAAAGTTTGTGTGACATTATTGGACTATGTCGGAACTGAGGGACGATGTCCCTGAACCGAACCAAAAATTTCTAAGTCCACCGACGCTATCAGTTTCTTATCCGGCATTGCAGCATTCTGGTCCGACGAAAGAACCTGTAGAAGATCAAGTCAGATGACATACACAACAGCATATGTTGTTCCGAAAAGGAAAGCTCGAAATCCTCCAAATCCCTTTCGGTATCCCGTCGGACCGGATGAAATTTTCGGACGTCCGTACCCGCTTCCGCGGAGCGTCCCGACCCAGCATCGTCGGATAAAACATTATGCGACAGATTCAGTTGTTGCTGGGATGCTGCGATAAGCTGTGCTATTTAGGATAGCACGTCCGTCCCCGAGGCCTGTGCAGTAGCGGTCTTACGATGCATTGCCGCCAGAAGCTCCGTGTACGTTGACTCCTGCACACTTCCTATGCGAACGTCCGGAGTCTGCAGGCCTCGTGTCCCTGGCTACCGGATGATGTGACCTGGTCGCCGATGATTCTCTGACTGGCAAAGCTGACTGGATATCCGAGGTCACGTAGCCAAGAGCGGTCGTGTGCGCTACCATGAGAATGAGGAAGCCTTATTGACAGTCTCTCCGGACTGACTATATGTCGGAGCGTCCCGAGCAGTGGACGTATGCTCCGCATGCGAAACATTTTGTACCACAACATCTGGGGCCAGATGTTGTTGTACGAGAGAGGGGCCTCTCTCGCTCGCCGTCCGGATGGACCTGAACGAGCTAGGAACCGGACTAAAAGGCTTCCTCCGTTCTCCCTCTAATCCGCCGTAACTGGGTGTGCATTTGGTTGATTTATAGTGCTCGCATCACCCCAAAACTCCTTCTAGACCGCAACGGACGAACCCGGCTGCCGAGCCATTCGATGAATGGACGCTACACCGGGTGAGCTAGCGGACGTCAAAGGCTGTCGAACCTACTAGGGTCCTCTTAGGCAATTGGCATATTTACATGAGCACGTTTCCACTAGCCCTTCATTAATTGTGACGACGGAGGCACACTGTTGGAAGACATCACGGATACATCACCCTAATCTTGATCGTCTGAAATAGAAATTGATAAAGTAGAGTGACCCTGCGGGGAAAGGACTGGAATGTCCAATTCCCCACTAACATACCGTGACATACGCTTCCCATGTTGTCATCGAAATCATCACATACAGAACAGGAGTTAGTGCGAGTACACTGACTACATACAGAATGATTATAAAAGTCAGAGGAAGACTTCCTCTTATTACAATTGATCAAAATCCTTTCAATGTGAAAAGAAAACAAAGTCCTGGTACTCGCACCAACCCCTGACAATCAAAATACATAATAATATGATCCATTAACATAGAAAAAATAATTGAAATCAAAATATTTTGAAAAAATATTTTTTCAGAACAGCCCAAGTTTCTGAAAAGTAACGTTGAGCCCCAATGGATCCCAAGCCTAAGTGTGGACAAAAATTTTAAAAATATTTTAAACAATTTATGCAACACTTACGAACAATAATAATGTATCTAGTTATGATTAAATTAACATCAAGATATTATTTTCAAGAAATCCCCCCTCACACAGAGGGCTGTTGTAAATGTAAACAATAAGTGTAAAAACACTAAAATAAGACTCCAGGCACCCAGGCCCGAAATCAGTTACCAAATACACTATCTGATGCAAAACAGAGACTTCCAGGGAAGAAACTGCAGAACATCAGATGGTAGATGCAGAACACAACGCCTAACCACCCATAGGTGAAGACGTAAACATGGGGAAAAGAACAGAATTCATTCTGTTATACAGCTAAAACTCCCAAGAAATTTTAGTAATAATAATTACAGAAAATATGCCAAAAGCATGGGAGAATAGCAAGAGGGGACTTAAAGGAAAGGGAGAGAGGAAAACACTGAAAAATCAGTGTAACTTGATAACAAGAATGACAACAAAATGGCTGCTGCCTCGAAAATAGGTAACTTAACATAGTTTCATTAAAAAATTTTAAGTTACAGCCCTGATAATTTTCTGTCACACATTTTTCCTCTCCTCCTTCTATATCCTCCTTAGAATCACCATTTCATTAATATTTATGTGTCTAGCATCATTTAAACTGAGATTTACAAGCACAAAGATCAGTCAGATGTTAACTGATGAAGGGCCAAACTAAGAATGATTAATGGCGCCAATTTCGGAACGTCCTTGACACTGCGCATGCGCAGTAGAGGTGAAGTGTAGAGGGCCATTCAGGACATGTTTTCTTTGGTTTTAGATGCAAATTTTGGGGATTGGGGGGCAAAATTTGTGTTTGGCCCTATATTTTAAGAGTTAGCACAAGCTATGTCTGGGTCATTGGTACAGTATAAAAATATATTCATTTTTATTATTTCTTCCATTTTTGCCACAGAAACATTTCTCATGACAGATACCTCAATGCGCTTGTTCTAATGAGGGGGCATAAGCAATGTTTCTGCAGTAAAAAAGGAAAATTTATAATTAATCAAGAATTCTGTTTATAAGTGTTGTCTTCTAGTTATGTAAAGGGTCACAACTTTCAAAAAACAAAACTTTGACATACCTGGGTTTATCAAATTGTTGAACTGGTTCATAGTAAAACAAAAAGTCAATTTCATGGATTCCTCCTATATCATTCCCCCGAATCCATAGAGGTACAGTAACTGAACTTTTTGGCTGTAACATGCCATTCAGTACGGGAATACTGACAACTCGAGGAACTTTCACATTCTCCACAACATTATTTACGAGTTTGTTATCACAGTTTTCTGCTGTTTGGTAAATATTTGGAAATTTTGGAGTGTCATCCTGAGATCCGAATGTAAAAAAGTTTGGGTTACTTGAAGCAACCCTAAGTTTATGAAGAGGACTAGAACCAGTATTTAGGAAGAGCAGACTAGCACAATGAACTTCACCACAAAGAAGCTTCCGTGGAAAGTTACAAAAATGAACCTGAAACAGAAAAAAAGAAGTTATTTGTAAGGTGCTCTTCTGTGTTAAGATTCTGAAACTAGGAGTGTGTGAGGACATAAGCATTTTTAGCACCAGATGCTTACTTGAGAGGGACAGGATTTATCAATTTTCTGTACAGAACAGTGGAACCCTGTTAATTGAATAGCCACTTTGCCAATAAAAATTATTCAATTAACAGGAATATTCAATTAACAGGGATTGTGTCACTTTCCTGTATTCTAGAGATAAACTTAGCATTTATTCTATTATATCTTGTTTGACAGAGCTATGAGCTCTGTCAAACAAGATATAATAGATTAAATGCCTGTATTGGATGTACTGAGGGCAAATAGGTCTAAAAACAAAAAGAAAAAGGGAGAGTCAGGGTAATTTCTCGACAGGTTACAAGATTTTTCATTCAATTAAGAGGAGTTTACTCTATAACCTATATTCAATTAACAGGTCAAAATTGTACTGGAGGTATGGCAAATGGTTTTGTGTTGGGAAATTATATTCAATTAACAGGGTTATTCTGTTAAGAGATATCCAATTCAGTGGGCTGCACTGTATTGGTTTTGTGAAGAAATCGCAAAAGGAACTAGACATGGGCAGTAAATATTGATATTTTGAGTTCGGTATCAGTTTCGTCATTTTTAAGGGGGTATATCTTGTATCGATTTGGTATTCTGACTTGACTGAGATTTGATGATAGTACTAAAGGAGAATTCACATCAGGAGAATACCGTCGTTTTTGTATCATTCTACAACAGTGCTACAAATGACACTACTAAGGAGCTCAACATTGGCATTCTTTTCCCAACACAAATCATATCCATGGTAATTTTGTGACTTGTTCTAAACACACCTTAAGCTTTAAAGGCATATTTCAGTCATATGCAATCTCAGAGCACGTGCCCTGACCATGCCATCTTCAAGAGGTTCTGCTGACAAAAGACAAAGCACCTGGGCAGTGATTTCTAGACAAGCCTTGGCTAGAAATCACTGTTAAGCAACTGGACATGTGCAGGGTGTAGTCTAGTAAGAATTCAGGACAAATACCCAGACCCCTGAGGGTTAACAACACAGAAAAGAAAATGAACCCTCCAACTGTTATCAAGCCTCAACAGGGCCTTATAAATAGAGAATGTAGGAAAATTTGAAAATTCAGACAGTTTTGGTATTCAATGATTAGCTCAGTTCATTTTTTTTTTCGATATGCCCATGATATCGGTATCGGTTCAGTTTTTAGGTATATTGCCCATCTCTAGCTGTAAAAACTGCACGTGATTATAGTGGAGCCCAACTAATTGGATATAGAGAGTAATTGTTTGACTGGACTGGTTTCGTGAAATAAATCATATTACGCGGGCGGATGCGGGCGATTCGTTGGGTAAAGGGTTAACCATTAAAGCCATATTTCAGGCATATGCAGTCTCAGTCCATGTGCTCTGACTATTCCATCTTCAAGAGGTCCTGCTGACAATAGACAAAGCACCTGGGCAGTGATTTCTAGACAAGCCTTGGCTAGAAATCACTGTTAAGCAGCTGGACATGTGCAGGGTGTAGTCTAGTAAGAATTCAGGACAATTGCCCAGGTCCTGAGGGTTAACAACACAGAAAAGAAAATCAGCCACTTCTTTCATGAAAATGAACCCTTCAAATGATGTCAGGCCTTAACCCTTTACCTAACGTGAAAAGCAGACGACACTTGCAAAAAAAATTCTTGAATAACTAATTTTTTTCATTTTTTGTCTCAAAAACATAGGTTATGACCCCTCGTTGGAACGAGCTCGATGAGCTCGTTCCAACGAGGGGTCATAACCTATGTTTTTGAGACAAAAAATGAAAAAAATAGTGAAAATTAATTGGCGATTTTTGAGAATAGCGCTGGCCGGTTTTGGCCGTTACGTTGGGTAAGGGGTTAATAGAGCCTTATAAATTGTGAATGTAGGAAAATTTGAATATCAAGACAGTTTCAGTAATCAATGATTGATTCGGTTCAGCTTTTCGGTATGCCTATGATATTGGCATCGGTTTGTTTTTTTTTGCCCATCTCTAAAAGGAATTGATCTTCTCACGAAAAGTGAGCTTTGGTTTTCAAAATTTTCTCCCAAAAGCTCGCAATGTCTTTTTATTGCTTCACTGTTAACCTTTTACATAATAAATCAGACACATCTGCCCACTAATTTACAAATTGAAAAAAAAAATTTCAATGCATTTCTACAAACCCATATCATATGATCCCACATTGGAACAAACCTGCTGAGCTCATTCCAATAAGGTATCGCATGATATGGTTTAATTGAAATTTTGAGAAAAATTTGAAAAACAAATAATTAAAATGGCAAATTTAGGTATTGTGTGCATTGGCTAAAGGGTTAATCCAAAATGATATTGTATCAAATGTCATCACACAGTTCTCATTCATATACACAATGTAACAACATCTGCAATATTCCTGAGGCAAGATTACAAATTACAAATGAAGTAAAAACAAGAGCACCGCCTAGCAGGTCAACATCCGCCCGTCAAAATTGGAACATGCACAAGTTTCTCTGGGGTAAAGTTTGAAATTTTTGTTGACTCGACTATGTCTGTCCCCCATCCAATCAATGCCCATTCCCCTGCACTGTCTGGAGTAAAGGGTTTCAAATTGTATGCTTTGTGTGCACACATTTCATATTGTTTTGTGAAATTTGAGTAATAAGCAATCTGAGGTCTTCACAAAATAAAAACAAGACGTCATTGGAAAATGAGAAATTGGGCTCACCAAAGTGCCGTAACTCTACTGCTAATGGGCTTTCAAAACCTGAAATGAAATTCACCCTTATTTTGTTGTAAAAAGCCGACATAACAAATTTATTTCCATGTGAACCATTATTACCGAAGTTATTTCCCAGAAACGATAAATGTAACGTCATTGGAAAATGAAAAATTGGGCTATATTCTCCTCACCAAAGTGCCATAACTCTACTGCTAATGGGCTTTCAAAACTTGGGCAAAATTCTCATAAATAAAGGGCCATAACTCTACTAAAAATGGGCCGCTAAAGACGGAAATCGAACCCAACCTGTATTTTGTTGTACTAAATCCATAAGTCAAATTTAACTCAGCTCAAACCATTACAACTAAAGTTATCATCCGGAAATGAAATGTGTCCATGGACGGACAGACAGAAGAATGGACAGATGGACGGCGAGACCATTTACATAATACGTCCCATTTTTCAAACGGGCGTATAATAATAATATATTTTGAAATTGTTCTAGGGAAAAGTGCCATTCTACAGCAAGACAACAGATGACAATAAGGAGGATCAGAATTCATTTGGGCCCTTCATTTCAAATACATATTCTGTTACTGAATGTAAAGAAGCACTTTTCACAATGTCAAGTGATTTTATACGCATAAATACAGGCCTGATGTTTTCAAAATTTTGCACAACCTATTTATCGTTTACCTGGTTTGAGTTTTGGTAACCTATCGTTCATTCTCCTGTACTTGATTCAGGTAACCTTATATACGAATCGCAACTATGCTGATATTTGAACTGTAGTATCATAGCCAAGTTCTTGCTCATATGGGCAATATCGTGATGCATAGAGATGAATCCTTAGGAACAATAATGAGACTGTATTGCAGCAATTCAGATACAATTTAGTTGCAAACAGAGTCTAATCTTGGCATGGGATAGCATGCTGCAGAACAGTATGGTAACTCCATAATCACTATTTGTGGCAGAGACATGAGTTATTGCCATTTCCTGATAGTGTACTTTTGAGCCTCAACCAATCATCAGCATAGGTGTTTGCATTTGCCTGAAGTATAGCTGCTCTGTTGGCCAATAATTGGCCAACAGGGCAGGTATACTTCAGGCAGATGCAAACACCTGTGCAGCCGATGACTGGTTGATGCTCATCATCATTCCACCATTCATTCAGACTTCATCATTCAACTTGGTGAATATTTTGTGGGACCCGCCAACAATTTGGAGCAACACGTTTTTCATTTTAGGTAACCTCCAGGTGTCCCAAACAGCCATTTGCCTCAAATCAATAGGCCAGTAAATATATTCTGCCATGTGAAATACACTTTTTCACAGAGTTTGAACAAAATGTTTTATTCAAGGTCTTGGAAGTGAATTGTAACTGTTATATTCAAAAGGTTGATAGTCTGTATATAATCTGTGTGTGACTTAAGCCTTTACCCGATTAATCAACTGCATTAGGTCACAAAATTAAAAAATCGAGCAGTTGAAAAAAATCATTTTTCAAAAAATTTCAACAAAAACATATCATGTGACCTCCTCAATAGAACAAGCTCACAAAACTTGTTCCAACGAGGGATCACATGATATGGTTTTGTTGAAATTGTTTTGATAAAATAATAATTAAAATAACAAATTTTGATATTTTATGACACACCTGTTCGATGTAATCCCCATCTACAGCAACACTAAACCATGCAGAAAATGAAAATCTGTTCTGCACTTATGTGCGGAACGGAAATCGTTGAAGGACTATTTTTAAATTGAAGTGAAATTTCACTGGAATTCTCTACAAATCGACAAAGCACCTGGGCAGTAATTTCTAGTCAATTTTTGGATAGAAATCACTGTTAACCCTTTACCCAACGTAACGGCCAAAACCGGCCAGCGCTATTCTCAAAAATCGCCAATTAATTTTCACTATTTTTTTCATTTTTTGTCTCAAAAACATAGGTTATGACCCCTCGTTGGAACGAGCTCGTCGAGCTCATTCCAACGAGGGGTCATAACCTATGTTTTTGAGACAAAAAATGAAAAAAATTAGTTATTCAAGAATTTTTTTTGCAAGTGTCGTCTGCTTTTCATGTTAGGTAAAGGGTTAAGCAGCAGGGACATGTACAGGTTGTAGTCTAGTGAGAATTCAGGACAATTGTAGTGATGAACCTATTATTGGCATCGGCCAAAAATGGGGTAATCAGTAAATCATTGGCATCGGCAGAAAAGGGCATCCTTTGCAGACGATAGGGGTGCACCGACTGTTATAAGTCGGTATAAATAAACCGTCGTGTTTTTTTTTACTCACAGCCATATCATCAAAAACCGAGTTTACATCTGAAACCTCTGGGGAATGTGTCAATACTATTGATTCCAGAATTCTGTGCATTTTAATATTCTATGAATAATGTAAAGCTTGACCACAATTTCAATTTGTCACATGGTCATGTATGATTCTTATTACACGAAAATCCCGGCCCAGTTTCTTAAGTTGTAACATTGTTGTTTAAAATTGAGCTTTCCTATATTACACCATTTTGAAAATCGCACGATTCTGCCCGCCATGGAACGCGATGTACACTGCCGTATTGTTTGTGTAAACAATGGTGATTGGCCTGGAAGGGTGATCATTTGCTGTGGAAAATTTTTATTAAAACAAATAGTGTCAGACTGTCAGTGCTAGTTTCATTTTTGATTTATTTACAAGTACTGTATTACGAAAAAAATCTGGAGGGACACAAGTGAAGTAAATTATACAAGGTGGCTTTTTGAAAACAATACAACATGCGCATTCCATGGTGGGGCAGAATCATGTGATTTTCAAAATGGAAAGGTCTATTGTAAATGTACATATTGAATATTGGGCTTATGGCCGATATGGGAGGAAAGGATTAAGTCGGATTTACCTGAGTCAGGACAGTGTCTGTCGGTCTGTGTACAGGTTACCACAGGATCGCTATGAGTTTTAAATATATGGGATTTAATCTTACTGGGGGAATATGTAATATTCCACGCAGAGAGACACAGTTAGTTAGTATGATAATATTTAATTGAATGAAAGTGTCAATGACACTCTAGCTTAACTTGACTGTGATTTGTGTTTGATGAAAAGGATAATGTTCAATGTTTATGAAAGGATTATGAAATACGACAAGAATTGTGATAATTGAGAATATGTTAATTTCTGTTCCCTGTATGCCATGTTTTCAACAAAAATAATTTGAGGTGTCAACTGTACTAAAGAATTGAGGGGTGGGTTAATGTGGCCCTCACAGTTAATGTATGATAACCAAAGTTACCAGGTACAGTGAAATTATTTCAAAATGAGTCATCCTATCAAGTTATAATGAAATCCCTTCATAAATATGGCCTGTAGACTGTGCTAAAGGTTTTCGGGCTTAAGGCCTGTGTAGCCATCACAGTTGACCGATCGCAACCAAAAGGGGATGTCCTCATCTAGACATAATTCTGAGACATCCAACGAAGTTACAATGAAATCCCTTCATAAATATGACCTGTAGTTTGTGCCAAAGGTTTTCAGGTTTTGGGCTCTGGCAGTCATCACCGTTGAATGACCGCGACCAAAAGGTGATGTTCTCATCTAGACATTATCTGGAGTCATCCTACCAAGTTACAAAGAAATCCCTTAATAAATACGACCTGTAGACAGTGCTAAAGGTTTTTGGGCTTTGGGCCCATGTAGCCATCACAGTTGACCGATCGCGACCAAAAGGGGACATTCTCATCTAGACATTATACAGAGTCATCCTACCAAGTTATAATGAAATCCCTTCATAAATACGACCTGTAGACTGTGCTAAAGGTTTTCAGGTTTTGGGCACAGGTAGCATCACATCTGACCGTTTGCGACCAAAAGTGGACGTTCTCATCTAGACATGACCTCAAACCTGCATATGAAATTTTGTGACGATCAGACAAGAACTATGGGGTGTAGCCTGTGCTAAAGGAAAATGTGAACAGGCTAACAGACTCACAGCCGCATGTGTGATGGCAATAGCTTATCTTGACTTTGTCAACTTAAGCTAAAAATGCGAGATCTAAAGAAACTAGTACGCACTGTCACAGTGCCGAAGCTGTGGCGATTCGTGCAACGCCAATGATGTTTTAAAACTCGTTGGTGACAAAAAAACTCGGTGACAAAAAACTTGTTGGTGACAAGTCCATAAATGTGACAGAAATTATCCGAATGACATACACTATTGAGAGGGTGTAGACATCATGAAGATACACTTGCATACCAAGTATGGTGTCATTCCATCAAGTATTTTAGGAGTTATGGTGTTTTTTAAACTTGTTGGTGACAGACCGACCGACCAACAGACCGACCAACAGACTGACCGACTGACATTGCCACATATAGAGCTGCTCGTCGCAGCTAATAAAAATATTTCCCGGGTCAACTCTCCCTTGAAGGTGAGTAAACTTGCTCTCGATCGAGGGGTGAGTTGATCTGGATTAATTGTCTGGAGAAGTTGATTTGGTGATGAGTTGGCCAGGAACCAAGAAACACAACCCCACATTGAGATTCTAGTTGCAACTTTGCAGGGTTCTATCAAGTTATTCACGCATTTACACAGAAGTTAAAACATTGGCATTGGTATTGGCCGATTATCAGATCTTTACATCGGTATCAGCCGATGGTTCGTTTACCATATTGGTTCATCACTACACAATTGCCTAGGTCCTGAGGTTTAAAACTGAAAAGAAAATGAGCTACTTCTTTCATGAAAATCAACTCTTCAAATGCTATCAGGCCTTAATAGAGCCTTATAAATAGTGAATTTAGGAAAATTTGAATATGCAGACAGTTTCAGTATTCAATGCTTGGTTCAGTTCAGCTTTTCGGTATGCCTGTTATATCGGCATTGGTTCGTTTTTCGGTATGTTGCCCATCTCTAAAAGGAACTGATCTTCTCACAAAAAGTGAGCTTTGGTTTTAAAAATTTTCTCCCAAAAGCTTGCAATGTCTTTTTATTGCTCCACTGTTAACCCTTTACATAATAAATCAAATTTTTTTCAATAAAATAATAAGTAAAATTACAAATTTTGATATTTTATTATATGCCTGTTCTATGTAATCCCCATCTACAGCAACATTAAACCATGTGGAAAATGAAAATCTGTACCGCACATATGTGCACAACGGAAATCATTCACGGACTATCTTTAAATAGAAGCAACATTTCACTGAAATTTTCTACAAATCGTGCACTGCAATTACAATTTGAATCCCTAGCATTAGCTATAAAACTTCCCCTGAATTGGAAGTCAGGGATGAAATAGTAACACGGGTTCCCCTCGCAACTTTGGTTGGCAATAAAGCGTTTTTTATGTTGATAGTTGTCAAATGAATTGCTGAGTGTCCTTATAATAATGTTATAAGACTTCATCTGCAAAAAAAACTTTCCTGAATAACTAACAATGTTCATATTTGCCTCCGAAAAAGGCTTATGACCCCCTCACTTGAGCAAGTTTGTGTAACAGGCTACCAACCCATGATGAACATGTGGAAGTTTAAGGTCATTTTTAGCATCAATAGCTATGTGATGGCTGCAACACAAGTATGAAGTAAAGTTTAAGCAATTGTTTACATCTTTGCTGCTCACTTTCACAGCCATTCTCCTCAGGCATAGGTTGCCGTGTCTTAGATTATTTACCAGTAAAACTATACTTGTTTATGACAGTAACAAGCACTGCTCCATTTCCTTGGGTTTGAAACGAAGTAATTTTGGGCTGACCTGGAGTGGTAAACATGAAAAGCATATATTGTTGTGCAAATCAGCCTGATTATGTTTCTATTATCATAACTGATCTGCATTCAATGAAAAAAAATTACAATAAAATTAGTGGACAGGGAGAAATTTTTTTTTTTTTAATACTGTGTTTCAACTGGTTTGGGGATGAGGGCCCATACCTGGGCTTTATTCAAAAGTGTTGGTGTCTGAATTAAGTTCTCTTTTTTTTAACTGTCTTTATTTTCATTATGTTTCTTTTTATAATTTAGGGGAGAGTGTCTACAGGCAAGCTACAATAAATTCCACCAAATAATTAATGAAGAACAATTTCTCATTACCAAAAATAATCTAACTCCCAGTAAAAAAAAACTTTGACAATATTACAGACAAAATAATATTTCCAAAATACATTTTTATAATTCAAAATAAATTTTGATGAGCACAGGCAATTTTTAAGAGGACAAGGATGAAAAACTAAAATGACTTTTATGCTGTTTTACTTACCTGAAAAAGTTAAAAAATGTATAGTAATTTATATATTTTTTATACTTACCAATGACCCAGACTTAGCTGGTGCAAACTCTTAAATTCTAGGGCCAAACACAAATTTTGCACCCCTCCCCCCCCCCCCCCCCCCAATCCCCAAAATTTGCCTCAAAATCCAAAAAATAGATGTCCTATGTGGTGCTCCATACTTTTATCCACTGCGCATATGCAGTGTCCAGGAAGTACCGAAATTGGAGCCAAATTCTCATTCTTACAACCAGTGCCTGGTAAGTGTTATGTAATCAGCGGGGAGGTAATGAGTTCCCAACTCATGGGAGGGCCATCCCCGTCTGGGTCATTGGTAAGTATAAAAAATATATAAATTACTATCAATTTTTTAACATTTTTATACTGTACAAATGACCCAGACTTAGCTGAATAGAAAAAAAGGCTGGATGGCCGAGAACATGAAGGATAATCCAATAGACTCAATTACATGTAAACAGAATTATCCCCTCAAGGAGAAGAGGAGAACAGGCTTTACATGTATCTTTCTTGTTTATACCAAAAAAGAAAGACACAATACCATTCCATAATTGAGCACAATAACATCAATGATCTCTATTAACATCCAGTATAACCCATTATACTAATTTATTAAAGGAAAGTCAATAAATAAAGATAGTCCAGAGAATGAGACTCTTTATAATCATTTAAAAGTGTCCGAGAATTGTATATTAACACTCGTATGACACGTGACATATACAAATGCTTCACACCGAGCTACATTTTAAAAATATTACATAAATGAGATAGACATTAGCTTTACACTTTAAAACCATCCCGGCACCGACTCGGAATTACTGACTTCAGAGGAGGTATTCCCTTGCTTTTCACTATAAAGCAGATGATATAAGGGAACACCATCCCCCGCCCTTCCCCTTGCTCTGGGTCAAATACCCCAGAACGAAGAGGGCAGCAGGACAGAGACACTGCCAGAACAGAAAGCGTGCATAATTATAGTTGCAACTGTTTAGTGGACGACATTCTGAGCAACAGATAATGGACCTAAACAACACAGGTCGCCAGAAATGGACTCAATATTTCTAAGATAAAAATTTGTGAACGTGGAAGGCTGAGACCAATATGCAGCCTTCATCAAATCAGTAATAGCAACACTATTAGCATAAGCCCAAGACGTAGACAGCGCTCTTACTTCATGCGCCAAAATCTTAAGTACAGACTGCTGAGATGAAGATAATTTATCATAAGCAGTACGGATAGTTAATTGAATCCACCTTGCAAAAGAATGGACCGTAATGTACTTTCTATTAGGCATCAAAGACAGAAAGAAACACTTACGTCCCTTTCTGATAAACTCAGATATACGTTTATAAATACGCATAGCTCTGACTGGACAAAGTAAAGGCCTATGACCATCTGAAGATGGAAGAGCCTTAATAACAATAGGTTCAGGGTACTTATTAAGAGCCTGATTCTTAGCCAAAAATCCAACATTAGTAGTCAAAGTAATAGTATTACCAACACTACGATAGTGAGAATCATCAACAGATAGTGCATGAAGCTCACTAACTCTTCTAGCAGAAGAGAAGGCTAAGAGAAAAGCTGTCTTATAAGATAAGTATTTGAAATCCACTGTATCAAGAGGTTCAAATGACGCTTCTTTTAGCTTCAGAAGAACCCAAGCTAAATTCCACTAAGGAATTAACCTAAGGGTTCTAGGTCTATTTATTGAAAAGTTTTTCACTAACTTGAAGAGACATTTGATCCAATCTGTAAGCTCTCATGATGAGCATAGGTATCCGATAGCATAGACCTATAACTCTTAATAGTTATTGGCTGCAGTTTGATCTCGTCAAACAAGTAGACCAAAAAAGTTAAAAAATTTATAGTAATTTCTATATTTTTTATACTTACCAATGATCCAGACATAGCTGGTGCTAACTCTTAAAATATAGGGCCAAACACAAATTTTGCCCCCCAATCCCCAAAATTTGCATCTAAAACCAAAGAAAACATGTCCTGAAAGGCCCTCTACACTTCGCCTCTACTGCGCATGCGCAGTGTCAAGGACGTTCCGAAATTGGCGCCATTAATCATTCTAAAAACCAGTGCCTGGTAAGCGCTATGTACTCAGCGGGGAGGCAAGAGTTCCCAACTCCTGGGAGGGCCATCCCCGTCTGGGTCATTGGTAAGTATAAAAAATATAGAAATTACTATAAATTTTTTAACATTTTTTTTTATACTGTACCAATGACCCAGACATAGCTGAATAGTAAAAAGGCTGGAGGGCCAAGGACATAGAGCAAAATGGAAAACGCTCAATAATATAAAAAGAGTCATCCCCTGTAGGGAAAAAGAAGTAATAGGCCTTACATGTATCTTTCTTATTTATGATAAATTAGAAAGATACAACACCTTCCAAAACTGAGCTTCATACATCCATGTACTCTATTAATATCCAATATAATCCTAATACTAATAATTTTTAAAGTAAGCCAATAAATAACGTAAGTCTAGAGAATAGAGACACTTATACTCCTAAAAGTGTCTGAGGATTGCATAATCATGTCCGTTGACATATGCAATAATCAAAAGCTATGCTTTAAAAACTAAGACTTGAATGAATTTTAAAAACCTAAACTTCTCACTAAACAACCATCCCAATAACAGCTCAGAATTACTAACTCCGGAGGAGGTATCCCCTTGTTTTCATAGTAAAACAGGTGACCCAAGGGAACACCCTCCCCCCCCCCTTTTTCTTGCCCTGGGTCAAATAGCCCAGAGCGAAGAGGGCAGCAGAACGGAGACACTGCCGAAACAGACAGCCTACCTAGCTATAGTAGCAACTGTTAAGTGAATGACATTCTGAGCAGTAGATAATAGACCTAACAATAGAGGCCTCCAGAAATGGACTCGATATTTCTGAGATAAAAATTCATGAATGTGGATGGCTGAGCGCAATGAGCAGCCTTCAAAAATCTATAATAGCGACACTATTAATGTAAGCCCAAGATGTAGAAGAACTCTTACTTCATGAGCCGAAATCTTAAGCACAACTGCTAAGTCAATGATATACCATAAGCAGTACCGATAGTTAATAGAATCCATTAACAATAGAATGGAGCGTAACGTCCTTCTACTAGGCATCAAAGACAGAAGAAGCTTACGCCCATAGTAATAAACAGATATCTGTTTATAAATACATAAACTCTACCCGGAAAGAGTAAAGGCCTATGCCCGTACGAAGACGGAAGGACCTTAATAACAATAGGTTCCGGATATTAGGAGCCTAACTCTTATGCAAAAATCCAACCTAAATAGTAACGGAATAGTGATTCCGAAACTACGAAAGTGAAAATCATCCATCGATAGTGCATGAAACTCACTGACTCTACAGTAAAAGAGAAACCAACAGAATTACTGTCTAAAAGGTCAGAATTTGAAAACTACTGTTTCCAGAGGCTCAAATGAGTACTTAGCTAAATAAGAACCGAAGTTAAAATCCATATAGGAATTTAATCTAAAGATTCTAAGTCTATATATCGAAAAGTTACTAACTGACTTAGATAAAGAGACATAAGACTCAATTGTAAACTATCGTAGAGTGCATAGGTATGAGGTAATATAAACCTATAACCTTACTAATAACAGGCTGCAGTAGATCTTGTGAAACAAGTATACTAAAAAATTGCAATGAGTAGTATGGAGGGATCAACAATATGAGCATAATGATCCCTACACCAACGACGGAAGAGCCTCCACTTTAGCCGCATAGAATAGCGAAGAAGAGGGCCTCCTATAGTAAGAAATCGCGTCCAAAGCTCGTCCAGTACAATGCTTACAATGCAATACGGACCACACAACGGAATACATGAAGGTTGAGACCTTGCGGGTTGTGATAAAGATGACACGATTTACCCAGTGAAAAAAGATCCTCACATTGAGGAAGATTTCACGTTAAGACCCACAGTAGACAAGAGAGTAAATTACCCATGATCTCTGTGAAGATAGAGATGCTATCAACAGAAATGTACTGTGGTTGTTTATCTTAGCAATACCTGCTGAAACAACAGCGCCGGAGGATACGCGTATCCTATCATTCCGTCCTATAGATCAATAGAGCGTTAACAACATTAGCTCAGAGATCTGGACAAGCCAACACATATGTCTGCAATTGATTAGCAAGCTGTGTCGTAAATAAATCATCATTGGGCGCTCCCATAGATAGCAAATCTGATTGAATACTTGTTTGTTGAGAGTCCATTCTGACAGCAACAAGCGACCCGTAAGTGAACGGGAGTCCGGTAAAACAATCAGACGACCCGGAATATGACGGACCAAAACAGAACTTGGTGTATTATAACCAACAGACGGATTCTTTCCATTAAATTGAATAACGGAAAAGAAAGAGTGCCTCCCTGGTTCCGGAGATACGCCACTACTGTCGAATTAACGGACAGGATTTGGGCATGCATTTCTGAATAATGTTCATGCAATGACATAAAGCAAGCCTAAAAAACATTATTCCGCGGAAGAAAATTGGTTGCTAAGAGACTGCGGAACCCAAAGACCCTGGCACTTCGAATCCGTTGGGATCAGTATTATATCCCAATCTGTTTGACTGGGAACCGTCATAACAGCCACACTCGGGTCCGGCAACTGCGGTGGCACTCTTTGAGTCAACCACCGAATGTTTGCCCCAGTCTGAATCTCTTGTAACACTAGATAGACAAGAGAACGTGTAAATCGAGCAATTCATGGATTGCCGAAAAGTTGCCGTCGAAGAGAAGCTCCTCCAAGAACGAAGCGACTCTGAGAGAGTTCTTAACCTTACTATCCACGCGTATGGATGTAGCTAGGGCTGCGTCACGTCAACCAACTCCAATCAGCCACTGAAGGGCGGAGTTATACGTGAACAAACTACTGCCCTCAAAAGAAATTACATTGAGAATAATATCCCGTAAATCTTTTCTTGAAAACGTAATGATAACGCCTCAGTAAGGCGGATTACGTATGATAAAGCGTCTAAGTTAAGTTTACTATACATCATGTCGTTTCCAACATTGAAGTTGGAAAAGACATAAACGACGAAAAAGAATATTTCCAGTCTTTAACCACACCGTCTAGACGCATATGAACTCTCGGTATGCCCTGCTGTGCCAAATAAACTAATCGTATAAATGATAAAACGGCAGAAATGAGCAACGCGGACAAGAAACTAAACTATCAAGCTTGGTAGCAGGCTTGTATGCATATATAGCGTCGAAAAATAAAACACATGTTGTAATGACATTATTGGACTGCGTCGGTAAGTCAGGGACAATGTCCCTGAACCGATCGAAAAATCCGAGTCCAATGACGCTATAAGTCTCTTATCCAAGATCGCAGCAATGAATAACAATCACTGGAAGATAATGCCAGAAGATATGAAAGGCAGCTTCCGATACTACTAAAGGGAAAACTCGAAATCTTTCGAATCCCTTTCGCCATCCTGTCGGACCCTATAAAGCGTTCGGTCGTCCGTACCTGATGCAACCGCGGACCGCACCGACCCAGCGCCGTCGGATAATTCCTGATTCGACCAAGAAACTGTCAATTGCTGGGATGCTGCGAAACAACTGTGCTAACTCGGATAGCACGTCCGTCACTGAGGCCTGAGGAGAAGCGGTCCTACAATGCATTGCCGCTGGAAGCTCCGTGATCGTTACCCCGTGCATACTACCAATATGCGAGCGAACGGAGTGTATAGGCCTCGTGTCCCTTGGCTACCGGATGGCGCGACCTATTCGCTGTGGAATCACTGAATGACGAAACTGATCGGATACTCGAGGTCACGTAGCCAATGTGCGGTCGTGTGCCCTGCTGTGAGGATGAGGAAGCATTAAGGACAGTCTCTCGGACTGTCAATATAACGGAGTGTCCTGACCGACAGACATATGCTCCGAATGTAAAATATCTGAACCACAACATGCGGTCCCCTATGTTGTTGGACGAGAGAGGGACCTCTCTCGCTCACAGCCCGGACGGACCTGGACAAGCCAGGAACCGGACTAACAGGCTTCCTCCGATCTGTCCTCAATCTGCCGTCACTGGGTGAGTACTAAAGTAATTAAAGTGCTCGCATCACCCAAATCTCCTTCCTAGACCGCAACGGACGAACCCGGCAGCCGAACCATTCGATGAATGTATGCTACACCGGGTGAGCTAGCGAATGTCACTCTGTAGGCGATAGACATATTCCATGAGCACTTATTGCTGCTAGCTCTTCATTAACTATGACGACAGAGGCACACTTTTGAAAGACATCTCCGTAACTTTGCGAACAAGAAACCAGAAATGCTTGGTTATAGCAAGCATATAATAATAATATATAGCGTCGTTCAATAATTCGAAAGTTGCGTGACATTATTGGACTACGTCGGAACTGAGGGACGATGTCCCTGAACCGAACAAAAAATTTCTAAGTCCTCCGACGCTATCAGTTCTTATCCGGCATCGCAGCATTCTGGTCCGACGAAAGAAGCTGTAGAAGACCAAGTCAGATGACATACACAACAGCATATGTTGTTCCGAAAGGGAAAGCTCGAATCCTCCAAATCCCTTTCGGTATCCCGTCGGACCGGATGAAATTTTCGGACGTCCGTACCCGCTTCCGCGGAGCGTCCCGACCCAGCATCGTCGGATAAAAAATATGCGACAGATTCAGTTGATGCTGGGATGCTGCGATAAACTGTGCTATTTAGGAAAGCACGTCCGTTCCCGAGGCCTGTGCAGTAGCGGTCTTACGATGCATTGCCGCCGGAAGCTCCATGTACGTTGACTCCCGCACACTTCATATGCGAACGTCCAGAGTCTGCAGGCCTCGTGTCCCTGGCTACCTGATGGTGTGACCTGGTCGCCGATGAATCTCTGACTGGTGAAGCTGACTGGATATCCGTGGTCACGTAGCCAAGAGCGGTCGTGTGCGCAACTATGAGAATGAGGAAGCCTTATTGACAGTCTACTCCGGACTGACTATATGTCGGAGCGTCCCGAGCGACGGACGTATGCTCCGAATGCGAAACATTTTGTACCACAACATCTGGGGCCAGATGTTGTGAACGAGAGAGGGGCCTCTCTCGCTTGCCGTCCGGATGGACCGGAACGAGCTATGAACCGGACTAAAAGGCTTCCTCCGTTCTCCCTCCGATCCGCCGTCACTGGGTGTGCATTAGGTTGATTTATAGTGCTCGCATCACCCCAAAATTCCTTCTAGACCGCAATGGACGAACCCGGCTGCCGAACCATTCGGTGAATGGACGCTACACCGGGCGAGCTAGCGGACGTCAAAGGCCGTCGAACCTACTAGGGTCCTCTTAGGCAATTGGCGTATTTACATGAGCACTTTTCCGCTAGCCCTTCATTAATTGTGACGACGGAAGGCACACTGTTGGAAGACATCACAGATACATCACCCTAATCTTGATCGTCTGAAATAGAAATTGATAAAGTAGAGTGACCCTGCAGGGAAAGGACCGGAGTGTCCAATTCCCCAATAACATACCGTGACATACGCTTCCCATATTGTCATCGAAATCATACGATACAGAACAGGAGTTAATGCGAGTACACTGACCACATATAGAATGATTATAAAGTCAGAGGAAGACTTCCTCTTATTACAATTGATCAATATCCTTTCAATGTGAAAAGAAAACAAGTCCTGGTACTCGCACTAACCCCTGGCAATCAAAATACATAATAATAATATGATCCATTAATATTGAAAAAATAATTGAAATCAAAATATTTTGAAAAAATATTTTTTCAGAACAGCCCAAGTTTCTGAAAAGTAACGTTGAGCCCCAATGGATCCCAAGCCTAAGTGTGGACAAAAATTTTAAAAATATTTTAAACAATTTATTCAACACTTACGAACAATAATAATGTATGTAGTTATGATTAAAATAACATCAAGATATTATTTTCCAGAAATCCCCCCCTCACACAGAGGGCTGTTGAAAATGTAAACAATGAGTGTAAAAACACTAAAATAAGACTCCAGGCACCCAGGCCCGAAATCAGTTACCAAAAAAACACTATCTGATGCAAAACAGAGACTTCCAGGGAAGAAACTGTAGAACATCAGATGGTAGATGCAGAACACAACGCCTAACCACCCGTAGGTGAAGACGTAAACATGGGGAAAAGAACATAACTCATTCTGTTATTCAGCTAAAACTCCCAATAAAATTTAGTAATAATAATTACAAAAACTATGCCAAAAGCATGGGAGAATAGCAAGGGGGAACTTAAAGGACAGGGAGAGAGGAAAACACTTAAAAAACAGTGTAACTAATTAATCAGAATGACAACAAAATGGCTGCTGCCTCGAAAATAGGTAACTTAACATAATTTCATTAAAAAATTTTAAGTTACAGCCCTGATAATATTCTGTCACACATTTTTTTCCTCTCCTCCTTCTCTATCCTCCTTAGAATCACCATTTCACTAATATTTATGTGTCTGGCATCATTTAAACTGAGATTTACAAGCACAAAGATCAGTCAGATGTTAACTGATGAAGGGCCAAACTTAGAATGATTAATGGCGCCAATTTCGGAACGTCCTTGACACTGCGCATGCACAGTAGAGGCGAAGTGTGGAGGGCCTTTCAGGACATGTTTTCTTTGGTTTTAGATGCAAATTTTGGGGATTGGGGGGCAAAATTTGTGTTTGGCCCTATATTTTAAGAGTTAGCACCAGCTATGTCTGGGTCATTGGTACAGTATAAAAATTTAGCAATGTCTGGAATGGAGGGATCATAGATATCAATAGAATGATCCCTACACCAACGAGAGAAAACCTTCCACTTAGCAGCATAATTTAGCGAAGAGATCCTCCTACAGTTAGAAATTGCATCCACTGCTCGTAAAATGCTTGCCGTGCAAGAAGGACCGCACAATAGAAATACATGAAGATTGAGACCTTGCGGGTTGTGATGCAGTGTGCGTGATTTCCTCTGCGAAAGAAGATCCTCCCGTGGAGGAAGCTTCCGTGGAAAGTCCCACAACATACACCTGAGTAGATTTATCCATGGTCTCTGGGGTGACAGAGATGCTACCAACAGAATCTTGCAGTGAGATTGCTTGATTTTTAGCAATAACTGTTGAATCAGCGGAGCTGGAGGATACGCGTATCCTATCATTCCGTCCCAAGAGATCGAGAGGGCGTCTACTGCAAATGCTCGAGGATCTGGGCATGGCGACACATACGTCTGCAACTGACTGTTGAGATGTGTCGCAAATAAGTCTATCATAGGATGATCCCATTGGTAGCAAATCTGATTGAATACTCATTTGTTGAGAGTCCACTCTGACGTCAACATACGACCTTTCCGAGAAAGGGAGTCCGCTAGAACGTTCCGACGACCCGGAATATGACGGACCAACAGAAGAACTTGATGCTCTAGGACAAACAAAAGGATTCTTTCTGTTAGACTGAACAAAGGAATGGAATGAGTGCCTCCCTGGTTCCGAATATATGCTACTACTGTCGAATTGTCGGAAAGAATTTGAACATGCGAATTCTGAATAATGTTCATCCACTGACATAGCGCAAGCCAAACTGACATCATCTCTTTGATGTTTATGTGCTTGTTTTGGAACTGTGGATCCCAAAAACCCTGGCACCTCGAATCTGTTGGGCTCAAAGTTGTGCCCCAACCTATTTGACTTGCACCCGTCATTATCGTAAAAATCAGATCCGGCAGTTGCAGTGGTACTCCATGAGTTAACCACTGAATATCGACAGACCGACATTGCCACTTATAGAGCTGCTAGTCGCAGCTAAAAATTTTAACAGTCATCGGACTCGCACTAACCCTTGAAAACAAGATACATGATAATAATATAATCCATTACAAACATTTCGAAAAATAATTCAAAAGAAAAAAATTTTTTGAAAAAATTTCAAGATGAGCCCAAGTTCCCAATGGGAACGATGAGCCCAAATGGATCCCCAAAAAGCCTAAGTGTGGACAAAAATTTTAAAACATGTTTAAAAATTAATGTTACACTTACGGACAATATAATGTATCTGGCTATGAGCAGAACTAAATAGAAGACAAGGAATCACTGTCAGAAGTAACCGTTGTGAAAGTAAACAAAAGTGAATAAAAACTGGAAACAAGATTCCAGGCACTGAAAATATGGCCCAAAATCAGTAACCAATTTTAACACTATCCGATGTAAAACAGAGGCTTCCTGAGAAGAAAGTGCAGTACATCGGATGGTAGATGCATGACTGAAATGCCTAAATACCCTAGGGTGAGGACGTAACCATGGGGAAAAACAGAATAAACATTCTGTTATCAAGCCAAAACTTGCAAGAAATTTCAGTAAAAATAATTACAAAAATTATGCCAAAAGCATGGGAGAATAGCAAGGGGGGGTATTAAGGAAAGGGAGAGAGGAAACACTGAACAAACAATGGAAATTTCATAGCAAGAATGAAAATATCAGGCCCATGCCCCGAAATTAGGGAACATGAAATAATTTCGTAAAAAAAATTATAAGTTACAGCCCTGAACATTTCCTTCCACTGTTACTTCCTCTCCTCCTTCTATTTCCTCCTTATATCCACCATTTCTCTCATAATTATGTGTCTGGCATCATTTAAACTGAGATTTACAAGCACAAATATCAGTGAGATGTAAATGAATTGAGGGCCAAACAAAGAATGACATTTGGCACCAATTTCGAGACCTTCTGGACACTGCGCATGCGCAGAGGAGTAAAAGTATGGAGGACCATATAGGACATCAATTTTTCGGTTTTTAATGCAAATTTTGGGGATTGGCGGGGGGGGGGGGGGGGGGGTGGGGGGGGGGGGGGGAATTGTGTTTGGCCCTAGATATTTTAGAGTTAGCACCAGCTAAGTCTGGGTCATTGGTACAGTATAAAAATATCGACAGTTCCCATATAGATGTCACCCCACATAAGCTCACTAAGTCTGCAAGTGATCCAATCATAAATATGCCCTGCAGGGTGTGTCAAACGGAAATATTGATGCTTAACTGCACTAAGTTTTTACTAAGTTCATCGAAAGTCATTGCCAGTGGCAACATTTTTTGATGGAAATCGAAGAAAGTCGATAGCTCCCATCTAGAGGTAACCCCAAACAAGCATACAAAGTTTCAAACCGATCTGATTATAAATGTGCCCTGTAAGGCATTCCAAAGGAATATATTGATGCCTGACTAAACTAAGTTCAAAGATTGTTGCCAGCGGCAACATTTTTTGACGGACAGAAATGGAAGAAAATTGATAGCTCCCATCTAGACGTCACCCCAAACAAGCATGCCAGGTTTCAAAGCAATCCGATCATAAATGTGCCCTGTAGGGTGTGCCAAAGGGAAATATTGAGATCTGACTTAACTAAATTCTAAAAACGTTGGACGCAGCAACAGATTTTGACGGAAATGGACGAAAATTGATAGCTCCCATCTAGAGGTCACCCCAAACAAGCATGCCAGGTTTCAAAGCAATCCAATCATAAATGTGCCCTGTAGGGTGTGCCAAAGGGAAATATTGAAGTCTGACTAAACTAAGTTCTAAGAACGTTGGCCGCGGCAACATTTTTTGATAGAAATGGAAGAAAATCAATAGCTTCCATCTAGAGATCACCCCAAACAAGCATACCAGGTTTCAAAGCAATCCAATCATAAATGTGCCCTGTAGGGTGTGCCAAAGGGAAATATTGAGGTCTGACTAAACTAAGTTCTAAGAACGTTGGCCGCGACAACATTTTTTGACAGAAATTGAAGAAAATCAATAGCTCCCATCTAGAGGTCACCTCAAACAAGCATGCCAGGTTTCAAAGCAATCCAATCATAAATTTGCCCTGCAGGGTGTGCCAAAGGGAAATATTGAAGTCTGATTAAACTAAGATCTAAGAACATTGGCCGCAGCAACATTTTTTGACAGAAATTGAATAAAATCGATAGCTCCCATCTAGAGGTCACCCCAAACAAGCATACCAAGTTTCAAAGTGATCTGATCATAAATGCTGATGTGATGGCAATAGCTCAGCTTGACTTTGTCAAGTTGAGCTAAAAATTATTAGAAGGACATTGAGCAATTCATTTGACAACTATCAACAAAAAGAACACATATTATTGCCAACCAAATTTGCGATGGGAGCTTGTGTTACTGTTTCGTCCCCGAGTTCCAATGTGTTCTATGTGCCAGTGGGCACACAGAACACATTGGAACTCAGGGGGCGATTTTTAGCTATCACTAGCGATTCGAATTGTAATTGTGTTGCACAATTTGTAAAAAATTCAAGTGAAACTTTGTTTCTATTTAAGAAGCCAAGGCCAATACCGGGTCTGGACCTGCGTCGCGGCATGCAATTGAATCGGCAAACAGGAAGTGGCTGCACGGCAGATCTGAAAATTGCATACACGATAGAACTGATCATTATCAGGATCCAGGTGAAATATAAAATCAGTCCCTTGCATAAAAGCCAAGAAAAGTTCGACGAAAAATTTCAATGTTCAGTGGGTACAGTAAAATTTCAAAGTATCGGCAAACAGGAAGTGGCTGCACGGCAGATCTGAAAATTGCTTACATGATACAACTCATCATTATGAAGCAGCAGACCAAAATAAAATCATTCCCTTGCATAGAAGCCGAGAAAACCTTGACGGAAAATTTCAATGTTCAGTGGGTACAGTAAAATTTCAAAGTATCGGCAAACAGGAAGTGGCTGCAGGGCAGATCTGAAAATTGCTTACACGATACAACTCATCATTATGAAGCAGCAGACCAAATATAAAATCATTCCCTTTCAGAAAAGCCAAGAAAACTTTGATGGAAGAAGTGTTTCGGACGGACGGACGGATGGACGGATGGACGGACGGACGGACGGACGGAGTCGCGCTTTTACTAGACCTGCTCTGCTGCTGGCAACGCAGGTAAAAATAGTCCCTCAACGATTTCCATTCCGCACGTGTGTGTGGAACAGATTTTCATTTTCCACACAGTTTAGTGTTGCTGTAGATAGTGATTACAAAGAACAGGCATGTAATAAAAAAACAAGTGTAATTGAAGAATTACTCTGATAACCACTTAATTTGCCATGTTTGGCCTCAGTTCATCCAATATTGGTCCTTACTATATGATTTTCGTTAGATTCTTGTCCAAGCCTGAAAATAAGCAGACTGTCATCTGCAAAATGAGGTCGCCAGAGGGTGAAATTGGTGATGCTACAATGCACAGTATTTACCAAAATTTACCCTCTATGAACCTCAGTCTGAATCAAGGTCTCAAGCCAGAACAGAAAGATGTACCTAGAGGATAAATTGGTCCACTGTAAGGGATAGCATCAGCAAATTCACTCTCTGGGGACCCCATTTTGCAAATGACAGGTTGCTTATATTCAGGCTTGTTCTTGTCTTTCATGTACATGCCAAATATATGTTTCAACAAACAGACTTTTGGTGATCTTTCTGATGAAAGTTATGGTACTTTGACTGTAGTTTCTAATGAAGTCTTGGCTACCTATATAGGCAGCCAAGACTTTACACAACAACACTACTTCGTTGAAGTATTATCTTATTATGAGGTATCAAAAAGTAAGTAAAATTCTGCAGGGCTTTAAGGACTCTTTCGTAATCTATGACGATTAAATGAACGTTATGCGAGAATTAAAGTTGATTCTTAAGTGTTTTTCTTGTGAAAACCCAGGAATTTCCTTCTTGGTATCAGTGTGGTGTTCACAGAATTGTATATTATCACTGGGAAGTGAACAGAATAGTTTGTAAAACAGTTGACCTTGTTACTGTTAAAATAAACAAAAAATGAAAGTGTCAATGACACTGTAGCTCAACTTGTTAAGACATGTACATGTATAGTATGTGACACAGCAATAACAAACATCTAGGTAATGACCTGATAACAAAGGCACATTTTAAGTATTGTAATGGTCTGTACATAAATACTGACCGTAGCCTGTAACCAATGTATAGGTAAAGTATTGTAAAGGTGGGTGACAGTCAGATGCTAAACTAGAAAAGAAATCTTTGAGTGCCAGAGTGGGTCTGACTGAACCCCAAAATATTTGTTCTCATAGCACAGTGATAACAAAGGCACCCCAAAACACACTCGTTCCTGTCCCAAGGTGAAAACAAAGGGACCCAAGAAGTTTCGTGAAGATCAGTTCATAAATACGAGCTGAATAGAAGTTGTGACAAAAAACTGATTGGACCTATTTTCAGTACAAAATGGCCACTGGCAGCCATCTTGTAATTTGGACCGCACCCAGAAACACTCGTTCTCGTCCCAAGGTGATAACAAAGGTACCCAACAAGTTTTGTGAAGATCGGTTCATAAATACAGCCTCTAGCCCGAGCCTTATTGACATGTGCACTTACAGGGTATAAGTAGCACTGAATAAATCAAAGTTCATCTAATTTGCATAATTTCTGCACGAGAAAAAAACCTGTACTATATGTGATGTATTCCATGTTACTAAACATTCATACAAAAATTTATTCAAATCAGAACTTTCATCCAGAAGTTCTTTACAAAAGACTGATTGCACTAATTTTGGTACAAAATGGCTGCTGGTGGCCATCTTGAATTTCAGACCACACCCAAAAACACTTGTTCTCATCCAACGCCAATAACAAAGGGACCCAAGAAGTTTAATAAAGATCGGTTCATAGATACAGCCTCTAGCCTGAGCTGTATAGAAGTTGTGTACGAAAAACTGATTAGACCTAATTTTGGTACAACATGGCCACTGGCAGCCATCTTGAATTTTAGACCGCACCCAGAAACACTCGTTCTTGCCCCAAGGTGATAACAAAGGTACCCAAGACGTTTCGTGAAGATTGGTTCATAAATACAGACTCTAGCCCGAGCCATATTGACATGTGCACTTACAGGGTATAAGTAGCACTGAATAAATCAAAGTTCATCTAATTTGCATAATTTCTGCACAAGAAAAAAACCTGTACTATATGTGATGTATTCCATGTTACTAAACATTCATACAAAAAGTTATTCAAATCAGAACTTTCATACAGAAGTTCTGTACAAAAGACTGATTGCACTAATTTTGGTACAAAATGGCTGCTGGTGGCCATCTAGAATTTCAGACCATACCCCAAAACACTTGTTCTCATCCCACGGTGATAACAAAGGTACCAAAGAAGTTTCGTAAAGATCAGTTCATAGATACAGCCTCTAGCCTGAGCCCTATAGAAGTTGTGTACAAAAAACTGATTAGACCTAATTTTGGTACAACATGGCCACTGGCAGCCATCTAGAATTTTAGACGGCACCCAGAAACACTCGTTCTCGCCCCAAGGTGATAACAAAGGTACCCAAGACGTTTCGTGAAGATTGGTTCATAAATACAGACTCTAGCCCGAGCCGTATTGACATGTGTACTTACTGTGTGTAAGTAGAACTGAAAAAATAGGCCGATGAAATCGTCAGATGTGTACTCATACGCGCAACTAGTAGAAAGCTGTACGACGGAGGGCCACTACAGATGCTGACATTATGTACACCATACAAGGTATGGGTACATATAGAAATGGATTGAAGGAGTGTCTAATTCGATGGATAAAGGGTTAATATCTCCGGATTAAATTATCAGATTTACATAAAAAACTATACAGGACAGCACATCAGTAACCTGAATAAATATATAAAGTAACATGACAATCGGATTGATATTTTTTGAGTTATCTCATGCCAAAGGGATTGGAGGAATTTTCAATTTGAAGGATAAAGGGTTAATATCTCAGGATCAAATTATCAGATTAACACCAAAAACTATACAGCTCAGCACATCAGTAACCTGAACATAATTATAAAGTAACTTGACAATCCAAGCAATATTTTTCAAGTTATCAAATGCCAAAGGGATTGGAGGAATTTTCAATTTGAAGGATAAAGAGTTAATATTTCAGGATTAAATTATCAGATTTACACCAAATACTATACAGCTTGGCAGATCAGTAACCTGAACACACATATAAAGTAACTTGACAATCCAAGCAATATTTTTCAAGTTATCGAATGCCAAAGGGATTGGAGGAATTTTTAATTTGAAGGATAAAGGGTTAATATCTCAGGATCAAAATAACAGATTTACACCAAAAACTATACAGCTCGGCACATCAGTAACCTGAACACAAATATAAAGTAACTTGACAATTCAAGTAATATTTTTCAAGTTATCGAAAGGCAAAGGGATTGGAGGAATTTTCAATTTGAAGGATAAAGGGTTAATATCTCGGGATCAAATTATCCGATTTACACCAAAAACTATACAGCTTGGCACATCAGTAACCTGAACACAAATATAAGGTAACTAGACAATCCAAGCAATATTTTTTAAGTTATTGAATGCCAAAGGGATTGAGGAATTTTTCAATTTGAAGGATAAAGGGTTAATATCTCAGGATTAAATTATCCGATTTACACCAAAAACTATACAGCTCAGCACATCAGTAACCTGAACACAAATATAAAGTAACTTGACAATCCAAGCAATATTTTTCAAGTTATCGAATGCCAAAGAAATGGATATGGACAGACGGACAGACGGACGGACAGACGGACAGACAGAAGGACAAAGGATGGACGAACGACAGATGGTCACCCCGGATGCCGGCATTATGTGTACCATACATAGTATGGGTACACATAAAAATCAAAGTTCATCTAATTTGCATAATTTCTGCACGAGAAAAAGACCTGTATTATATGTGATGTATCCCATGGTACTAAACATTCACACAAAAAATTATTCAAATCAGCGCTTTCATATGGAAGTTCTGTGCAAAAATCTGAATGCACCTAATTTTGTACAAAATGGCTGCCATCGGCCATATTGAATTTCGGACCGGACCCCAAAACACTCGTTCTCGTCCCACGGTGATACCAAAGGTACCCAAGAAGTTTCGTAAAGATCGGTTCATAAATACGGCCTCTAACCCGAGCCGTATTGGCATTTGCACTTATAGTGCTGAAAGTAACACCAAAAAACATCCAAGTTAGTCTAATTTGCATAATTTATGCACAAGAAAAAAACCTGTATTATATGTGATGTATCCCATAGTACTAAACATTCATACAAAACATTATTCAAATCAGAGCTTTCATATGGAAGTTCTGCGCCAAAATCTGATTGCACCTAATTTTGTACAAAATGGCTGCCAGGGGCCAACTTGAATTTTGGACCACACCCAAAAACACTCGTTCTTGTCCCACGGTCATAACAAAGGTACCCAAGAAGTTTCGGAAAGATCAGTTCATGAATGTGGCCTCTAGCCCAAGTCGTATTGAATTGTTGACGAACAGATTGACAACGGACAACTGGCCATGACATAAGCTCAAATTTGGCTTTGCCAAAGTTGAGCTAAAAATGACAAATCAAATTAAAAAGACACTTTGTGCTTAACCCCAGGTTTTTCTTTGGACAAAATTACACCACAATACAGTGAAGCCCTGTTAATTGAATAATCACATTACCAGTAAAAATATTCAGATGACAATTAACAGGAGTATTGTCTTTTTCCCATATTCTAGTAATACCTGAGCATATTTTATCTATTATATCTTAAGCTCATGTCAAACAAGATAATGAATAAGATATTGGAACTGGACCCTTAACCCTTAAGTAAATTTTTATACATTTTTGCTATATGTTGAAAGTCTACCTCCAGTGGCTTTGCAGTTGTTTCTAGTCAAGACTTTCCTAGAAACAACTGACAAGAGTGTTAGAAAACAAGTTTTGAGTTTACACAAACAATGCATGTTGGGGCACCTGTTCCTTTGCATTATAAAGTTGGAATTAGGCCCTTAAGGGTTAAGGGCCTAATTCCGACCTTGATCACTTTTACTGCAACGGAACAGTTGTCCCAACATGAAGTATCGAGGTTAACTCACATATTGCATTCCAAGTATTCTTGAAATTGTTTTTAGGCAAGTCTTGTCTGCATACATAAGCAACCAAAGCCACAGTATGTAGACTGTCAAAATGTAGCAAAAATATATACAGGGGCAATGCAAAGTGAGGGCCATTGCCCCCGATCCATTATGCAAGGGGCCATAACTCTTGGAAAAATTATTGGATGGATCCGGTTCCTTGTGCATATCTGGTCCCCCATTCAGGTCTATCATCAAACCAAAGGAGATCCAAAATTCGAGAGATGGCTTTGAAATCAGATACCTCCGAATCCTTCTCCAGGCCATTAAGAGTTAAGGGTTAAACTCTAGTAAATATATAAGTATAAGGCTTTTTTTTTCACTATGGAATATATACTGGTTGTACTCACAAGGGTATAACATTACATCAAATTCTAAATTATTTAAGAACTGAGAATTTCTTGTTGCAGCAGTTCATAGCAGGAGTTCTCTAAAATAAAAACCGATTCTCATGAATCAAGACAAATTTTAATGCTTGGTATCTTGCAATAGTGAAAGGGCTCAACAACTTAATAAAAAATTATCAAAACTTTACCTGTAATAATGGCATTTCCTGCTGTATACTGAAATCTAGTCGTCTATCAGGACCATATATTTTACTAACTTTCTCTTCTTTTGATGTGTTTAGTCTAGGTCCTTGAACATCTAACCTCTGTTTCCCTCGTATATTAACAGTACTAGTAAAACTTTGTTTTGTTGGCTTGTTGTCAGTATTGGAAGCTTTAGTTGAGTTTGTACCAAGATTGTAAGCTATTCCAACAATGTGTAATTCTCCCATCTGGTGAGGTGTAAGTGACAAATGAATCTGAAATATGCATATGAAGTTTGATAATGATCAGAAAACAACTACACACTGTAGCTTGCGCTGAAAAAATTGAAGGCAGTCTAACAGACTTCGTCAAGTTAAGCAAGTTAAAAAAGATAAAAAAATAAAAAATAAAAGCAATGAATTATCAAGAAAAGTTGCTTTGTCCACTGCTTCATTACCATCAATAACTACTGCCTCAACAGATATAACTGTTTATTAGGTCTGAAACAGTCATAGGATTTTTGTAACCCTGCCCTAAAATCGTAAATTGGTTAATTGTGGTCAATTCTAAAGTATGTGTGGAGACAGTTAAGTAAAATATAAATTGCTAAATATCAACATTACGTGTCCACTCCATACGAAAAAATTATCCAAAAATCGACTGAGTGTGTTATGTGTAATTACATAATGTCAGACATCCACTCACTAATCAGTGTTGATTGGACTGTATTGGGAGAAGATTCGCCAATTAACATATTAATTTCTGTTCACTAAATCTTTTTTTGTGCCCGATACATTTTGTTTGGGAATTTTGTATATCAAATAAAATCTTTAAAGGTGAAAATCGGTTCGGTAAATCCCATTATTTTGTGTGATAAATTTGACCCAAAAATGAGAATTTCGCAGATCACGTGCAACAGTGTGGCTCTTCCGTCAACTGGATATACATTGCATGAAATATTCTGAAGTCATTGGAGACCAGCAAACAAACTCAGGGGGGAATCCAAATCATATATCAACGAAAATTTTATTTTAATGTGAAAACAAATCGAAAATCTCACGAATTAACGAACATGTTTTTTCAATTCCTATATTAAACTGCAGTACAGAGTTCTGGAAATGAAAGATATGGCATTTGTATCTGAAGATTTGATTAACTGTAGGTTCTAGAAATTTTCTGACTGAACAATATAATTGCTAATCAGGGACAGTCTCTGAAAGATTTTTCCCACGAAACATTAATTGGTTATGTAATCCTTCTCACGTGACCACACTAAAACAGCTTTTCATACCCGGTCCTTTCTACACAAACGACGGGGTATTAACAAGTGCAGTTTTGTATGCAATGTACACATAATGATGATAATCAACATAAGCAGGTCTTTTTCGGTATTTTTGGCAATGGCACTGGTCATGAATGCTGAATTTTGGCCCATTTTAAAGTAATCTAAACTAGCGTGTCATACCTGGGTACTGAAATATCAAAAAAGATTTGTTTCTATATTTCAGCTTTGGAATAAACAACTATCATTTTTCAACTCTCCATTCCAATAGAGTTGGGTTTTTTAATATGAAGAGATGAATAGTGGAAAGCTTCAATCATGTTTGTTTGGGTTTCAGAAAATTTGCCATTGGTTCTAGCATGTCACGTGTGTTACAAGAGTGAGCCAGCGGTAAATATTCTGAAACACAAAACAAACAACTGAAGCTTCCCAATTATCCGTCGATTTGAAAGAAGAAACATTTTCATTTGAATGAAAAATTAATAAATGAAAGTTCTTTTATTCCAAAGTTGACAAATAGAAATGAATCTCTCTTTCTCCTTCTCGATATTTTAATGCCCAGGTATGACACACTGAGCTGGTAACAGCAAAAAGCCAAGGCAGGTGTTTCAGACTGGTGACATAGTTTCTCCACTGAATTGGTGACAAGGCTGGAATAAGGCCACACAAAGTAGATCTTCTGTTTCTCAGGCCATTATTTGTGAAATTGCATGCGGGCGAGCGTTTTTTTATTTTACTTTTTATTTCAGTAATTTCTTCTTTGCCATCAAAAGTTCATGTTTTTGGTTCACGTTTTAGGCCTCATAATATACAGAATAGCATGGGTGATGATGTACTTCGTCCCTTGAGTGAAAGAAGGCTTTGCAATGCTAAAGCATTGCAAAGCCTTCTTGCACTCAAGGGACAAATTTATCAATTTTTTCAACTTGGGTAAAATATCAGACATAAACCATTTAATTTTATTTTTTTAAAGTTTAAATTGGTTATAAAAAGAGAGCATGCGGCCGCCAAAAGGACCATGCGGGAGGGCCTGAGAAACAGATTTTTTTATTTTTTTAGGCCTAAAACAAAATGATTTAGGCAAACACATCAACAATTTAGCTACTGGTACATTTAACACTAATAATTTAGATACATTTAACAATGTTGATCAGTATGCAGAGCATGTATAACAAAAATGAAGGCATGCCATCAATTTACATCACCAACTAGCAGTCTCTGATCTCAGATCTCTTTGAAGTTACTTTCAGAGACGGATTGCATTGCAATTTGCTACAATGATGCGGCGTGATCATTTTGATGTTTTGACAATGTACATTGCCTGAGCTACATGCGACAGGAATGTTCCCCACAAATTTAACATCGATCAAGCCATGTCTGACTGCCACAATACCCTGTAATTTATTGTTAATGGCGGTGTTTATAACTGGTTAATGACTGGTCATGGGTTTTATGACAGGTCCCACTCATGACCGGTGGTTAATTGGTTAACCAGTTAACTGTTTCAACCCTACTGTTTACCCAGCACAAAGAGCAGACAACATTTGCTAGAATGTTTTTAAATAACTAAACATTTTAAATTTTTGCCTCGAAAACATAGCTTATACATCTCTTAAATGAGCAGGGTTCATACGGATTTGACAGATTCAATTTCCAAAACTTTTCTGTAACCCTTCCAAAGCCTACAAAGCAAGTTTTCCATAGTCCCAAACACAAAATCAGCACAGAAAACTACAAGAATACTGATCACCTAACTTTATTAAAACACTTACCAGTAATACAGTCAAATTACTGTATTAAAAATAATTTCTAGTATTATTCAATCAACACTACTGCTTTTTGATTCTTTTGTACAGCTCCTCACTGCTGAGTTTCTTTGGGTAATAAGATATTATTATCAGACGTTCACTTCTTTAAAAAACATTTATGTTAGGAGTAGACGACTTTTTCAGAAGAAGTTCCAAATGCTTTTTCCATTTGCATGACTTGTGACTGCTTGCTCGCCCATGTTTCCAATACTGAAATTTTTTGACAAACTGAAGTCTGTGCAGAATGACTGCCGTTCGCCACTCTGAACAACCAGTCCACATATTCACTATTATAAAGCCACAAATTATTGAACATATGCTTGCCACAAGGCATAGGCCAATTATTTTTGTTTACTAGAGCATAAATGCAAATATCTAAATATTTTTTTTTATCTAATGTGCCGATTAAAGTAAACAAAAATCCCTGAGAATGTAAAAAAAAATGGGAGGCATTTAATTCAACATTGAGAACATTTTTTATACCAATTCAACATCTCCCAATATCCATGCACCGCCTGGTTCAGACCATACATGCAAAAGACAGAAAACGGTTTAAAAAATTGTTTTTTTCACACCAGTTTTGAGCAGATTCTTTTTTTTAAAGATGTATGTCATTTGATATTTAATATTTAATAGAGCTCAAATGTAATAAAAATCTCCATAGCTTTTGCATAGCACACTTGAAAATGAATGTGTCAATGACACTGTAGCTCAACATGTGTAAGACATGTACATGTATAGTATGTGACACAGCAATGACACACATCTAGGTAATGACCTGATAACAAAGGTACATGTAAAGTATTGTAAAGGTTTGTACATAAATACTGACTGTAGCCTGCAACAAATGTACAGGTAAAGTATTGTAAAGGTGGGTGACAATTGGATGCCTCTAGCTAGAGCCGTATAGAAATGTGCACTTACTGTGTATAAGTAGCACTGAATAAATCAAAGTTTGTCTAATTGTCCTCCAAACTCCACAACAAAATATATAAATAATTAAGATACATGAATAACAGCAATCAAAATTAAATTCAAAATATTTTTTGGAAACAATAATTTTTTGAAAAAAACACCTAAGTTCCCAAAGGGAACATTAAGAGCCCAAGGGCATCCTGATAGAGCCTAAGTGTGGACAAAATCCAATTTTTGTAACTACACTACGGGAATAATAATACATGTATCCTACAGTAATTCTACAGTAATAGAATATAAAATACTACCTATATATGAGGACGTAATCAAAGTAAACAACGTCAATGTAAACAAGACATCAGGCACACAAAAAGGCCCAAAGTCAGAACCAATTTAAATGCTACCAGATGCAAAGCTAGATCTTTATACGAAGAAAAACCGATACATTGGATAGAAGATGCAAGACTAACCGACCTAACACCCCTAGGGTGAGGACATAACCCTGGGGAAAAACAGAATAAATATTCTGTAATACATGTTAAAACTCCCAAGAAATTCAATAAAAAATTTCAATAAAAATTAGCCAAAAAGCTTAAGAGTTTAACAGGAAGGGTTCATGGAAGGAAAGGGAAGGAATACTTAACAAACAGTGGAATAATCATTAACAAAAATGAGGACGCCAGGCGTATGTCCCGAAATTGGGAAACATTAAATAATTTTATAAATATTATAAAGTTACAGCCCTGAACGTCTAAAACCACCGTTGAACACTTCCTTCATCCAATAACAGCCTTGTATCCACCAATTCTTGTATTGATTTGTGTCTGGCATCTTCAAAAAAGGAGATTTTAAAGCACAGATGTCAGTTCATTGTTGATGACTTTAGGGCCAAACAAAGAATGATGTTTGCGCCAATTCTGGTCACTTCCTGATGGGTGCACATACGCAGAGAGTAAATGGATGGAAGGCCAGATAGGACTTTTAATTTTCGGTTTTGCAAGCAATTTTGGGGATAGGGGGGTTCAAAATTTGTGTTTGGCCCTTGATAACTTTTGAGTTAGCACCAGATAGTCTGGGCCATTGGGTTATAGTGTAAAACAACACTCGTTCTCATCCCAAGGTGATAACAAAGGTACCCAAGTCATTTCGTGGAGATCGGTTCATAAATACAGCCCCTATTGACATGTGTACTTACGGTGTATAAGTAGCACTGAATAAATCAAAGTTCATCTAATTTGCATACTTTCTGCACGAGAAAAAACCCTGTATTATATGTGATGTATTCCATGTTATTAAACATTCATACAAAAATTTATTCAAATCAAACTTTCATACAGAAGTTCTGTACAAAAAACTGATTGCACTAATTTCGGTACAAAAAGGCTGCCGGCAACCATCTTGAACCACACTTGTTCTCGTCCCACGGTGATAACAAAGGTACTCAAGAAGTTTCGTAAAGGTTGGTTCATAAATATGGCCTCTAGCCTGAGCCGTATTAAATTGTTGACGGACGGACAGATGGGCCATGACAAAATCTCAAATTTGACTAAGTGAAATTTCTATTTTCTATAACTTTCCAGAAGAAATATAATCACAAAATTTTCCTTGCTTATAGGCCGATGTAGTCTCAGCTGACTCAATACATTTATTCTATTATATTGTTTGACAGTCAGAGCTCTGTGAAACAAGATATAATAGAACAAGGGCAATGAGTTGGCCCAGCCAACAGATGCTCCCCGAACACCCAGGGTGGCTATACTTGCCCCCAACTGCCAAGCATGAGTTTCTAGTCATTTGTCTTTGTTGATATTGAATTAATAAATATCTTATCTTACCGTACTGACCCGTGTCTAAGCCCAGGGGGTGCTTGCAGTGGGTTGAGAACAAATCGAGGGGTGGGCTTAAACATGAAGACTTGAGTCTGTGACTGGGTTTTTCTTGATAAATGATACTGATAAAATGACGATCCCACTTCATTCACTTTATGAACAAAATACAAAATCAACATTGGTTTTCAGTATCATTTATCAAATCACCAATGAGTATGTAACATGTTTTACTTTCAGTGTTCAATTATTTGAATATATTTACTCATATTTCAGCTGCTCTGTGAATAAAATTTTATTACATCTACGTGTGTTGTTTGTATTCTTTTCAGTAAACATTGTTGTTTCTGGTAATTGCATCACATGCAAACAAGGATGAAAACCAGCAAATTAAACGTCCAACAAGCCAAATATACAATCTCATCAGAGGGAATCCACTTGAAGTGACAAAATAACAATACAACAAACCCAGTTTTATCTTTTTTATTACTCAAAAACACTAATTACTCAATAAAACATCAAATGAATAATGCAAATATAAAATAAAACATGTGATTAAAACAAGAGGCCCCCAAGGAGCCTTAATTGCTCACCGGCCAAAGTGGTTCAAAGAAGTATTTGGGGTCACATTCAGTCAGACATGGTTCATCAACACTACAAAGGAATCAAGTCATGACAGACAAATTTTATGGAACTAGGGACATGGCTTGAACAAACATGAATCTTACCCCCTAAGGACGCTGCATACCAAATATCAAAAGCATTCATCTGCTGGATCTGAAGAAAAAGATTTTTAAAGAAAATTCCTCATTTTGAACTAAGTTATCATTTGGGCTACCACAGTGAGCCCAAAAATGAACCCAGGGACTTGGCTTGAACAAACTTGAATCTCACCCTCCTAAGCATGCTGCATACCCAATATCAAAAGATTCTGCCTGCTGGATGTTCAGTAGAAGATTTTTAAAGAAATTTGCCTGAAATGCACTAAGTTCAAATTTGGGCTCCTATACTGAGCCCAAATATGAACCCAGGGAGCCGATTTGAACAAACTTAAATCAGATCCACCCCACAATATTGCATACCAAATATCAAAAGATTCTGCCTGCTGGATCTGGAGAAGAAGATTTTTTAAGAAATTTGCCTGAAATGCACTTGTTCGAATTTGGGCTCCTATACTGAGCCCAAATATGAACCCAGGGAGCCGATTTGAACAAACTTGAATCAGATCCACCCCGCAATGTTGCATACCAAATATCAAAAGATTCTGCCTGCTGGATCTGGAGAAGAAGATTTTTTAAAGAAATTTGCCTGAAATGCACGAAGTTCAAATTCGAGCTTCCATAGTGAGCCCAAATATGAATCCAGGGGCCCGATTTGAACAAACTTGAATCAGATCCACCCCACAATGTTACATACCAAATATCGAAAGATTCTGCCAGCTGGATCTGGAGAAGAAGATTTTTTAAGAAATTTGCCTGAAATGCACTAAGTTCGAATTTGGGCTTCTATAGTGAGCCCAAATATGAATCCAGGGGGCCGATTTGAACAAACTTGAATCAGATCCACCCCATAATGCTGTATACCTAATATCAAATGATTCTGCCCACTTGTGTGGGAGAAGAAGATTTTTCAGTAATTTCTCTAATATACATAGGGTGCTATCGGAGTTATGCCCCCTATGGAGCCCCAAGTGGGCATGTCCATTTCATTTGAACAAACTTGAATTGACATATGGTAATGAACATCCATACCAAGTTTCGAGCAAATCGACCTAACGGTTTCAGAGGAGAAGTCGTTTGAAAAATGTTCACGACACCAGACAGACGACGACGGACAGCAAGTGATAAGTTTAGCTCCCTTTGGTGAGCTAAAAACGCCCAAAATAGCACAAACCACAAAGATGTACGTGTGTGAACTCGCCCCTCAGGTGACATGCAAAGAAACAAAAAATTCTCATTTTATGAGAATTCACAGCGGGTGCAAATTCAGTTCGTTCACAGGAATTGAGATTTTTTTTTTCTTTCCATGTCACCTGAGGGACTCGCTCATTTCATATTGATTACAATACTTATTCTCCCCAAGTTACACCCACTCTTGACTCAATACTAATCCACCGCCCTCCCCCCCCCCCCCCTCCCCATCATGAACATCCCGGTTGGAAATTTCAAGTAGATCTGTGACTTTCACAACATTCTAGAGAGGCAGTGATCTAATAGCCAGTTGGAATATATTCGCGCTTGAATTTTGTGAAAAATTCACATAATGTCTACCCCTATGGTGGTACCCTGGAGTACTCAGGAAATTTACTATAGAAAATGTATTGACACTAATACTTCTAAAGGAAATTACCAATTAACGAGTTCAAATGCCTGATTTATTATTAGATTCCATTGCGATGACTGTTTGATTCAGTCACTGCCTGGGCCAAGTTTTATACATATTGTGGGAAAAGCCACACAAATATCATCGGCAGACTTTAAAGACATTTATTTTGTGTGTGACTGTGTTGTCAACACAGCCACGTGCGATTATTATAATAAAGAAAACAAACAGAACCTCTGATCGATCGAGTGGTTGTTTCTAATTGTGTATACAATAATTTGTAATTTCTGCATCTTGCATAGATTCCTGTATGGATTCACCCCCCAAGCCGTCTTCAAAAATAACCCGACACAATAGAAAGCAATTACAATTCAGTTGGTAAAAATATACATTTAACACGCCCTGGTTCATGTATAAATTATTCAGTCTGTTATGGGCGTGTTTTTGAAATAATTGACAAGTGAGGTGCATGTTGTTTGTGGATATTATTCAGCAAAGTGAATTCGTGAAAATAAAAACAACATCATTTTTGCTTCGGAATGAATTTTATTTTAATAAAATAAAACCACTTACCTCATTTTGACATATCAAGGCATTCATCAATCAATTTCTTGAACATTAGATGGAAAAGGAAATCTGCACTGTTTTCCAGCCTCCAGGTAATGACAACACATTGTTACTCACCTAATTTCGTTTCAAATTCACCTGTGAACTGGCGGACTTTTACAGTTTTTGAAATTGGGGGTGTGGGCTTAAACACGGAGAGGGCACCTCATTTTCGAAATGCAGAAAGTTTGGGGGGGGGGGGGGGGGGGGGGGCTTAATCACGAATATGGGCTTCGACACGGGTCAATACAGTATCTCCATTAAACCATAAAGCAGGCCACCAAATATATCCATGGGACACTAATGCCCCCGCTTCATGAAAGTTAAAAAATTTATAGTAATTTATATATTTTTTATACTTACCAATGACCCAGACATAGCTGGTGCTAACTCTTAAAATATAGGGCCAAACACAAATTTTGCCCCCCAATCCCCAAAATTTGCATCTAAAACCAAAGAAAACATGTCCTTAATGGCCCTCCACACTTCACCTCTACTGCGCATGCGCTAGTGTCAAGGACGTTCCGAAATTGGCGCCATTAATCATTCTAATAACCAGTGCCTGGTAAGCGCTATGTACTCAGCGGGGAGGTATGAGTTCCCAACTCCTGGGAGGGCCATCCCCGTCTGGGTCATTGGTAAGTATAAAAAATATATAAATTACTAATAAATTTTATATATTTTTTATACTTACCAATGACCCAGACATAGCTGAATAGTAAAAAGGCTGGAGGGCCAAGGACATAGAGCAAGATGGAATACGCTCAATAATATAAAATAGAGTCATCCCCTCTAGAGAAAAAGAAGTATTAGGCTTTACATGTATCTTTCTTATTTATGATAAATTAGAAAGATACAACACCTTCCAAAATTGAGCATCATACATCCATGTACTCTATTAATATCTAGTATAATCCTTATACTAATAATTTTTAAAGCAAGCCAATAAATAAAGTAAGTCTAGAGAATAGAGACTCTTTATACTCCTTAAAAGTGTCTGAGGATTGCATAATCATGTCCGTTGACACGTGCTATATTCAAAAGCTATACTTTAAAAACTAAGACTTGAATGAATTTTTAAAACATAAACTTCTCACTAAACAACCATCCCAATAACAGCTCAGAATTACTAACTCTGGAGGAGGTATCCCCTTGTTTTCATAGTAAAACAGGTGACCCAAGGGAACACCCTCCCCCCCCCCCCCCCCCCCCCTTTTTCTTGCCCTGAGTCAAATAGCCCAGAGCGAAGAGGGCAGCAGAACGGAGTCACTGCCGAAACAGACAGCCTACCTAGCTATAGTAGCAACTGTTAAGTGAATGACATTCTGAGCAGTAGATAATAGACCTAACAATAGAGGCCTCCAGAAATGTACTCAATATTTCTGAGATAAAAAATTCATGAATGTGGATGGCTGAGCGCAATGAGCAGCCTTCAAAAATCTATAATAGCGACACTATTAATGTAAGCCCAAGATGTAGAAGAACTCTTACTTCATGAGCCGAAATCTCAAACACAACTGCTGAGTCAAAGATATACCATAAGCAGTATCGATAGTTAATTGAATCCATTAGCAATAGAATGGAGCGTAACGTCCTTCTAATAGGCATCAAAGACATTAGAAGTTTACGCCCGTAGTAATAAACAGATATCTGTTTATAAATACATAAACTCTAACCGGACAGAGTAAAGGCCTATGCCCGTACGAAGACGGAAGGACCTTAATAACAATAGGATCCGGATATTAGGAGCCTAACTCTTATGCAAAAATCCATCCTAAATAGTAAAGGAAATAGTGATTCCGAAACTATGAAAGTGAAAATCATCCACCGATAGTGCATGAAACTCACTGACTCTTCAGTAAAAGAGAAGCCAACAGAATTACTGTCTAAAAGGTCAGAATTTGAAAACTACTGTTTCCAGAGGCTCAAATGATTACTTAGCTAAATAAGAACCGAAGTTAAATTCCATATAGGAATTTAATGTAATGATTCTAAGTCTATTTATCGAAAAGTTACTAACTGACTTAGATAAAGAGACATAAGACTCAATTGTAAACTATCGTAGAGTGCATAGGTATGAGGTAACATAAACCTATAACCTTAATAATAACAGGCTGCAGTAGATCTTGTCAAACAAGTATACTAAAAAGTTGCAAAGAGTAGTATGGAGGGATCAACAATATGAACATAGTGATCCCTACACCAACGACGGAAGAGCCTCCACTTTAGCCGCATAGAATAGCGAAGAAGAGGATCTCCTATAGTAAGAAATCGCGTCCAAAGCTCGTCCAGTACAATGCTTACAATGCAATAAGGACCACACAATGGAATACGTGAAGGTTGCGACCTTGCAGGTTGTGATAAAGATGACACGATTTTACCCAGCGAAAAAAGATCCTCTCATTGAGGAAGATTTCGCGTTAAGTCCCACAGTAGACATCAGAGTAAATTTACCCACGGTCTCTGTGAAGACAGAGATGCTATCAACAGAAATGTATTGTGGTTGTTTATCTTAGCAATACCTGCTGAAACAACAGCGCCGGAGGATACGTATATCCTATCATTCCGTCCTATTAGATCAACAGAGCGTTAACAACATTAGCTCAGAGATCCGGACAAGCAAACACATATGTCTGCAATTGCTTAGCAAGCTGTGTCGTAAATAAATTATCATTGGGCGCTCCCATTGATAGCAAATCTGACTGAATACTTGTTTGTTGAGAGTCCATTCTGACGGCAACAAGCGACCCATAAGTGAACGGGAGTCCGGTAAAACAATCAGACGACCCGGAATATGACGGACCGAAACAGAACTTGGTGTACTATAACAAACAGAAGGATTCTTTCCATTAAATTGAATAACGGAAACGAATGAGTGCCTCCCTGGTTCCGGAGATACGCCACTACTGTCGAATTAACGGACAGGATTTGGACATGCGTTTCTGAATAATGTTCATCCAATGACATAAAGCAAGCCTAAAAAACATTATTCCTCGGAAGATAAGTGTTTGCTTAGAGACTGCGGAACCCAAAGACCCTGGCACTTCGAATCCGTTGGGATCAATATTATATCCCAACCTGTTTGACTGGCAACCGTCATAATTATAACACTCGGATCCGGCAACTGCAGTGGCACTCTCTGAGTCAACCACCGAATGTTTGCCCCAGTCTGAATCTCTTGCAACACTAGATAGACAAGAGAACGTGTAAATCGAGCAATTCATGGATTGCTGAAAAGTTGCCGTCGAAGAGAAGCTTCTCCGAGAACGAAGTGACTCTGAGAGAGTTCTTCACCTTACTATCCACGCGCGTGGCTGTAGCTAGGGCTGCGTCACGTCTAACCAACTCCAATCCGCCACTGAAGGGCGGAGTTATACGTGAACAAACTACTGCCCTCAAAAGAAATCACATTGAGGATAATATCCCGTAATTCTTTTCTTGAAGACGTAATGATAACGCCTCAGTAAGGTGGATTACGTATGATAAAGCGTCTAAGTTAAGTCTACCAGACATCATTGTCGTTTCCAACATTGTGGTTGGAAAAGACATAGACGGCGAAAAAGAATATTTCCAGTCTTTAACCACGCCGTCTAGACGCATATGAACTCTCGGTATGCCCTGCTCTGCCAAAATAAATTATTCGTATAAATGATAAAAAGGCAGAAATGAGCATTGCGGACAAGAAACTAAACTATCATGCTTGGTAGCAGGCTAATATGCATATATAGCGTCGATAAATAATACACATGTTCTAATGACATTATTGGACTGTGTCGGTAAGTCAGGGACAATGTCCCTGAACCGATCCAAAATTCCGTGTCCAATGACGCTATAAGTCTCTTATCCAACATTGCAGCAATGTAGTCCGAAATAACAATCACTGGAAGATAATGCCAGAAGATATGAATGGCAGCTTCCGATGCTACGAAAGGGAAAACTCGAAATCTTTCGAATCCCATTCGCCATCCTGTCGGACCCTATAAAGCGTTCGGTCATCCGTACCTGATGCAACCGCGGACCGCACCGACCCAGCACCGTCAGATAATTCCTGATTCGACTAAGAAACTGTCGATTGCTGGGATGCTGCGAAAAAACTGTGCTAACTCGGATAGCACATCCGTCACTGAGGCCTGTGGAGAAGCGGTCCTACAATGCATTGCCGCTGGAAGCTCCGTGATCGTTACCCCGTGCATACTACTAATAAGCGAGCGAACGGAGTGTATAGGCCTCGTGTCCCTTGGCTACCGGATGGCGTGACCTATTCGCCGTGGAATCACTGAATGACGAAACTGATCGGATACTCGAGGTCACATAGCCAATGTGCGGTCGTGTGCTCTGCTGTGAGGATGAGGAAGCATTATCAACAGTCTCTCGGACTGTCAATATAACGGAGCGTCCTGACCGACAGACATATGCTCTGAATGTAAAATATCTGAACCACAACATGTGGTCCCCTATGTTGTTGGACGAGAGAGGGACCTCTCTCGCTCACAGCCCGGACGGACCTGGACAAGCCAGGAACCGGACTAACAGGCTTCCTCCGATCTGTCCTCAATCCGCCATCACTGGGTGAGTACTAAAGTAATTATAGTGCTCGCATCACCCAAATCTCCTTCCTAGACTGCAACGGACGAACCCGGCAGCCGCAGCATTCAATGAATGTACGCTACACCGGGTGAGCTAGCGAATGTCACTCCGTCGATCCTACAAGGGACCTCTTAGGCGATAGATATATTCCATGAGCACTTATTGCCGCTAGCTCTTCATTAACTATGACGACAGAGGCACACTTTTGAAAGACATCTCCGTAACTTTGCGAACAAGAAACCCGAAATGCTTGGTAATAGCAAGCATATAATAATAATATATATATAGCGTCGTTCAATAATTCGAAAGTTTGTGTGACATTATTGGACTATGTCGGAACTGAGGGACGATGTCCCTGAACCGAACCAAAAATTTCTAAGTCCACCGACGCTATCAGTTTCTTATCCGGCATCGCAGCATTCTGGTCCGACGAAAGAAGCTGTAGAAGATCAAGTCAGATGACATACACAACAGCATATGTTGTTCCGAAAGGGAAAGCTCGAAATCCTCCGAATCCCTTTCGGTATCCCATCGGACCGGATGAAATTTTCGGACGTCCGTACCCGCTTCCGTGGAGCGTCCCGACCCAGCATCGTCGGATAAAAAATATGCGACAGATTCAGTTGATGCTGGGATGCTGCGATAAGCTGTGCTATTTAGGAAAGCACGTCCGTTCCCGAGGCCTGTGCAGTAGCGGTCTTACGATGCATTGCTGCCGGAAACTCCGTGTACGTTGACTCCCGCACACTTTCCTATGCGAACGTCCGGAGTCTGCAGGCCTCGTGTCCCTGGATACCGGATGGTGTGACCTGGTCGCCGATGATTCTCTGACTGGCGAAGCTGACTGGATATCCGAGGTCACGTAGCCAAGAGCGGTCGTGTGCGCTACCATGAGAATGAGGAAGCCTTATTGACAGTCTACTCCGGACTGCCTATATGTCGGAGCGTCCAGAGCGACGGACGTATGCTCCGAATGCGAAACATTTTGTACCACAACATCTGGGGCCAGATGTTGTTGTACGAGAGAGGGGCCTCTCTCGCTCGTCGTCCGGATGGACCAGAACGAGCTATGAACCGGACTAAAAGGCTTCCTCCGTTCTCCCTTTAATCCACCGTCACTGGGTGTGCATTTGGTTGATTTATAGTGCTCGCATCACCCCAAAACTCCTTCTAGACCGCAACGGACGAACCCGGCTGCCGAACCATTCGATGAATGGACGCTACACCGGGCGAGCTAGCGGACGTCAAAGGCCGTCGAACCTACTAGGGTCCTCTTAGGCAATTGGCGTATTTACATGAGCACTTTTCCGCTAGCCCTTCATTAATTGTGACGACGGAGGCACACTGTTGGAAGACATCACAGATACATCACCCTAATCTTGATCGTCTGAAATAGAAATTGATAAAGTAGAGTGACCCTGCGGGGAAAGGACCGGAGTGTCCAATTCCCCACTAACATACCGTGACATAAACTTCCCATGTTGTCATCGAAATCATACGATACAGAACAGGAGTTAATGCGAGTACACTGACCACATATAGAATGATTATAAAAGTCAGAGGAAGACTTCCTCTTATTACAATTGATCAAAATCCTTTCAATGTGAAAAGAAAACAAAATTCTGGTACTCGCACCAACCCCTGGCAATCAAAATACATAATAATAATATGATCCATTAATATAGAAAAAATAATTGAAATCAAAATATTTTGAAAAAATATTTTTTCAGAATAGCCCAAGTTTCTGAAAAGTAACGTTGAGCCCCAATGGATCCCAAGCCTAAGTGTGGACAAAAATTTTAAAATATTTTAAACAATTTATTCAACACTTACGAACAATAATAATGTATCTAGTTATGATTAAAATAACATCAAGATATTATTTTCAAGAAATCCCCCCCTCACACAGAGGGCTGTTGTAAATGTAAACAATGAGTGTAAAAACACTAAAATAAGACTCCAGGCACCCAGGCCCGGAATCAGTTACCAAAAATACACTATCTGATGCAAAACAGAGACTTCCAGGGAAGAAACTGCAGAACATCAGATGGTAGATGCAGAACACAACGCCTAACCACCCGTAGGTGAAGACGTAAACATGGGGAAAAGAACAGAATTCATTCTGTTATTCAGCTAAAACTCCCAAGAAATTTTAGTAATAATAATTACAGAAACCATGCCAAAAGCATGGGAGAATAGCAAGAGGGGACTTAAAGGAAAGGGAGAGAGGAAAACACTGAAAAATCAGTGTAACTAAATAACCAGAATGACAACAAAATGGCTGCTGCCTCGAAAATAGGTAACTTAACATAATTTCATTAAAAAATTTTAAGTTACAGCCCTGATAATATTCTGTCACACATTTTTCCTCTCCTCCTTCTCTATCCTCCTTAGAATCACCATTTCACTAATATTTATGTGTCTGGCATCATTTAAACTGAGATTTACAAGCACAAAGATCAGTCAGATGTTAACTGATGAAGGGCCAAACTTAGAATGATTAATGGCGCCAATTTTGGAACGTCCTTGACACTGCGCATGCGCAGTAGAGGTGAAGTGTGGAGGGCCATGAAGGACATGTTTTCTTTGGTTTTAGATGCAAATTTTGGGGATTGGGGGGCAAAATTTGTGTTTGGCCCTATATTTTAAGAGTTAGCACCAGCTATGTCTGGGTCATTGGTACAGTATAAAAATACTATATTTTAGTGTTTAACAAAGTCCAAAAAGGGGCCATAATTCAGAAAAAAATTATCGCACCACACTCAAAATCAAATCCGACTGGTATGTTGTCTACAGTACGCTATATTCCAAGTTTGATCGAAATCGGATACCTATAGCTCAAGTTACCATCCTGAAACCAGTATCAACATGTCTTCTAAGTCAGAAAAGGGCCATAACTCTGCAAAAAAAATTGGACCAGGCCTACTATCAATCCCAACCTGTATTATGTTGTTATAAACCTATGTATAAAATTGTATTTCATTTTGTTCACTCAAACTAAAGTTATCATCCAGAAACCAATATCAACATGTTTTCTGAGTCAGAAAAGGGCCATAACTCTACCAAAAAATATCAGGACAAGCCCAGTATCAATCCCAACATGTATTATTATAATCCTATGTATAAAATTTTGTTTCATTTCGTTCACTCAAATTAAAGTTATTGTCTGGAAACCAATATCAATTTGTTCACAAAGTCAGAAAAGGGCCATAACTCTGCAAAAGAATATCGGACCATGCCTGCTATCAATCCCAACCTGTATTATGTGGTTATAAACCTAAGTACAAAATTTTGTTTCATTTCGCCCATTCAAACTAAAGTTATCGTCCAGAAACCAATATGATCATGTCTAAGTTGGAAAAAGAGTCATAACTCTGTAAAAAATACCACAGCAAGCCCACTATCAATCCCAACCTGTATTATGTGGTTAGAAACACTTGTATATAATTTTGTTTCATTTTGTTCAGTCAAACTAAAGTTATCGTCCGGAAACCATTTGTTTCGGATCGACAAATGGATTAGGGTAGCGACTATATGCTCCACCTAAATTTTTCGGGGAGCATAGTAAATGCTCAGTTTTTAATATCACTAGAATACAGGAAAGTGACCAAATCCATTAACTGAATACTCATGTTAATTGAATCATTTTAATTGGCAAAGTGGCCAGTCAGTTAACAGGTTTCACTGTATCAGGATTGCTCAGCATGAACAGGTCACACACTTGCTCAGGAGACAATTGCCATTTTGTATACTTTAGAGTGAGACAAACAACTGTAGGAAGATATCAACAATTCTGTAGAATGTTATCTGACCAAAGTGTTTAATATATACATCAATAATTCTGAAGTTTGATCAAGTATAAACATATTTCTTGTTTCTTAGGCAATTTACATCAATTTTATAATGAGGGAGTGAGGTTTTCTGACATTTTTTTTTGTTGAAAAAAGTAGAATTATGTATTTAATTCCTTACACAATTCTGTTTGAAAAACCAATATTTTCTGCAGTGAAAATGTCCCATATTGCTGTTGCAAATTTAACCATCTATATCCTGTTTGACAGAGCTCAAAGAGCTCTGTCAAAGAAGATATAATTGATCAAATTGTTAGCCCTACAAGAGAGATATAATATCAGTGAAGAGATTTCCATCTGAAAAAGGAGTAATGATGAGGGAGGTGTCCAAGAAACAAGCATTTTTCTAACAGCCTTAGTGATACATAATGACCGATCCTTGACAAATGTTGATGAGAAAGTTCTCTCAACAGAAGAGATGAGTTTAGCATTCCAATTCAGTTTGGTCATCTCCTTGGGCTGTATAAAAATTCTCTAGGTGAGTAAACAACCATAAGGAAAATATACGAGTAAACCTGATGCAGATACATTTGGAGAGTGGCGAATTTTTAGTCATTTACAAGAAACGAGTTGCAACAAATTGATTAACTCTTAACCTGCTAAGTATTTTTTAAATATTTTTCATCAAATCTAGTCATGGCTGCTGTCAAACAACCATGACTAGATCTGATTTATTTATTTATTTATTGATGTTTAAGGTCACATATTTATGCACAATGGCTAATCATGACCGTGACAGTTTTTACGGGTGGAGGAAGCCAGAGTACCCGGAGAGAACCACCGAGCAACAACGAGCAGCTGCCAGCTCCCCAACATCGTAACTCCGCACTGCAGCACAGACAGGGTTAGATTGGTTGAAGACATGCGTACCATCGTCGTGCAGTACGCCGTAGTACACAGTGTCATCGTGCCCCCATGCGGGCAATGGAGATGAAGTGTCTTGCCCAAGGACACAACGCGGTTGCCGTAGGTGGGATTCGAACCGAGGACCTCTCGGCTTGCAGCCTGCACCTCTACCTACTGAGCCACCGCGCTCCCCAACTAGATCTGATAATCTTTTAAATTTAACTCAGTCATTGGTGAAACGGTCCATTCAATTTACACAGAAAAAAACTGGCCATATGTCTCCAAATTATACTTATTTCAGTGACAAAAAATTTTGTGTCCTGGGCGGCAATATCTGCCAACTGCATGCAAGGAGTTAAATAATTTGGAGAAAGTGTGGTTATGTGTTGATGAATATATTGAACTTACTGGTATATTATCATTTCCTTGTAACACAACCTCATCTAGAAGCTGGGTATGAATTATTTCATCAGCTAGTGTATTCTGAAAGGAAATAGATATATTTTATATATAATAAAATATTATACCAATTTAAGCAGCAATCACATAGGTTCTCTAGCACACAATTAAGATGAAAAACAACTTAACTTTCATGTCAGGATTAATAAAACATTGGTGACATACAACACTGCAAACAAGGGCTACGCAAAGCACGGGCCACTGCCCCCAAGCCGTAGGCATATTCAATGTAGCCTTAAAGGTATTGTGGGACAGAAAAATCTTCAAAGTCAAAAGAGTGAAAACAGAAAAACGAGAGGATCAAGTGAGCCAAAAATGCTCACCTGGCTCAAGTTGTCAAAAGAGATGAGTGTATCAGTAAGTGATCAACAGCAAGAGCAGTTTTATGATTTGCTATGACACAACAAAGGCAACTTTTTTTGGTCATTCGTTTCTGCTGGTCCTAGGAAAGCTTTCTAACAAGCTCTGTTCTGCGATTTTTTTTGTTTTTCAACTACTGTGGTTCTCTCTACCCCCCCCCCCCCCCCCCCCAAAAAAAAAAAAAAAAAAAAAAAATGTTTGTTTGTGGCAGCAATAAAATCTTTTGCAGCCCACATTGCAGTCTTGAGAGGGTTAAATTAAAGACATGCACACAGGAATCAGATATTTTCCCAAATTGAAAGGGTTCATTCAACATGAAATAACTTATATGTGCACAGTAGTGAAAGAGTTCATCATGAAATAAAATCTTTTTGAAAAAAAACACACTGAAGTCATGTGAGGGTTAAATTAAAGATATTCATGAAGAAATCAGATCAATTTTTTTCCAAGGAACCAGAAAAAATACATCTACAGTATTGTTTGTTCATGGCATCAATAAAATCTTTGGAACCCACATTGCAGTCTTGAGAGGGTTAAATTAAAGGCATGCATACAGAAATCAGATGTTTTCCAGCACTGAAATGGTTCATTCAACATAAAATAAAATCTTTTGCAAAACTAAGTAAAGTCCACAGAATTTTCAGATTAAAATAACACAAGACTCTACCCCTCCCCCCACCTCCCCCCCCCCTCCAAAAAAAATGTTTGTTAATGGCATCAATAAAACTTTGGAACCCACATTGCAGTCTTTAGAGGGTTAAATTAAAGACCTGCATACAGTTATCAGATATTTTCCAGCATTGAAATGGTTCATTCAACATAAAATAAAACAAACAAGAGGCCCCAGGGGGCCTGAGAGCGCTCACCTGACACGGTAGTCTAAATATCAAACCAGGGACTTGACTTGAATAAGCTGCATACGCCCCCTCCCAAGAAAAGCAGGGTAAAAAAAAAAAAAAAAAATTTTTTGTCTTAAAATTGACCAAAACGCAGAAAAAAAAAAAAAAATTTCTGATTTTGGGCCAAAATTTTCTAAGTCCCACCCCAAATTTTCAGGGGAAAATTTTTTTTTTTTTTTTGTCATAAAATTGACTGAAAGGCAGAAAAAACAAAAAAAATTTTTTTCGGATTTTAGTCCAAAATTTCAAAGTCCGCAACGGGACCCCAAATTTTCAGCCTAAATATGAACCCAGGGATTTGGCTTCAACAAACTTGAATCTCACCCCCCTAAGGATGCTGCATACCAAATATCAAAACATTCTTATTGCTAGATCTGAAAAAGAAGATTTTTAAAAAATACTTCTCATACTGCACTAATTTAAACATTTGGGCTCCCATAGAGAGCCCAAATATCCACCCAAGCAATTGATTTCAATAAACCTGTCAAACAATCTTCCAAAGATGTTATATGTGAAATTTTAAAGCTTTTGGAGCAGTGGTTTCGCAGAAAAGTAGTCTTATGTTTTTCCCATTACCCACAGTGTTAAAAAATGCTGACTCAGCACTTTTTCAAAGTCCCCATAAAGTACCCCATCATAAAACCGATGGCAAATTTTTTTTATCATTCCATTCTGTTGGTCCTAAGGAAGCTTCACAACAAATAAGAATTCTCAGTGCCGTGTAGTTTTGGAGATATGGGCGTTTTCATTTTTTTCTATTGTTAGCTCCTGTGGTTCCCACGGGGCTATGGGGAAAAAAATTTCGGCATAAATTAGGTACTTAAGACCCAATAAGCACTCATGTAAAATTTGGTTCAAAACGGCCTCGCGGTTTGGAAAATAGAAATTTGGGGCGGGGCCAAAAGTTTTGCCCCTCCTTTAACATCGTCAAATATAGCCCCTCCAACTTCTCTTGAACAAACTTGAGTCTACACCTCAAAAGGAAGCTGCATACCAAATATCAAGTCTCTGCTATTGCTGGTTCTTGAGAAGAAGATTTTTTAAGAATTGGAGCATTTTTGCCCCATCCCTCTGCTCAATGTGAGCCGAAACCTAATTTGACAAAAATTCGGTGTCCGCAGACACAACCCCTTCTCACATGAAATTTCATAAATATGCGGCCAGTGGTTTGGGAGAAAAAGCCCAAACACCACCTTCTCGACGGACGACGGACGAAAAGTGATCAGAATAGCTCACCCTGACTTTCAGTCAGGTGAGCTAACAAAAGTCCACAGAATTTTTAGATTAAAATAACAAGATAACAATGTTCATAACAGAAGGTTTTGTTATTTTAACAAAAATATGTCAATCAAAGTTCTCAGTGAATAAAAAAATTCTCCAGGATAAACTACTGCAAAAATGCTGACTCATCATTTTTTCAATACCCTCTACCAGGCACCCTGATTGAACTGGTGGCAATTTTTTTAACCAATCCCTTCTTCAGGTCCTAAGGATGCTTCATACCAAGTAACATTTCTCTGTTCCTTGTGGTTTGGGATATATGGGCTTTTGCATTTTAGCCCCTGGGGTTGTCACAGGGCTGTGAAAATTCTTTTTTAGGCATCAATCAATTACTTAAAAACCCACTTAAACTACATGCCAAATTTGGTTGAAGTTGGCCCACCGGCTCTTGAAACAGAAATTTTGGGCAGGGCCCAAAATGTATATGCCCCCCACAGAGAGCCCAGATATTGACCTATCAACTTCCCTTGAACAAACTTAAATCTTCTACACCAAAGGATGTTCCATACCAAAGATCAGGGCATTCCCTCTGATGATTCATGAGAAGATTTTTAAAGGTTTTTAAGCTTTTGGGGCATAAACCTGAGCCCGAAGAAGGCAGATGCTTCATTAGAACAAAATAGAAAGGGAATACTCCAGGGATGGTTTGTGCAATATACGTTTGAATTTGGGTGAATGGCTGTGAAGAAGAAGCCAAGTTTGCAAAAGTTAACGGACGACGGACGCCAAGTGAAGGCAATAGCTCACACTGACTTGCAGCCAGGTGAGCTAAAAATGTCCAAAAAGTAAAAAAGGGTCCATAACTCTGGGAAAAATTATTGGAGAAAACCCGTTCCTTGTGCATATAACCATTCTGGATCTATCAGCATACCAAAGGAGATCCAAATTCGACCAATGGCTTTGAAATTACAATGCAAAACATTTGTACGGACGGACGTTCTTACAAATGGCTACTTATGTGGCTATTTTATGGACATGTTAGGTGGCTAACCTAAAACACATGTCCAACATAATAAAACAAGTTTTTAGGGGCAAAGTTTTTGGGGGGTCAGCTAACCCTAACCTTACCCTTTACTGACCCTAACCCTACCCATCCCTAACCCTAATCCTAGCCACATAACTCTAACACCCCTTCACTGACCCCCACCCCACCCCTAAATCCCACCCTGGAATGCCCTAACCCTACTCTACATTTATCCAAACCCCCACCCCAACCACCCTCCCACCCCCCCCCCCCCCCACCCCCACAATAAGAGATTCTGTTACGTGGCTAGCCATGTAACAGAGTTTCACCACATAAGTATCCTGTTTTACTAACTCGTACCCACATAAATAGTCATTTGTGTGTGTGGATGGACGTACAGACGGATGGATGGACATGGGGCTTCACTAGATACTCCCGAATTTGGAGGTCGGGGGCATAATAAGCAGCCTATCGTGATCAATGTCAGGCTAAATTGCATGTTTGACAGGCACAAATTAACTTGTGCTTACAAAATGCCCAGTGTAATTTTCTAGAAACTCATAAAAGCCTATGGCATTCCCATGTAAGTTAATAATAATGTCTGCTCCATTGTCACTTGACTACGTTCCATACAGTAAAATACAGTCTGCAGAAATTATTAGGAGGGAAAGAAATGATATACAAAGATTATCCATAAAAAATACTATTTGAATGGCATCAACTCTTAAACCCGCCGGGTATGTTCTAAATATTTTTCATCAAATCTAGTCATGGCTGCTATGAAGCAGCCATGACTGGATTTGATGAAAAATTCAACTAAATTTAACTTCCGGAATCATTAGTGGAAAACTCCAAACAATTTAGAGAGTTAAATTTGATTAGATGTGCCCACATTATACTTATTTCAGTGGCAAGTGAAATCCTGTCCTAGGCAGGAATATCTGACAGCAGCATGGAATGAGTTGAACAAAATGTATTCATCACTACATACCTTGACACTTGTGGCAACTTCATTTGTTATTAGCTGTGGTTTATCAACACCAGCAATGGATGGAAGAAAGCTCCATAACACTGTTATATCACTCAACACTAACATTACTTTTAATGGATTTTTCACTTGCAATTCAACAATTATTTGCTCTGTAAAAGAAAAGAAAAATGTTTACAGCCGAAAACAATGTTTTATTCATTGGGATTATTGTTACTTTCACTGTGCTACTTTATATAGTTGGAACCAAGAGTATAAAGCTAAGACTGATGACCACAACAAACAACAACCACAATATTTTCTCTTTCTATATAACTGAAAGAGATTTCATTTATTGCTTCTAAAGCATAACTTGTAAACAGTAAGTGGGGTGAATAGGTGGAGTTGATAGAGTGATCAGCTTTGTTTGGAAGCAAAAACTGAAAAAAATAACGACGGCAGAACCCTGTTTACTGAATAGCCACTTTGCCAGTGAAAATTATTCAATTAAGAGTATTCAATTAACAGGGACTTGGTCACTACTTTCCTGTATTCTAGAGATGAACTTTGCATTTATTCTAATATATCTTGTTTGACAGAGCTAATAGTGCTCTGTCAAATAAGATATAATAGATTAAATGCTTGTATTTATTTATTGGTGTTTACGGTCACATCGTTTATGCCCAGGCTGCCCATTTTAGAGGACTTCCACCCCAGGCATTGGTGACCAGGTCTTTACCAGTAAAACAGAACTTGTCTACCACAGTAAACAAACACTGCTTCATCTGTCCTGGGCAGTATTATCCTTCAGCATCACAAAAAGACGTAAAGTAAAAGTGACTTACTGTATTTATATTTTTTGCATTTTCAGCTGGAATCACATATATTCTCCATACAGGTTTGGCCACATTTTATTGAAGAGTGCTATAAGCACTTCTAATATATAAAAGTAAAACAATTATTGATGAACAGCCGAGTGAACTGATAAATCACTAACAAACAAACTCTTGAAATCTACCTGTATAAAAATGATAAATTTTAAGTAATTTGTATATTTTTTATACTTACCAATGGCCCAGACTAGCTGCTGGTGCAAACTCGATATTATCAAGGGCCAAACACAAATTTTGAAATCCCCAAAATTTGCATACAAAACCGAAAACTAAAAGTCCTATCTGGCCCTCCATACTTTTACTCTCTGCGCATGTGCAGTGGCCAGGAAGAGACCGGAATTGGCGCCAACATCGTTCTTTGTAGATGAGCGTACTAATAATAACTCAGCGGGGAGGTATGAGTGCCCGCTCATGGGAGGGTCATCCCCGTCTCACTCTGGGCCATTGGTAAGTATAAAAAATATACAAAGTACTTTAAATTTATCATATTTTTATACGACAACCAATGGCCCAGACTAGCTGAATTGTAAAAAGGCGGAGGACCTAGGACTTCAGAATTAGCAGACCAAATATAGCTCATAAGCCTGCATTCCAAGGTGAAAGGAAAATAAATTTGAAAGGAATTACATGTATGTCTCTCTATACAATAATAGAGAAGACATATCCTAAATAAGGAGCCATATCCAAGTAATTCCATATTCATTCGCATGAATGATTATGCTAATTGGGTGTAACGAACCCCCAATTTTTAAGGCTAGTCCAGACTAAGCCCTATAAATTTGGATGGCGGATTTGAGAGTGAGAGACTACCCCCCCCCTCTCCCCCCCCCCCCCCCCCCCCCCCCGCAAACATAAGTCATATATAAATAATAAACAAGCTGTATCTAGGATCAGATATAATCTACATACAAAAACAGCTTCACTCCTAGTTACATACTTATCAAGCCCGAGGAGATTTTACAAGAAAATTCCCCCTCCACCCCCCCCCCCCCCCCCCCCCGCCCCCACCAACTTTTTTTTAAGGAATATTCTTCAAAACAAAGAGAGGAGTGCTCTGGAATCAGTGCAAAGCGATACTAAATAATCCAAATATATTCGCCCAATAAGCACCCTGTTAGGCCATACAAAGTTGATTGTCTGTTTCTCAGGCCATTTTTTTCAAAAAAAGCATGCGGGCGGGCGGGGTTTTTTTTTTCTTTTTATTTTCTCCCCGAGAGGTTGTTTGTGGTAATTTGACCCCCAACCAAACGCCTGGTGGACCACGCAAAATTTCGCAAATATATTGGTTATTCACCACAGGGGTGTTGGGTCGTAAATGAAGTGGGGTTTGAATGTTTGTTTTTCAGTGAAACATAAAAATTATAACACAGGACGAAAGTCACGAAACGCCTCGTGGGTGAAACGTCTCTGGGACAAATCAAATGTCGAAGTGCCAACTTTCAGAGATTTATTTTACCAAAAAAAAAAAATCCTTTCACAACCTGCCTAATAAAATCGTGAATCGCAATTTTTCCCCATTATATTCAAAATTATCACAACCCATTTGAAAGGGCAGTTCATCCATAAAACATATTTTTTTTAAATCTGAAAATGAAATACAAAACGAATATTTGCGTGTTTTTATTAACCAATTCGACCGCACATACCTGCCTATATGCAATTTATTTTCAACTATGACTGTTACTTTTATATCAAGCAACGGTTACTATTAGTTATCCAATTATCCTGCATCTCAAATGCATTTATTTAAATTAACTGGGAAACTCGTAATGGTTTCAAATAACAGTACACAAATTCCCAATGACGGCAATTTACAATACAAATGTTACTAAAAATAAATGCCAGGAGACTGTGTTCCATTCAACATAGCACCTGACTTTGCAGACTTTCTGAGGTTTGGTGCGAATCAAACGTGGAGCGAATCGACCATTCCCCTTTGTGACTGTTTGTTGTCAGACTGAAAGACACCTTCCTTCTTGCTGTCATTATGACTTACCTTTTACAGAATAAAACACTTTCTGTCGTGAATATTGCTAAAACCCACCCACTTTATTAAGGTATGATGTAGAAAAAGCTTGAAGTGTGTTAATTTAAAATTTGCGAACGCATCGATATCGATTTACCGAAATGAGCACAATATCTTAAACTTTTTTGGAAGAATTTTTTGGTGTCATAAAAAGGTTGCATGCGTACCAAAAATGACCATGTGCGCGGGCCTGAGAAACAGAGGTTCTTTATTTTATAGCCTTATTAATTATTATTAATTATTGGTGCTTAATGCCACTTCAGAAGCAAAGGCTATTGTGGCGATCCCGGTAATTAACAAAGCCCACTTCTAAAGTATACCGGAGTCGGAATACGTAGATAGGATGAAAACAGGTGATATAAAGTGTACAACCATACACTTGTCCAATTTAATACCAATTAAAAAGTATCTGAAGAGCAAACATGCTTCTAAGGTAACCAACAGGTGACCCTGTTCATGTGTACAATTGATTCCAATAATAACACTCAAATAAACCGTTCGAATATACGAGAATGTGTACTGTATCTTCATAGAAACCTGGATTAGAACATGGAAGAGCTATGATTAACAGACCCGTCAAGGACCGTCCCCGAATAATGATGCCAAAAAATGAGAACATATGCATAGACAGCATATTGGCAGTTCCATAACTGATCCAAATAGCCCCAAAATTCACATGAGCTCTATAAGCGGAGCAAGAATTTATATAGTCTGTCAACAATGCGTCTACCTAATAATACACATATTATGCACGCGAGCAATGAAATCCCACATGTACTCATCTGAATACAGCCTGTAGCCACGGTATGACCAAGTGATACAAGTGTAACCAGGAAACTGAATGAATAATATGACATGAAGATGCAGTTAACGGAGTAATAAACTCATACGTCATAAGAAAGGCCAGACCGCTCGGTACACGAAGGATAGCAATTTTATTGATAAAGAATCATATGCTCGTATATGACTTATAAACGAACAACCACAGGAAATAAACCAACTAAAAAGGGGATGTGCCCATGAGGTCGCCGTTAGAACATGACCCAGTCACCAATTGAGAAGCCATGAAAGGCATGTATATACTAAATGCATACAAGGCTTACAGGAAGAAAACTATGTCCTGCCTTGTAATCACCTCTTAACACATTGGTGGGGGGAGGAGGAGCGTGTTCGACGAAAAATACATATCGAACCCCCCTTACCCGCATTACTTGAATCACTCTTGTGTTAGTCATCAAATAGAATAGGAACCGCAGGGCTCCCTCACGCCTGACCAACTCCATAATGCCACGAAGAACGGAGAGGAGCGTGATGAACAAATACACAGTATTGACATAATGACACTAGGTAAATATGGCGTCATTAATAGAGCTTATCACCTCATATAACTAACACCAAACCATACCGGTAGGAAGAGAATAACCTCCTCTAACATACGGTATCATGCCTGATAGGACAACGAACTCAGCCAAGCTGAAGCAGCGTCTTCCTATATGTGAGACAATAAAAGGCTGATAACTGCGACCTTAGAAGCTCACTAAGGAGACTTACAGCGCTAGCCATAGCTTGTAAGTCTTCATCTCCGTGAAGACCGATATATTGGTGTAAGTTGCAACCTTGAAGGCTCACTGAACGGAGACTACAATTATCGTCGCACAAGGTAGGGAATGAAGAGCCGCTATTTAACAGCCCTAAATTCCCATAGAGACTGCAGTCCCAAGAGAAAACAAATTCAGTTATGTCATTGCATAATTACTTAAACAATCTCGCTTATGATTCTAGCTAGGCTACTATGGTGTAAACAATAAGACTCAAGACTATGACGCCTACGAAAACAAACATAAAAGCACTGTACCTTATCGGTTTTATTCCCAAAAGACAGTGGTCAGAGCCTGGTTAATGTAGCTAGAAGTCTTCCTCTCCGTGAAGACAGATATCTCAGTGTAACTAGCGACTTGAAAGCTCACTAAATGGAGACTTACAACCATCGTCGCGCAAGCTAGGGAATGACAAGCTGCTATTCTAACAGCTGTAATTCCCAAAGAGACAGTAATATCAAGGTAGCTACACAGTTATGTGTCTTTGTCAACCTGAAAACATATCTGGGTCACTTGCGGCCTTGAAAGCTCACTATATGGAGACTTACAACACTAGCCGCAAGAAAAGACCGCTGTAACAGTACATAAGGCGACTATGGCATCCACAATGACATTAAATGTCTTGACGCCAAGGAATAGAACGCCGAGAGGGAAAAGACGTACATATTCCCCTCTACAGCTCTATTCCAAACAAGACAGTTGTCTCAGCCTATCTGTGCACTATTCGTCCGACTTGAGGACAAAAACAGGTGATTTGAAAAAACCTGGAGAATATTTCGACGACCTCTATTGCTTTTTTTTCAATAGGAGACCCTATACCTCCGCAAGGTGAGACTCTCTGGGAAGAATTTGCAGGAAGATTTGACCAACACGTACGTGTAGTAAGTGGAGCTTTGCTCGGGCTGATAGCCGCAGGCCTGCCGAGACTACATTCTCATCCACTGATCTTCCGCAATTTTCATCCACTTTTTTGTGAGGTTGATAACCTTCCGCTAAGTGGAAAGCAACAGAAATCTATTCTCAATGACCTCTATTGCTTCCTTCAATAAGAGCACCTGTACCTCCACTAGGAGCAACTGCTTTTTGAAAGGATTCTCTGGAAGATTTGTCCAACGCGGACATCTTGTAAGTGGGGTTATGTTCGGAATCATAGCTTTTACCCACTGACCTTCCGTGACATAAATCCAGTTTCTCGCGAAGATGATAACCTTCCGGATAACCTTCCGTCAACTGGTAAGCAATAGAGGTCTTATTCATTCATAATGAGGCTTACAGAAGGAGAAACTACATCCTCCCCGCAAAGAACCTCGTCCCGTTGGCTTAGGGGCGTCTTACCTATAGTCTGGATCAGACCTGCACCCCTTTCCCAAGTCGCTATACTGAGGACCTCCAGAGTAAGTATAAGAGGGTTTATTGTACACTCGCATGGAGTTCCCTTAGCTGATTAAGTGGAGCGGCCTCACTTACCCTGGTCTGCTGAGGTGGGTTGAGGCCCAAACTTCAGGAGCAGAGTACTGGAAGCTTTCTTGTAGCCTGTTCATAGACTAACAAAAGCTCGTAGTCAAATAGAGAATATCCGGAGACCAGAGCGACTCGGAGAAAGCTTTTCACCTTGTCATCTATAAGTGATGACGACGCAAGGGCAGCATCACGTCTGATCAACTCTCAATTTGCCGCTGTCAGGGCAGAGTTGTACGTGGCATACATGACTGCCCTGGAAAGAACAAACGTCCTCAAATTCCTTCCCATTAACATGTTGCGCCGTAGCTCTGGTGAGGTGATCTGCGCAGGACATCACGTCCAGATTCGCTCTATTGGATGAAATAGCACATTCCATCACTTCCGAGCACATACTGAATGATGCAGGTAGAGACATATTTTCATCCCCGGCCTGCTCATCTAAACACAGAGGAGCTCTCTGGAATCTTCCAACCATTTTAAATGAACGTACTCCAAGGAAAGGTATATTTATTGAAGATGTCGATAAAAAACCACCTTCCTCTTAGCACTAGAGAGGTGAATATGGCATCGATAACATGGCCGAAGGCCTCCGACACCTGTCGAGACTGTTTCAGGAAGAAAAGAACATCCTCTTTCCTCCACACGAAATCTGCTTCAGAGACAACAGCGGTTTCTCTATGGTAGTCGCAGCTTGCTGATCAGGTGGTATAGTATTGATAAATAAAATTCATTGCTACCATATGCTGTTCCGAAAGGGAAGGGTAATCCTCTTCCTTGTCCCTTTCACCATCCGACTGATTCAGCTGAGACATTCGGTAATTTGCATCTGCGTGTACAGATGACTGGACCGACCAGGCACCATCCCACAGCTCACCACCGGAGTCTGTGGGAGGCTGCTGTTGCACTTGCTGGGATGTTACGATCAGCTGCGCAATCTGCGATAGAAAGTCTGTTACCGATGCTTGAGGAGTAGTGGTCTTCTGTTTTTTCACCGCTTGCTACTCCTGGGTCTAAGATCTGGAGATAGATCTCTTCTCTGAACGTTCCGATGAACAAAGCCTCGGAACACTAGCTACTGGATGGTCTGACTTCACAGGCAACAACTGGCTCCGTCTTCGCGCAACTGGCTGGATATCCGAAGTCAGGTAGCTAGCATGTGGTCGTGTGTGCTTTTATAACATAGCGGAGGAAGCCGTGACTGAAGCTGACCCTGGCTGCAGTCTAGACAGAGCGTCCCGAGCGGCGGGCGGACGTATGCTCTGACTCGTGCAAGTTTCTCAAAACAACATTTGGCCCCAAATGTTGTTGGGTTAGAGAGGGACCTCTCCCGTTCGCAGTCTTATCAGACCTCGCCGAGCCTCCCGAAAAGAAAACTTGGTTCCGGCTTGTGCAAGTTTCTCAAAACAACATTTGGGACCAAATGTTGTTGGGTTAGAGAGGAGCTTCTCCCGCTCGCGGTCTTATTAGACCTCGCTGAGCCTCCCTAAAAGAAACTTGCTGACTTCCTCCATATTGTCGGCGTCACTGGGAGAGCTTTTGATTTTGAGGTGCTCGCTGTACTCAAATCTACACTTCCTTCGACCGCAACGGACTTACCCAGTGTCACGGCTCCCACGGACAGAGTAACTGCTTCACCGGTCGAGCTAGCTGCTTGCAAGCAATTAAGAACACTAACTAGAGGCCTTAACCCTTGCTTACATTCATGAGCACCTTGCAGCTAGCTCTATTAACTCAACAGAGTGCGATGGCGGTAGCACACTTTGGATGGGTGTTACAATACCATCACCATGTTCATGTTCCTCTGAAATAGAAACTGAAAAACTTGAATTATATTACAGTGAGAGTTCTGGCATAGGAACCTCACTGCCAACAACGCATCGCGACACCCATCTCCAACGTCTGTGATGCCAATGTACACAGTAGGACAAGAATCTGCAGGAGTGCATCGACTACAGGCAAGGCAACAAGCATGTAAATCTGAGGAAGACTTCCTCGTCTTGCATTAGAGCAGTAAGCTTTCATAATTACAATCAAAAGACAAAGTAGATAGCACTCCTGTAAACTCCACAACAAAATATATGACAAAGATACATGAATAATCACAATCAAAATTAAACTAAAAAATTTATAAAAAAAACTTTTTGAAAAAATGCCTAAATTTCCAAAGGGAACATAATGAGCCCAAGGGCATCCCGATAGAAAAGTGTGGACAAAACCCAAATATTATGAGATACACTACCGGAATAATAATCAATGTATCCTAAAGTAATTCTTCAGTAACATAATATGAAATACTACATATATTTGAGGACGTTGCCAATGTAAACAACGTCAAGAGAAAAAACGGAAACAAGACATCAGGCACAAAAAGGCCCAAAGTCAGAAACCAATTTAAATGCTACCAGATGCAAAGCTAGATCTTCATACGAAGAAAAAATGACACATCGGATAGAAGATGCAAGACTAAAACGACCTAACACCCCTAGGGTGAGGACGTAACCATGGGGATAAACAGAATAAATATTCTGTAATACATGTTAAACTCCCAAGAAATTTAATAAAAAATTTCAATAAAAAATACCCCAAAAGCTTAGGAGTTTAACAGGAAGGGTTCATGGAAGGATAGGGAAGGAATACTAAACAAACAGTGGATTAATCATTAGCAAGAATGAGGACATTAGGTGTATGTCCCGAAAATGGGAAACATGAAATAATTTTTATAATTATTATAACGTTACAGCCCTGAACGTCTGAAACCACCGTAGTTCACTTCCATCATCCATTAACAGCCTTGGAACCACCAATTCTTGCATCGCTTTGTGTCTGGCATCCTCAAAAAGGGAGATTTTAAAGCACAGATGTCAGCTCATTGTTACTGACTTTAGGGCCAAACAAAGAATGATGTTGTGCCAATTCCGGTCTCTTCCTGACCAATGCGCATACGCAGAGAGTAAAAGTATGGAGGGCCAGACAGGAATTTTAATTTTCGGTTTTGTATGCAAATTTTGGGGATTGGGGGGGTTCAAAATTTGTGTTTGGCCCTTGATAATATCGAGTTTTCACCAGCTAGCTAGTCTGGGTCATTGGTTGTCGTATAAAAATAAATAGCTCAGTAAAGAGAGAAAACAAAGCTGTACCTCCAACATGTCCAATAGGATTAAGTCTATTTTCTGTTTTGTTGGTGAACAACTGACAAGTGGGGCGGAAGCCTACAGGTATTACACCATTGTTCACTGATAATACCAATGATTCTTCGAGTTTCTCCCATTTCTCTGTCTTGTTTTCAGGATAATCAAACCAAACTCCACTCGCAGGTATTCGCCCATCTGTAAACAATCAATGCAAATTTTATTAACAGTGCAAAAAAAAGAAGTAAAGTACTTTACTTTGGTTCCCATCCTGTCCTCCATCCCAAGAGTAAAAATCATTTTTGCAAAAAATCACTCGAAATCCATCAAAATACACTTTAAAGCAAAAACATCCTCTCAATGCAAACGGAATCCTTCAAAGCACATTTCAAGCAAATAATAATAATAATAATAATAATAATAATAATAATAATAATAATTTTAAAAAAAAACAACCTACAGAGTTATATAATTTTAAGAGCAACACCTAGCCTGGCATATACTCCCCTCCCCCTACACTTCCCATAATGCCAAGACAGGCATATTTTTAATACCAGGTAACTAACATGGGAGAGGGATTTACTGACTTTGTTTTATAGCAGGGAGAAGAAGTCCAGAACCATATAGTAATTGTGAGATCTACACACACCTGCTAATGAAGGTTAGTGATGATCACACCAACCACATGAGAGATGTCGTATTCCTGACCAGTTGCAACAGTGAATGCCACAAACAACTGACAGAAGTTTGGTGATGATCGCACCACTCAGGTGGGAAGAGATATAGAACAAGTTCACAATATCACATTTTGGGAGGGGATTTCCATGTATTCTCTTTGTTTTATCACCTCCTCAGTCCCAATTATGAGATCACTGTACACCCAAGTTTGGTAATGATTGGATCATCCATGTGGGAAAATATGCCGAACAAACACACAAACAAACAATACGTCCTAAAACAAATGGCCCCATGGGGCCTGAAGCGCTCACCTTGAACAGAACCTGATAAAAATAGAGTCCAAGAATGAATGTCCATTCAGCAATCAATCTCCATTGGATACATAGTCAATCCTTGAGCCCCTCTGGAGTGGCTGACCTTGTCCAAGCATCATGCCTTCTCTTCGGTTCATCATAATGTCAAAAGTGGAGCTCCCCTATGGAGCCCCTTGATACTACCTAATCTTAGTTACACACCTCTTGAGGGTACTTAATAAACAAGAGGCCCCAAAAGGCCTTAATTGCTCACCTGACAAGTTGTTCAAAGAAGTATTTTGGATCACATTCAGCTAATCATGGCTCATCAACACTTCAGAGGAATGAAGTCATGAAATTATTATGGGGGTCCTTTTTTTTTTTTTTTACATAAATTCACTGTAATTCCTTCAAAACGCATTTTGTAGCAATTTTTTTTCCTCCCCCTAATTGATCCCCAGGGTTGGGGAGTGGGGTTAGTGGTCACTGGGGTATTTTTTTTTGTTGTTGCATAAAATCACTCTAAATCTTTAAAAATATAATTTGCAGCCAAACATTTTATCACATCTAATTGCCCTCCCCCACCCCCCCGACAAGGAAGGGAGGGGAGGACATAGGGTAAAAACATTTTTGCATAAAACCACTCTAATTCATCTAGGAACTCAATTTTGAAAAGAATCCAAAAAAAAATTTCTGAATTTTAGTCCAAAATTCCCATGTCGGAACTGGACCCCAAATTTTCAGGCTATAAAATTTTAATTTTTTTTTTCGTCTCAAAATTGAACAAAAGGAATAAAAAATAAAACAAGAGGCCCCAGGGTGCCTGGGGGCACTCACCTGACATGGTAGTCTAAATATCAAACCTGGGACTTCAATAAGCTGCATATGCCCCTCCTAAGGAAAATATATACCAACTAGATGAAATGATTGTGCCCACCCAATGCACAGGATTTTCCTTCTATTTTCAGTTCCTGCACTTTTACGTCCCAAAATTGAGATAAACGCATAAAAAACAGATTTTTTTTATGTTTGTTCAGAAATTTTCGAAGTCCCAAACAAAATATTTTGAAACTAAAATTTTTTTTTCTTCTTCTTAAAATTGACCAAAACGCAAAAAAAAGTCTCACCCGGACCCCAAGTTTTCAGTGTAAAAAAAATATTTTTTTTTTATTTTAAAATTGACCGAAACGCATTAAAAACAAAAAACTCATTTCCAGATTTTGGTCCAAAATTTTCCAAGTCCCACCCGGCCCCCAAATTTTCAGTGTAAAAAAAAAAAAATTTTTTTGTCTTTAAATTTACCGAAACACATAAAAAAACAAAAAACTAATTTCCAGATTGTGGTCCAAAATTTCTAAGTCCAGTCCGGGACCCCAAATTTTCAGCCTAAATATGAACCCAGGGACTGAACCCCTAAGGATGCTGCATACCAAATATCAAAAGATTCTTATTGGAAGATCTCAAGAAGAAGATTTTTAAAGAATATTCCTCATACTGCAGTAATTTAAACATTTGGGCTCCCATAGAGAGCCCAAAAATGGACACAGGGAATTGATTTCAATAAACATGTGAAACAATCTTCCAAAGATGTTATATGTGAAATTTGAAAGCTTTTGGAGCAACGGTTTGGGAGAAAAGTAGTCTTAAATGTTTTTCCCATTACCCACAGTGTTAAAAAATGCTGACTCGGCACTTTTTCAAAGTCCCTTTTTAAAAAAGTACCCCATGATAAAGCCAATAGCAATTTTTTTTTACCATTCCATTCTGTTGGTGCTAAGGAAGCTTCACACCATATAAGAATTCTCAGTGCCGTGTAGTTTTGGAGATATGGGCGTTTTAATTTTTTTCTATTTTTAGCTCCTGCGATTCCTGTGAGGAGACAGGAAAATTTTTTTTCGCATAAATTAACTACCTATGTCCCAATAAAACCTCATGTCAAATTTGGTTCAAATCAGCCTCTCAGTTTGGAAAGTTAAAAAATTTATAGTAATTTCTATATTTTTTATACTTACCAATGACCCAGACATAGCTGGTGCTAACTCTTAAAATATAGGGCCAAACACAAATTTTGCCCCCCAATCCCCAAAATTTGCATCTAAAACCAAAGAAAACATGTCCTGAATGGCCCTCCACACTTCACCTCTACTGCACATGCGCAGTGTCAAGGACGTTCCGAAATTGGCGCCATTAATCATTCTAATAACCAGTGCCTGGTAAGCGCTATGTACTCAGCGGGGAGGCAAGAGTTCCCAACTCCTGGGAGGGCCATCCCCGTCTGGGTCATTGGTAAGTATAAAAAATATAGAAATTACTATAAATTTTTTAACATTTTTATACTGTACCAATGACCCAGACATAGCTGAATAGTAAAAAGGCTGGAGGGCCAAGGACATAGAGCAAGATGGAATACGCTCAATAATATAAAATAGAGTCATCCCCTCTAAGGAAAAAGAAGTAATAGGCCTTACATGTATCTTTCTTATTTATGATAAATTAGAAAGATACAACACCTTCCAAAATTGAGCATCATACATCCATGTACTCTATTAATATCCAATATAATCCTTATACTAATAATTTTTAAAGTAAGCCAATAAATAAAGTAAGTCTAGAGAATAGAGACTCTTATACTCCTTAAAAGTGTCTGAGGATTGCATAATCATGTCCATTGACACGTGCTATTTTCAAAAGCTATACTTTAAAAACTAAGACTTGAATGAACTTTTTAAAACATAAACTTCTCACTAAACAACCATCCCAATAACAGCTCAGAATTACTAACTCCGGAGAAGGTATCCCCTTGTTTTCATAGTAAAACAGGTGACCCAAGGGAACACCCTCCCCCCCCCCCCCCCCCCACCTTTTCTTGCCCTGGGTCAAATAGCCCAGAGCGAAGAGGGCAGCAGAACGGAGTCACTGCCGAAACAGACAGCCTACCTAGCTATAATAGCAACTGTTAAGTGAATGACATTCTGAGCAGTAGATAATAGACCTAACAATAGAGGCCTCCAGAAATGGACTCGATATTTCTGAGATAAAAATTCATGAATGTGGATGGCTGAGCGCAATGAGCAGCCTTCAAAAATCTATAATAGCGACACTATTAGTGTAAGCCCAAGATGTAGAAGAACTCTTATTTCATGAGCCGAAATCTTAAGCACAACTGCTGAGTCAATGATATACCATAAGCAGTACCGATAGTTAATTGAATCCATTAGCAATAGAATGGAGAGTAACGTCTTTCTATTAGGCATCAAAGACAGAAGAAGCTTACACCCGTAGTAATAAACAGATATCTGTTTATAAATACATAAACTCTAACCGGACAGAGTAAAGGCCTATGCCCGTACGGAGACGGAAGGACCTTAATAACAATAGGTTCCGGATATTAGGAGCCTAACTCTTATGCAAAAATCCAACCTAAATAGTAAAGGAAGTAGTGATTCCGAAACTACGAAAGTGAAAATCATCCATCGATAGTGCATGAAACTCACTGACTCTTCAGTAAAAGAGAAGCCAACAGAATTACTGTCTAAAAGGTCAGAATTTGAAAACTACTGTTTCCAGAGGCTCAAATAATTACTTAGCTAAATAAGAACCGAAGTTAAATTCCATAAAGGAATTTAATCTAAAGATTCTAAGTCTATTTATCAAAAAGTTACTAACTGACTTAGATAAAGAGACATAAGACTCAATTGTAAACTATCATAGAGTGCATAGGTATGAGGTAACATAAACCTATAACCTTAATAATAACAGGCTGCAGTAGATCTTGTCAAACAAGTATACTAAAAAGTTGCAATGAGTTGTATGGAGGGATCAACCATATGAACATAGTGATCCCTACACCAACGACGGAAGAGCCTCCACTTTAGCCGCATAGAATAGCGAAGAAGAGGATCTCCTATAGTAAGAAATCGCGTCCAAAACTCGTCCAGTACAATGCTTACAATGCAATACGGACCACACAACGGAATACGTGAAGGTTGCGACCTTGCGGGTTGTGATAAAGATGACACGATTTACCCAGTGAAAAAAGATCCTCTTATTGAGGAAGATTTCGCGTTAAGTCCCACAGTAGACATCAGAGTAAATTACCCACGGTCTCTGTGAAGATAGAGATGCTATCAACAGAAATGTATTGTGGTTGTTTATCTTAGCAATACCTGCTGAAACAACAGCGCCGGAGGATACGCGTATCCTATCATTCCGTCCTATTAGATCAATAGGGCGTTAACAACATTAGCTCAGAGATCCGGACAAGCCAACACATACGTCTGCAATTGATAAGCAAGCTGTGTCGTAAATAAATTATCATTGGGCGCTCCCATAGATAGCAAATCTGATTGAATACTTGTTTGTTGAGAGTCCATTCTGACGGCAACAAGCGACCCCTAAGTGAACGGGAGTCCGGTAAAACAATCAGAAGACCCGGAATATGACGGACCGAAACAGAACTTGGTGTATTATAACCAACAGACGGATTCTTTCCATTAAATTGAATAACGGAAACGAATGAGTGCCTCCCTGGTGCCGGAGATACGCCACTACTGTCGAATTAACGGACAGGATTTGGACATGCGTTTCTGAATAATGTTCATGCAATGACATAAAGCAAGCCTAAAAAACATTATTCCGCGGAAGATAATTGCTTGCTTAGAGACTGCGGAACACAAAGACCCTGGCACTTCGAATCCGTTGGGATCAATATTATATCCCAATCTGTTTGACTGGCAACCGTCATAACTATAACACTCGGATCCGGCAACTGCAGTGGCACTCTCTGAGTCAACCACCGAATGTTTGCCCCAGTCTGAATCTCTTGTAACACTAGATAGACAAGAGAACGTGTAAATCGAGCAATTCATGGATTGCTGAAAAGTTGCCGTCGAAGAGAGGCTTCTCCGAGAACGAAGCGACTCTGAGAGAGTTCTTCACCATACTATCCACGCGCGTGGATGTAGTTAGGGCTGCGTCACGTCTAACCAACTCCAATCAGCCACTGAAGGGCGGAGTTAAACGTGAACAAACTACTGTTCTCAAAAGAAATCACATTTAGAATAATATCCCGTAAATCTTTTCTTGAAGACGTAATGATAACGCCTCAGTAAGGTGGATTACGTATGATAAAGCGTCTAAGTTAAGTCTACTAGACATCATTGTCGTTTCCAACATTGTGGTTGGAAAAGACATAGACGGCGAAAAAGAATATTTCCAGTCTTTAACCACGCCGTCTAGACGCATAAGAACTCTCAGTATGCCCTGCTCTGCCAAAATAAATTATTCGTATAAATGATAAAACGGCAGAAATGAGCATTGCGGACAAGAAACTAAACTATCATGCTTGGTAGCAGGCTGTATGCATATATAGCGCCGAAAAATAAAACACATGTTGTAATGACATTAATGGACTGTGTCGGTAAGTCAGGGACAATGTCCCTGAACCGATCCCAAATTCCGTGTCCAATGACGCTATAAGTCTCTTATCCAACATCGCAGCAATGTAGTCCGAAATAACAATCACTGAAAGATAATGCCGGAAGATATGTAAGGCAGCTTCCGATGCTACGAAAGGGAAAACTCGAAATCTTTCGAATCCCTTTCGCCATCCTGTCGGACCCTATAAAGCGTTCGGTCATCCGTACCTGATGCAACCGCGGACCGCACCGACCCAGCGCCGTCAGATAATTCCTGATTCGAGTAAGAAACTGTCGAATGCTGGGATGCTGCGAAACAACTGTGCTAACTCAGATAGCACGTCCGTCACTGAGGCCTGAGGAGAAGCGGTCCTACAATGCATTGCCGCTGGAAGCTCAGTGATCGTTACCCCCGTGCATACTACCAATATGCGAGCGAACGGAGTGTATAGGCCTCGTGTCCATTGGCTACCGGATGGCATGACCTATTCGCCGTGGAATCACTGAAGGACGAAACTGATCGGATACTCGAGGTCACGAAGCCAATGTGCGGTCGTGTGCCCTGCTGTGAGGATGAGGAAGTATTATCGACAGTCTCTCGGACTGTCAATATAACGGAGCGTCCCGACCGACTGACATATGCTCCGAATGTAAAATATATGAACCACAACATGCGGTCCCCTATGTTGTTGGACGAGAGAGGGACCTCTCTCGCTCACAGCCCGGACGGACCTGGACAAGCCAGGAACCGGACTAACAGGCTTCCTCCGATCTGTCCTCAATCTGCCGTCACTGGGTGAGTACTAAAGTAATTATAGTGCTCGCATCACCCAAATCTCCTTCCTAGACCGCAACGGACGAACCCGGCAGCCGAACCATTCGATGAATGCACGCTACACCGGGTGAGCTAGCGAATGTCACTCCGTCGATCCTACAAGGGATCTCTTAGGCGATAGACATATTCCATGAGCACTTATTGCCGCTAGCTCTTCATTAACTATGACGACAGAGGCACACTTTTGAAAGACATCTCCGTAACTTTGCGAACAAGAAACCAGAAATGCTTGGTTATAGCAAGCATATAATAATAATATATAGCGTCGTTCAATAATTCGAAAGTTTGTGTGACATTATTGGACTATGTCGGAACTGAGGGACGATGTCCCTGAACCGAACCAAAAATTTCTAAGTCCACCAACGCTATCAGTTTCTTATCCGGCATCGCAGCATTCTGGTCCGACGAAAGAAGCTGTAGAAGATCAAGTCAGATGACATACACAACAGCATAAGTTGTTCCGAAAGGGAAAGCTCGAAATCCTCCAAATCCCTTTCGGTATCCCGTCGGACCGGATGAAATTTTCGGACGTCCGTACCCGCTTCCGCGGAGCGTTTCGACCCAGCATCGTCGGATAAAAAATATGCGACAGATTCAGTTGATGCTGGGATGCTGCGATAAACTGTGCTATTTAGGAAAGCACGTCCGTTCCCGAGGCCTGTGCAGTAGCGGTCTTACGATGCATTGCTGCCGGAAGCTCCGTGTACGTTGACTCCCGCACACTTTCCTATGCGAACGTCCGGAGTCTGCAGGCCTCGTGTCCCTGGCTACCGGATGGTGTGACCTGGTCGCCAATGATTCTCTGACTGGCGAAGCTGACTGGATATCCGAGGTCACGTAGCCAAGAGCGGTCATGTGCGCTACCATGAGAATGAGGAAGCCTTATTGACAGTCTACTCCGGACTGACTATATGTCGGAGCGTCCCGAGCGGCGGACGTATGCTCCGAATGCGAAACATTTTGTACCACAACATCTGGGGCCAGATGCTGTTGTACGAGAGAGGGGCCTCTCTTGCTCGCCGTCCGGATGGACCAGAACGAGCTATGAACCGGACTAAAAGGCTTCCTCCGTTCTCCCTCTAATCCGCCGTCACTGGGTGTGCATTTGGTTGATTTATAGTGCTCGCATCACCCCAAAATTCTTTCTAGACCGCAACGGACGAACCCGGCTGCCGAACCATTCGATGAATGGACGCTACACCGGGCGAGCTAGCGGACGTCAAAGGCCGTCGAACCTACTAGGGTCCTCTTAGGCAATTGGCGTATTTACATGAGCACTTTTCCGCTAGCCCTTCATTAATTGTGACGACGGAGGCACACTGTTGGAAGACATCACAGATACATCACCCTAATCTTGATCGTCTGAAATAGAAATTGATAAAGTAGAGTGACCCTGCGGGGAAAGGACCGGAGTGTCCAATTCCCCACTAACATACCATGACATACGCTTCCCATGTTGTCATCGAAATCATACGACACAGAACAGGAGTTAATGCGAGTACACTGACCACATATAGAATGATTATAAAAGTCAGAGGAAGACTTCCTCTTATTACAATTGATCAAAATCCTTTCAATGTGAAAAGAAAACAAGTCCTGGTACTCGCACCAACCCCTGGCAATCAAAATACCTAATAATAATATGATCCATTAATATAGAAAAAATAATTGAAATCAAAATATTTTGAAAAAATATTTTTTCAGAACAGCCCAAGTTTCTGAAAAGTAATGTTGCGCCCCAATGGATCCCAAGCCTAAGTGTGGACAAAAATTTTAAAAATATTTTAAACAATTTATTCAACACTTACAAACAATAATAATGTATCTAGTTATGATTAAAATAACATCAAGATATTATTTTCAAGAAATCCCCCCCTCACACAGAGGGCTGTTGTAAATGTAAACAATGAATGTAAAAACACTAAAATAAGACTCCAGGCACCCAGGCCCGGAATCAGTTACCAAAAATACACTATCTGATGCAAAACAGAGACTTCCAGGGAAGAAACTGCAGAACATCAGATGGTAGATGCAGAACACAACGCCTAACCACCCGTAGGTGAAGACGTAAACATGGGGAAAAGAACAGAATTCATTCTGTTATTCAACTAAAACTCCCAAGAAAATTTAGTAATAATAATTACAGAAACTATGCCAAAAGCATGGGAGAATAGCAAGGGGGGACTTAAAGGAAAGGGAGAGAGGAAAACACTGAAAAATCAGTGTAACTAAATAATCAGAATGACAACAAAATGGCTGCTGCCTCGAAAATAGGTAACTTAACATAATTTCATTAAAAAATTTTAAGTTACAGCCCTGATAATATTCTGTCACACATTTTTCCTCTCCTCCTTCTCTATCCTCCTTAGAATCACCATTTCACTAATATTTATGTGTCTGGCATCATTTAAACTGAGATTTACAAGCACAAAGATCAGTCAGATGTTAAGTGATGAAGGGCCAAACTTAGAATGATTAATGGCGCCAATTTCGGAACGTCCTTGACACTGCGCATGCGCAGTAGAGGTGAAGTGTGGAGGGCCATTCAGGACATGTTTTCTTTGGTTTTAGATGCAAATTTTGGGGATTGGGGGGCAAAATTTGTGTTTGGCCCTATATTTTAAGAGTTAGCACCAGCTATGTCTGGGTCATTGGTACAGTATAAAAATATATAAATTTTGGGCGGAGCAAAAATTCTTGCCCCTCCCATGACGATGGCAAATATAGCCCCTAGAACTTCGCTTGAACAAATCTGAGTCTACACCTCAAATGGACGCTGCACACCTAATATCAAGTCTCTGCTACTGCTGGTTCATGAGAAGAAGATTTTTTAAGATTTAGGCTCACTTTTTGGGTGTGGCCCTATCAAGGGTCGGGTCAACTTGATTTGAACAAACTTGAATTGACATATGATAGGGAACATGCACGCCAGATTTGGTTCAATTTGGTTGAGTAGTTTGTGAGAAAGTTCTGGAGAAATCTGACCCTGCTGGAGATGTTGTATACCAAACATGAAATATTCTGACTGGTGGATCTGAATAAGAAGGTTTTTAAAGAAATTTCCTCATATTGCACTAAGTTATAATTTGGGCTTCAATAGTGACCCAATTTGAACAAACTTGAATCTCACCCCCCCCCCCCCTCCCTCCCCCCACCCATAAAGATGTTGTATACCAAATATGAAAGCATTCTGACAGGTGGATCTGACATATTTTTACAAACAGGCATATAAAAAATCATAAAAGTATATCTAAACTCACAGAAATATTGTGAATATTGAACTTAATCTTAAGATTCTTATCATGAACACCAGTGCTGAATTTTTCAAGAATCTGATTATAATTGAGTTATTAAGCTAACCATGTTTAAGGTCACTATTTCTATAGAAGGGATACAACTCTGTTGGAAATTACTGAAATATATTGAATGTCGAACTTGAGTTATGCATTTATATCAGAGGAATACCTCCAAATTTTCAGTAAGAATCTAATCGTAATCAAACCAGCTCTCATACTAATGAGGTAATCCGGGTGGACAGATGCATGCAAGCATACACTAGGAACTTGTGTATGATAAATGCATTAGTACAGAAGAAATATCAAATTAATGAGATATTTCACCATCAAAATGTAGCTTTTACAATGAGCAAGAGGAAAATAAAAACAAATCACACTATGTCAGAAATCTTCCTTTTCCAAAATACAATGCAATTATCTCACAAATTTTTAATAGTATGTATACCTTGTGGTGGAGATGGCTTGTGTCCTAGCAGTACTTTAGTTTCATTACAATCTATTAAGGGCAGTGGTAACTCAGGCAAAGTTCCTGTATATGATCCGTCCTGCGTCAACAATTGCTGAAGATAAAAATGAAAGTGTCAATGACACTGTAGCTCAACTTGGCAATCTTGAACTTGGTAAGTTATAAGTGAAATGGCAAAATTGAAGATCATTGGTACCAATGTTATTTGGTGAAATTTCAACGCAACAGCATTGTGTGTGCACAATGTCAGAGCTATCCATGCATTTCTAAATGTAAACTGTATGGCTGGCTGAGGGAAGAATGCTGATACACAAATGTAGTAAGTTCAGAGGTTATTGTAAACAGCAACTTTTTTCACAGAAATGATTGCTAATTAATAGCTCTTATCTAGAGATCTCGCCTAATGAGAACCCCAAGTTCAAAAACAATCCTACGATAAATGTGCCCAATAGGCATCTCAAAGAAGAATGTTGATGCACAAATGCAATAAATTCAAAGATTGTTGATAACAGCAACAGTTTTTGATGGAAATGAACAGAAAATCGATAACTCCTATCTTTGTCACCCTGAATAAGCATACAAAGTTTCAAAACAACCTGATAATGAATGCGCCCTCTGAGGCATGCCAAAGGAAGATGTCATCGCACAAATGCACTAAGTTTGAAGATCATTGCTTGTGGCAATGGTTTTTTTTTTCTTTTTTATGGAAGAAACTATAACAACAATCACATGATATCAATCCACTCTCTGCAATCTCCATTAAAATGTTATAATATTAACCTTTAACTCTTAACTGAATATTTTCAAGATATTTTTCATCAAATCTAGTCATGGCTGCTATGAAGCAGCCATGACTAAATTTGATGAAAAATTTGTCTTTATTTTACTCAAGAAATCATCAGAGAAAACATGCATTTAATTTACATGGGCAAAATTTTATTAAATTTGCCAAATTCTACTTATTTCAGTGACAAGAGAAATTCTGTCCAGAGCAGGAATATCCACCAGCAGCATGCAAGGAGTTAAAGGCCTGAAGATATTTATACATTTTTGCAACACTCTGGCACTCTACATTCTGTGGCTTTGCAATTGTTTCTACACAAATCTTGGCTGCCTACAGGCCAAGACTAGCCCCAAAACAATCGACAAGGTTCTTGCAAATGTAACTTGTAAATGTATCTGAAGGTTGCCTGTTTTGTTGCAGTAAAAAGTAATCAAAGTCAGAATTAGGCCTTTAGCCCTTTGGACCCGAAAGGCCATTTTTCCAGTCCAGAATCGTGATACAACCAGAATTCATGAAGTAGATAGTTCCTCAGAGAATTTGTGTCGTAGACCAATCATGATTTTCAACAAGCAGCCCTAGGCTGCATGTTGAAAATCTTGATGGGTCCTACCCCAAGTAGCAAATATAGAGTCTTCCAACTGATGCCACTGTACTGGCATGGAAGATGCCATCATGGTTCAAAGGGTTAAGAGTTAAAGAACCTGTTGTTTGCCTTTAAATTCAGATGCTGTCTATACCTTGTTGGTAATTATTGATTTTCAGAGGGCTTATGATGGATCATTTCAGGACACCAAGAGTGATTTAAATTTTTGTTTGAGTGGGGACAGAGACTGGGAAATTTTAGGTTGGAATTGGGAGCAAGAGTCTCTAAAGAGCCTGTAATCACACACCTGGCAGAACAAAAGCTGAAAATGTGATTTCCCATAGGATTTCTATGGTAACTATAATCCGCAATTGTGGCCATGTTTGCAACCCGATAGACATTACATGAGGATCATTGGCAGAAGGTGTCCCAGTCATCAATCATTTGAAATTTCAAAACATTTGGCCTTTGTAGTTTCAGAGGAGAAGATTTTTAAAAATTGACCAATCAGAATCAAAGAAAACTTCTGGCGGCAATGTTTTTCATCCAACAAGAACAAAATGAGAAACAGTTGTAGAAAACCTCCCATAGATCATTCCTGGCAAGGTTGGTTCACATCGGCTCAATAGTTCCAGGGAAGACGATGAAAATGTGATTTCCCATAGGGTTTTTATGGTAACTATAAGCTGCAATTGCGGCCATGTTTATGCCCTGATCAACATTAAATGAGGATCATTGGTATAGGGGGTCTCAGTGACTGATCACGCATAGTTTCAAAATATTTGGCCTTGTAGTTTCAGAGAAGATTTTTGCAAATCCTCCAACCAAAATTAAACCAATACCTCTGGCGGCCATGTTTTTGATCCAACGGGAACAAAATGAGAATCGTTTGTAGACAACCTCCCAGACCAATCCTGCCAAGTTTGGTTCACACCAGCTGAGCAGTTCCAGAGAAGAAGATGAAAATGTGAATCGTTTGTAGAGAAGATGAAAATGTTATTTCCCATAGGGTTTCTATAGTAACTATAACCAGCAATTGTAGCCATGTTTGAACCCGATCAACATTAAATGAGGCTCGTTGGTAGAGGGTTTCTCAGTCATCAATCATGTGAAGTTTCAAAACATTTGGCGTTGTGGTTTCAGAGGAGAAGATTTTTCAAAATCCACCAATCAGAATCAAAGAATGCCTCTGGTGGCCATGTTTTCCATCTGACGGGAACAAAAGGACAATCGTTTGTAGAGGACCTCACATAGACCATTCCTGCCAAGTTTGGTACACATCGGCTCAGTAGTTCCAGAGAAGATGAAAATGTGATTTTCCATAGGATTTCTATAGTAACTATAAGCTGCAATTGTGGCCATGTTTGTACCCTGATGAACATTAAATGAGGATCATTGGTAGAGGGTGTCCCAGTCATCAATAATGTGAAATTTTAAAACATTTTGCCTTGTTGTTTCAGAGAAGATTTATTGAAAATTCACCAATCAGAATCAAAGAATGCCTCTGGCGGCCATGTTTTTTCACCAACGGAAACAAAATGAGGATCATTTGTAGAGAACCTCCCATAGACCATTCTTGCCAAGTCTGGTTCACCTCGGCTCAGTAGTTCCAGGGAAGACGATGAAAATGTGATTTCCCATTGGGTTTCTATGGTAACTATAAGCTGCAATTGTGGCCATGTTTATACCCTGATCAACATTAAATGAGAATCATTGGTAGAGGGGGTCTCAGTGACTGATCATGCATAGTTTCAAAACATTTGGCATTGTAGTTTCAGAGAAGATTTTTGAAAATCCACCAACCAAAATTAAAGAATACCTCTGGTGGCCATGTTTTTCATCCGACGGAAACAAAATGAGGATCGCTTGTAGACGACCTCCCAGACCATTCCTGCCAAGTTTGGTTCACACCAGCTCAGCGGTTCCAGAGAAGAAGATGAAAATGTGAAAAGTTTATGGATGACAACGGATGCCAAGTGATGGCAAAAGCTCACATGGCCTTTAGGCCACGCAAGCTAAAAATGAAGCCCAAATGCCATTGGGAAAGGGTCCCATATTAGGCCCCTCTTGACACCCAAAAGAATTCCTGGACTTAATTATCAATCTTAATAAATGATCATGGCTTACACTTAGAGTCCTAGCTTCACTCTGAAGGAATTCCATAAGCAATATTTGTGTAGAACTTTACAATGTGAAAATGGATTACAGTGATCTAGTTGGTGTTCGCAACATACCGGTACCTCTGGCAATGCATACACACATCAAGATTCATAATTCTATCTCAAATAGCATCTGAAAAATGGCCACGAAAGGAATTTTGCACCACGAACAGTCAAGCATGAAAAATGGGTCACAATAACAAGTAACTGAGTGTGATGCATCATGCCTACACCCTTGAAGTTTCATTGTCCAAAGCCAAAGAGTATGTGAATTATTTTTAAGAAACATTCATGATATCTGTGCTTTTCAACAGGCCTCTCATAACTTGTCCACCTCAGTAAACAAATACTGCTGTTTTTCCCTGGGTCTGCTCGCAAGAAAACATGCATGAGCACTCTTGTGTACAAACACACATGTACAGGTGCATAAATTCTTTACTGTCACTAATATCTACTTCTCACACTGCAACACTTAATGACCATACTCACTACACCTTAATCATTTGCCTAACACGAATCACAGATGAATCTTGTAAAAACATTTCTGGAAAATAACTTTTAGGACAAAAATTAAATTTTATATGCATTCTTATTTATTTATTTATTTATTTATTTATTGGTGTTTAAGGTCACATACTTATGCACAATGGCTAATCGTGACCGTGACAGTTTTACGGGTGGAGGAAACCGGAGTACCCGGAGAGAACCACCGAGCAACGACGAGCAGCTGTCAGCTCCCCAACATCGTAACTCTGAACTCTGCACCGCAGCACAGGCAGGGTTAGATAGGGTGAAGACATGCGCACCATCGACGTGCAGTACGCCTCAGTACACAGCGTCATCGTGCCCCCATGTAGGCAATCAGGGTGAAGTGTCTTGCCCAAGGACACAACGCAGCTGCCGCAGGTGGGATTCGAACCGAGGACCTCTCGGCTTGCAGCCTGCACCTCTACCAACTGAGCCACCGCGCCCCTGCATTCTTATTAACCCTTTACCCAACGCAGACAATATTAAAATTTATTATTTTAAATATCATTTTTTAAAAATTTTTTTCAAAAAATTTCATCAAAACCATATCATGTGACCCCACGTTGGAACGAGCTCGACGAGCTCGTTCCAACGAGGGGTCACATGATATGGTTTTGTTGAAATTTTTTAAAAAATAATATTTTTTCAACTGCTGAATTTGCATATTACGCGGGCGGATGCGGCGATTCGTTGGGTAAAGGGTTAACTGGTTGAGTGCTTGAAGACACTATCAGTGGTTTCAGAAAAAAATGAGGGTACCAGAGCAAAAGCCAACATTTTCCTTGCTCAGGTTTCATAGTCAGTCAAATGCAAATAATATTTTGTTTACATAAATTTATTTTATTACAAATTATTGGAGAATACCTATGGGCATTCTCCAATAATTTGTAATAAAATAAATTTTGAATAACAAAAACAGTCCACCAAAAATAATCTAGCCCTCGACCAGTTAAAAACACTGATTTATTTTTATCATTACTTTTGGTCAAAGGGTAAATATGTCTCTGAATGAGACAACTGGATTCTCTGTGCAGAGAAAATAAATAAAAGGAGGCTTTCAAAACAGAATGATCAAAAAGAATTTGAAGGATGGAGTATTTTTATATCTTCAATTTTTCGCATTTTCATTGAATATCATCCAACAATGAAAATGAGAAAAAACCAAGATATAAATCACCACAAATTTTAGAAAAACAACCAGGAAATAGCCACATCAACAGAACTATATAAAGCAAAGTCTTACTCTATAAACAAACAAGTACTCTCTTAGAAAGGCTCCCTGTTGTGATGCTGCCTGGTTACTTCCTTCTGTCAGCAAATGCTTGAAAGTTGCTGTTGCATTTTCAAGTTGTTTCAGATTAAATGACTGTCGACCCATCGTAAAATTTATATGGTCCTGAAAGGCAAAAGACAAATGAAGAACTCCACATATTGTAAACACAAAACAGCAAGCAGAGTTTTAACACAACACTCTTAAAGAACTTCCATCACCTATCTATTTTTTGTGGTTATTCTACAACTTAGGCTAAAAACAACCAGTTGTGGTTCACAGGTAACCCTCAATGAAATTGAACCCCTCACTGAACAGCTTTGTTGGTTTGCAGAATCTTTCAAAATTACTAGGAAATCGTGAGACTTTAAAATTTTGTCTTCTGATTGATGAACATTTATTTGCATGTAATTGCAACAAAGCATGATTAAAATACAGTGTCAGCTTTTTTTTGTTTTGTAAGCATCCAGTTTTCTCAAATATTATGTGTAAGCTATTTATTTTTGAAAAGGGTGCATAAATATTACAAACAAATGAAATAAAATATTATCAATTTAAAGTAATTTGTATATTTTTTATACTTACCAATGGCCCAGACTAGCTGGTGCAAACTCGATATTATCAAGGGCCAAACATAAATTTTGAACACCCCCAATCCCCAAAATTTGCAGACAAAACCGAAAGTCCTATCTGGCCCTCCATACTTTTACTCTCTGCGCATGCGCAGTGGTCAGGAAGTGACCAGAATTGGCGCCAACATCATTCTTTGTAGATGAGCATACTAATAATAACTCAGCGGGGAGGTATGAGTGCCTACTCATGGGAGGGCCATCTCTGTCTGGGCCATTGGTAAGTATAAAAAGTATACAAATTACTTAAAATTTATCATATTTTTATACGACAACCAATGGCCCAGACTAGCTGAATCGTAAAAAGGCAGAGGACCTAGGAGGACTTCAGAATTAGCAGACCAAATATAGCTCCTAAGCCTGCATTCCAAGGTGAAAGGAAAATAATTAAAAAGGAATTACATGTATGTCTCTCTATACAATAATAGAGAAGATATATCATAAATAAGGAGCCATCTCCAAGTAATTCCATATTCTTAGCATGAAAGATTATGGTAATTGGTTGTAACGAACCCCCAATTTTCTAAGGCTAGTCCGGACTAAGCCCCATAAATTAGGATGGCGTATTTGAGGGAGAGAGACTAACCCCCACAAACATATGCCATATATAAATAATAAACAAGCTGTATCTAGGATCAGATATAATCTACAGACAAAAATCTAAATTTTATAGTAAATTTCCTTTCTTATTATACCTACCACAATTGTTTACTACAGGCTTGCACTACAGTGGAAGTCCCTAACTCGGATAAAATACTCTCTATTTTTGTCTTTCCCAAGCAAGTTGGGAAAGAAAAGTGGTGCAAAAGCACCAATAAAAATAAGCCAAAACTGGGTCGAGTGCAACCGGCGCAGACCCAGTACGGGACGCTCTCTCCCAAGTACAACTCCACGACTTCCGTTGCCAGTGCGCATATACCGTCTCTAAAGACTCATTCTTTTTGAATCCGTAAACGTTAGAGTTATGTGATCAGCGGGGAGGAAAGATTCTTTACCCGTAAAGAAGACGGGAGGGCCTCCATGTAAACAATTGTGGTAGGTATAATAAGAAAGGAAATTTACTATAAAATTTAGATTTCTTATCAACCTACTCACAATTGTTTACTACAGGCTGAATAGACAAAAGGCTGGAGGGAATCGCATAACCAACCCCCACATAACCCCAGTGCACTGGAACCGTGAAGTAGAAGGAAGAGGTCCCGAGGCTTATCAACCATAATGTCGCAATCATTGGTAAAGGACAATGAAAAGAGACATATGAGCCTGTGTGACACACAGACAGAAAAAGGGCAGTAACAGCACAAGGCTGAAACTGACCTTCAAGAAGCCTAATGGCTATGGCAGACAACCGCCTGAGCCGAAGAAAGAGGACCCAGGGCAAAAAGGTCCTCCGACTGCTCCTGCAATTGGCGCAAATAAAAGGTGGAGAAAGTAGAAGCATTTCTCCAGTAGGCTGCCTGCATAACATCCGACAACTTGACGGAGTTAGAATAAGCCCAAGAGGTAGACAGTGCCCGCACCTCGTGGGCAGAAATACGATTGGTAATACAATCGCCAGCTGCTAAACGACTATCAGGGCTTAAATTTCGACGAGAATCCGAGAATCGATTCGCACAAAGATTCGCGCAATAAAACCGGCGAGAATCCATGAAGATTCTTGCTGCACCTCTGATATGATTCGCGTGAAAAAAATGAGTCAATTTAACCCTTTAACTAACACAGCGACAACAAATTAACCAATAGAAGGCTAACATGACCTGAAATATCCTGACACTTTGGCAATAAAATCTTACAAATATGGCTGTCATTGGAACCGGCTCATTGAGCCGGTTCCAACGACAGCCATATTTGTAAGATTTTATTGGTAAATATTGCTCATTTAATTATTTTATCATTTATTTATTGTTTATTGTTTAAAAATTATCAAATTTAGTTTTAAAAATTAAAAAGGTGTGTTGGGTAAAAGGTTAACGTGTGTTATCAGTACACAACAGTGGTTCCACCATGGTGGCGTCATGGGATCCTGGGACACTCATAGTAGGTATGGATTCTCGCAACCATTTTCACGAGAATCCAAATGGATTCTCACAAATTTAGACGAAATATAAGCCCTGACTATAAGCCGTACGAATAGCAAGACAAATCCATCAAGAAATGGATTGAGGAGAGATCTTCTGTCGACCCGGAATGAGAGACAGAAAAAAACATTTTCTGCCTTTCCGTATGAAGCGTGTCCGATCAAGATAAATGCGAATAGCACGGACCGGACAGAGCAAAGGGCGAGTACCCTCAACAGAGGGAAGAGCCCTGATACAGATAGGAGGAGTAGTATCTGGTAACTGATTCTTAGCCAAAAAGGAGCAATCAGTGGTAAAAGTAACACTGTTGGGAGAGCTCCTAAAAAAGGCCGGGTCAACCGAGAGGGCGTGAAGCTCACTAACCCGTCTGGCCGAAGCAAATGCCATCAGAAAAGCCGTCTTATATGTGAGAAAATGCATATCCACCTGGGATAAAGGTTCGAACGGCGCCCCCCCCCCCCCCCCCCCCCCCCCCCCCAAGCAAAGCAGCACCCACGAAAGATTCCATCGTGGAGTAAGCTGCAAAGTCCGAGGCCTTTTCAAAGAAAACTGCCGAACAAGCTTGGAGAGGTAAGGATTAGTGCCGATACGACGCTTCCCCACATAAGAAAAAGTCTCTGAAAGCATAGACCTGTAACCCTTGATGGTAACAGGCTGGAGACCCCGAGAATCAAACAGATATACCAGAAACTCCGCAATCTGTGAAATCGAAGGATTGGCATAATCAACAGAGTGATCAGCACACCATCGACAGAAGACCTTCCATTTAGCTGCATAAGCTAAACCAGTGGAGTGCCTCCTTGAAGAAGAAATGCACTCCACTGCTCGTCTCGAAAAACCCCTACGGAGGAGACAGGACCTGATAAAAGATATGCGTGAAGGCACAACGAAGTCGGGTCGACGTGAAACCTCCTCGGGTGACCTTGACAAAGAAGGTCGCGACGTAGTGGGAGACGTGCCGGAACCGCCGCCATCGGCGAGCGGAGCTGATTGATCCACACCCGCTGAGGCGACAGGGGAGCGATCAGAATGATTCGACAACTGCAGGTTCGAATTTTGGCGAGAACCTGAGGAAGAATCGGAACCGGCGGGAAGGCGTAGCCGACTAGACCGTTCCAATCGAGTGACAGAGCGTCCACAGCAAAAGCCAGAGGATCTGGACACGGGGACACGAAAGTGTCCACCTGATGGTTCCAACGAGTCGCAAAGAGGTCGATGTGGGGACGTCCCCAGAGATCGCAAAGCGACTGGAACACTGCCCTGTGAAGCATCCACTCGGTGGAAATAACCCTGCCCTGTCGGGACAGGGAGTCGGCTAAGACGTTCAGACGACCGGGAATGTGACGAACAACCACTCCGGCGTGAACATCCTGAGCGAGCAGTAGAAGATCCCGAGCTAACTCGTACATCGGAAGCGAGTGCGTGCCGTCCTGGTTCCGAATGTAAGCAACCACTGTCGAATTGTCGGATAGTAAAAGGACCTGGCAATTCGACAGGTGAGGGATCCACTGCCTGAAACTCAGAAGAAGAGCAAGAAGCTCCTTCTGGTTGATGTGTAGAGCTGCTTGATCCTGGTCCCACATCCCATGTAGGGAAAGACCGAGAGGATCCAACGTCGCACCCCATCCGAGATCGCTGGCATCTGCCGTCAGAACGTGATCGGACGTGGGTAAGTCCAGTGGAACACCCTGCGTAATCCACCGAACATCTGTCCAGGGAAGAAGGTGAGGATACAGAGAGTCCGGAAACGGAAGCACCTGATCCAGAGAATCTACATTCGGCCTCCAACGACGGAGCAGAAAGTGTTGGAGAGGTCTGACACGCAGCCGACCTAGAGGAATGAGATCCGTCACCGAACCGCAGAGACCGATCAGCCGGAGAAAACTCCGAGCGGTCGCGGACCTGGACTGGGACAGAGTCAGAGCAAAAGCTGAGAGAATTACAGCCTTGGCCTGGGGAACAGCCACCAAATTGAATTTGGTTTGGAAAGACATCCCCAGATGACAAAACGACTGAGAAGGGACCAGGTCCGACATCTCCTCGTTGACTCTGAATCCTAGCGACGTGAGCAAGCTCAACAGAGTGGCGAAATCCGTTTCCAGTAAGGCAGCATTGGAATGCCTCTGAAGGATATCGTCCAGATATGCCGAAGTAGTCACCCTGGACTGTGTGCGATGGAACGCTATCACATGCGACATCAGTCTGGTGAACGCCACAGGAGCCAGGTTGAGGCCGAAAGGCATGGCCTTGAACTGGTAAACTCGCCCCAGAAAAGCGAACCTGAGATACTTCCGTGACGCCCGTTGCATCGGAACGTGGAAGTAAGCGTCTCGCAGGTCGATGCTGGCTGCGAAATCTCCCTGGTGAATTGATTGGCGGACCGACCTGAAAGTCTCCATGCTGAACTTGGGAGCAATGATAGACTGGTTCAGGATACTCAGATCGATAACCGGTCGGAGTCGGCCGTCCTTCTTCGGCACCAAGAACAGGCGGGAATAGAAACCCACTTCACGACCTCGATCGCCCCCTTTGCCAGGAGATTGGCAATCTCCGTGGACAAAAGTTCCCGACGTAAAACGTCTGAAGGAACTGTGGTTGGAAGAGGCACCCTTGACAGAGTGGGGTGCCGTCGGAAGGATATGCGCAGCCCGGACCGAACAACATCTAACACCCATGGATCGGATGTGATGGTGGTCCAATGGTCTGCGAACTCTGCTATCCTTCCTCCAACCTGGGACGAGTCGAGGTGAGGACCTTCATTTCGAGCCCCGACGAGGCCCGCGAGAGGAGAAACCACCTCCTTTGCTAAATGAAGAATCCTGAGACTTCCCTCAATTCTGCCGACCCCTACCCTTACCCCGTGAGTAAGAAGTAGAGGCGGCGGCAGAAGGACCAGCCTTTTGCTTCACAGAGGAAGCAGAAGGGTACTTGTTAGGCTTGGAACGGCCCTTGCCTCCCCGAGAAGGCTGATCAAGCTGACGAAACAGCAGCTGATCTTTGGAATGACGTAGGACGTCATCCCGGACCGTCGACACGGAACCATGGAAAAGTTGCGGACCTGCCAAAGAAGCAGATCGAAGAGTAGCACGCTGCTCCTCGGGAAGGGATCGTCCTATGTCCAGCACAGCGTCCCTTCGAACTAATTCCAAATTAGCCGTGTTACAGGCATGCGTGTGAGTAAGGTGCATAAGCGCCTTGGACAGCACACGCAAAGGAGCCTGTACCTCGTCAAACTTATCTGGAGGCAGATAAGCAGCCAAAGCTGAGACGACGTGATCTGAGAGAGAAAGCATGCCAAGCATCTCTCTAGATATGCCCAACGTGGACTCCAGAGTCGTCATTGGAATGACGGCAGACTTGGGCTTGGAAAGCCCGAGAGAAGTGGAGTCCTGATCCAGAACCGTCAAAGTCTGGCAGACTGACGGATTGGCAGAATCGTAAGAACGATAACGCACAGGAGGCAAAAAGGTGTCAATCCTGGTGAAGAACGAAGTCTTCAAAGCCTTGGAATTCAGCTTGGCATCCAATGCTGAAAAAGCTTCAACCACCTGTACCGACTGGCACGGTCGAAGGCGCCCAGAAGCAGGTTACTCCATAGGCTGTTGGCGCGCGACCGATGATCGCGGCCAGGCTGAATCTGTCAGCTGGTTAGCAGGTTTGAGCTCAGGCAGAAACCCAAACACAAAGTCAAGAGCCGCCCCCAAGTCTGAAGACTGCTGGCCCTCGACCTCAAGCATGTCGGACTCCTCCCCAGAGTCGGAAGACACATAGCCCATCGTGGGCAAACCAGCCGACGCCTCCCATGGTGTCGGGACACCAGAGGAATCAGAAACCGGCCTGTTTCCAATCCCGGGAGGAGGCGCCATAGGAGGCGCCTGGAAACCACTCGCTGCCTCGCTGGAAGCAACAGGAAGGCTCTTAGAAAGAACCTGAGTGAGTAAGGAGAGGGCCTCCCTAAGCTCACTGCCCGTACCGACCGGTTCGACAGGGGAGCGAACCGGCAAAGTGGCTTCACCTCTGACCCTCTTAACCAGCGAAGGGTCACAATCCTCCAAAACACCCGACGTGGGACGACGGGCGGCAGCCGAAACATCTGAAGGCAGACGTGTATAGGGGTACGATGCACCCCAAGGATCAATATTGCGAGAACTCATGAGAGTCACCGCGGACCTCTGCGAGGCAGAAGGTCCAGGCTGCACAAAAGGCGTTGGTCCCCCAAAACTGGTCGTGTGACCAGAGTGAGTAGACGGAAATGCCACGGAGTTCATAGTGTTTCCACTACGAACATCCGAATCCAAAGACACAACTGTGGTGCTCGACGGTGAAGAGACCACAGAGCTGGGCTCGGCTGGCAACCCCTTCCGACTTCGCCGAGTTGAAGTCAGGGAAGGCTGAGGCCGATATCCCACGTCTACAGTATCGGACAGTCCTGCAGTCCCCTGCAGCGAAAAGCCGAGGCCGGCTGAAACAGACAACGAAGCAGACGGACCAACAGCAGTAGTAGATACGTCGAGAGTCGTTGAGGCTGGTGAAATAGTGGAGAGAGCACACCGGCTCGGCTCCGAAGGAGGAGTCACAACCCTAGTGACAGCCTCAGATGTCGACTGGAGGGGGACCGTAATCCCTGAACCAGGCATCTCCTCACCAGAACACTCAATGGCTCCCGCAGTATCCACCACAGGAAAAGACTGCACATCCCCCACGGAGGAGGAATAACTCTCACCAGACAAAGTCGGCTCGGGAGGCCCCGAACGACCACGTTCTCCTTTCCCGCGGGAGCGGGAGGCACGGCCACGAGAACGAACGACACGGTTTACTGACGCCCAGAAGGTGGAAGACCATGTTCCACAGACACCACACGGCCGAACACCCATTACAGGAGGAACAAGACGAATGTACATCGTCCACATGCTTTGGCAGCAGACATTGCCCACAAGGAATTGTCCTGGGCATGATAGAGGTGAGAGGAGCAGAGAAGGTGAGATCAGAAAACAGAACACCCCCAAAGAAGAGAGAAAGGTGACAGAAACAAAGACCCCAGACGGTCGACCGGGAACCACACAACAGGAAGACTACTCTCAAAAGAAAGAAGAAACACTGTAGGAGTGGTACCCCGCTGACACCTAACTCTAACACAATTAGAAAATTTTGCAAAAAAAGCATTAACAATAATTGTGAAAAATCTAAGTCCGAACCGCGTGGCACACGAAATTCGCGCGCGACGAGAGAGAGAGCAAATAAATATACATTATGGACATATAATAGAAAAGAGAATATAAAACACTGTTCCTGAGAATACAAAGGATACACTGTGGTATAATGAATCAGGAATCATCAAACATCGAGCTGGTGGAACACTGATAAGCGTGCAAAAACATCTCAACACGAAGCGGATTATAAAAAGAATGAGTCTTTAGAGACGGTATATGCGCACTGGCAACGGAAGTCGTGGAGTTGTACTTGGGAGAGAGCGTCCCGTACTGGGTCTGTGCCGGTTGCACTCGACCCAGTTTTGGCTTATTTTTATTGGTGCTTTTGCACCACTTTTCTTTCCCAACTTGCTTGGGAAAGACAAAAATAGAGAGTATTTTATCCGAGTTAGGGACTTCCACTGTAGTGCAAGCCTGTAGTAAACAATTGTGAGTAGGTTGATAAGAAACAGCTTCACTCATAGTTAGACACTTATCAAGCCGGAGGAGATTTTACAAGAAAAATCCCCCCCCCCCCCCCACCCTTTTTTTTTGAAGGAATATTCTTCAAAACAAAGAGTGGAGAGCTCTGGAATCAGTGCAAAGCAATACTAAATAATCCAAATATATTCGCCCAATAAGCACTCTGCTATTAATTATTATTAATTATTGGTGCTTAACGCCACTTCAGAAGTTAAGGCTATTGTGGCGATCCCGGTAAATAACAGAGCACACTTCTAACGTATACCGGAGTCGAAATACGTAGATAGGATAAAAACCGGTGAAACAAAGTGGACGACCATACACTTGACCAATTCAATACCAATTAAACGGTATCTGAATAGGAAACACGCTTCTAAAGCAACCTACAGGCGACCACGTTCATGTGTACAACTGATTCCAATAATAACACTCCAAGATTCGCTCTACTCGATGAAATAGCACATTCCATCACTTCCGGGCGTATATTGAATGATGCAGGTAGGAACATATTTTCATCCCTGGCCTGCTCATCTAAATGCAGAGGAGCTCTCTGAAAATATCCAACCATTTTAAATGAAAGTAGTTCAAGGAACGGTAAACTATTGAAAATGTCGATAAGAAACCACCTTCCACTTAGCACTAGAGAGGTGAATATGGTGTCGATAACATGGCCGAAGGCCTCCAACACCTGTCGGGATGACAGCGGTTTCTCTATAGTAGTCGAAGCTTGCTGATCAGGTGGAACAAAGTCAGTATAGGATTGATAAATAAAATTCATCGCTACCATATGCTGTTCCGAAAGGGAAGGGTAATCCTCTTCCTTGTCACTTTCATCATCCCACTGATTCAGCTGTGACATTCGGTCATTTGCATCTGCGTGAACAGATGATTGGACTGACCCAACACCGTCTGACAGCTCACCACCAGAGTCTGCTCTTGCACTTGCTGGGATGCTACGATCAGCTGCGCAATCTGCGACAGCAAGTCCGTTACAGAGGCTTGAGGAGTAGCGGTTATCTGTTTTTTCGCCGCTTGCTACTCCTGGGACTAAGATCCGGGGATAGATCTCTTCTCCGAATGTCCCAATGAACAAAGCCTCAGATCGCTAGCTACCGGATGGTCCGACTTCACAGGTGAAGACTGGCTCTGTCTTCACGCAACTGGCTGAATATCTGAAGTTGGGTAGCTAGCATGCAGTCGTGTGTGCTTTTATAATGTAGTGGAGAAACCCGCGACTGAAGCCGACCCTGGCTGCAGACTACACAGAGCGTCCCGAGCAGCAGGCTGATGTATGCTCTGACTCTTGCAAGTTTCTCAAAACAACATTTCACCCCAAATGTTGTTGGGTTAGAAAGGGACCTCTCCCTCTCGCGGTCTTATCAGACCTCACCGAGCCTACCAAAAAGAAAACTTGGTTCCGGCTTGTGCAAGTTTCTCATAACAACCTCTGGCCCCAGAAGTTGTTAGGTTAGAGAGGGGCCTTTCCCACCCGCAGCCTTGTCAGACCTCGTGGAGCCTCCCAACAAGAAACTTGCTGACTTCCTCCCTATTTCCGTCATCGCTGGGTGAGCTTTTGATTTTGAGGTGCTCGCTCTACCCAAATCTACACTTCCTTCAACCGCAATGGACATACCCGGTGTCACGGCTCCCACGGATGGAGTAACTGCTTCACCGGTCGAGCTAGTTGCTTGCAAGGGATTAAGAACACTAACTAGAGGCCTTATCCCTTGCTTAATATTCATGAGCACCTTGCAGCTAGCTCTATTTGCTCAACAGAGTGCAAGGACAGTAGCATATATTGGAAGGGCATCATAATACCATCACCGTGTTCATGTTCCTCTGAAATAGAAACTGAAAAACTTGAGTTATATTATGGTGAGAGTACCGACATAAGACCTCACTGCCAACAATGCATCGCGACAACCGTCTCCAACGTCTGTCATGACAATGTTACACAGTAGGACAAGAATCCGCAGGAGTGCATCGACTACAGGCAAGACTTACTCGCCTTGCATTTAAAGCAGTAAGCTTTCATAATTACAATCAGTCGATAGCACTCCTACAAACTCCACAACAAAATATATGATAAAGATACATGAATAATCGCAATCAAAATTAAATTAAAAAAATTATCAAAAATAAAAATTCAAAATTTTTTTGAAAAAATGCCTAAGTTCCCAAAGGGAACATAATGAGCCCAAGGGCATCCCAATAGAGCCTAAGTGTGGACAAAATCCAAATATTATGAGCAACACTTCCAGAATAATAATCAATGTATCCTAAAGTAATTCTACAGTAACATAATATGAAATACTACTTATATTTGAGGACGATGCCAATGTAAACAACTTCAAGGAAAAGAACGGAAACAAGACATCAGGCACAAAAAGGCCCAAAGTCAGAAACCAATTTAAATGCTACCAGATGCAAAGCTAGATCTTCATACAAAGAAAAAATGATACATTGGACAGAAGATGCAAGACTAAAATGACCTAATGCCCCTAGGGTGAGGACGTAACCATGGGGATAAACAGAATAAATATTCTGTAATACACATTAAACTCCCAAGAAATTTAACAAGAGGCCCAAGGGGGCCTGAGGCACTCACCTGACATGGTTGACTAAATATCAACCCAGAGAATTGATTTCAACAAGTTGCATCTGCTCCTCCTAAGAAAAGCTTATACCAAATATCCAAAGATTCTGACCAGTGGATCTAAAAAAAAAAAGATTCTTAAAGAATATTCCTCATATTGAACTAAGTTATAATTCCCACAGGGAGCCCATATATGAACCCAGGGACTTGGCTTTAACAAACTTGAATCTCACCCCCCCCCCCCCCCCCCCCCTTCTCCCTAAGGATGTTGCACACCACATATCAAAACATTCCGACTGCTGGATCTGAAGAAGAAGATTTTTAAAAAAAATTCGTCATTTTGAACTAAGTTACAATTCAAGCTCCCACAGTGAGTCCAAATATGGACCCAGGGACATGACTTGAACAAAGTTGAATCTTAACCCCCCCCCCTCCCCCCAAGGATGTTGCATAAAAAATATCAAAAGCATTCATCTGCTGAATCTGAAGAAGATTTTTAAAGGAAATTCCTCATTTTGAACTAGGTTGTCATTCGGGCTCACATAGTGAGACCAAATATGAACCAAGGGACTTGGTTTGAACAAATTTGAATCTCACCCCCCCCTCCCCCCAAGGATGCTACACAACACATATCAAAACATTCCGACTGCTGGATCTGAAGAAGAAGATTTTTTAAAAAAATTCCTCATTTTGAACTAAGTTACAATTCGAGCTCCCACAGTGAGCCCAAACATGGACCTAGGGACATGGCTTGATCAAACTTGAATCTCCCCCCCCCCCCCCCCCCCAAGGATGCTGCATACCAAATATCAAAACATTCCAACTGCTGGATCTGAAGAAGAAGATTTTTAAAGAAAATTCCTCATTTTGAACTAAGTTATAATTTGGGCTACCACACTGAGCCCAAATAAGAACCCAGGGACTTGGCTTGAACAAACTTGAATCTCACCCCCCTAAGCATGTTGCTTACCCAATATCAAAAGATTCTGCCTGCTGGATCTTGAGACGAAGATTTTCAAAGAAATTTGCTTGAAATGCACTAAGTTCAAATTTGGGCTCCTATACTGAGCCCAAATATGAACCCAGGGGGCCGATTTGAACAAACTTGAATCAGATCCACCCCATAATGTTGCATACCGAATATCAAAAGATTCTGTCTGCTGGATCTGGAGAAGAAGATTTTTTACGAAATTTGCCTGAAATGCACTAAGTTCGAATTTGGGCTTCTACAGTGAGCCCAAATATGAATCCAGGGGGCCAATTTGAACAAACTTGAATCAGATCAACCCCACAATGTTGCATACCAAATATCAAAATGATTCTGCCTGCTGCATCTCCTATACTGGGCCCAAATATAAACTGAGGGAGCCGATTTGAACAAACTTGAATCAGATCCACCCTACAATGTTGCATACCAAATATCAAAAGATTCTGCCTGCTGGATCTGGAGAAGATTTTTAAAAGTTTTTCCCATTGCCTACAGTGTTAAAAAGTGTTGACTCAGTGCTTTTTCAAAGTCCCGAAACTGTACCCTATGATAAAACCGCTGGCAATTTTTTTTGACCAATCCTTTCTGTTGGTCCTAAGGAAGCTTCACACCAAATAAATATTCTCAGTGCCGTGCAGTTTTGGAGATATGGGCATTTTAATTTTTTTCTATTTTTAGATCCTGCGGTTCCCACAGGGCTACGAGAAAAAAAAAATTGACATAAATTAGGTACTTATGACCCAATAAGCCCTCACATAAAATTTGGTTCAAATCAGCCTCTTGGTTCGGAAAATAGAAATTTTGGGCGGGGACAAAAATTTTGCCCCTCCCATAACGACGCCAAATACAGCCCATCAAACTTCTCTTGAACAAATTTGAGTCTACACCTTAAAAGGAAGTTGCATACCATATATCAAGTCTCTGCTACTGCTGGTTCATGAGAAGAAGATTTTCAAAGATTTTGGTGCCCCTTGGGGGCATGGCACCACCCAGGAGGAAGGACAACTTCATTTGAACAAATCTGAATTGGCATTAGGTAATAAACATTTACCCAACATTTGAATAAGGTTTTGAAGGAGAAGTCGATAAAGTAAAGTTAACGCCGGACGACGACGGACAGAATGTGATCAGTAAAGCTCCCACTGAGCTTTGCTCAGGTGAGCTAATAAAAAATTTCAGTAAAAAGTTAAAAAATTTATAGTAATTTATATATTTTTTATACTTACCAATGACCCAGACTTAGCTGGTGCTAACTCTAACAAAACCAGGGCCAAACACAAATTTTGCCCCCCAATCCCCAAAATTTGCATCCAAAACAAAAAGAAATCATGTCCTAAAGGACCTCCATACTATGCCTCTACTGCGCATGCGCAGTGACGCAGTCGTCCCGAAATTGGCGCCAATTATCATTCTTACTGGCAGTGCCTGGTCAGCGCTATGTACTCAGCGGGGAGGCAAGAGTTCCCAACTCCAGGGAGGGCCATCCCCGTCTGGGTCATTGGTAAGTATAAAAAATATATAAATTACTATAAATTTTTTAACATTTTTATACTGTACCAATGACCCAGACTTAGCTGAATAGTAAACAGGCTGGAGGGCCTAGGACATAGAGGAAAATCCAATAAGCTCAACTATATAGTAAAGAGGTAACCCCTTAAGGAGAAAAGGAGTATTTGGCTTTACATGTATCTTTCTTATTTAATATTAAATTAGAAAGATACACTACCCTTAATAATTGAGCACAATAACATTCATGTTCTCTATTAACATCCAGTATAACCCTTATACTAATTATTTTTAAAGCAAGCCAATAAATAAAGTAGACCAGAGAATTGAGACTCTTTATAGTCATTTAAAAGTGTCCGAGTATTGTATATTAAAGCCTGTTTGACACTTGACATATACAAATGCTTCACACCGAGCTACACTTTAAAAATAAGACATGAATGAATTTAAACATTAATATTACACTTTAAAACCATCCCGGAAGCGACTCAGAAATACTGACTTGGAGGAGGCATTCCCTTGCTTTTCACTATAAAGCAGGTGACCTAAGGGAACACCCGCCCCCCCCCCCCCCCCCCTTCCCCTTGCCCTGGGTCAAATAGCCCAGAGCGAAGAGGGCAGCCGGACGGAGTCACTGCCGGAACAGAAAGCCTGCATAACTATAGTTGCAACTGTTTAGTGGACGACATTCTGAGCAACAGATAACGGACCTAAACAATGCAGGTCTCCAGAAATGGACTCAATATTTCTGAGATAAAAATTCGTAAATGTGGATGGCTGAGACCAATAAGCAGCCTTCATTAAATCTGTAATAGCAACACTATTAGCATAAGCCCAGGAAGTAGAAAGAGCTCTTACTTCATGAGCAGAAATCTTAAGCACAGACTGCTGAGAAGAAGATAAATCTTCATAAGCAGTACGGATAGTTAACTGAATCCATCTAGCAATAGAATGGACTGAAATGTCCTTTCTATTAGGCATCAAAGACAGAAAGAAACGTTTCCGTCCCTTTCTGATAAACTGAGATCTCTGTTTATAGATACGTAGTGCTCTAACAGGACAGAGTAAAGGCCTACGCCCGTCTGAAGACGGAAGAGCCTTAATAACAATAGGTTCCGGATATTTATTAGGAGCCTGATTCTTAGCTAAAAAACCCACATTAGTAGTGAAGGTGATAGTGTTCCCAACACTACGATAATGAGAATCATCCACCGATAGTGCATGAAGCTCACTGACTCTTCTGGCAGAAGAGAAAGCTAAGAGAAAAGCTGTCTTATAAGATAAGAATTTGAAATCTACTGTCCCAAGAGGTTCAAATGGCTTTTCCTTCAATTTAAGGAGAACCCAAGCTAAATTCCACTTAGGAATTAATCTAAGAGTTCTGGGTCTATTTATCGAAAAGTTTCTAACCAACTTCGATAAAGAGACATTAGATCCAATTTGTAAACTATCATGATGTGCATAGGTATCAGATAACATAGATCTATAACCCTTTACAGTAACAGGCTGCAGTTTGATTTCGTCAAACAAGTATACTAGAAAGTTTGCAATGTCTGGTATAGAGGGATCAAATATATCTACAGAATGATCCCTACACCAACGACGAAAAACCTTCCACTTAGCCGCATAGTTTAGCGAAGAGGAGGTCCTCCTACAGTTAGAAATCGCGTCCCCTGCTTGTCCTGTAAAGTGCTTGCCATGCAAGAAGGACCGCACAATGGAAAAACGTGAAGGTTGAGACCTTGCGGGTTGTGATGGAGTTGGCGCGATTTCCCCTGCGAAAGAAGATCCTCCCGTGGAGGAAGCTTCCACGGTAGGTCCCACAACAGACACCTGAGTAGATTTATCCACGGTCTCTGTGGCGACAGAGATGCTACCAACAGAATCTTGCATTGAGATTGTTTTATCTTTAGCAATACTTGTTGAATTAACGGCGCTGGAGGATACGCATATCCTATCATTCCGTCCCAAGGGATCGACAGAGCGTCTACTGCAAATGCTCTTGGATCCGGACACGGAGACACATACGTCTGCAACTGATTGTTGAGATGTGTCGCAAATAAGTCTATCATTGGCCGTTCCCATTGGTAGCAAATCTGATTGAATACTTGTTTGTTGAGAGTCCACTCCGACGGCAACAAACGACCCTTTCGTGAAAGGGAGTCTGCTAGCACATTCAGACGACCCGGTATGTGATGGACCGAAAGAAGAATGTGATGTTCTAACGCAAACAGAAGGATTCTTTCCGTTAGATTGAACAACGGAACTGAATGAGTGCCTCCCTGATTCCGTATATACGCCACTACTGTCGTATTGTCGGATAGGATTTGGACATGAGCATCGTGAATAATGTCCATCCAGTGACGTAACGCAAGCCAAATTGACATCATTTCCTTGATGTTTATGTGCTTGCACAGGAATTGCGGATCCCAAAGACCCTGGCATTTCGAATCCGTTGGAATTAATGATGCACCCCAACCTGTTTGACTGGCATCCGTCATAACGGTAAAACTCGGATCCGGCAACTGCAGCGGAACTCCTTGAGTTAACCACTGAATGTTTGCCCAAGTCTGAATCTCTTGTTTCACTTGATCTGACAAGAGAACATCTACATTGAGCGAATGAATTTTCACACTCCAATTCTGAGTCAGGAAAATTTGAAGAGGACGTGTGCGTAACCGCCCCATCGGAATGAGATCCGCGGCGGCTCCGCACAGACCTATCAGTCTCATAAATTCTCTCGCCGTGACTTTGTCTGCGTGCAGACAATAGCGAGCGTAACAACTGACTAATTTCGTTCTGGTTAACGGCAGACGAACGAGATTGTTGTGCGTCTCGAAGCTCATTCGCAGATGAGTGAATGACTTGGACGGCACCAGATCCGACTTCTCCTCGTTTACTATAAAACCGAGACGTCGGAGCAATAGAAGAAGATTCTGAACATCGTTCTGAAGCGTTAACTCGTTGCCGTACCTCTGAAGAATGTCGTCCAGGTAGGCCGACGTTACCGCAGACGAATGAGCTCGGAAGTAGATCATTACCGAGTTCATTACCCGAGTGAAAGCCCAGGGTGCTAGATTCAATCCGAAGCACATCGCCCGGAATTGATACACCACTCCAAGGACTGCGAAGCGTAGATACTTTCGGAATGTCGGATGTACCATGACGTGAAAGTACGCATCTTTGAGATCTACGCTCGTTGCATAATCGTTCACCCGAATACTCGCTCTGACCGATCGAATCGTCACCATATAAAACTTCGGAGCGACGATCAGCTTGTTTATCCAGCTCAAATCTATGACTGGACGGAACGAGCCGTCTGGTTTCGGAACCAGAAACAGATGGCTGTAGAATCCCAGAGATTCCTGGTTTTCTACGACCTCTACCGCGTTCTTCATTAAAAGAGACTGCACCTCTGATAACAGAGCGTCTCTTTTCTGTGGATTTGATGGAAGATGAGTCCACTTTGGACTTCGAGTTAATGGAGGCTTTCGTTTGAAGGATATCTTCAGACCTTCCGAAGTCACTCCTCTCACCCAAGGGTCGTCCGTAATCGACGCCCACTCTTGTGAAAAGCTCGACAACCTTCCGCCAACCGGAACGCGATAGAGGTTAAGCCATCACCTCCTGGACCTGCGAGGCCTGCGGTAGGAGAAACCACGTCTTCCACGACCCGCACCTCGCCTCGTCGACCTCGGGGCGTCCGACCGATTGTCCCGGCCTGAAGGACGTCCCGAACGATAGTCGCTATCCTAACGGTCTCTCGAATAAGACCAAGAGGACGCACCGGAACCTCTATAGGAACCTCTCTTGGGCGCATTAGACCCAGAAGTGCCTGTCTTATTCGTGTCTGCTGTATCCGACTTCTTAGGAGCAGATCTGAACAACAGAGAATCATTAGCTTTCTTTTTAATTTTATCATAAATAGCGGAAAGCTTGCCGTCAAAGAGAAGTTCTCCTGAGACCGAAGCGACTCTAAGAGAGTTCTTCACCTTAGAATCCACTAGTGTGGATGTAGCTAGGGCTGCGTCACGTCTAACCAACTCCAGATTTGCCACTGAAAGGGCGGAGTTACACGTGGAATAAGCTACTGCCCTTGAAAGAAGTCTTAAAGAGGATTGTATATCCTGAAACTCTTCCCCTTGAAGGCGCAGTGATAACGCCTTAGTAAGGTGATCTGCGTAAGATAAGGCATCTAAATTGGCTCTGTTAGACGCAATAGCTGTTTCCAACACCGCGGTTGGAATAGAAGCTGACGACGGTAATGATAGCTCTAAGTCTTCCGCCTCGTCGTCCATACGCAGAGGAACTCTCGGTATACCCTGTCCTGCCGTATCGAATTTATTCCTTGCATTAATGAAAGGCAGGATGAGAGTATTAGCGGACAAGAAACCTGCTTTGCCCGTCCTGGAAGCAAGTTTAAATATAGCGACGTTCAATAATTCAAATGTTCTAGCAACATTATTGGACTGCGACGGAAACTCGGGAGCGATGTCCCTGAACCGCTCAAAAAATTCAGAGTCCAATGACGCTATAATTCTCTTGTCCGGAAGCGCAGCAGTCTGGCCCGACGGAACAACTTGAGGGAGAAAGTGCCGGATGAAGTCCACGGCAGCTTTATGTTGTTCCGAAAGGGATAGCTCCAAGTCATCCGTATCCCTTTCACCATCCGGTCGGACCTCATGATGTTCCCGGTCGTCCGCCCCCGATGCTTCGGCGGAGCGTACCGACCCAGCGCCGTCGGATAATTCTCGATCCGACACCGTTTCTGTCGGCTGCTGGGATGCTGCGATAAGCTGTGCTATCTGCACAAGAATGTCCGGCGTCGAGACCTGCAGAGGCGCAGTCTTTCGCTGCTTCGCCGAGGGCAGCTCCGCATCAGATGGCTCCCGCATACTTTTCCTATGCGAACGTCCAGAGTCCATCGGTCTCGAATCCCTGGCTGCCGGATGGTGTGACCTGGTCGCCGAAGAATCCTTCATCGGTGAAGCTGGTAATATGTCAGCGGTCACGCAGCCAAGGTGCGGTCGTGTGCGCTGACGAGAAGAGGAAGCCTTAACAGTCTCTGCGGACTGCTTATACAACGGAGCGTCCCGAGTGACGGACGTATGCTCCGCTAAAGACACATTTTGTACCACAACATCTGGTCCCAGATGTTGTTGTACGAGAGAGGGACCTCTCTCGCTCGCGGCCCGGCTGGACCTGGACGAGCTAGGAACCGGACTAAAAGGCTTCCTCCGTTCTCGCTTACTATCCGCCGTCACTGGGTGTGCATCTATTATGTTTATAGTGCTCGCATCACCCAAAATTTCCTCTTGGACCGCATCGGACGAACCCGGCTGCCGAACCATTCGGTGAATGGACGCTACACCGGGCGAGCTAGCGGACGACATTTGTCTAATCTCCATGATTACTTTTGCCGCTAGCTCTGAATTCATTTGTGACGACGGACGCACACTTGAAGAAGATAACATGGAAACATCACCCTGTTCTGGTTCCTCTGAAATAGAAACTGAGAGAGTAGAGTGACCTTGCGGAGAAAGAGCCGGCATCGCTCTTTCTCCAGAAACAACATATCGTGACACACGTTTCCAATGTTTCTCATCCCAATGTTCACATATAGGACAGGGATTAATGCGAGAACACTGACTACAATTAATACAATGATCATGAAAGTCAGAGGAAGATTTCTTCCTATTACAATTTGAACAACGTCCCTTCATTGTGAAAGAACAACAATAAGTCCTAGTTACTCGCAAAAACCCCTGACACAAAGATACATAATAACATGATCCATTAATAAATGAAAAAACAATTGCAAAACAAAATAATTTTGAAAAAATATTTTTTCAGCGAAGCCCAAGTTGCTGAAAAGTAACATTGAGCCCCGATGGATCCGATGGCAAAGTGTGGTCAAAAATTTTAAATTTATATTAAATAATTAATGAGACACTTTCGGATAATATAAATGTATCTTATAGTGAGATAAACTACAGCAAAGGCAAACAGCCCCCCTCAAAAAAGGCTGTTTCCAATGAAAACAAACAGTGTAAAAACACCAGAAAACATGACTCCAGGCACTGAAAAAACTGGCCCGGAATCAGTCATCAATTACACTCTATCTGATGCAAAACAGAGACTCCCAGGGGAGAATCTGTAGAACATCAGATGGAAGATGCAGAACACAAACGTTATACACCCATGGGTGAAAACGTAACTATGGGGAAAATAACAGAAAACATTCTGTAACCAAGCAACTCTCCCAGGAAATTTTAGAAATGAAATTTCTCAAAAATATGCCAAAAGCATGGGAGAATTGCAAGGGGGGACTTTAGAAGGCTAGGGGAGAGGAAACACTGAATAAGCAGTGCAACAATTAGCAAGAATGACAACAAGAGGCCCATGCCTCGAAAATAGGCAACTTAACATAATTTCATCAAAAAATTTTAAGTACAGCCCTGATTATTTTTTGTCACTTCTTTTTCCTCTCCTCCTTCTATCCTCCTTAGAATCACATTTTCTCCAAAAATTACGTGTCTGGCATCCTTTAAACTGAGATTTACAAGCACAAAGATCAGTGAGATGTTGACTGATGAAGGGCCAAACAGAGAATGATAATTGGCGCCAATTTTGGGACGTCTGCATCACTGCGCATGCGCAGTGGGGGCGTAGTATGGAGGTCCTTTAGGACATGATTTCTTTTTGTTTTGGATGCAAATTTTGAGGATTGGGAGGCAATATTTGTGTTTGGCCCTGGTTTTGTTAGAGTTAGCACCAGCTAAGTCTGGGTCATTGGTACAGTATAAAAATATAGCCAAAAAGCTTAGGAGTTTAACAGGAAGGGTTCCAACGAGGGGTCACATGATATGGTTTCGTTGAAATGTTTTGAAACATTTGAAAATTTTTTAGTTAAAATAATAAATTTTGATATCGTCTGCATTGGGTAAAGGGTTAAAAGTCTGATTCAGACTTTGAGAACTTTTTACTGCAACAAAACAGGTACACAACATACAGTCTTGGGGTAACCAGCAAGTTGCATTCTTAGTTAGTTAGTTTGTTTACTGGGGTTTATGGACACTTTCATCAGCCAGAGTTACATCGTGTCAGACAATTTTACAGATGGAGAAAGTCAGAGTACCCAGAGAGATCTACTTAGGAAGATGACTAACATAAGCTCCAAGTTTTCGTGTCAGATCCCTCCATTACTTAGCAATTTGTTTTTTGTTAAAATATATGTTATATTGGGAGCTGCTGTGCCTTGTACTGTTTCTTTTTTGGTGTTCTATTCTATAATGTATAGCATATTCATTGAATAAAATATTGTTTAACCTATATCTACCAAGCAGCCATGAGCAAATGGATGAAGGAAAATCATCCGCTATGGCAGAAAGCATTTTTTCATATTTCCCCAAACTAGAAAATAATAAATACACAAATCCCTCCAATATTCATAAAATGTTTGCACAACACCCCCCCCCCCCCCCCCCCCCCCCCCCCTCCAAACTATACAATTATTCATACCTCTGCCAAAGTCCAGTTCTTTCCTTTGTACACTTGTAATGCTTGAGAATACGCCCGTAGAGCATGCTTTCTCTGAAAAAAAAACCCAACAATACACAAATTACAACTTTGTGCCTATAAACAATCGATGAACTCATGTACAACTATTTACACTAAGAGAAGGGAGAAAGTTGGTTTTCAGCTTGTCTATGGACACAACACTTTCGTCAGCATTCAATCTCTTTTAAACAACAACTCAAAATCAGTTTTTTTTACATACTTTTAAAAGTATCAAATATCTTGGTCAAGTTTGATTTTTCTTGTGGTTTATTCTTTGCACAAAGGAACATTGGAATTTTCCTTTCCATTCAATTAGTTTCAATTAGTTTTGAACAACTCAGAATAAATAGTTTTGGCATAGCTTTATATCTATATAAAATTTGAGATGGTAAGGTTCGATTTTGAAGTATTCATAACTTTTTTTCTAGTAGCTTTTTTTTAGCTTTTAAGAGATTCTTGTTTCAGTCAAATAACTTTTGGACACACAACTTCAGATAAAAAGAATTTTGGCATATTTTTATAACTATCCAATATCCAGAGGATGTCTGATTTTATATTATTTCTGAGCTTTTTCATCAGATTTTGATATTTCCAGAAACTTTCATTTTCACCCAATCCAGCTACACGAATTTTCATTTGAGAAAATTTTTGTCACATAAAAAATGTTTTCAGATATGAATGTTTTCAATTAAATCTACTCTTGAATAAATGTTTCATCCATTTTTTAAATGTGTTGAATTGCATTCTGGAAAGTTAAAAAATTTATAGTAATTTATATATTTTTTATACTTACCAATGACCCAGACTTAGCTGGTGCTAACTCTAAAAAATCTAGGGCCAAACACAAATTTTGCCCCCCAATCCCCAAAATTTGCATCTAAAACCAAAAGAAATCATGTCCTAAAGGACCTCCATACTTTGCCCCCACTGCGCATGCGCAGTGTCAAGGACGTTCCGAAATTGGCGCCAATCACCATTCTTACTGGCAGTGCCTGGTCAGCGCTATGTACTCAGCGGGGAGGTAAGAGTTCCCAACTCCTGGGAGGGCCATCCCCGTCTGGGTCATTGGTAAGTATAAAAAAATATATAAATTACTATAAATTTTTTAACATTTTTATACTGTACCAATGACCCAGACTTAGCTGAATAGTAAAAAGGCTGGAGGGCCTAGGACATAGAGGAAAATCCAATAAGCTCAACTATATAATATAGAGTGAACCCCTCAAGGAGAAAAGGAGTATTAGGCTTTACATGTATCTTTCTTATTTTATTATAAATTAGAAAGATACAATACCCTTCATAATTGAGCACAATAACATTCATGTTCTCTATTAACATCCAGTATAACCCATTATACTAATTATTTTTAAAGTAAGCCAATAAATAAAGTTAGTCCAGAGAATTGAGACTCTTTATATTCATTAAAAGTGTCCGAGGATTGTATATTAACGCCCGTTTGACACTTGACATATACAAATGCTTCACACCGAGCTACACTTTAAAAATATGACATGAATGAATTTTTAACATTAATATTACACTTTAAAACCATCCCGGAAACGACTCAGAATTACTGACTCCGGAGGAGGAATTCCCTTGCTTTTCACTATAAAGCAGGTGACCTAAGGGAACACCCTCCCCCCCCCCCCCCCTTCCCCTTGCCCTGGGTCAAATAGCCCAGAGCGAAGAGGGCAGCAGGACGGAGTCACTGCCGGAACAGAAAGCCTGCATAACTATAGTTGCAACTGTTTAGTGGACGACATTCTGAGCAACAGATAACGGACCTAAACAATGCAAGTCTCCAGAAATGGACTCAATATTTTTGAGATAAAAATTCATGAATGTGGATGGCTGAGACCAATAAGCAGCCTTCATTAAATCTGTAATAGCCACACTATTAGCATAAGCCCAAGATGTAGAAAGAGCTCTTACTTCATGAGCCGAAATCTTAAGCACAGACTGCTGGGAAGAAGATAAACTTTCATAAGCAGTACGGATAGTTAATTGAATCCATCTAGCAATAGAATGGACCGAAATGTCCTTTCTATTAGGCATCAGAGACAGAAAGAAACGTTTTCGTCCCTTTCTGATAAACTGAGATCTCTGTTTATAAATGTGTAAAGCTCTAACAGGACAGAGTAAAGGCCTACGCCCGTCTGAAGACGGAAGAGCCTTAAAAACAATAGGTTCCGGATATTTATTAGGAGCCTGATTCTTAGCTAAAAATCCAACATTAGTAGTGAAGGTGATAGTGTTCCCGACACTACGATAGTGAGAATCGTCCACCGATAGTGCATGAAGCTCACTGACTCTTCTAGCAGAAGAGAAAGCTAAGAGAAAAGCTGTCTTATAAGACAAGAATTTGAAATCTACTGTCCCAAGAGGCTCAAATGGCTTTTCCTTAAGTTTAAGAAGAACCCAAGCTAAATTCCACTTAGGAATTAACCTAAGAGTTCTGGGTCTATTTATCGAGAAGTTTCCAACTAACTTAGATAAAGAGACATTAGATCCAATTTGTAAACTATCGTGATGTGCATAGGTATCAGATAACATAGACCTATAACTCTTAATAGTAACAGGCTGCAGTTTGATTTTGTCAAACAAGTATACTAGAAAGTTTGCAATGTCTGGTATGGAGGGATCAAAAATATCAACAGAATGATCCCTACACCAACGACGAAAAACCTTCCACTTAGCCGCATAATTTAGCGAAGAGGAGGTCCTCCTACAGTTAGAAATCGCGTCCACTGCTCGTCCTGTAAAGTGCTTGCCATGCAAGAAGGACCGCACAACGGAAAAACGTGAAGGTTGAGACCTTGCGGGTTGTGATGAAGTCGACGCGGTTTCCCCTTCGAAAGAAGATCCTCCCGTTGAGGAAGCTTTCGCGGTAGGTCCCACAACAGACACCTGAGTAGATTTATCCACGGTCTCTGTGGAGACAGAGATGCTACCAACAGAATCTTGCACTGAGATTGTTTTATCTTTAGCAATATTTGCTGAATCAACGGCGCTGGAGGATATGCACATCCTATCATTCCGTCCCATGAGATCGATAGAGCGTCTACTGCAAATGCTCTTGGATCCGGGCACGGTGACACATACGTCTGCAACTGATTGTTGAGATGTGTCGCAAATAAGTCTATTATTGGCCGTTCCCACTGGTAGCAAATCTGATTGAATACTTGTTTGTTGAGAGTCCACTCCGACGGCAACAAGCGACCCTTCCGTGAAAGGGAGTCTGCTAGTACATTCAGACGACCCGGTATATGACGGACCGAAAGTAGAACCTGATGTTCTAGAGCAAACAGAAGGATTCTCTCCGTTAGATTGAATAACGGAACGGAATGAGTGCCTCCCTGGTTCCGTATATACGCCACTACTGTCGTATTGTCGGACAGAATTTGGACATGAGCTTTGTGAATAATGTCCATCCAATGACGTAACGCAACCCAAATTGACATCATTTCCTTGATGTTTATGTGCTTGGTTAGGAACTGTGGATCCCAAAGACCCTGGCATCTCGAATCCGTTGGGATCAATGTTGCACCCCAACCTGTTTGACTGGCATCCGTCATAATGGTAAAACTCGGATCCGGCAACTGCAGCGGAACTCCCTGAGTTAACCACTGAATGTTTGCCCAAGTCTGAATCTCTTGTTTCACTTGATCTGACAAGAGAACATCTATGTCGAGCGAATGAATCTTCACACTCCAATTCTGAGTTAAGAAAATTTGGAGAGGACGAGTGCGCAACCGCCCCATCGGAATGAGATCCGCGGCGGCTCCGCACAAACCTATCAGTCTCATAAACTCCCTCGCTGTGACTTTGTCTGCATGAAGACAATAGCGAGCGTAACAACTGACTAATTTCGCTCTGGTTAACGGCAGTTGAACGAGATTGTTGTGCGTCTCGAAGCTCATTCCCAGATGAGTGAATGACTTGGACGGCACCAGATCCGACTTCTCCTCGTTTATAACAAAACCGAGACGTCGGAGCAATAGAAGCAGATTCTGCACATCGTTCTGAAGCGTTAACTCGTTGCCGTACCTCTGAAGAATGTTGTCCAGGTAGGCCGACGTTACCGCAGACAAATGAGCTCGGAAATACATCATTACCGAGTTCATTACCCGAGTGAAAGCTCAGGGTGCTAGGTTCAATCCGAAGCACATTGCCCGGAATTGATACACAACTCCTAGGACTGCAAAGCGTAGATACTTTCTGAATGTCGGATGTACCATGACATGAAAGTACGCATCCTTGAGATCTAGGCTTGTAGCATAATCGTTCACCCGAATACTCGCTCTGACTGACCGAATCGACTCCATATAAAATTTCGGAGCGACGATCAGCTTGTTTATCCAGCTCAAATCTATGACTGGACGGAACGAGCCGTCTGGTTTCGGAACCAGAAACAGATGGCTGTAGAATCCCGGTGTTTCCTGGTCTTCTATGACCTCTACCGCGTTCTTCATTAAAAGAGACTGCATCTCCAATAAGAGAGCTTCTCTTTTCTGCGGATTTGACGGAAGTTGAGTCCATTTTGGACTTCGAGTTAACGGAGGCTTTCGTTTGAAGGGTATTCTTAGACCTTCCGAAATCACCCCTCTCACCCAAGGGTCGTCCGTAATCGACGCCCACTCTTCTGAAAAACTCGACAACCTTCCGCCAACCGGAACGCGATAGAGGTTGAAGCCATCACCTCCTGGACCTGCGTGGCCTGCGGGAGGAGAAACCACGTCCTCCACGACACGCACCTCGTCCCGTCGACCTCAGGGCGTCCGACCGATTGTCCCGGCCCGAAGGACGTCCCGCACGAGAGTCGCTGCCTTGACGGTCTCTTGAATAAGACCAAGAGGACGCACCGGAACCTCTATAGGAACCTTTCTTGGGCGCATTAGACCCAGAAGTGCCTGTCTTATTCTTCTCTGTCGTATCCGACTTTTTGGAAGCGGATTTAAACAACAGAGAATCTGAAGCTTTCTTCGTAATTTTATCGTAGATTGCAGAATAGAAGTTCTCCGGAGACCGAAGCGACTCTGAGAGAGTTCTTCACCTTACTATCCACGCGTGTGGATGTAGCTAAGGCTGCGTCACGTCTAACCAACTCCAGGTTTGCCACTGAAAGGGCGGAGTTATACGTGGAATAAGCCACTGCCCTTGAAAGAAGGCTTAATGAGGATTGTATATCCTGGAATTCTTTCCCTTGAAGACGCAGTGATAACGCCTTTGTAAGGTGGTCTGCGTAAGATAAAGCGTCTAAACTGGCCCTGTTAGACGTGATTGTCGTATCCAACACCGCGGTTGGAACGGACATAGACGACGGTAACGACAATTCTAAGTCTTCCGCCTCGTCGTCAAGATGCAGAGGAACTCTTGGAATACCCTGTCCTGCCGTATCGAATTTATTCCTTGCATTAATGAAAGGCAGGTTAAGAGCATTGGAGGACAAGAAACCAGCTTTTCCTGTTTTGGAAGCAAGCTTGAATATAGCGTCGTTCAATAATTCAAATGTTCTTGTGACATTATTGGACTGAGACGGAAACTCAGGGACAATGTCTCTGAACCGCTCAAAGAATTCAGTGTCCAATGACGCTATTATTCTCTTGTCCGGAACTGCAGCAGTCTGGCCCGACGGAACAACGTGAGGAAGGAAGTGCCGGATAAAATCCACGGCAGCTTTATGTTGTTCCGAAAGGGATAGCTCCAAGTCATCCGTATCCCTTTCACCATCCGGTCGGACCTCACGATGCTCCCGGTCGTCCGCACCCGATGCTTCAGCGGAGTGTACCGACCCAGCACCGTCGGATAATTCCCGATCCGACACCGATTCTGTCGGCTGCTGGGATGCTGCGATAATTTGTGCTATCTGAGCAAGCACGTCCGTCATCGAGGCCTGCGGAGTGGCGGTCTTTCGCTGCTTCGCCGCGGGAAGCTCCACATCAACTGACTCCCGCATACTCTTCCTATGCGAACGTCCAGAGTCTACCGGCCTCGTGTCCCTGGCTACCAGATGGCGTGACCTGGTCGCCGAAGAATCCCTTATCGGCGAAGCTGGTAGAATCTCCGCGGTCACGTAGCCAAGGTGCGGTCGTGTGCGCTGGTGAGAGGATGAGGAAGCCTGCGCAGTCTCCGCGGACTGCCTAAACAACGGAGCGTCCCGAGCGACGGACGTGTGCTCCGCTTGCGACACATTTTGTACCACAACATCAGGTCCCCGATGTTGTTGTACGAGAGAGGGGCCTCTCTCGCTCGCGGCCCGGCTGGACCTGGACGAGCTAGGAACCGGACTAGAAGGCATCTTCCGATCTATCCTAACATCCGCCGTCACTGGGTGTGAACCTAGTATATTTATAGTGCTCGCATCACCCAACATTTCCTCCTGGACCGCAACGGACGAACCCGGCTGCTGAACCATTCGGTGAATGGACGCTACACCGGGCGAGCTAGCGGACGACAGCGCCGTCGATCCTACTAGGGACCTCTTAGGCAACTGTCGTATCTCCATGAGCACTTTTGCCGCTAACTCTTCATTCAATTGTGACGACGGAAGCGCACTCTTGGAAGATAACATGGAAACATCACCCTGTTCTTGTTCCTCTGAAATAGAAACTGATAGACTAGAGTGACCCTGCGGAGAAAGGACCGGCATAGCCCTTTCTCCACTAACATACCGTGACACACGTTTCCAATGTTTGTCATCCCAATATTGACATATTGAACAGGAGTTAGTGCGAGTACACTGACTACAATTAATACAATGATCATGAAAGTCAGAGGAAGATTTCTTCCTATTACAATTTGAACAATGTCCTTTCATTGTAAAAAGACAACAACAAGTCCTAGAACTCGCACAAACCCCTAAACACAAAGATACATAATAACATGATCCATTAATATTGAAAAAAAACAAATGAAATTCAAAATAATTTTTGAAAAATATTTTTTCAGCGAAGCCCAAGTTTCTGAAAAGTAACGTTGAGCCCCAATGGATCCCAAGGGTAAGTGTGGTCAAAAATTTTAAAATTATTTTAAATAATTATTGCAACACTTACGGATAATAATAATGTATCTTGTAGTGAGATAAACTACTCCAAAGGCAAAAAGCCCCCCTCAAAAGAGACTGTTGCCAATGTAACCAAGAAGTGTATAAACACCAGAAAACATGACTCCAGGCACTGACAATACTGGCCCGAAATCAGTTATCAAAATTACACACTATTTGATGCAAAACAGAGACTTCCAGAGAAGAATCTGCAGAACATCAGATGGTAGATGCAGAACACAACGTCTAAACACCCATGGGTGAAAACGTAAACATGGGGAAAATAACAGAATTCATTCTGTAACCAAGCTAATTCTCCCAAGAAATTTTAGGAGTAATCTTACTCAAAAATATGCCAAAAGCATGGGAGAATAGCAAGGGGGGACTTACAGGATAAGGAGAGAGGAAACACTGAATAAGCAGTGCAACTTCAAAGTAAGAATGACAACAACAGGCCCATGCCTCGAAAATAGGCAACTTAACATAATTTTATAACAAAATTTTAAGTTACAGCCCTGATTATTTTCTGTCACTCCTTTTTCCTCTCCTCCTTCTCTATCCTCCTTAGAATCACCAATTCTCCAATATTTATGTGTCTGGCATCATTTAAACTGAGATTTACAAGCACAAAGATCAGTGAGATGTTAACTGATGAAGGGCCAAACAAAGAATGGTGATTGGCGCCAATTTCGGAACGTCCTTGACACTGCGCATGCGCAGTGGGGGCAAAGTATGGAGGTCCTTTAGGACATGATTTCTTTTGGTTTTAGATGCAAATTTTGGGGATTGGGGGGCAAAATTTGTGTTTGGCCCTAGATTTTTTAGAGTTAGCACCAGCTAAGTCTGGGTCATTGGTACAGTATAAAAATATTTCACACTTTATTAATAAAGAATCAATTAAAATTATTTATTAAAGGGTGCTTATTTGGGTCAATACCCCAAAATTTAGTTTCAAATTCAAAGACCTTACAAGGATCTGAACAGCAAATTCCTAGCACCTAAATTTGTATCTGTGTAGCCCAATCATTACATGTAGTATAAACATATTCTTCAATATTTTGTAATTTTTTTCATTTGATAAAATAACAGGGTTGCCATAGCTTTCTGGAAATGACATTCAAAGACTATTCAGGAACTTGTGAGCAAAGATTTAAGAAATTTCCTGTTGACAAAATATTCACACAAGAGCAAATTTAACAGTAAGGAACAATTTGTTAGCCTTCAGATTTTGTGATAGTGCTTCTGATTGGATTGGACTGTATATGTGCACTTTTTGTCCTGTAATGCCATAAGAAAATTAAGCAATTGTTTGACAGAGACATACTGCAGGAGTATTCCATAAGCAGTGCTCACTGACAGATGACAACACCTTTTGATTTTTTGCTTTTTTCCTTTTTGCCTCATTATTGTCTAAGAGTCAATAGATAAAGTAAAAACAATCTAGTATGTAACTTTTGATATACAGTTTACAGGGCATAATACAGAAAGACACCAGTCAGAGAAAACCTTTTCCCCTATCACTGTCCTATGGAGATATGCGTGTCTTGGTAGAGATAACAGGGTGAATTAGATCTATCTTAACTATCTTAAATACACCATGTGACCACCCACACTTGAATATTATTTCATCATCGTGTACATTTTGCAAATAAATGGCATCCTGCTTTTAGTGCCCCGCAAATCACAAAGTTTATCTCAAATCAAATCTAGCAAAAGGTTCAAAAGTGAATTGAATCTCGAGTCAAATCCATCTTTCAGTTGTTATGATACTATGGCCTACTGGTGCTGTCTATCTCTGCTGTGAACCTAATATCAATGGCCATACTAGACTATTAGACAAGAGCAACGCAAAGCGTGGCATGTGCTCCCTCTTCCAATATCATGGATAGAATTACAAAAAAGAACAAGATCAGTCTTGCAGAACTTTATTTATAGAGCAGAGTAAAGTGTAGTTAACATTGGAGGTCACTGTGACCTTGACCTTTGGCACATTATGATCAAAATAAATAGGCTTCTTCCACTTATCATTCCTAACCCACATATGAAGTTTGGTAAAGATCTGGTTGGTAGAACTTTAGTTATAGAGCGGAAACTAATTTCAAGTGTATTTAACATTGGAGGTCACTGTGACCTTGACCTTCGGCACATCAACGGTAAAAATAAATAGGCTTCTTCAACTCATCATACCTAACCCACGTATGAAGCTTGGTAAAGATCTGGTTGGTAGAACTTTAGTTAATTGACGGAATGCGAAAAGTTAAAGGATGGACAATGGACACCGGACAACTGATGCCGGACAACAGACATGGTGATAACATAATGCCCCATTTTCAAAGAGGCCTGGGGCATAAAAACTGACAGGTATCACAAAGGTGGTTGAAGAAAAAATGCCATTTATTATCCTTTTGAGTGCAACAAGCATTGCAGTTGGCACCTTTGTGCACATAACGGATGATATATTGTGCAAACACGCTGCAACACAATCTCTACTATCGAGGCAAATAGAATTTTTCCGAATTTTCCAACTGAATTTGTGCTATCTTGTTAGACTGGATACATCCAATCTTTATCATCTGAAAACTGCAGGATGAGTTGTTATCATCAGAAAGTCGACAATAAAGAATTGAATGAAATCCAAATTTCTCCATGATTCGATTTTGTCAAATAATCCAGATGGTTTTGAATCAATTCAAATCAGTGAAAAGATTGGAAATTGAATTGAATCACAAACATTCAGCCAGACTCTACCAGCTTTGTTTCAATTGACACAACCCATCCCAATCCTGCACTATGATGATTTTTCACCTACCACACTTCACGTGACATCATTGAAATCAATAATTTAAACAGTAGCATCACCAGAATGTCAACTATTTCAACACACTTCCATATAATATGATGTTTAACCTGGACACTCAGCAAGCCATGTGTTTGTGTCAAATATCTTTCCCTTCAAGTGAGATTTCCACATCCCAACCCCACACCACTGGAGGATAATAACAGTCTTCAAAAATTGTTTTTAACCCTTGAGGAGATGTACTGTATTGTGTATATTACATACCTGTCCAGCTTTACTAAATCTATGTCCTGATAAAATCATATGGAATGCATACTTTCTAACCATCGGTGATTTCATCTTAATGAAACAGTGAGCTGCCTGTTCTAGTAATAAAGCACTTCGGAGGTCATTATCCTATAAGTTAAATAAAGTAATAAACAATGCCACATAAGGAATCCAAAATTATTTAACCCTTTCAATGATTAAGTTCATGGATGAGTTTTCAAAAACAAACTTGCTCCAGTAATTTGGCCTATAAAACAATTTCTTGTTTCTCAGGTAATTTTACCTCAATTTTGAGGGAAGTATGCTTTTTTATGGTAATCCACAAAAGAGTTCTGAAAATTAATTAGAAATTTACCTCCTTACAGCATTAAGTGGAAATAAAACCAATGTTTTTAGCAGTGAAAATTCCCATAATGCAGTTGTAAATCAACTATATCTTGTTTGACAAAGCTCAGTGAGACATAGTTGGTTAAATATTTAGTCCTACAAGTGCAAAGAACAGTACGGCAGCTGAGGATTGGTCACTTTCCGTGGAAAGGCAATATTTTCACGGACACAATAATAATTCCAAACACTAATTATAGGAATAATGATAAAAAGTTTAATTAATGAAACACCAAATTAAACTCAGTGCTTCAATAATTAAAATTTTGCTGATGATGATTGTTATTACCTGGTAAATGTGTGGACATCACTACCCATGCATGAATTACAACCAGTCCATGGTGAATGCACTGTAGTTTCATCCGAGAGATTTCCAGATTGGAAAAAAAAGTAATAGGACAGAGTTTCAGTGAGGGAGACACCTGAGAAACAAGAAATTTTTGTTCAATAGGCCAAGCAAAAACTATTTTGTATTTTGTATTTGTAGGGGTGTTCGGAAATTATTTAATTCCAAGAGGGCCCTCGGACTGGAACGGATTTACTGAGCCTCCTTCCCTGTATCTTGTACATTAGGCCCCTCAGAGTAGATCTTCTATTTCTCAGGCCATTTTTTTGTAAAACTGCATGTGGGCGGGCGTTTTTTTACATTATTTTTTATTTTGTAATTATTTCTTTGCCATCAAAGGTTCATGTTCTTGGTTTATTTTATGTTTTAGGCCTGATAATCTACAGAATAGTATGGGTTGTGTGTATTTCGTCCCTTGAGTGCAAGAAGGATTTGTAATGCTAAAGCATTGCAAAGTCTTGTTGCAATCAAGGGAGAAATTTATCAATTTTATTAACTTGGGTAAAATATCAGACATAACCCATTTAATTATTATTTTTTTAACTTTGCATTGGTTATAAAAAGAGAGCATGCGGTAGCCAAAAGGACCATATGGGAGGGCCTGAGAAACAGATTTTTAACTTTTTAGGCCTTATGCTGTTTGCTTACCAAACGTCAAATTTATGTAGATCGTGTGGAAGGGTTAATCTGTAAATTACTTGTGATATTTGCATTGTGTAAAGATCTGAACAGCTACTATATACTCACAAATATAAATATGCAAACCTGGTTTTACATGTGGATCAATCATGTAGAAATCTAGATCTTATATAATCAGGCTTGGCCTTTTGAAATATCCAAAATAGCAAAAAATCACTTCCTTGGTCACCACTTAGGCAAGCAAATTGCTCTCATGAACTATTTTTCATTGTTTTGCTTCACAAACATCTAAATGGCAAGTAAATTCTGTGTGACTCCATGGAATGTATTCAAGCCAATCGATCTCAATAAACTGTTTATAGTTTACAAGCCCCTCTACCCGAGTATTGGCCAATTGAGCAAGAAGTTGTGCCTGGATTTCAGGCAGAACTTCTTGCTTAATTGGCTAATACTAGTGAGGTGGGGTGGTGGGGGCTTTGGGGGTGTGTGTAAAAATTCAAACAATTCTCCTTGTGAGAACAGAGATTGTAGTGGGCAAAATGGAAATAATGTAATAATATGACAGAAACAAGAGCGCACGTATCGCTGAAACAATACAATGTCCCCTACCGGACTAATGAGCATTAATAATTATACAAATGTTATAACCTAGATGTGATCAGCAAGCCAGCAAATAAGCAGCCTGTCATGGTCACTGACAGGCACAATTTGCATGTTTGACAGGCACCAATTCAATTGTGCCTGTCATAATGACCAGTACAATTTATTAGAACTAAGTGAAAGTCGGGTTCAATTTGTGTAGAATTTAACAGAACCACATTCTTGGACTTATTATCATTTATTGGAAAGCTCTCTGAAAGAGAGCTTTCCAAGAAATGATAATAAGCCAAGATTATTGTCAGATCTGCATATACAACACACACCACCATGATACTTTGAACTAATAACAGGCTAACCCCTGAAATTTTGTAACAAAATGTCAAGAACCACACATACAGTCGAAACTCATAAACTCAAAGTTTACCGGACCAACCAATAACTTCAACTTATCTCAGTCTTCGAGTTATGCACTTTGGAAGTATTTGAGGTATTTGAAAGCCTTGAACACAAGAACACAGAAACTTGGAAATTGGACAAAGGAAAACACCTCCACACATCCCATAAAATATAGGCCGTCACTGACATTGTCAAGGACGATCAATATTTCCTGAGAGGGTTGAAGGAGGGTTGCAAGGCCCAAATTGCTGGGACTGATAGCCAACTTAGGGTTATCTCATATATTTGAGTTATCCGAGTTCGAGTTATCAAGTGCCAACTGTGTTTAGATATTATGACAGGTACAAAGTCTTCGATGACCAGCACAAAACTGTTGGTACCTGTCACGATGACAGGCACCAAATAAATTATTATTTGCAGGCTTGGTGATCAGCATGAATTCTGTTGAAGCGTTTCCAAAAAAAGTCCAGAAAACTGATATTTTGGTGCTTTTCCATATTTCCAAGGGCCATAACTCACACAAGAATAATGCAATCAGCATGAAACTCAAACTTGATCTGCAAGTCATCGTTCTGTAGTAGGTTACTAAGAATGAAATCATTCGGTTGAAGCATTTCCAAAAAATGTCCGGAAAACTAAAGTATGACTGACAGACTGACGGATGGACAGAGTGCAAATGAAACGTGATCTGTAAGTCATCGTTCTATAGTGGGTTACCAAAAATGAAATCATTCCGTTGAAGCGTTTCCAAAAAAAGTCTGGAAAACTGATATTTTGGCGCTTTTCCATATTTCCAAGGGCCATAACTCACACAATAATAAGGCAATCAGCATGAAACTCAAACTTAATCTGTAAGTCATCGTTCTATAGTAGGTTACCAAAAATGAAATCATTCGGTTGAAGCGTTTCCAAAAAAAGTCTGGAAAACTGATATTTTGGCGTTTTTCCATACTTCCAAGGGCCATAACTCACACAAGAATAATGCAATCAGAATGAAACTCAAACTTGTTCTGTAAGTCATCGTTCTATAGTAGGTTACCAAGAATGAAATTCGGCTGAAGCATTTCCAAAAAAAGTCCAGTAAACTAAACTATGACTGACAGACTGACTAACAGACTGATGGATGGACAGAGTGCAAATGAAACGTGATCTGTAAGACATCGTTCTATAGTAGGTTACCAAAAATTAAATCATTCCATTGAAGCGTTTCCAAAACAAAGTCCGGAAAAGTGATATTTTGGTACTTTTCCATATTTCCAAGGGCCATAACTCACACAAGAATAAGGGAATCAGCATGAAACTCAAACCTGATCGTAAGTCATTGTTCTATAGTAAGTTACCAAAAATGAAATCATTCCGTTGAAGCATTTCCAAAAAAAGTCTGGAAAACTGATATTTTGGCGCTTTTCCATATTTCCAAGGGCCATAACTCACACAATAATAAGGCAATCAGCATGAAACTCAAACTTGATCTGTAAGTTATCGTTCTATAGTAGTTTACCAAAAATGAAATCATTCCGTTGAAGCGTTTCAAAAAAAAAGTCCGGAAAGTTAAAAAATTTATAGTAATTTATATATTTTTTATACTTACCAATGACCCAGACATAGCTGGTGCTAACTCTTAAAATATAGGGCCAAACACAAATTTTGCCCCCCAATCCCCAAAATTTGCATCTAAAACTAAAGAAAACATGTCCTGAAAGGCCCTCCACACTTCGCCCCTACTGCGCATGCGCAGTGTCAAGGACGTTCCGAAATTGGCGCCATTTATCATTCTAATAACCAGTGCCTGGTAAGCGCTATGTACTCAGCGGGGAGGCAAGAGTTCCCAACTCCTGGGAGGGCCATCCCCGTCTGGGTCATTGGTAAGTATAAAAAATATATAAATTACTATAAATTTTTTAACATTTTTATACTGTACCAATGACCCAGACATAGCTGAATAGTAAAAAGGCTGGAGGGCCAAGGACATAGAGCAAAATGGAATACGCTCAATAAAATAAAATAGAGTCATCCCCTGTAGGGAAAAGAAGTAATAGGCCTTACATGTATCTTTCTTATTTATGATAATTAGAAAGATACAACACCTTCCAAAATTGAGCTTCATACATCCATGTACTCTATTAATATCCAATATAATCCTTATAGTAATAATTTTTAAAGTAAGCCAATAATAAAGTAAGTCTAGAGAATAGAGACTCTTATACTCCTAAAAGTGTCTGAGAATTGCATAATCATGTCCGTTGACATATGCAATATTCAAAAGCTATACTTTAAAAACTAAGACTTGAATGAATTTTATAAACTTAAACTTCTCACTAAACAACCATCCCAATAACAGCTCAGAATTACTAACTCCGGAGGAGGTATCCCCTTGTTTTCATAGTAAAACAGGTGACCCAAGGGAACACCCTCCCCCCCCCCCCCCCTTTTTCTTGCCCTGGGTCAAATAGCCCAGAGCGAAGAGGGCAGCCGAACGGAGAAACTGCCGAAACAGACAGCCTACCTAGCTATAGTAGCAACTGCTAAGTGAATGACATTCTGAGCAGTAGATAATAGACCTAACAAAAGAGGCCTCAAGAAATTGACTCGATATTTCTAAGATAAAATTCATGAATGTGGATGGCTGAGCGCAATGAGCGGCCTTCAAAAATCTATAATAGCGACACTATTAATGTAAGCCCAAGAAGTAGAAGAACTCTTACTTCATGAGCCGAAATCTTGAGCACAACTGCTAAGTCAATGATATACCATAAGCAGTACCGATAGTTAATACAATCCATTAACAATAAAATGGAGCGTAACGTCCTTCTACTAGACATCAAAGACAGAAGAAGTTTACGCCCTTGTAATAAACAGATATCTGTTTATAAATACATAAACTGTACCCGGAAAGAGTAAAGGCCTATGCCCATACGAAGACGGAAGGACCTTACAATAATAGGTTCCGGATAATAGGAGCCTAACTCTTATGCAACAATCCAACCTAAATAGTAACGGAAGTATTGATTCCGAAACTATGAAAGTGAAAATCATCCATCGATAGTGCATGAAACTCACTGACTCTACAGTAAAAGAGAAACCAACAGAATTACTGTCTAAAAGGTCAGAATTTGAAAACTACTGTTTCCAGAGGCTCAAATGATTACTTAGCTAAATAAGAACCGAAGTTAAAATCCGTATAGGAATTTAATCTAAAGATTCTAAGTCTATTTATCAAAAAGTTACTAACTGACATAGATAAAGAGACAAAAGACTCAATTGTAAACTATCGTAGAGTGCATAGGTATGAGGTAACATAAACCTATAACCTAAATAATAACAGGCTGCAGTAGATCTTGTGAAACAAGTATACTAAAAAATAGCAATGAGTAGTATGGAGGGATCAACAATATGAACATAATGATCCCTACACCACGACGGAAGAGCCTCCACTTTAGTCGCATAGAATAGCGAAGAAGAGGATCTCCTATAGTAAGAAATCGCGTCCAAAGCTCGTCCAGTACAGTGCTTAGAATGTAATACGGACCACACAACGGAATACATGAAGGTTGCGACCTTGCTGGTTGTGATAAAGATGACACGATTTACCCAGTGAAAAAAGATCCTCACATAGAGGAAGATTTCACGTTAAGACCCACAGTAGACAAGAGAGTAAATTACTCATGATCTCTGTGAAGATAGAGATGCTATCAACAGAAATGTATTGTGGTTGTTTATCTTAGCAATACCTGCTAAAACAACAGCGCCGGAGGATACGCGTATCCTATCATTCCGTCCTATAGATCAATAGAGCGTTAACACTATTAGCTCAGAGATCTGGACAAGCCAACACATACGTCTGCAATTGATTAGCAAGCTGTGTCATAAATAAATCATCATTGGGCGCTCCCATAGATAGCAAATCTGATTGAATACTTGTTTGTTGAGAGTCCATTCTGACAGCAACAAGCGACCCGTAAGAGAACGGGAGTCCGATAAAACAATCAGACGACCCGGAATATGACGGACCAAAACTGAACTTGGTGTACTATAACCAACAGACGGATTCTTTCCATTAAATTGAATAACGGAAACGAAAGCGTGCCTCCCTGGTTCTGGAGATACGCCACTACTGTCGAATTAAAGGACAGGAATTTGGGCATGCGTTTCTGAATAATGTTCATGCAATGACATAAAGCAAGCCTAAAAAACATTATTCCGCGGAAGTTAAACTGATAGCTAAAAGACTGCGGAACCCAAAGACCCTGGCACTTCGAATCCGTAGGGATCAGTATATATCCCAATCTGATTGACTGGCAACCGTCATAACAGCCACACTCGGGTCCGGCAACTGCGGCGGCACTCTCTGAGTCAACCACCGAATGTTTGCCCCAGTCTGAATCTCTTGTAACACTAGATAGACAAGAGAACGTATAAATCGAGCAATTCATGGATTGCCGGAAAGTTGCCGTCGAAGAGAAGCTCCTCCGAGAACGAAGCGACTCTGAGAGAGTTCTTAACCTTACTATCCACGCGTGTGGATGTAGCTAGGGCTGCGTCACGTCTAACCAACTCCAATCAGCCACTGAAGGGCGGAGTTATACGTGAACAAACTACTGCCCTCAAAAGAAATTACATTGAGAATAATATCCCGTAAATCTTTTCTTGAAGACGTAATGATAACGCCTCAGTAAGGCGGATTACGTATAATAAAGCGTCTAAGTTAAGTCTACTATACATAATGTCGTTCCCAACATTGAAATTGGAAAAGACATAAACGGCGAAAAAGAATATATGCAGTCTTTAATCACACCGTCTAGACGCATATGAACTCTCGGTATGCCCTGCTCTGCCAAAATAAACTATTTGTAAAAATGATAAAATGGCAGAAATGAGCAACGCGGACAAGAAACTAAACTATCATGCTTAGTAGCAGGCTTGTATATATATATATATATATATAGCGTCGAAAAATAAAACACATGTTGTAATGACAATATTGGACTGCGTCGGTAAGTCAGGGACAATGTCCCTGTACCGATCGAAAAATCCGAGTCCAATGACGCTATAAGTCTCTTATCCAAGATCGCAGCAATGAAGTCCGAAATAATAATCACTGGAAGAAATGCCAGAAGATATGAAAGGCATCTTCCGATACTACTAAAGGGAAAACTCGAAATCTTTCGAATCCCTTTCGCCATCCTGTCGGACCCTATAAAGCGTTCGGTCGTCCGTAGCTGATGCAACTGCGGACCGCACCGACCCAGCGCCGTCGGATAATTCCTGATTCGACCGAGAAACTGTCAATTGCTGGGATGCTGCGAAACAACTGTGCTAACTCGGATAGCACGTCCGTCACTGAGGCCTGAGGAGAAGCGGTCTTACGATGCATTGCCGCTGGAAGCTCCGTGATCGTTACCCCGTGCATACTTCCAATATGCGAGCGAACGGAGTGTATAGGCCTCGTGTCCCTTGGCTACCGGATGGCGCGACCTATTCGCTGTGGAATCACTGAATGCCGAAACTGATCGGATACTCGAGGTCACGTAGCCAATGTGCGGTCGTGTGCCCTGCTGTGAGGTTGAGGAAGCATTAAAGACAGTCTCTCGGACTGTCAATATAACGGAGCGTCCCGAGCAACGGACATATGCTCCGAATGTAAAATATCTGAACCACAACATGCGGTCACCTATGTTGTTGGGCGAGAGAGGAACCTCTCTCGCTCACAGCCCAGACGGACCTGGACAAGCCAGGAACCGGACTACAGGCTTCCTCCGATCTGTCCTCAATCTGCCGTCACTGGGTGAGTACTAAAGTAATTAAAGTGCTCGATCACCCAAATCTCCATCCTAGACCGCAACGGACGAACCCGGCAGCCGAACCATTCGATGAATGTACGCTACACCGGGTGAGCTAGCGAATGTCACTCCGTAAGCGATAGACATATTCCATGAGCACTTATTGCCGCTAACTCTTCATTAACTATGACGACAGAGGCACACTTTTGAAAGACATCTCCATAACTCTTCGAACAAGAAACCAGAAATGCTTGGATAGCAAGCATAAAATAATAATATATATAGCGTCGTTCAATAATTCGAAAGTTTGTGTGACATTATTGGACTATGTCGGAACTGAGGGACGATGTCCCTGAACCGAACCAAAAAATTTCTAAGTCCACCGACGCTATCAGTTTCTTATCCGGCATCGCAGCATATGTTGTTCCGAAAGGGAAAGCTTGAAATCCTCCGAATCCCTTTCGGTATCCCGTCGGACCGGATGAAACTTTCGGACGTCCGTACCCGCTTCCGCGGAGCGTCCCGACCCAGCATCGTCGGATAAAATATATGCGACAGATTCAGTTGATGCTGGGATGCTGCGATAAACTGTGCTATTAAAGAAAGCACGTCCGTTCCCGAGGCCTGTGCAGTAGCGGACTTACGATGCATTGCCGCCGGAAGCTCCATGTACGTCGACTCCCGCACACTTCCTATGCGAACGTCCGGAGTCTGCAGGCCTCGAGTCCCCGGCTACCGACCCAGCGCTGTCGGATAATTCTCGATCCGACACCGTTTCTGTCGGCTGCTGGGATGCTGCAATAAGCTGTGCTATGTGCACAAGAATGTCCGGCGTCGAGACCTGCGGAGGCGCAGTCTATCGCTGCTTCGCCGAGGGCAGCTCCGCATCAGATGGCTCCCGCATACTTTTCCTATGCGAACGTCCGGAGTCCATCGGTCTCGAATCCCTGGCTGCCGGATGGTGTGACCTGGTCGCCGAAGAATCCTTGATCGGCGAAGCTGGTAATATATCGGCGGTCACGCAGCCAAGGTGCGGTCGTGTGCGCTGACAAGAAGAGGAAGCCTTAGCAGTCTCAGCGGACTGCCTATACAACGGAGCGTCCCGAGCGACGGACGTATGCTCCGCTAGCGACACATTTTGTACCACAACATCTGGGGCCAGATGTTGTTGAACGAGAGAGGGGCCTCTCTCGCTTGCCGTCCGGATGGACCGGAACGAGCTATGAACCGGACTAAAAGGCTTCCTCCGTTCTCCCTCCGATCCGCCGTCACTGGGTGTGCATTAAGTTAATTTTATAGTGCTCGCATCACCCCAAAATTCCTTCTAGACCGCAACGGACGAACCCGGCTGCCGAACCATTCGGTGAATGGACGCTACACCGGGCGAGCTAGCGGACGTCAAAGGCCGTCGAACCTACTAGGGTCCTCTTAGGCAATTGGCGTATTACATGAGCACTTTTCCGCTAGCCCTTCATTAATTGTGACGACGGAGGCACACTGTTGGAAGACATCACAGATACATCACCCTAATCTTGATCGTCTGAAATAGAATTTGATAAAGTAGAGTGACCCTGCGGGGAAAGGACCGGAGTGTCCAAATCCCCAACAACATACCGTGACATACGCTTCCCATATTGTCATCGAAATCATACGATACAGAACAGGAGTTAATGTGAGTACACTGACCACATATAGAATGATAATAAAGTCAGAGGAAGACTTCCTCTTAAAACAATTGATCAAAATCCTTTCAATGTGAAAAGAAAACAAGTCCTAGTACTCGCACTAACCCCTGGCAATCAAAATACATAATAATAATATGATCCATTAATATAGAAAAAATAATTGAAATCAAAATATTTTGAAAAAATATTTTTTCAGAACAGCCCAAGTTTCTGAAAAGTAACGTTGAGCCCCAATGGATCCCAAGCCTAAGTGTGGACAAAAATTTTAAAAATATTTTAAACAATTTATTCAACACTTACGAACAATAATAATGTATCTAGTTATGATTAAAATAACAAAGATATTATTTTTTAGAAATCCCCCCTCACTCAGAGGGCTGTTGTAAATGTAAACAATGAGTGTAAAAACACTAAAATAAGACTCCAGGCACCCAGGCCCGAAATCAGTTACCAAAAATACACTATCTGATGCAAAACAGACTTCCAGGGAAGAAACTGCAGAACATCAGATGGTAGATGCAGAACACAACGCCTAACCACCCGTAGGTGAAGACGTAAACATGGGGAAAGAACAGAATTCATTCTGTTATTCAGCTAAAACTCCCAAGAAATTTTAGTAATAATAATTACAGAAACTATGCCAAAAGCATGGGAGAATAGCAAGGGGGAACTTAAAGGACAGGGAGAGAGGAAAACACTTGAAAAAACAGTGTAACTAAATAATCAGAATGACAACAAAATGGCTGCTGCCTTGAAAATAGGTAACTTAACATAATTTCATTAAAAAATTTTAAGTTACAGCCCTGATAATATTCTGTCACACATTCTTTTCCTCTCCTCCTTCTCTATCCTCCTTAGAATCAACATTTCACTAATATTTATGTGTCTGGCATCATTTAAACTGAGATTTAAAAGCACAAAGATCAGTCAGATGTTAACTGATGAAGGGCCAAACTTAGAATGATAAATGGCGCCAATTTCGGAACGTCCTTGACACTGCGCATGCGCAGTAGGGGCGAAGTGTGGAGGGCCTTTCAGGACATGTTTTCTTTAGTTTTAGATGCAAATTTTGGGGATTGGGGGGCAAAATTTGTGTTTGGCCCTATATTTTAAGAGTTAGCACCAGCTATGTCTGGGTCATTGGTACAGTATAAAAATACTGATATTTTGGTGCTTTTCCATATTTCCAAGGGCCATAACTCAAACAAGAATAATGCAATCAGCATGAAACTCAAACTTAATCTGTAAGTCATCGTTCTATAGTAGTTTACCAAAAATAAAATCATTCCGTTGAAGCGTTTCCAAAAAAACTCCGGAAAACTAAAGTGTGACTGACAGACTGACAGATGGACAGACTGACGGATGGACAGAGTGCAAACCTATAGTCCCCTCTGGCAATGCCAGTAGGGGACTAAAAAATCAGAAAATTTAATTGGCTAAACACTTGTCAAAAGTGTTGATATACTCCAGTATTGCTGATCTAATCTATTTTTATCGAAATTGAGTTGATATTTCACCGCTCTATCCTTGTTGTCTTTAAATAGCACAGGTAGGTTGATGTAATGATTCCAAATACCTGGTTGCGAAAAAAATAGAAATGGTACTTTCAACTTGTTCCTTCCTTTGATTTCCCTGTTCCAATGTTTATGGACTGTTCAAATATAACAATTAACTACAACATGAACGAGTAAGTTAATGCATGTATATGTTGAAATCAAATTTATTTTGTTGCATATGAATATGCTGTTTGACTTCGAAACAATTTTTTCTGTCAAATAATAAAACAATAATTTACTTTCCTTGAGGCTAATACAATTATTAGCCCTTGAAAAGTAATATTCACAAGGCTGTAAAAAAACTTTTCTTGGTTTGATAATTCCTTGTATCAACGTCAAGGAAAGTCAATAAATGTAAATTACTATAGATAACATAACCAATTAATATCATGATTTTTGAGGACATAGCAGTTTACTGATGGCTGAACAGGAATGATTAACAGCCCAAGTCGCCAGGGACTGATCAAACATAGTAAGTTTACTTTTTGGAGGGTTCAAGATCAGACAGGCTTAATGCCACTCCTGTTTACCCTTTCAGGCCTTCACATTTCATGTGAACGATCCTTTCGTTACACCTTCATTCTTGTGCAACAAAAAGGTAGGGCAATGTTGATTTTGAATGAATGTTTGAGTTCAGGTCTACTGTTACCAAAATCATTGATGCAGGTCATTTTCTAGAGCCCAGGTTTATTTGTGGATTACATCAGACATTCAAGGATGAGTTGAGACTTCAACTGCTAATTTGAAAGAACATAAAAAATAGACCAGAATTACATAGCACCTTACTCCAGATGACTTCACTTCAGCTGAGAGTTAGCAGTCTGCAAATCTATTTTTGAGCAGTAAAACAAACCATGATACTTAAGTGGTAGAGTGCTGGAAGCCCATATCTGGTCTTGCAGGTGTTTCAATGTAAAGGCTTCATATTCTGTGGATGTTCTTTATGCTATCTTTGAAAAGAAATTATTAAGTCTGTGTGGATTTGCCTTGTCATAATTTGTGTGGATTCGCCTTGTCATAATTTGTGTGGATTTGCCTTGTCATAATTTGTGTGGATTTGCCTTGTCATAATTTGTGTGGATTTGCCTCATCCTAATATATGGGAGAGTGCCTCTTGGCAAATTTTGACATTCAAAAGTAATTCAACACTCTACCAGTTAATGTACCAGATCCTTAAAACAAATGATTTTTGCAAAAGGTTTGAATTGTTTCTTTCAGAAAGTTCAGTAACATGCAAAATGCCCAAGGTATCCAGCATCAGACAGTTTTATAAGTAAGGACAACCTGAAAAGAACAACACTTCAGTGGGCGAATTTGTCAGATTTTTACAATTGACATGTCAAGCACAAGCAAAATCAAAGACTGTGTTGTAGAGCTGTGCAGTTTCTAAATTTTACATTGGTTTTGGTTCCAGTTCTGTGTTTGATTAAAAAAAAACTTGGTTTTTGTGGTCTATTTTTGGTCCTTTGATGTACAAACATTTTGTGTTGATTTTGGTTGGATAAAATCACTGATCTCTATACAACTGGATTGCTGGAATACAAACTGATCACACTAGGTCACATATAAAAAAAAGTGTCTTGCTTGCCACCATCTTGGGTTTTGGTGCTAGACTTTCATTTGATGTTTAACTCCCTTTGTGCACTGCTGGCAGATATTCACACCCGAAACAGGAAATCTCCTGCCACTAAAATAAGTAATAATTCAGCACATTTAACCAAATTTTCCCCTGCAATTTGTATTGACACGAGACATGTACAATGTGTTTTTCATCAAATCTAGTCATGGCTTCTTTATAGTTTCCATGACTAGATTTGCTGAAAAATATTTTTAAAATACTCAGTGGGTTAAGAGTTAATGATGTGAAAGCAGTTACACTGTGTCTACAGTCGGAGTATAACAGCTTTCACATCACCCAATGTGACAGATGGGAGAAGTGAAATGTGGTGTTTGTCCTGATGCCATTTTGAGGGGTCCATATTGAGTTGTGACGTTCAAACAATCCAGTTATGTAGAGATCAGTGTTTTCCTAAGGAGATAATGCCATCTAATAACCTTTAATAACCTCTGATAACCATTAAAAGAACACTTAAGCCACTCAAAGTAAATCTTCTGTTTCTCAGGCCATTTTTTTGTAAAACTGCATGTGAGCGGACAATTTTGTTATTTTATTTTAGGAATTATTTCTTTACCATCAGAAGTTAATGTTCTTGGTTTGTTTTATGTTTTAGGCCTCATAATCTACCGAATAGCATGGGTGGTGGTGTAAATCATCCTTTGAGTGCAAGAATGCTCTGCAATGCTAAAGCATTGCAAAGCCTAGTTGCACTCGAGGGACAAATTTATCAATTATTTGAACTTGGGTAGAATATCAGACATAAATGATTTAATTTTTATTTTTTTAAGTTTGCATTGGTTATAAAAAGAGAGCATGCGGCAACCAAAAGACCATGCAGGTGGGCCTAAGAAACATATTTTTAACTTTTTTAGGCCTTATCAATATTATCAAGATTTTGCAGATTTTAAAGTATGTATATTAGCCCCAATAAAAGTATGCCAGAAAATACCTACTTCACTGGTCATCTTAATCAACTGCATAGAAGCTTCTGGAAAACTTCCCTGTGATTTCAATGCATCAGTACTGACAATTGTTGCTCTGGTAGCATAGTGTGGATTTCTACAAAATGAAATGAAAATTAGCAGCAGATCATAAAAAGTATTCACTCCGTCTTGTTTTCTAGTTTTGAAAGCGAAAACTGGAAAATCTAAGGTATTGTGCATATATCATGACTGATAACATGAGTTGACTGAAGTAGTGACCTGTTTAGGAGATAATTTGAGTCTGTGGGAGGTTTCACTACTCTCTTTATAGACTTTAGGGAGAAGTCAAATGAGAACAGGAAGAAGTGATCCAGTGTAACAGTTTATCCCCCCCCCTCCCCCCGGAGATGTGAATCTTCACAATATAAAAATTGCTTTCTTTCTTATTTTTTCTCTCTTAGCTTCAGTGATGTATATAAATGTGGGAAACTATATTGTGGAGCAATGATGCAAAAGCCCATTCATGTTTTTCCTTCCGGTTTAACAGTTTATCTTCCCCCATGATCATTGGGGTTCGGGGATAAACTAGTTTATCTTCCTACCCATTCAGATTATCTTCCCCCCACCTAAAATTTTTTTGCCTTTCCATGTTATGTGACTTTTTTTCAAGAGTCTCTTTCAAAGCTCTCTTTGACAGCAGAAAATAAGTTTTTGTGTCACTCAGGGCTGACAAAAGGCTGAAAATCTTCTGAGTAAAACTGTTTTGGTCTTTGAGTGCATTTTTAAAAAAAAATTTTTTCTACTGGAATCAGTATTTCTGAAATATTTTCTGAAAATATAATCCATGTAAAACATTTTTGAACTCAACATTTTAGGAGGGTGGAGGTGACAGATAACATGACAAGTGTTTCCTCCTGGGACTTCAAGGACAAGAAATAGCCATCACAGATAATCATTACAGGATTCATGTCACTTATTTCAATCAGTTTTAATGTGCATAGAGAATAGGCCTTGAAATGGAATCATATTGAGAACCCTGTCGAAAAACTGATTTCAGTGAAAAAAAATAGTCTTGGCCTTAAAGTGTCAGGTAGGGAATTGGGGGGGTGGGGGTGGGGGGGGGTGGGGGTGGGGGGGGGGGAGGGGGGGGGGTAGGGAGGGCAGGGAATTATCTCTGTGTGTGGGGGG